>OX421967.1:57384854-57984854 GCA_949128115.1 Anaspis maculata | reverse complement strand
TTCGAAGTTCAAATTTGAATACCTATAGGTATATCCGTTAATATTCGTTTCTGACATATTCTTTTGAGAAAGTCACGTTCTTTGAAGTTTTCCATCATTTCCTGGAAGGACGCGATTTGAACTTGAAACACTCGGTATATACCAAATTGATGAGTCTCTCTCCTGAGGAGTAGTTCCCGTGACGAACAGACGGACAAAGTGGAGCTAAAGGCGCTCTTTCTTTTCTAGCCCAGGCAATTTAGGTTTTGACCTGGATAAAACCAATATGTCCGCTTTATAGTTTTTTGGCGGTAAAAAGGCTCAAAGGACATTTTTGTGGAAACTATATAGTAACCTATCAAAATACGCGTGGAAATTTCAGTTCACCAAAAAATTGCTAAAAATAGTCTCCTCGGTCGTTGACCGACAAACTGAAAGTCCTAAGATATTGTTACGAGCGGCGATGCCCGTGCATTCTGGCAAACACTCGATCCTTCTAAAGTCTTTCATTGCGTCGCAGTGTTTACAAGTACGGAGCGTTCTGGTGCATTCCAGAGCATATCCGTGATGACTTGGTAACTGAAATACGTGGAACCTTCAACGCTCGATCAAGACACATCTGTCCATTTGGCGGCGGCGCCGGTTCTAGAGCACGGCAGAGTTATACGCGAAAGGTGCGTGATTATTCGGGAGTCGTCTGGAAACCATATGCCGGGTCAATATGGAATTTGCTGGATGACCCATATCAAACATTCGAGATAATTAGTCGGGACCTATATAAGCACTATGGATCGCCCACAGCACCAGTATTGAATTGGAATGCGAAGTGGTAGCGAGCGGATAGAAGCGAAGTACCGGTGATTTTAGATAACTGTTGCCGTGTATCTATTGTAGCACGCAGTAATAAACAGTGTGTGTTTTCAAATGATCGTCTCAATTGTAATCAAACCCATACGCGAAATACGTAGCAATATCCTATGTCGGCTTCATTGCTTTTTGGCGGTAAAAAAGATTCAACTATTTTTTTTTTTTAATTTACTAAAATACGCGTTGAAGTTTAATTACAGCTGAAAATTACTGAAAATGGTCTCCTTGGTCAGTTGAACAACATTCTGAAAGTTCTAAGATATCCTGTGTTCACTTCATCGTTTTTTTGGAGGCAAAAAGGCATGAGTGACATTTTGTGGGAACTATTGATCCATCAAAACACGCGTTGCAGTTTTTGATACAGCTGAAAATTGCTGAAAATTGTCTCTTCGGTCAGTTCGACAACATACTGAAAGTTCTAAGATATCCTGGTATACTTCATCGTTTTTTTGCGGCAAAAAGGTATAAGTGACATTTTTTTGGAAACTATTGAATATTTCGCAACAGCTGAAAATTGCTGAGAATGGTCTCCTTGGTCAGTTGAACAACATACTGAAAGTTCTAAGATATCCTGTGTTCACTTCATCGTTTTTTTGGCGGCAAAAAGGCATAAGCGACATTTTGTGGAAACTATTGATTTATTAAAACACGCGTTGAAGTTTTAATACAGCTGAAAATTGTCTCTTTGGTCAGTTCGACAACATACTGAAAGTGCTAAGATATCCTATGTATACTTCATCGTTTTTTGGCGGCAAAAAGGTATGAGTGACATTTTTTTTTGGCAACTATTGAATATTTCACAACAGCTGAAAATTGCTGAGAATGGTCTCCTTGGTCAGTTGAACCACACATTGATAGACTCAAAAAATCCTGAAAGAAGTCCTGAAAGCCTGGTTTGTCCAGTTTCCAATTGGAAAACTCGTTGGAAAAGTAGGTATGTGAACATTCTAAGCGCACAGCGTCCGCTTGGAAATAAAACACAAACTAGAGATAAAAACGAATTATTATTTCAATATTAACATAACGAAAGTCCAAAATTCTAAAGTTTCTACAAGGCAATATAAACAAAACTTTGGGATAAAATCCGATTAGTGCTTTTGTTCTGAACAGCAGTGTATGTGGTACTTAGTTCCAACTTACGATTCTTCCATTTATTGACTGATAAGTATACAAGCAATTCTGAATAATTTTGAAGTGCGGGTAAGCTTCAATAAAAAATGTGAGTGTTAAATACGAGTTAAGGCTCTATTCTCAGCAGGTAAAAATTATTTTGAGGATTTCTCCCTCAAAAATGAAGATAAGAACTCATTTTTTTTCATATGGTGTGCTGAGTGTATTGAAAAATTGTAAACAGAACGGTTTTTCAATTATGTGAAAGAAATGTTTTAATTTTTTGTTGACAACTTTATTCAAAAAAACGGCTCTGTATTCAATAATCTACGTCTCTCAAAATTATAAAACAGTTGACAATTTTTTCGTTTGTCTGAAAATGTCCCAGAAATCCTTTGGAAGTTTTTCTAGTGTTTAAGGTTTCAGGGCTATTGGGAATCTAAAAAAATGTGGGGTAATCCAAAGGGAAGCAAGGTGGACAAACATTTGATGGAATCTCATCAAAATTTCGATATCTCTTTATCTTTATTTTTTAACGAGAAAAATCGCTACCCCGCGTAAACAGCCTTAATTATAATTTATAACAGAAGCTTTGTATGAAAAGTACCTACCTGAATGTGGCATTTATTACCGAAACATGAGATGTGATGAGGTGCGATGTACGGATGACCGGACGAAATTCAATTTTCGAATTGATGAATTTGCACCACCTTGAAGTCCTTTTGACCTACATGATCTGAGATCTGACGTGTGTGCATTACGTAAACAGACGCACTCGTTCATATTTACACATCAATTTCAAGTTTTACATGCTCGACTTTTGTGTGTTTATGTCGAAAAATAATGTCCGCAAGAATTATTCTCGGGTCAAGGTTGCCAGTGGAAAACCACTTTCCACTTCTCCTCATCCTCAAATCCCAATGCTTTTCTAGATTTTTTTTTCCAAGTAAAACTGAATTATCCAACAGCGATATGCAGGCTGCACTTTGTTTTTTTTCAATTCTTCTTCGTGGACTAGAAAAATTGGTTTAGAAATTGATTTTTCAATTTACATTTGAATTTGAATTATTGTCACAAGTTCCAACCGCAAAATATATTTGGAACTCATATTTAGGCTACCAAGACGTAACGCTGAGCCACCAGCGATGGAAAAATGGAGGGGAAGGGGTAGAAATTTGCAAATACAGGAACTTGCTAAGCAGTTTCGCGGCTTAGTCGACAGTATTAGACCGAGTATTGTGTAGAGGTACCTACCTTGAAAGTGACCGTATAGTGGAATTAAATTATTGTTTGTTATTATAGGTAAGCGAGTTATACTTACGTTTGCTTATTTTTCGGATGGTCGGAACAACATTTTGATTAAGTAGAAGAAATCGGACAAGTTTTTATTATTGTAAATTTGTGAACAGATATAAAAAATCGTGGGTGCATGTGATAACTTTTTGAAAAATTCGAAACACCACCTGTTATCCTTCGTGAACAAAAGAAAAATTGTTGTAATCGAGGTGGTGATGCAAAGATTGCTCTAAAGAAGGTCATTTACACACATACGAAGTAAGTAGGTACCTACCTGAGTAATTCAACCGGTAATTCAACCATTCTTAATACAAATAAGGTAAAATGGGACGATCAAATTCTAGTATCTAAGTATGAAAAAAGCAGATCAGTATATTTTTAGGCTAAAACTCACAACCGGAGATTCACTTACGTAGGTATAGTAAAAGAATACCTACATATCAATTGACTATTGTGTGTAATTTTGAAACATTAGCATAATTTTGAATTCGATCAATTTTTTTGGTGTACGAAACGGGAAATGACTCGAATTTTTGTCTGTAGGGCAATAAGTGCTGTAGCACAAATTCCATACAATGGGTTTAAAAAGGAAAAGTTACTCGGGTTACTCCAGTTGATAGTAATGAAAACAAGAGGAGAATACATTTAGATAAACAATACGGTGAGTCTATTGATAAATTATACCGCAAAGAAAAAGGTAGTGGAATTTTTACTTGGGTAGAATCTGGCGCGCATATGGAATTGAACAAAACAATTTTTTTCTTTACTATTTTTTGGTTACGTTACTGCTCTTTCCATCCATCCATCCATACGTTCGGAAATTTACATGGGAATTTAGTGGAACACAAAAACTAAGCCGGGATCTTTGTCAATTCCCATTTTGTTTCAATAATTTTCTAATTACATTTCATTTTATTATCAGTTATGAAGGGAGTTCTATAATTGTCTCACCAGGACAGTACTAGGTTTGAAATCTTTTACGAAACCCACAAAATAAAAAAATTCTGCGACTTTTATTTTACAGGCTATAAAGGGTCAAAGTGTTGATAGCAGGATTGGGAATAGATTTATGCTAGATGTGTACTAGACTTCCATTCACCTTACAGGATGAGTCATAGAGTAAAAAAAACCAAATGTCTCTTGGAAATTCTTTGTAGTCGAGGCTGCTCACACAGGAATTTGTCGAAAAACCGCATTTGATGATAAAATATAGCCACTTCGTACAAGTGTTCTAGGGACCCATTGGGTCATTTTGACCCGCGGCACTACCTCGTCAGTTATAGTTAGGAGGAGGGGGGACATTTTTCGCAATTTTCCGAAATGGCCGCCAAAAATACAAATTTTGAACGGATATTTCGTTTTTGAGAATCTAGGGGTCGTTTTCGGAAAGGGACAGGGACAACATTTCCGGTATAGTGGAGGAGAGCATTCACCGGCGTCGGTGTTAGGCCTCGTTGTGGAAATAGGTCAATGTTAAATAAACAAATAATGCAAAAAAAAGTACTCTGACTTTGATATCAAAATTCTGACATTCAAGCTAGAAAATTTTCGACTTTCAAAGACGAGAAATTTCGACAGTTATACTCAAAAATTTTTGCTTTCTCAAGACTGAAATTTCGAATTTTGAACTCGAGGTACTTCATTGACTTCAATCCCAAAATTTCGACTTTCAAACTGGAAGTGAAAAATTCGACTTTCAAAGAAGAAAAATTTCGACTTTTTAACTTGAGGTTTTCTAATTCGATCTTGAAATTCAACATATTTCGACTTTATTTTCAAAATCTGACATTCTAACTCGGAAGTACTCGACTTATGGTACTGAATGAACAATAAACTTATTATTATTATTATTATTATTAAGTACTCGACTTTCAAAGACAAGAAATTTCGACTTTGACATACAAAAATTTCGACACTTGAACTCGAAATGGTTCAAGTTGACAATTTCTCAAATTTCGACTTGGGAAAGGAAAAATTTCGACTACCAATAAAAAAATTTCGACTTTCAAACTCGAAATTTTAAAACATACTTAAAACGAAACATTTCGACTCATAAATAAAGACTTGGAATTTCAACTTTTTAGGACAAAAAATTCTGATTGTCAAACTCGAAGGACATACTTCGAATTCAAGATCAATATTTCAACATTCAAACTCGAAAAGTTTTACTTTCGAAGCTGAAAAATATCGACTTTTAAACTCGAAGTTTCGACATTTGAATTCGGAAAATTTCGACTTCGACCTCAAAATTTCGACTTCGACCTCAAAACTCCGACATTGGCTCGGAAGATTTCGACTTTCAATGACGAGAAATTCCGACTTTTATACTCAAAAGTTACGACTTTTTTTCAAGACAAAAATTTCGAATTTTAAACTCGAGGGACTTTGACATCAATCCCGAAATTTCGAATTCAAACTGGAAGTAAAAAACTTGACTTTCAAAGAAGAAAAATTTCTGCTTTCAAACTTGAAACTTGGAATTCGACCTCGAAATTCGATATATTTAGACTTTAATCCCCAAATCTGACATTCAAACTCGGATAATCTCGACTTTTAAAGACAAGAAACTTTGACTTTGACACTCGAAAAATGTTGGCTTTTTTTAGACACAAACCTTCGACTTTTGAATTCAAAGTACTTTGACTTAATTCCTTGAATTTCGACTTAAGAAAGAAAAATTCGACTCCCAAGAAAAAAAATTCGACTTTCAAACTCAGAATTTTGATACTTCAAACGAAACATGTCGACTTTTGAAGACATAAAATTTCGACTTTTGAAGACGAAAAATTCCGATTGTCAAACTCGAAGAACATACTTCGACTTTCTTCTCGAAATTTCAACATTCGGAATCGAAGAACTTCGACTTTATTCTCGAAATTTCGATATTTGAACTCGAAAAAATTCGACTTTCAAAGACAAAGTACTTCGCTCTTAATCTCGAAATTTCGATATTATAACTCGGCAAATTTCGACTTTGAAATCTGAGGTACTTCGTATTCAAACTCAAAATTCTGACATTCAAACTCGGACAATTTTTCCAAGTGCAAAAATTTCGACTTTTGAGCTCGAAGTACTTCGACTTTATCTCGAAATTTCGACATTCGGAATCAAAAAACTTTGACTTTCGAAGTGGAGTTCCGACATTAAAACTCGAAGTAATTACTTCGACTATAATTTCGAAATTTCGACATTTGAACTCGGAAAAAATCGACTTTCAAAGACGAAGTACTTCGCCCCTAATCTCGTTTCGATATTTTAACTCGACAAATTCCGACTTTGAAACTCGAAGTCGAGCTCGAAGTACTTTGACTTCAAACTCAAAATTCTGACATACTCGAACGATTTTGTCTTTCAAAAACGAGAAATTTCGACTTTTGTACTCGAAACATTTCGACTCGAATCCCTAAATTTCGTCGTTTAAACTGGCAAATTTTGGCTTCCCATGACAAAAATTACAACTTTCAAACTCAAAGTACTTCGATTTTAATCTCAAAATTCCAAAATCAAGCTCGGACAGAGCTCTTGAGAAGATTTCGACATTCAAGGACGACAAATTTCGAAGGCAAGCCAAGGCAAAAAATGTCGACTTCTGACTCGGAGTACTTCGACTTTGTTCTCGAAATTTCGACATTCGGGAATGAAAAGATTCGACTTTCAACGAGGAATTTCGACTTTCAAACTCGAAAAACTTCGACGTGCAAACTCGAAGTACATCGACTTTAATCTCGAAATTTAGACATTTGAACTCGAAAAAATTCCTCTAAACACGAAGCACTTCGACTTGATTTCCTAAATTTCGACATTTGAACTGGAAAAATTCCGCCTTATAAAGACAAAAAAATTCCACTCTCAAAAACGGAGTGGTTTTGACTTTATTCTCGAAATTTCGACATTTGAACTCGAATAATTTCGACTTTTGAAGACGAAGTACAACTTCTCTTCAATCTGCGAATTTCGACTTTCAAACTCGAGGTATTTTGACTTTAATCTCAAAATTTTGACATTTGAACTCAAAAAATTCGACTTTCAAAGATGAAGTACTTCGACTTGATTCTCTGAATTTCGAGATATCCACTAAAAAGAATTTTGACTTTCAAAGACAAAAATTTCGACTTGAATGCTCGAAATTTTGATACTTTTTTCGACTTTTGAAGACATGAAATCTCGACTTTTAAAGACAAAAAATTTCGAATGTCAAACTCGAAGGATATACTTCGAATTCAATATCAATCTTTCAACATTCAAACTCGAAAAGTTCTACTTTCAAAGCTAAAAAATTTCAACTTTCCAACTCAATGTAACATACTTCAACTTAAATCTCGAAATTTCGACATTTGAACTCGGAAAATTTCGACTTTAATCTCAAAATTCCGACATTGGCTCGTAAGATTTTGACTTTCAAAGACGAGAAATTTCGACTTTTTTCAAGACGGAAATTTCGAATTTTGAAGTCGAGGTACTTCAACCCGAAATTTCGACATTCAAGCTGGAAGTAAAAATCTGAGTTTCAAAAAATAAAAATTTAGACTTGAAAACTCGAAGTATTTGGAATTTGATCTCGAAATTCGACATATTTCGACTTCAATCTCTAAATCTGACAATCAAACTCAAAAGATCTCGACTTTCAAAGACGAGAAATTTCGACTTTGAACTGGAAACATTTCGACTTGATTCCCTGAATTTCATGATTTGAACTGGAAAATTTCGGCTTCCTGAGACAAAAATTTCGACTTCCAAACTCAAAGTCTTCGACTTTAATCTCAAAATTCCGACATCAAGCTCGGAAGATTTCGACTTTCAAAGACAAAAAATTTAAAGGAAATTTTTGACTGTTTTTCGAAGACAAAAAATTTCGACTTCTGAACTCTAATTGAGTACTTCGACTTTATTCTCGAAATTTCGACGTTCGGAATCGAAAAGATTCGATTTTCAACGAGGAATTTCGACATTCGAACTAAAAAAATTCGACTAAAGACGGAGTACTTAGACTTGATTCCCTAAATTTCGACATTTAAACTGGAAAAATTTCGCCTTTTAAAGATAAAAAAAAATCGACTCTCAAGAACAAAATACATTGACTTTATCATCGAAATTTCGACATTTAAATTCGAATAATTTCGGCTTTCAAAGACGAAGTACTACTTCGCCCTTAATCTGGACATTTCGACTTTCAAACTCGAGGTACTTCGACTTTAATCTCAAAGTTTCGACATTTTAACTCGAAAAAATTCGACTTTCAAAGGCGAAGAACTTCGACTCAATTCTCTACATTTTGACATATCAAATCTGAAATTTCCAACCGAAAAACATATTGGCTGAAAAAATAATAGCCAACAATCTATTAAATTCTTTTGGAATAACGAAACTAGAAGGCTTCGAAGGACTACCACCCATTGACCCTTCATAGCTTCAAAAATAAAAGTCGAAGAATTTTCTCAACATTTTTGGCTTTATAAAAGATTACATTATAGTACGTTCACCGTAAGTGTGATTCTAGTTACATGAGATATTTTGTTCACCTTCAACTTGCCATTTGCTTTCGTTTTGGAGCTAGCACGGACGAGTTTCTGGTCAGACCTGCCTGGCCTCATTTCCACCTATGATAAGGTCAATTTTCCAAGATTTCAACATTCAATGTCAGTTTGATAAGCAACGTAACCTTACTTTTGGACAAGCCACTTCCACGCCAGATGGAAGGGCCGTACTATACCATGTTATGGATTTGGTCTAACACTTTTGAATCACTCTGCGTGTTTCTCCATATAAAATATCAATTTTTAATTTGATTTCGTTTTTAAATAATGATTGTTCTGTTCCATGGAAGAACTTTTCAAGTGATGAAAATCAAATAGAATTGGTCCCATCTCTTCAAATTTTTTCACGCTGCTGATTTCATTATACGAAAGTGAACATGAATGATATTTTCCAGCACTGAAGGAAAAATCAAGAGCGAAAAGCAAGATGGACAGGGAAGGCGGTGACATCACGGCGGCGGACATGGTGGACGCACCGGAGGATCCCAGCGAGATCACCCAGTTCTTCGCCGGATCCAGGGTGTTCCTGACGGGCGGGACCGGATTTTTGGGCAAGATTTTTCTGGAGAAGCTGCTGCGGAGTTGCAACAAGCTGGAACACATTTACGTGATGGTGCGGCCCAAGAAGGGAAAGGACGTGCAAACAAGATTCGCGGAGATCTTCGAAGGACCCGTAAGTCAACCAAGTACAAAAATAGAGATGAGTACTTTCAACGTGTTTACAACAAAGAAATGCGAGTTTCGAACGGTACATGCCATGTTTCAACATGCAGTGATAGTTTTCAACTCGGTTTCCGACTCACCGCTGACGTTTCAATCCCTCAATACCCAAGAAACTAGTCGGTATTTAAAAGTACCGGTTTTCAGCCTAATCATAGGTACCAGCTTTAAACTGTGAAAAGTCAGTGTTAAACCAAGAAGAAGAAGTAGGTACCTATCAGTTTTAAATTGAAAAAGCAGGTGAAAAAGCAGGAAAAAGGAACCAGTTTTAAACTAAATAATACCAAATTTGATCCAAAAAGTAGCAATTGTACCAAAGTGACAGTTCTCCACTAAGAAGTACCAGTTTAAAACTGAAAAAAGAACAAGCTAAGGAAGTCTCAATTATCAACTACAAAGTATCAAGTATCACTGGAAAAACTAGTTCTCAACTTTAGTGTACCAGCCGAGGTATCAGCTTCTACCTCAAAATCTAAATTTCTAACTAAGTGTTGAGTCAACTAAAAAATACAGGTTTTCAACTAAGAAGTACCAGTTCTCAACTCAAACATACAAGCTTTCAACCAAAAAGTAGCCGTTTTTGGCTAATAGGTAATCAAAAATTTGGAGTACCAGCTTTAAAACCAATATACCAGTGCCAGATTCAAAGTTGACGGTTTTGTACCAAAAATTTACAACTAAAACACGTAAATAGTAGTTTTCAGCTGGAAGTACCACTTCTCAAATTAAATACCGGTCCTCAACTAAAGAGCTCTTGTTTCTAAGATAAGATGAAATTTTGGTTTTCAACCAAAAGGTGTCCGTTTCAACTAACAAAAGGTTTTCAACTGAAGAGTAACAGTCTTCAACTTCCTACACGCTATCCTTCCAGGCCATAACAGTCGTCAACTTAAAAATAGAGATTTCCAACTAAAAAGTAAGTAAGTATTAGAAAGTACGATTTTCAACTGAAAAAAATCCTACTTGAAAGTGCCAATTTTTCAAGAGGGAGCCCCAATTCTCACATAAATACCAGTCTTTAAATAAAATATCAGCCTTCAAATGAAGTACCTACCATTATTCAACCAAAACCCGCCCGTTTTCAAGTCAACATATTTTAAACTAAAAGTACCAGTTTCATTCAAAACTTCCGGTTTTCCACTGAAAGGTACCAATTTAATCAACCAAAAAGTACCACTTTTCAACCACAAGATATCCTTTGTTGAAAAAAGTACAGGTTTTGTACTAACAAACTACCAGTATTCAACTTCAAGACCAGTGCTCAACTGAAAAAAGGAACAGGTTTCCAACAGAAAAGTAGAAGTATCGGTTTTTAACCAAAAATTTCCAAAAAAAAAAAAACAATTTTCAAGTTTTAACTAAGAGAACTTTTCAAGTGAAAGACCAGTATTCGAGTGAAATAACCAGCCTTTAACCTGAAAGCACCTTTTCTAAACCCAAAATCTCAATTCTCCACCGAAGGCCGATTTTCAGTCTCAGCTGACCTTTGAATTTGGATTTGTTGTTATGAAAACAAATGTTGACAGCCATAGACTGGAAAACTGACCCTTAAAGTACTAGCGGTTCAACTGAAAAAATCCTGTTTTCAACTAAAAGATACCAGTTTACAACCTGCAGGTTGCCGTTTTCAACCACAAGCTAAGATTTCCAACTTGGAACTGCCAGTTTTCAAATCCAAAGTACTAGATTTCAATTCTAGTGATGAACTGAAAATACAGGTTTTCACCTAAAAAGTACCTACTCGAAAGTATCAAAAGTATGAAAAATACCAGCTTCAACTAAAGCACTTGTTACTTAAAATTCAATTTTTGAACTTGAAAGTACCGGTTTTTATTTATAAGATATGATTTCAAACCAAAAAATACCTGTTTTCATCCAAAAAATATCCGTTTTCAACACAAAGTACAGGCTTCCAACTAAAAAGTTCCACTTTTCACCTTTAAGGTACCACCTTTCAGCTTCTAAATTAAAATACCAGTTGTCAACTAAGAAGTGGAGGTTTTTAGCAAAGAAGTACTCTGAAGTACCGGTTTTCAACCAAAGATTTTCAACATAAAACTCCGAATTTTCAACTAAAGAGTACCACTTTTTTTCAATAAAATACCAGTTTTTGAATAAAATATTAGTCTTAGCCAAAAAGCGCCAGTTTTCAACACAATATTCTAGTTCTCAATTGAAAGTACCTGTTTTCGACTAAAAAACTACTATCTTTAAATGAAAAGTACCATTTTTCAACCAACAGGTATCGTCTTTTGACTGAAAGTACAGGTTTTCAACTGAGAATTACCAGTTTTGAACCGAAAAAAATTGTATTCAACTAAAAAGTACCAGTTTTCAACTATGAAGTACCAATTTTCAACTGAAAGGTTTTTGTATTTGACTGAAAGTACAAGTTTTCAACCAAAAAGTACCAGCTTTCAACTATACAGTCCAAGTTTGCAACTTTGAAGCGTCAGTTCCAGCTAAGAAATAACAGTTCGAAGCCGAAAAAGCTAGTTTTTCACTAAGCACCCGTTTTCAACAGGAAGCACTCGTTTTCAACTGAGAAATAATGGTTTTCAACTGAAAGAAACCAACTTTCCATTGGAGAGTATCAAATTTTAAACCGATGAGTACCAATTTTCAACTGAAAGGTACCAGTTCTCAGTCGAGGGGTTGATTGCCCCGGAATTCAGTGTACATTTCATTCCGGAATTCCCGGAAGTCTTTCGGTAATCATTGGAAATCCCGGAAATCTGTCGGAAATCACCAGAATTCTTTTGAAAATTACCGAAATTCCCGGAATTCGTTCGGAAATCACAGCACCGGAATTCCCGAAAGTCTTTCGGAAATCACCGAAATTCTCTGGAATCTTTCGGAAGTCATCGGATTTCTCGGAATTCTGTCGGAAATCACTGGAATTCCAGGAAATCTCTCGGAAATCACCGGACTTTGCGGAAGTCTCTTGGAAATCATCGGTATTCCCGAGAGTCTTTCGGAAATCAACGGAATTCCAGGAAGTCTTTCGGAAATCACCGTAATTCCCGGAAGTCTTTCGGTAATCATTGGAAATCCCGGAAATCTGTCGGAAATCACCAGAATTCTTTTGAAAATTACCGAAATTTCCGGAATTCTCTCGGAAATCACAGCACCGGAATTCCCGAAAGTCTTTCGGAAATCACCGAAATTCTCTGGAATCTTCCGGAAGTCATCGGATTTCTCGGAATTCTGTCGGAAATTACTGGAATTCCCGGAAATCTCTCGGAAATCACCGGAATTTGCGGAAGTCTCTTGGAAATCATCGGTATTCCCGGGAGTCTTTCGGAAATCAACGGAATTCCCGAAAGTCTTTCGGAAATCACCGGGATTCCCGGAAATCTTTCGGAAATCACATGAATTCTTTTGGAAAACATAGGAATTCCCAGAAATATTCCAGAAATTACCGGAAGTTCCGGAAGTCGGAATTCTTGTGCACATTTTTTCTCGGGAAACCAACCTTTTGTTCTTAGTCAAAAAGTAACAATTTCCGACTACCTACCAGTTTTCAACTGAGACGTTCCAGTTTCAAACTGAAAAAGCCAGTTTCCGAATAAAATATCGATTTTCAAGATATTCTAAGAAGAACCAGTCTTAAACTGAGAAAAGCTTGTTCTCCACTTAAAAGTCAAAGTTTTCAACCAAATAAAAAGTATCAATTACGAACTGAACAGGCTAGTTCCTAACTAAGGAGTACCAGTTTCCGACTGAAAGGTTCTCAAGTAAAAAGTACCAATTATTCAACCGAAGAGTACCGATTTTCCGAGTACCAGTTCCCACAAAGAAGTACCAGTTTAAAACTGAAAAAGCCAGTTTTTCACTGAGAGGTCCTTGTTTGCAGCCAAAAGTACCGGTTTCGAACTGAAAAAGCTGGCTTTCAACTGAAAAGCACCAGCTTCCAACGGGACGTATCAGTTTCCACATAAAATTACCGCTATATCCAACTTGAAGCGATGCTTTTCAAATAAAATACCAGTGTTCAAATCGAAGCCAATCTTCAACCAAAAAGTACCATTCACCCTGGTACCCTCAATCGATAATCGGTTCAGAATGCTCTTCAATCGAAAACTGGTTTCTTCCAGTTCAATCCGCTACTTTTTAGCCGAAAACTGGTACTTCCTAATTGAAAATACCAAGTTGAAAACTGACTTTCAAATTTTAATATTGAAGATTGTCGGTTACTTTTTGGTTGAAAACTAGTACTTTGAGTAGACTATTGATACTCTTGGTTGATACATAGTACTTCTCAGTCGACAACGGGTACCTTTACCTTTCAGTTAAAACTGATATCTTTTTGTTGAAAACTGGTACTTCAGTCGAAAATTGGGAAGTTCTTCAACCAATCTTCAACTCTGAAGTACCAGTTGTCAATTCAAAAGTACAGATTGTACAGTACAGAAAAGTAATCAAAATCACCAGTGTTACGCTTGAAAGTATCAGTTTTAAATTAAAAAGTTTCCATTGTCAAATGGAAGTACCTATCTACCAGATTTGTAACTATCACTTCTTAACTAAGAAGTACCAGTTGTCAACAAAAGTATCAGTTATTGTCAACAAGAAGTACCTGTATATTTCAACTCAAAATTCCAGTTTTCAACTTGGAAGCGTACAGATTCAATCAAAAAGTACCAAGTTTAACAACAACAAAAAAATCAGTCCAACTGAAAATTACCAGTTTTTGAATAACAAGTGACAGTTTGTAAGAAAATACCAGTCTTCGAATGAAAAGTGCCGATTCTCAAAACCAGTTTTCAACTAAGAAGTATCAGTTTTTTAACTCGAGAATACCACTTTTTCAACTGAGAAGTACCAGTTTAGAACCGAAAAAGCTAGTTTCCCACTTGAAAGTTACTTTTTAACAGAAAAACACCAGTTTCGAACTTTAAAAACGGCTAATTCCCAATTTAAGAGAAGGTACATAGAAAAGTAGTAAGTATCGGTTTCCATCCAAAAGTTCCCAACAAAAAAAATCTAATTTTCAACTTTTAACCAAGAGAACGTTTCAAATGAAAGACCAGTATTCGAGTGAAATTAGCAGCCTTCAACCTAAAAGCATCTTTTCTAAACCAAAAATCTCAATTCTCCACCGAAGGCCGATTTTCAGTCTCAGCTGACCTTTGAATTTGGATTTGTTGTTATGAAAACAAATGTTGCAACAATCAAATCCAACACCTGAAAACATAAAACCAAGTTATTAAACCAAGTTAGGAGTTACCCATAGACTGAAAAACTGACCCTTAAAGTACCAGCGTTTCAGCTGAAAAAATCCTGTTTTCAACTGAAAGATACCAGTTTACAACCTGCAGGTTGCCGTTTTCAACCACAAGCTAAGATTTTCAACTTGGAACCAGGGATACTTGGGACCACCAGTTTTCAACTCCAAAGTACCAGATTGCAATTCTAATGGTGAACTGAAAATACAGGTTTTCACCTAAAAAGTACTCAAAAGTATCGGTTATCAACCACAAGTTTTTCGACTAAAATGAACATTTCTCAAATAAAATACCAGCTTCAACTCAAGCACTTGTTTCTAAAAATTCAATTTTTGAACCAAAAGTACCGGTTTTTATCTATAAAATATGATTTTAAACCAAAAAGTACCTGTTTTCATACAAAAAATATCCGTTTTCAACAAAAGTACAGGCTTCCAACTAAAAAGTTCTACTTTCCACCATTAAGGTACCATCTTTCAGCTTCTAAATCAAAATACCAGTTGTCAACTAAGAAGTGGAGGTTTTCAGCTAAAAAAGTACTCTGAAGTACCGGCTTTCAACCAAAAATTTTCAACATAAAACTCCGAATTTCCAACTAAAGAGTACCACTTTTCTTCAATAAAATACCAGTTTTTGAATAAAATATTAATCTTAGCCAAAAAGCGCTAGTTTTCAACACAATATTCTAGTTCTCAATTGGAAGTACCTGTTTTCGACAAAAAAACTTCTGTCTTCAAATGAAAAGTACCATTTTTCAACCAACAGGTATCGTTTTATGACTGAAAGTACAGGTTTTCAACTGAGAATTACCAGTTTTGAACCGAAAAAAATTGTATTCAACTAAAAAGTACCAGTTTTCAACTATGAAGTACCAATTTTCAACTGAAAGGTTTTTGTATTGGACTGAAAGTACAAGTTTTCAACCAAAAAGTACCAGCTTTCAACTATACAGTGCCAGTTTCCAACTTTGAAGTATCAGTTTCAGCTAAGAAATAACAGTTCGAAGCCGAAAAAGCCAGTTTTTCACTAAGGACTCGTTTTCAACTGAGAAATAATGGTTTTCAACTGAAAGGAACCAACTTTCCATTGGAGAGTATCAAATTTTCAACCGATGAGTACCAATTTTCAACTGAAAGGTACCAGTTCTCAGTCGAGGGGTTAATTTCTCCGGAATTTAGTGTACATTTCATTCCGGAATTCCCGAAAATCACCGTTAGTCCCGGAAGTCTTTAGGAAATCATCGGAAATTCCGGAAATCTGTCGGGAATCACCAGAATTCTTTTGAAAACCACCGAAATTCCCGGAATTCTTTCGGAAATCACAGCACCGGAATTCCCGAAAGTCTTTCGGAAATCACCGAAATTCCCGGAAATCTTCCGGAAGTCATCGGAATTCTCAGAATTCTGTCGGAAATCACTGGAATTCCCGGAAATCTCTCGGAAATCACGGGAATTCGCGGAAGTCTCTTGGAAATCATCGGAATTCCCGGGAGTCTTACGGAAATCAACGGAATTCCCGGAAGTCTTTCGGAAATCACCGGGATTCCCGGAAATCTTTCGGAAATCACATGAATTCTTTTGGAAAACATCGGAATTCCCGGAAATATTTCAGAAATTACCAGAAGTTCCGGAAGTCGGAATTCTTGTGCACATTTTTTCTCGGGAAATCAACCTCTCGTTCTTAGTCAAAAAGTAACAATTTCAGAGTACCTACCAGTTTTCAACTAAGACGTTCCAGTTTCAAACTGGAAAAGCTAGTTTTCGATTAAAAATATCGATTTTCAAGATATTCTAAAAAGAACCAGTCTCAAACTGAGAAAGCTTGTTCCACCAGTTTTCGACTGAAAGGTTCTCAAGTAAAAAGTACCAATTATTCAACCGAAGAGTACCGATTTTCGAGTACCAGTTCCCACAAAGAAGTACCAGTTTAAAACTGAAAAAGCTAGTTTTTCACTGAGAGGTCGTTGTTTTCAACCAAAAGTACCGGTCTCGAACTGAAAAAGCTGGCTTTCAACTGAAAAGCACCAGCTTGCAACAGAACGTATCAGTTTCCATATAAAATTACCGCCATATCCAACTGAAGCGCTGCTTTTCAAGATACCAGTCTTCAAATCGAAGCCAATCTTCAACCAAAAAGTACCCTTCACCCTGGTACCCACAATCGATAATCGGTTCAGAATGCTCTTCAATTGAAAACTGGTTTCTTCAAGTTCAAATTCGCTACTTTTTAGCCGAAAACTGGCAGGTTGCCGATTTCAACCACAAGCTAAGATTTCCAACTTGGAACTACCAGTTTTCAACTCCAAAGTACCAGATTGCAATTCGAGTGGTGAACTGAAAATGCAGGTTTTCCACTGTTCACCTTTAAGGTACCATCTTTCAGCTTCTAAATCAAAATACCAGTTGTCAACTAAGAAGTGGAGGTTTTCAGCTAAAAAAGTACTCTGAAGTACCGGTTTTCAACCAAAAATTTTCAACATAAAACTCCGAATTTTCAACTGAAGAGTACCACTTTTTTCCAATGAAGTACCAGTTTTCAAATAAAATATTAGTCTTAGCCAAAAAGCGCCAGTTTTCAACACAATACTCTAGTTCTCAATTGAAAGTACCTGTTTTCGACTAAAAAACTACTATCTTTAAATGAAAAGTACCATTTTTCAACCAACAGGTATCGCTTTTTGACTGAAAGTACAGGTTTTCAACTGAGAATTACCAGTTTTGAACCGAAAAAAATTGCATTCAACTAAAAAGTACCAGTTTTCAACTATGAAGTACCAATTTTCAACTGAAAGGTTTTTGTATTTGACTTAAAGTACAAGTTTTCAACCAAAAAGTACCAGCTTTCAACTATACAGTCCAAGTTTGCAACTTTGAAGCGTCAGTTCCAGCTAAGAAATAACAGTTCGAAGCCGAAAAAGCTAGTTTTTCACAAGCACCCGTTTTCAACTGGAAGCACTCGTTTTCAACTGAGAAATAATGGTTTTCAACTGAAAGAAACCAACTTTCCATTGGAGAGTATCAAATTTTAAACCGATGAGTACCAATTTTCAACTGAAAGGTACCAGTTCTTAGTCGAGGGGTTGATTGCCCCGGAATTCAGTGTACATTTCATTCCGGAATTCCCGGAAGTCTTTCGGTAATCATTGGAAATCCCGGAAATCTGTCGGAAATCACCAGAATTCTTTTGAAAATTACCGAAATTCCCGGAATTCTTTCGGAAATCACAGCACCGGAATTCCCGAAAGTCTTTCGGAAATCACCGAAATTCTCTGGAATCTTTCGGAAGTCATCGGATTTCTCGGAATTCTGTCGGAAATCACTGGAATTCCAGGAAATCTCTCAGAAATCACCGGACTTTGCGGAAGTCTCTTGGAAATCATCGGTATTCCCGAGAGTCTTTCGGAAATCAACGGAATTCCAGGAAGTCTTTCGGAAATCACCGTAATTCCCGGAAGTCTTTCGGTAATCATTGGAAATCCCGGAAATCTGTCGGAAATCACCAGAATTCTTTTGAAAATTACCGAAATTCCCGGAATTCTCTCGGAAATCACAGCACCGGAATTCCCGAAAGTCTTTCGGAAATCACCGAAATTCTCTGGAATCTTCCGGAAGTCATCGGATTTCTCGGAATTCTGTCGGAAATCACTGGAATTCCCGGAAATCTCTCGGAAATCACCGGAATTTGCGGAAGTCTCTTGGAAATCATCGGTATTCCCGGGAGTCTT
Source organism: Anaspis maculata (assembly GCA_949128115.1). NCBI lineage: Eukaryota > Metazoa > Arthropoda > Insecta > Coleoptera > Scraptiidae > Anaspis > Anaspis maculata. Next base: position 57,966,396 of record OX421967.1, on the reverse strand, counting down.
TCGGAAATCAACGGAATTCCCGAAAGTCTTTCGGAAATCACCGGGATTCCCGGAAATCTTTCGGAAATCACATGAATTCTTTTGGAAAACATCGGAATTCCCAGAAATATTCCAGAAATTACCGGAAGTTCCGGAAGTCGGAATTCTTGTGCACATTTTTTCTCGGGAAACCAACCTTTTGTTCTTAGTCAAAAAGTAACAATTTCCGAGTACCTACCAGTTTTCAACTGAGACGTTCCAGTTTCAAACTGAAAAAGCCAGTTTCCGAATAAAATATCGATTTTCAAGATATTCTAAGAAGAACCAGTCTTAAACTGAGAAAAGCTTGTTCTCCACTTAAAAGTCAATGTTTTCAACCAAATAAAAAGTATCAATTACGAACTGAACAGGCTAGTTCCTAACTAAGGAGTACCAGTTTTCGACTGAAAGGTTCTCAAGTAAAAAGTACCAATTATTCAACCGAAGAGTACCGATTTTCCGAGTACCAGTTCCCACAAAGAAGTACCAGTTTAAAACTGAAAAAGCCAGTTTTTCACTGAGAGGTCCTTGTTTGCAGCCAAAAGTACCGGTTTCGAACTGAAAAAGCTGGCTTTCAACTGAAAAGCACCAGCTTCCAACGGGACGTATCAGTTTCCACATAAAATTACCGCTATATCCAACTTGAAGCGCTCCTTTTCAAATAAAATACCAGTCTTCAAATCGAAGTCAATCTTCAACCAAAAAGTACCCTTCACTCTGGTACCCACAATCGATAATCGGTTCAGAATGCTCTTCAATTGAAAACTGGTTTCTTTCAGTTCAAATCCGCTACTTTTTAGCTAAAAACTGGTACTTCCTAATTGAGAATCCCAAGTTGAAAACTGACTTTCAAATTTTAATAATGAAGATTGTCGGTTACTTTTTGGTAGAAAACTAGTACTTTGAGTAGACTATCGATACTCTCAGTTGATACATGGTACTTCTCAGTCGACAACGGGTACCTTTACCTTTCAGTTAAAACTGATATTTTTTTGTTGAAAACTGGTACTTCAGTCGAAAATTGGGAAGTTCTTCAACCAATCTTCAACTCTGAAGTACCAGTTGTCAATTCAAAAGTACAGATTGTACAGTACAGAAAAGTAATCAAAATCACCAGTGTTACGCTTGAAAGTATCAGTTTTACAATAAAAAGTTTCCATTGTTAAATGGAAGTACCTACCTACCAGATTTGTAACTATCACTTCTTAACTAAGAAGTACCAGTTGTCAACAAAAGTATCAGTTATTGTCAAGAAGAAGTACCTGTATATTTCAACTCAAAATTCCAGTTTTAACTTGGAAGCGTACAGATTCAATCAAAAAGTACCAAGTTCAACAACAACAAAAAATCAGTTCCAACTGAAAATTACCAGTTTTTGAATAACAAGTGACAGTTTGTAAGAAAATAGCAGTCTTCAAATGAAAAGTGCCGATTCTCAAGTACCAGTTTTCAACTAAGAAGTATCAGTTTTTAACTCGAGAATACCACTTTTTCAGCTGAGAAGTACCAGTTTAGAACCGAAAAAGCTAGTTTTCCCACTTGAGAGTTACTTTTCAACAGAAAAACACCAGTTCCGAACTCTGAAAACAGCTAATTCCCAATTTAAGAGAAGGTACCCAGAAAAGTAGAAAGTATCGGTTTCCAACCAAAAGTTTCCAGAACTTGGGAAGAAGGGAACTTTTCAAATGAAAGACCAGTATTCGAGTGAAATAACCAGCCTTCAACCTGAAAGCACCTTTTCTAAACCCAAAATCTCAATTCTCCACCGAAGACCGATTTTCAGTCTCAGCTGACCTTTGAATTTGGATTTGTTGTTATGAAAACAAATGTTGCAACAATCACATCCATCACCTGAAAATCAAGTTAGGAGTTAACCATAGACTGAAAAACTGACCCTTAAAGTACCAGCGTTTCAACTGAAAAAATCCTGTTTTCAACTGAAAGATACCAGTTTACAACCTGCAGGTTGCCGTTTTCAACCACAAGCTGAGATTTCCAACTTGGAACTACCAGTTTTCAACTCCAAAGTACCAGACTGCAATTCTAGTGGTGAACTGAAAATACAGGTTTTCACCTGAAAAGTACTCAAAAGTATCGGTTATCAACCAAAAGTTTTTCGACTAAAATGATCATTTCTCAAATAAAATACCAGCTTAAACTAAAGCACTTGTTTCTTAAAATTCAATTTTTGAACCAAAAGTACCGGTTTTTATCTATAAAATATGATTTTAAACCAAAAAGTACCTGTTTTCATCCAAAAAATATCCGTTTTCAACAAAAAGTACAGGCTTCCAACTAAAAAGTTCCACTTTTCACCTTCAAGGTACCTTCTTTCAGCTTCTAAATCAGAATACCGGTTGTCAACTAAGAAGTGAAGGTTTTCAGCTAAAAAAGTACTCTGAAGTACCGGTTTTCAACCAAGAATTTTCAACATTCAACTCCGAATTCTCAACTGGAGAGTACAACTTTTTTTTCAATAAAATACCAGTTTCTGAATAAAATATTAGTCTTAAATCAAAAAGCGCCAGTTTTCAACACAATATCCTGGTTCTCAGTTGAAAGTACCTATTTTCAACTAAGAAACTACTGTCTTCAAATGAAAAGTACCATTTTTCAACCAACAGGTATCGTTTTTTGACTGAAAGTACAGGTTTTCAACTGAGAATTACCAGTTTTGAACCGAAAAAAATTGTATTCAACTAAAAAGTACCAGTTTTCAACTATGAAGTACCAATTTTCAACTGAAAGGTTTTTGTGTTAGACTGAAAGTACAAGTTTTCAACCAAAAAGTACCAGCTTTCAACTATACAGTGGCAGTTTCCAACTTTGAAGTATCAGTTTCAGGTAAGAAATAACAGTTTGAAGCCAAAAAGGCTAGTTTTTCACTAAGCACCCGGTTTCAACTGGAAGCACTCGTTTTCAACTGAGAAATAATGGTTTTCAACTGAAAGAAACCAACTTTCCATTGGAGAGTATCAAATTTGAAACCGATGAGTACCAATTTTCAACTGAAAGGTACCAGTTCTCAGTCGAGGGGTTGAATGCCCCGGAATTCAGTGTACATTTCATTCCGGAACTCCCGGAAGTCTTTCGGTAATCATTGGAAATCCCGGAAATCTGTCGGAAATCACCAGAATTCTTTTGAAAATTACCGAAATTCCCGGAATTCTTTCGGAAATCACAGCACCGGAATTCCCGAAAGTCTTTCGGAAATCACCGAAATTCTCTGGAATCTTCCGAAAGTCATTGGATTTCTCGGAATTCTGTCGGAAATTACTGGAATTCCCGGAAATCTCTCGAAAATCACCGGAATTTGCGGAAGTCTCTTGAAATCATCGGTATTCCCGGGAGTCTTTCGGAAATCAACGGAATTCCCGAAAGTCTTTCGGAAATCACCGGGATTCCCGGAAATCTTTCGGAAATCACATGAATTCTTTTGGAAAACATCGGAATTCCCAGAAATATTCCAGAAATTACCGGAAGTTCCGGAAGTCGGAATTCTTGTGCACATTTTTTCTCGGGAAACCAACCTCTTGTTCTTAGTCAAAAAGTAACAATTTCCGAGTACCTACCAGTTTTCAACTGAGACGTTCCAGTTTCAAACTGAAAAAGCCAGTTTCCGAATAAAATATCGATTTTCAAAATATTCTAAGAAGAACCAGTCTTAAACTGAGAAAAGCTTGTTCTCCACTTAAAAGTCAAAGTTTTCAACCAAATAAAAAGTATCAATTACGAACTGAACAGGCTAGTTCCTAACTAAGGAGTACCAGTTTTCGACTGAAAGGTTCTCAAGTAAAAAGTACCAATTATTCAACCGAAGAGTACCAATTTTCCGAGTACCAGTTCCCACAAAGAAGTACCAGTTTAAAACTGAAAAAGCCAGTTTTTCACTGAGAGGTCCTTGTTTGCAGCCAAAAGTACCGGTTTCGAACTGAAAAAGCTGGCTTTCAACTGAAAAGCACCAGCTTCCAACGGGACGTATCAGTTTCCACATAAAATTACCGCTATATCCAACTTGAAGCGCTGCTTTTCAAATAAAATACCAGTCTTCAAATCGAAGTCAATCTTCAACCAAAAAGTACCCTTCACTCTGGTACCCACAATCGATAATCGGTTCAGAATGCTCTTCAATTGAAAACTGGTTTCTTCCAGTTCAAATCCGCTACTTTTTAGCTAAAAACTGGTACTTCCTAATTGAGAATCCCAAGTTGAAAACTGACTTTCAAATTTTAATAATGAAGATTGTCGGTTACTTTTTGGTTGAAAACTAGTACTTTGAGTAGACTATTGATACTTTTAGTTGATACATTGTACTTCTCAGTCGACAACGGGCACCTTTACCTTTCAGTTAAAACTGATATTTTTTTGTTGAAAACTGGTACTTCGGTCGAAAATTGGGAAGTTCTTCAATCAATCTTCAACTCTGAAGTATCAGTTGTCAATTCAAAAGTACAGATTGTACAGTACAGAAAAGTAATCAGAATCGCCAGTGTTACGCTTGAAAGTATCAGTTTTAAACTAAAAAGTTTCCATTGTTAAATGGAAGTACCTATCTACCAGATTTGTAACTATCACTTCTCAACTAAGAAGTACCAGTTGTCAACAAAAGTATCAGTTATTGTCAACAAGAAGTACCTGTATATTTCAACTCAAAATTCCAGTTTTCAACTTGGAAGCGTACAGATTCAATCAAAAAGTACCAAGTTCAACAACAACAAAAAAATCAGTTTCAACTGAAAATTACCAGTTTTTAAATAACAAGTGACAGTTTGTAAGAAAATACCAGTCTTCAAATGAAAAGTGCCGATTCTCGAGTACCAGTTTTCAACTAAGAAGTATCAGTTTTTAACTCGAGAATACTACTTTTTCAACTGAGAAGTACCAGTTTAGAACCGAAAAAGCTAGTTTCCCACTTGAAAGCTACTTTTTAACAGAAAAACACCAGTTTCGAACTCTAAAAACGGCTAATTCCCAATTTAAGAGAAGGTACCCAAGTTGAAAAGTGCCAATTTTCAACCGAAAAGTACTACACTCGAGCCACACTTCAAGTACCAGTTTTCAACTTAGGCGGCCCATTCTCCTACCGGATTGACGACCGGCCAGAAATTCCCATCCAAAAATGACTCGAATAATGTTTTTCCGTCAAAAGTTTTCTGGCGAAAGAGTACCCGCACACACCTACCGGCAACTACTTTTGACGGAAAAACATTATTCTATTCAGGTCATGTTGAAAATTTTCTGGCCGGCTGTCCATTGCCGCCGCATCCTTAAAAGTAGGTATCAGTAGTTGAAAACGGAAAAAAAAACAGTTTTTCACTAGAAGATCCTAGTTTTCAAGTAAGAAGTACCCGTTTTGAACTGAAAAAGCTGATTCAACTAAAGAACACCAGTTTTCAACAACAAAAAAGTAGGTTCCAGCTTTCAAATAAAAAATACCCTTTTCCGACTCAAATTACCATTTCTTGACTAAGAGCACATACGAGTTTCCAACTAAAATTACCTACAAGTTTTCAAGACAGCTCAAAGTCCCTACTATAGCTGCCAAATCAAAAGCACAGGTTTCAGTTCCTACTCCCAATTCAATTTGAAAAAATAAAAGACTAAAATATTCAATTTTCTTTCAGAATTTCGACAATTTGTACAGGAAACGGCCTGATTTCCAGTCGAAAGTCAGCCTGATCAACGGCGACATCGCAGATCCGGATCTGGGCCTCAGCGAAGCCGACCAAGAAATCCTGAAGGCGGAAGTCGACTGCATCATACACTGCGCGGCCACCGTGCGCTTCGACGAAAAAATCAGGCAGGCCGGGTTGATGAACGTCAGAGCGACGAGGGACTTGTTGAAACTCGCCAAACAAATGAAGAAACTGAGAGTGAGTTTTGAGGTTTTTTTTGAGCTAAGAGTGAGTTTTTTTCATCGATCTGAGCATCCAAGCACCTCAACGTATGCACACTCGGCAGCAAAAATAGCGCCCACCTAATTTATGCGTGACCGGACAATTCGTCCCGCGGACAATTCGTAGCGGACAATTCGTCGCGGACAATTCGTCCCGCGGACAATTCGTCCCGCGGACAATTCGTCTCGCGGACAATTCGTCCCGCGGGCAATTCGTCTCACGGACAATTCGTCGCAAAATAATGTTTCGCACTTTAACAAGTCCCTTTGTCTTTCCTCGTTGCTTTTCGAACTTTAGTAAGTCCCCTTATTCCTTTTTGTAGTATTTGGAGCCCTACTGCGCACTTTGGTTTCTTCATGTCTTTGGAGCTCTGCTTAGTCCCCTTGCATCATTCCGAGAATTTTTGCTAGTACACCAAGCTTTGGGAGCACCCACTGACGGGAGCACCAGTAAGCCCCCTTATACTTTCATGAGATATTTGGTCCCTATCGAGCCCCTTATCTTCTCTAGTGTAATTTTTGAGCTCTAATGAGTTCTCTTATGTTTTTCATTGCTTTCAGATTTCCATACGGCCCCTTTTGCAGTCTTGTGTTATCAAGAGCTTCACTTGGCCCCCTAATTCTATATTCAACGTAACTTGAATCCCTGCTGAGCCCCCTCGAATTTTCCATGAATTCCGGAGCAGCAAGCAGCGTTATGCCGCCATGACATGTTGAAGCCCTATCGGGCCCCATTGTGCCTTCAGGTGTAGTTGGAGCCCCGTTGAGCCTCCTTATGTTTTTTCATGACTTTCGGAGTAGGTACCAGTAAGCCCCATTTCGCGTTATTTTGTTATACAGAGCTCCATGGGGCCCCCTTGTCTCTTCAATACCGTTTAAAGTTCTGTTGGGCCCCCTTGCACTTTTCCTATAGGCTTTTGGAACAGTAGTAAGTCCCTTGTGCCTTTATGTTATATTCGACCCCTTATCCCTTGTTTCTTATATAAATATAATTTGGAGCCCTAATGAACCCCCACAGATCCCCTTGAGCCCCCTTGTGTCACCAATATCATTTGAAGCCCTACTGAGCCCCCTTGCATTTTTCCGTGACTTTCTGATTTTTATTGAGCCCTGCGTCATTTAGAGCCCCAAGGAGCCCCCCTGTGTGTTTTCGTGGCTTGTGCGTTCTTGCATTGCTGGAAGCCCCAGTGTACCTGGGTCTCTTGTGCCTTCATGTGATATACGGAGCCCTATCGGACCCCTTAGTGTCCGCAAGAGTATAGTTTGGCGCCTAGTGAGCCCTCTTGTTTTTTGTCTGGCTATCAGAATTCCAGTAAGCCCCTTGTTGCCTTCTTGTGTTATTCGGAGCTCCATTGGACCCCTTATTTCCTCAACGTTTTTTGAAGCCCTGCTGAGCCCCCTTACATCTTCCCGCGACTTTCGGAGCAGTAGCAAGCACCTTCTGCCTTCAGGTGATATTCGGAGCCCTATCTGGCCCCATTGTGCAAGCAGATAAGCTTGATTATAAAGAGCTTCATTGGGCCCCCTTGTCGTATTTCCGTGGCTTTTGGAGCTCTATCGGGTCCCCTTGTACCATTATGTGTAGTTTGGAGCCCTAAGCAGTCCATTTTTGTTTTTATTGGCTTTCAGTACTATGCAGTCAGTCCCCTTTTGCCTTTTCTCGTTATAAAGAGCCCCTTGTGTCACCAATATCAGATGAAGTTCTACGGAGCTCCCTTGCACTTTCCCGTGATCTCTGGATTTTCCATAGGCCCCTTCTGCCCTATGTGTCCATTGGAGCCCTAACGAGCCCCCTCATGTGTTTTCGTGGCTTTCAGAATTCCAGTAAGCCATCTTGTCCGCTTTTGCATTTCTGGAAGCCTTAGTGTAAGTCCCTTGTGCCTCCATGTGATATAAGGAGTCCTATCGGACCCTCTTGTGTCCGCAAGTGTAGTTTGGAGCCCTAGTGAGCCCCCTTGGGTCCATAAGTATAGCTTGGAGCCCTAGTAAGCCCCCTTGTGTCCATAAGTATAGCTTGGAGCCCTAGTGAGCCCCCTTGTATTTTTCCATGACTATCAGAATTCCAGTAAGCCCCTGTTGCCGTCTTATGTCATCCGGAGCGTCAGTGGGCCCCCTTGTTTCTTCACACGTCTTTTGAAGCCGTGCTGAGCCCCCTTACATCTTTTCGTGGCTTCCGGAGCAGTAGTAAGCACCTTGTGCCTTCATGTTATATTCAGAGCCCTATCGAGCCCCCTTGTGTCTTCAAGTGTAGTATAGAGCCCTAATGAGCCCCCTTGTGTTTTTTCGTATCTTCCGGAATTCCAGTGAGCCCCTTTTGCCTTCTGTTGTTATATAAAGCTTTTTGGGCTCCCTTGTGCCTTTATGTGATATGCGGAGCCCTATCGGACCCCCTTGTGCCGGTTAGTGTAGTTTGGAGTCCTAGTGAGCCCCTTTAGTTTTTTAATGGCTTCCAGAAACCCAGTCACCCCCCTTTTGCCTTTTTTGATTATACAAAGCTCCATTGGGCCCCCTTGTTGTATTTCCATGGTTTTTGGAGCTCTATCGGGTCCCCTTTGTACCCTTATGTGTAGTTTGGAGCCCCAATCAGTCCACTTGTGTTGGCTTTCAGAGTATCATACAGTGAGCCCCCTTTTGCCTTTTCTTGTTGTGAAGAGCCCCTCGGGCCCCCTTGTGTAACCAATATTATATGAAGTTCTACGGAGCCCACTTGCATTTTCCCGTGATTTCCAGATTCTTGTTAAGCCCCTTGTGCCCTATGTGTCGTTGAGAGCCATAATGAGCCCCATTATGTGTTTTCGTGACTTTCAGAATTCCAGTAAGCCATCTTGTGCGCTTTTAAATTGCTGGAAGCCCTAGTGTAAGTCCCTTGTGCCTTCATGTGATATACGGAGCTTTATCGGGCCCCCTTGTGCCCGCAAAAGTAGTTTGGAGCCCTAGTGAGCCCCCTTGTGTCCATACGTGTAGCTTGGAACCCTAGTGAGCCCCCTCGTTCCCATGAGTGTAGTTTGGAGCCCTAGTGAGCCCCCTTATGTTCTTCAATGCGACATCAGAATTCCAGTGAGCCTCCTGTTGCCTTCTTGTGTCATCCGTAGCTGCCGTGGGCCCCCTTGTTTCTTCAACGTCTTTTGAGCCCTGCATGCTGAGCCCCCTTACATCTTTCCGTGGCTTTCGAAGCAGTAGTTAGCACCTTGTGCCTCTATGTGATATTCGGAGCCCTCTCGAAGCTCCATAAGGCCCCCTTATGTTTTCAATATCGTTTGAGGCCTTGCTGAGCCCCGTTGAATTTTTTCGTGGCGTTCGGATCTCTGTCGGAGTCCCTTGTGTTTGCTCATGATTTTTAGATCTTTTTATTGAGCCCCCTTGTGTCTTCATGTGTAATATAACCCCCTTACCTTCCGAAGCCTTCACTTGCGACGAATTGTCCGCGGGACGAATTGTCCGTGAGACGAATTGTCCGCGGGACGAACTGTCCGCGGGACGAATTGTCCGCGGGACGAATTGTCCGCGACGAATTGTCCGCGACGAATTGTCCGCGGGACGAATTGTCCTAGCACCAATTTATGTATGCTTAATAATTACTGGAAAAAATGCTCCACAGCAGTTTTTGACTCCAATAATAGTGGTGCAAAATGGCGACTCCGGTTCCTGTCGGCACTTATCACCATTTGTTAAACGTTTGAATAGTTTATTGAATGAAAATATATTGATAACAAGGGCAGCACTGCTTTATTCATCTCGAGTACTACTACTACTACTACCTACCTTACCTACTACGATAGAGCAGGCCAATCAAATAGTCGCCTTCGTCATATATCAAGTGGGCGCTATTTTCGCTGTCGAGTGTACGCTGTCTGACTTTAATTCAAACATGTCTGTCGCATGAGGCTTCTGTATCTACAACTGACCAATACTAAGTAGGCAAGCTAATTTCTTCAACTTTCTCCCAATTTTAGGCGTTTCTTTACATTTCAACGGCGTTCTCGAATTGTACTCGCAAGGACATCGACGAGAAGTTTTACGATCCACCGATCGCCGGCGAGAAACTCTTAGGACTGCTGGATTTGCTGGACGACAGCAAATTGGATCAAATTACACCTATGTAAGTCTTTGCTCTGGCCTGAATTTTGGATCAAATTTCGAAATACTACTGCTCCAATGAAAGAACAAAAAATGTGATAATTGAGCATTTCGTATTTCGACCTTCTTCTATTCATTTTACTTCTTTTTCAATCGTTTTATTTGTATTCATTTCAGATTATTGGAAGAATACCCTAACACGTACGTGTTTACCAAAGCTCTGGCCGAGGATGTCGTGAAAAAGGAAGGGAAAACTCTACCAATCGCCATAATTAGGCCTTCTATTGGTGAGAATTGAATCATTACCAAGACTATTTTTGGATTTTTTTTGCTTCGATTCAGTCAGTAATGTTACTTTCTTGACACTGACTGCGGAAAAGTGACTGAATGTTCCGATATAATGACATGACAAAATGTAGGTAGGTATGAATCATTAAAGATTTCGGAAAGCTGAAACTTGCTACGACAAAACCTTCAGTGATGAAATCGAGAAGTTCAATAATTATTGTGTGAAATGGTTGGTCTTGCTTGGAGCAGTACTCAGATGCAGTCAGGTCAAGTCAAAATAATTCCAAAAACCGATTCAGATGCCAAGATACATTCCATGCCAGGTTGGGTCGGGTCAGACCAAGAAATTAGCCAGTCAAGTCAACTTGATGCAGTGAAGTGAGTCAAGGAGGGCAAAAGGTCAACTTACTCTTTTTGACCTTGTTTTCTCCTGATTAGGCTACTTGAGTTAACAAATTATTTTTGATGCAATTAGGTCAAAACGAAGCAAAATTCATTCAAAATGCAGATCATCAGGTCAGTTCAACAAAATTGACATGATGCAGTCAACTGCCTATTTAATTTTGTCGTGAGAACGTGCTTGGAAAAGAAAATTTTTGGAAGAATCCCCAGATGCCTAATTATTCTCAAAATCTCAAAAATAGTCTCCGAGAGAAGCCTTAGAACCACCAAAAATGCCAAGGATTTATAGGCCAGTCAAATTAGAACAAATTTTTCCGTTTGAGGGAAAAAAAACTGTTGGAGTTTTGAAAATTTGACAGTAATGTCCGGTAAGGTGTACTGTTAAACATACTAAAAGTCCCCAACTCTACCTATTGAGCTCGAGCCGCCATCTTGGAAAAATGGTCCTTCGATCCAGTTTTCTGCTCATATTCCGCTAATCATCAGAGATATTCATTTAAGTTTCACAAAAAATCAAGGCTATAAAATTGTCTACAAAAATTGTTTCATACCGATTTTTTTCCCGTATCTGTTGATATTAATTGAATTAAATTAACAAAAAAAAAAAAGCGATTTTTTGTCCATGACTAGAGATATTGTCTTCAAAACTTGTGAAGATGTTGTTGGCAGTCTACATCAAAGCTAAACGTGACAGTTGAGATATAAAAAAAATTGCGAAAATGTTTTTTTATTTTTTTTTTTCAAATTAAGCAGAAATTTGGTTCTCGAGTTTGACATTTTCAACAGGGCGGAGTAAAGGTTTCAATCGAACATCAATCAGTTCTGATATTTACATATTGTGAGACAAGATTCCATCAGTATTGTGCCTTCACGAGCTTCTGGAATGCTCGATATGAATTAAACTAAAAGAATAATAGCTAGGTCCAAAAATTGTTGTCGATTGGTTCTGAAGGGAACATTTCGGAATAAAAGACATCATCAAAGGATATACAGGAGGTCCAAAGGTTATTCAGCTGTATATGAGCCCCATATTGATGTGCCTTATCCAAAATAGTACAAAAGAATCAATCAAAATGTTAAAATCCACCCTGTATAACAAAAAGTAACGATACAAAATGGAAGTAGTAAAGCATACCTAGTGCCAAAAATACAGCCTTTATATTTCTGGAAAAAGAACAAAATTGATTGATTCATTTGAAAGTTATTAGTCCTCAAACTTGACTTAACAAACTTCAGCCAGTCAAATAGGGAAAAGTAGAGAGAAGTAACTGTCGGAGTTCTATAAATTTGACAGGGATGTTCGCTAAGGTATACTTATAAGCATACTACTTATACTTACTTATAAACATACTAAAAATCCTCGCCTCTACCTGTTGCGCTTGAGCCGCCATCTTGAAAAAATGGTCCTTCTATCAAGTCTATTATCATTTTTCCAAGATGGCGGCTCGACCACAACAGGTAGAGGTGGGGACTTTTAGTATGTTTGTTAGTATACCTCAGCGAACATCCCTGCCAAATTTCTGAAACTCCGACAGTCACTTCTCTCTACTTTTCCCTATTGTGACTGGCGGAAGTTTGTTAAGTCAAGTTTGAGGACTAATAACTTTCAAATTAATCAATCAATTTTGTTCTTTTTCCAGAAATATAAAGGCTGTATTTTTGGCACTAGGTATGCTTTACTACTTCCATTTTGTATCGTTACTTTTTGTTATACAGGGTGGATTTTAACATTTTGATTGATTCTTTTGTACTATTTTGGATAAGGCACATCAATATGGGGCTCATATACAGCTGAATAACCTTTGGACCTCCTGTATATCCTTTGCTGATGTCTTTTATTTCGAAATGTTTCCTTCAGAACCAATCGATAACACTTTTTCGGACTCAGCTATTATTCTTTTAGTTTAATTCATATCGAGCATTCCAGAAGCTCGTGAAGGCACAATACTGATGAAATCTTGTCTTACAATACGTAAATATCAAAACTGATTGATGTTCGATTTAAACCTTTACTCCGCCCTGTTGGAAATGCCAAACTCGAAAACCAAATTTTTGCTTAATGTAAAAAAAACTTAAGATTATTTTTGCAATTTTTTTTTCTATCTCAACTGTCACGTTTAGCTTTGATGTACACTGCCAACATCTTCACAAATTTTGGAGACAATATCTGTAGACATAGGCAAAAAATCGCTTATTTTTTGTTTTGTTTTTTCTGTCAAGTAATTTTATTAATATCAACAGATACGAGAAAAAATCGGTATGAAACAGTTTTTGTAAACAATTTTATAGCCTTGATTTTCAATGAAACTCAATTAAATATCTCCAATGATTAGCGCAATATAAGTAGAAAACTGGATCGAAGGACCATTTTTCCAAGATGGCAACTCGAGCTCAATAGGTAGAGTTGGGGACTTTTAGTATGTTTATCAGTACACCTTACCGGACATTACTGTCAAATTTCCAAAACTCCAACAGTTTTTTCCCTCAAGCTTTCCTTATTTGACTGGCCTATTAGCAGAATTAGAAAAAACAACCCATATAGCCACGACCCTTGTCCATGGCCACGACATAGCCCAGCCAGACACAAAGGACTACGCTATGCGGGACATGTTAAAGGTCGCTGGACCTTTTGCCGCTCTTTTTATAGGTCGCGGGTACATAACGTCACCTTGGCACCTGCTATGGCAACGTTGCAAGTATGTCTGACGTGGCAACAGCGCAATGCGCGTTCTTATTGACGCTGAATTGACACAAGACGATCGCGCCAGCGCATGACCGGGTGCCAAGGCACCGCTGTAGAGATTCGTTTGTTTCTAACATCACTCAGACAAATCTCGAGTTTAGCACAATTCTTTTTTGATAAAGCGGCAATTGTCGAAAGAACAACAACAACAAAACAAAATTGTATCAACAAGTACAAGTAAAACTAGTTGAACATCTTTTTGGGACGTCATTTTGGTTCCCGCGACCTATAGATAAAGGAAGAGCACCAGGTACCTGGCGCCTTTACCATGTCGCACATAGCGTAGCGCTTCGTAGCTGACTGGGCTTTGTCATGGCTGAAAGGGTTGTTTCTTCTAGCTAGGGGTAATGGGGGCTTAGATGGCAAAGGCAACAGGCTCTAATACAGGATACATTCTGTTGTTTTCTGTTACATCTCCTTAATTCTACTATACTTACTTTGAATACACACGCCTGTTCACTCAGGTATCCGATGGAACTCACCCATTGGACCTTCACTGCATTCCAATATCGACCGACCAGTTTGGTGGCCACTCAGCGGGTTCCTTTCCCACGCGCGCGCACACACACTCCACTTTATTCACTTTGACTTTGAAGACTCGCCAAGGCTCGTGTCGGCAAACTGCATCCTCATGAGTGAGGAGCAAGCATTACTCGCTTGTTGAATAATATATTATTCCTTAGAGCCTTGTGATGTGACATCATGAGTTTCCCACAAAATTGTCTCAGCTTCGTAACGACTTGGATTCAGGGGCGGCGGAAGTGTATATTTATTGGGGGGGGGGGGGCACAAGTGACAGGAAAAGGAGCGCGAGTGAAGTGAGAAGCGTCGTAGGCGAAATTTTTTTCGCAAAAGAGGCGTGATAATCTTATTTGACATGAAGAAAAACTCTTTGTCGAGAAAATTGGAGGGCCAGGCCCCCCCAAGACTGAGATTAGGGGGGGGGATGGCCCCGGTTCCGGTTCCGCCGCCCCTGCTTGGATTCTTTTCCGAATATCTTCACCAAAAAACCACCAGAGAGATTGGGGTAGCTCTTTTTACATAATCTTACCCTCGATCTTACCGCACCCCTAGCTCCTTGAGGAGTTTCTAAATTTTCAATTTTGTGAGGTCAAGGGTCCGATAATCTGTCATGCGTTTTCGTTAGGCCACCCGGTATAGTGTAGGTACTCAACTCTAGATTTTTGGGATTTCCAATTTCCTTGGCAAAAGAGCAGAGGAATCTCGGCAAGAGATGAAATTACTAAACTGTCAATGTTTTGTCAAATAAAATTAAATCGAAATCATATAGCAGGCCAAGATCAAAGACAAGTCAACCTAGCTTTTTCTGTTTTTTTTTGCTCATTAACAAAAGCGAAATTCTGAATAAAAAGTAGGTTTGCCGATAGATGCCGCATACCCAATAATAGCCCAGGCGCCACGGAAAACAATAAGGAAATAATTGTTTCCTGGCTGGAAACTAGCTTAAAACGATCTGTGTAGCATGGGTTTTGACATAGTAGTTTCCCCCCTTTCGGAAATGTCGGCGTCATGTCGCCATCATCAACAAGAAGTGCACCAGCGTGGTTTTTGCCGAATATCTTAATTTTGGGTCAACTGACAGCAAAAGATGTAAGGAGTCATTTTGAAGCCTATGAAATTCCCTACAGTTTGGTTTTTCAATCAATTTTCTCCGACCTATGGTCTTTAAGATAGAGCTTCTGGAAGCGAGAGTCATTGTCGTGAAAGCTCCATGGCCACTTTAGTGCTAGCGGTACGCAAAAAAAAGTGGCATTTGATGATACAAGCAAGCCACTTCGCATATTTGTTGTATGAATCCATTAGAAAAATTTGACCCGCAGTTCCTAAAAATTCATCCCTTAGGACCCGAGATTTGGGGAGGGGGAGGGAATACTTTAAAAAAATACCAAACTTTTTCATCCAAACCTGCTGATGCGTGTTTGGTGTCAAAACTATATAACTCAGACCTCCTCGATACAATGACAATGTCAAAACTTTCGTGCGGTCACCGGAAGTCGAGTTAAGTCGTCATCTTTGAAAATTAGAGCTGAAGGTCAAAATTACGAAGTAAGCGTCAATTACCCATATGTTGGGTATCGATTATTAGGTTTTCGGGGTCACTGAAGACGTATGAAATGAAACAAAAACGATTGGGTACACCGTTCGCCTATATGGTCTACCCATGGGCCCAGAAGTCAGGCAAGCGAGAAAAATCCTACAAATTTTCGAAAATAGAAGTGAAATAATAATGTTAAATAGCTCCAGTCTGTACTTGGTGATGATGCTGTATTAGCTGTTCTATGTGAGATTCATGATGTTCACCTGTGAGCTGTCAAAAATCCAAAATGGCGCCCATTTAAAACATTCAGGGGAATAATCTATCGTGATTTTCTTTAGAAGGCTCCTACGTGTCACTAGCTAAGCACATGTTGTTCATCAGTGAACAACGACTAAGAAAGGTCCTTACACTATTGGTGGTATCTTGCATCGTTTAAAAGATATCCGCCGCGAAACTATTTTGGAACCGTTTTTGGATAATAGATTGAATACTTGAATAGGAGGAAAAACTTTGCATGTAGAATTGAAATAACCGACCTAAAGAGATTTGCTTTGTTTCATGTAGTCATGTTTTATAGTATAGATAATCTGCGTGATCTGTCATTCCTGGTCTATGTATGGAGGATCATAAATCCAAGATGTCCGCCTCTGTAAGTTTAAAAATTTCATACCAACTTTATTGTTGGATTTCGATAAATAATAATTATCTACCGCACCTGTACATTACTAATCTATATATTTCCAAAGATTTCCTCACATTTTTATTTCTTCAATAATTTGAGAGATATATTAACTACCTACCTACCTATCTAAAGTAAAAATGTACCTACTTACGTGAAATTTTAATTGAAAAATGACACCTACATGATAAAAACTAATGAAAAAATCTTTCGCTCTGCCACCGTTTTATTCAATAATGTTGCACTGTTGCAGAAAACAGGAGGAAATAGAGTGGCGGAAAAAAGATCCAATTACAAAAAATCTAAGAAAATATCTAATGCGTTTGATCCAAAACGCGAAATATTCAAAATACAAGAGGTTACAGTACCTAAGATGTAAATCTAGTATGTCTAATATACAGTAGGTCCAAAATATATATACAAACCACCGAAAATAAAAAGGGTCACAAGTTTCCTTCTTAAATAAATAAATATAAATAAATATCATATATTTCCATTAAACTACAATACGGCAGCATTGGATAATGTCAACAGTATATAATAAAAAAACTTAAAAATTAAACAAGTAGGTATATAACATATTATACAAATACAATACAAAACATTATGTAACAGATACCCAATCTACATTCCAATTGCGTCCTCGAAGCTATAGGGACACTTTTCTATCAAATACGCTTTCAGACGTCTTTTGAAAATCTCTCCGCTCTGTGCAGATTTGATGTCTTCCGGCAAGGCATTGAATGCCGTGACCGCTCTACAACGCGGTCCCTTTGCATAGAGTGCAGAAACATGCGCGGGAACTCTCAGTTTGTTCCTATTTCTTGTTACTACTTCCAGATCCTGTAACACTGCGCGTTGGTCAGGAAATCGTCAGGATTGGCTCTTACAAATGTAACTAATTTGTACACATAAATCGCGGGGAGTGTCAGAAGGCCCAGCTGCACAAAATGAGGTCTACAGGAGGCAGCACCGGGAAGTCCCAACATCGCCCTAATCACTCTCTTCTGCGCCACAAACACTCGCTTCCACTCAACTGACGAGTACCATAGAGTCGTCCCATAGGATAGGACTGAATGGACATAGGCAAAATAAAACATTTTCAGACTATTCACACTGTGACGTCAAAATGTCACGACTGCACCGGCAGCTCGCTGGGTTTGGGAGCAGGATCGTGGGTTCCGTGAGATGTTAAATAAATTTATATAAGGCGCCAATCGGGTCTTTTTGTGTATTTCTTTGGGGCACCCGATTACCCTTCAAAGCCACGGTAGGCACACATGAAGCGCGACAAGTAGTTCCACCTGACGGAAAGTAGGTCTAATGTACCTCGTGAATCTGGCGTAAGCTGTCAACTATGAAATGTCAACGAATTTTTGAGGTTAATGGTACAATTTATTTCGGCGTGAATATTACAATTTAAAGGAAATAATTGCACGGAGCAAGAGTGCTAATGGAGGTCCAGGCCCTCTGACAGGTAACTATTTGTTCGAGCGTGAAGCCGCTATTGCCAAACGACAGTTACAGGTCTGGTCGATGGCAGGTTGTCCACCGGAGAGGGCGAATGTCGCCGGTGCCCCCACGAGCCCTGGATGGCGAAAACAATGCTGTCGTTCACAGCTACACGTGGAGCCCCCCTATTGCCCTATGAAGCCTACCCCCAAGACACTCAAGGCTCCCACACTCTAGCCGACGGATTGACGGCTCCGGACTTACGTTCTACTGTAGTTCTACCTAACGTGCACGTTCGTAGCCTACGCATGTGAACACGGTATGTGTTCCGTTTCTGAGCTACAACCGTGTGGGTTACCGAGACTCTAATGAGCAGGACAACACGACAACAGGAACGGACTCACCCTCGGAACCGCTACAAAGCCAATCCAGGAGCCCCCAAAGAACGACCGAACGCTTCGCTGACGACGATGGGTGGTGACACAACCTGGACGGTGATGGTGTTGTTGATATTCGACTACTTCTCAACCCTCCTGTGACGCTACGTCGAGGTGAGATTCAGCGCCGATTCGTGACACGGCACTATACTTCTCTTGGCTGGACGGGCGGTCGAATAGCCATGGCAGGGAATGCGGCGGGATGCGACGATGGCCTCACAGTAACGTCCACCACGGGACGGCAACAAAATTACGGAGAAAACGAAAAAGTGGGAAAACCTACCGAGACACTGGATTAAAGAAAAGGTGAACGAAGTGGCATCTGACATACCTCGACTGATGGTGGATAGGTCCCTTAGTGTGGAGATTAATACTCTTTAGTGGATGAGTCGAGGTTTTCCTTATAATGTAAAATAAATGAAAATAGATCTCCACACTCAAAATGGCTACTTCTTTTTCTGCTTCTTATCGCTTTTCTAATCCCCCTTCAAAAGTCCACAATTGACCGCGCATTCCCAATACCTCTCACTAGTGGCCGAAACCTCCATACACGCCCTCTGTGACCAAAGTCCAGAGGAACCCATGTAAACACCGGTTTGCAAAATTCGTACCGTCACAACACTTACATGATTTCTCAACATTCTCACCACACAACTAGCCCTACATAGCCTACTCGTAATCCCATTAATCTGGTTGATGTAGCTCAAGCCCTGATCCAGAACCACACCAAGAAACTTGGCCTCCTCTGAAGGAGGTATCGACCTCTCACCATCACTCACATAAAGTGATCCAACGAAGCTTTTCCTGAAATGTACCAAAGCAGTCTTATCCGTGTTAATCCTAATGCCCAGATTTTTACAATATTCAGTCATGCTCCTCACTAACCCCATTGTTTCCCTGGACAGCTCAGGAATAGACCCAGATGCAACAATGCACGATGTGTCATCTGCATATTGCAAGCAACTAGTCAGCGGAGAAAGAGGCAAATAGTTACACAGATCATTTACATACAGAATAAACAGTATCGGTCCAAGTATCGAGCCCTGGGGTACGCCGGTTGGCAAGAAGTAGGTCGGCGAACAGACCCTCACAACCTTCCCACCAACCACAGATGTGACATGCACTGCCTGCGGCCGCCGAGACAGGTAAGAGCGGATAAGGTCCGCCGCCCTACCACGCATCCCATACTCACTAAGCTTACCCAACAGCGTCTCATGATTCACCAGATCGAAAGCCTTGGATAGGTCGAAATAAAGTCCAGCCACGTGGTAATGCTGATCAAGCCTGAGAAGTATGTCATCAACAGCTGCGAAGAGAGCCGTCTCCGTTGACCTACCGCGCAGAAAACCATGATGAGAGGGTGATATTATCTTGTGCGCCGTTAGGAAGCTGACCATTCTGCTGTAGATAAGACGCTCAAATATCTTCGAAAAAGTGGTGAGAATGGATATGGGTCGATAATTTCTGATATCAGTCTTTGTCCCTTTCTTAAATACTGGTATTACCCTAGCCTCCTTCAGCGCGTCTGGAAAAATGCCAGTGGAGAAACTTTCGTTCACAATCTCAGCCAATACCTCAGATATTCTAGTAGACACCACTTTTACACATTTCACCGGAATCCCATCCACACCCACACTGTTTTTATTTGGAAGCGAAGCAATAACGTTCTCAATCTCCAAAGGCAGGACAGGACTCAGAAACATCGTCGGGATAGTCCTTGCAGATCCATTATTCCCACTCCCAGTCGAAGTGCTCTGTATTTTACCTGAACCCGAGTCACCACACACTGCCCTGAAGTGCGAAGCGAATAGTCGGGATACCTCATCTGGGTTCTCTGTGATCTCATGGCTTTCTGTTGCGATCCTGATTCCCTTTGGGTCATTAGAGCTGTCACCCCTCAGTGATTTAAAGACTTCGAAAGCTGTCTTTGTTCTATTGTTGGATTTCGCCATGAGCTGCTCACTGTGTGCCCGCTTAGTGTCACGAATTAACTTACGATATATCCTTTTTTCTGTCCTGAACCGGTCATAGATTTGCGGACTCTTTGTTTCCACGTACAATCTATGCAACTCTCGAAGATGTGTCGATCTATTCCTAACTTCCGCATTGATCCAATTGGTGTTCTTTTTTTTGGGGAAACATTTTCTTCTTTTAACAGGGAATACTGAATCAAAGTGGTACCTGAAAACATTAAGAAATGCGTCATACTTTTGACTGGCTCCGATGGATTTCTGCACACACAACCATTCCTTACATTCAATCAAACTTTCAAACTCCCGAATGCTGCTCTCACTGTAGACACGGCTGTACACAAACTTGACATCCCCCGCTGTCGGCTGGACTGCTCCAACGCTCAGGTCCAGGATCTGTGCAAAATGGTCTGAAAAACTAGCATCGATTACATGTCCCTGCACTCTGTCAGCAGTAAAATTACTAAAAATGTTATCTATTCGCGTACTAGATAGTGTACTCACCCTTGTGGGTTGAAATATATGGGAAAAAAGTCCATAACCAGCAAAAAGATCTGAAACAAGCTTTGCAGCCCCGAGTGCACAATTGGAAAAATCGACATTAAAGTCACCGCAAACCACAATGCTGCTGCCAGCATTTCTTCTGGTCAGGCAATCCATCAAAGTACATAAATTATCCAAGAAAATGACTTCACTGCCCGTGGGTGACCTATAGACACAGACAATAGTAAGCTTCTCATCACCCAGTCGAACCTCAGCGCAACAAAATTCAAAGTGAGAATCTGCTGTTTTTATTTCCTTATTATCTAATGCTATTCTCACATTATGGTCAATACAAGATTTCACAAAAATTGAAGTCCCTCCGCCCCGTCTCAGTACACGACAAGAATGGGCAGCAAGACGGTATCCCTTCGGAGTATAAAGCAGTACCTCTTCTTCGGTCAACCAGTGCTCACTGATGCAGAGCACATCAGGAGCAGGCACAATCTTGCTAAGGAAGACCTCAAAATCCAGTATCTTATTCCTAATGCTTCGAACGTTGATGTGCAGTATTCTCTGAGACCTCAAGTCCGAATCAAGAACCGACCGCATTAATCTGCTGGGACCTGAGAGGGCCTCCTCTTCTCTAAAAAACGGCTCACATATGCACCGGTCGGCCAGACAGATGGATTCATGGCTAACTCGAAGTGGTCGGCCTGTATTGTTATTTTGAAAGATGAGTAGAGGTCGGGGTGTCTCGGTGTCAATGCATCACACCTTATAACTGAAAAATGCTTCGTCATCAAATCTGTAAGCTGTACAGGTGTTGTCTTGGGGTCCAATCGGTACACATGAAGAGAGATACATTTTGGGACTCCCCTAACAGAGGATTCCTCTGTGCTGTTACCTACAACAACACGAGCTCCCCGCTTCTTTTTCTGGGAATCTCTCAGATCCGCACCTCCATTGGCATTTTCAGCTGTCCTTCCACCGCCACCCCGACGGAAAATCCCAGATGAACTCGGCTGTCCACCAGCCTGACCTTTACCGCCAGAAGCGGATGATGTCTGACGCCGCCTCTCCTCGCACCTGTCGATGTTCTTTTCGCGATAAACTTGACTTCCACTAGCTGGAGGGCTACGTTTAGACCTGGTGTCGTCTTTTCAGATCCACTGGATCAGGAAATGCTTCTTGACTTGAGTTTCCTCCACTTGTGCTAAGTCCACCAGATAAGAAGCTGCTTTTTGACTCGAGTTTACTCTTTTTATTCAAACTTACTAAGCAAGACTTAGTCGACGACTCTGGAGTCTAGACATATCTAGAGTCTAGAAATTTTCTACATTGTACGAATTGTGCTATAGATCTTTCGAATGTCAGCTCTTTTGTACTGTCGATTTTTGTACTTTGAATCTTTTGTACTCAATTTAGATATTTTGCGTTTTGGATCTTTTGTATTTTCGATATTTTGCACTTTGGATCAAATGCATCAACCTATCGTTTGTAGACCTTCCATGTTTGAGTTTTTCCGCCCCCCCCTCCGCTTTTGGACACAGTTAGCATGAAAATTTCTGAATAACCCTACAGCGGCGGACATCTTGGATTTATGACCCTCCATATACCAGGAATGACAGATCACGCAATCTAAACCATGAAACATGACTACATGAAACAAAGAAAATCTCTTTAGGTCGGTTATTTCAATTCTACATGCAAAGTTTTTCCTCCTATTCAAGTATTCAATCTATTGTCCAAAAACGGTTCCAAAACAGTTTCGCGGCGGATATCTTTTAAACGATGCAAGATACCACCAATAGTGTGAGGACCTTTCTTAGTCGTTGTTCACTGATGAACAACATGTGCTTAGCTAGTGACACGTAGGAGCCTTCTAAAGAAAATCACGATAAATTATTCCCCTGAATGTTTTTAATGGGCGCCATTTTGGATTTTTGACAGCTCACAGGTAAAAATCATGAATCTCACATAGGACAGCGGATACAGCATCATCACCAAGTACAGACTAAAGCTATTTCACATTATTATTTCACTTCTATTTTCAAAAATTTGTAGGATTTTTCTCGCTTGCCTGACTTCTGGGCCCATGGGTAGATCATATGGGCGAATGGTGTGCTCAATCGTTTTTATTTCATTTTATATGACCCCGAAAACCTAAGAATCGATACCCAACATATGGGTAATTGACGCTTACTTTGTAATTTTGACCTTCAGCTCTAATTTTCAAAGATGACGACTTAACTCGACTTCTGGTGACCGCACGAGAGTTTTGACATTGTCATTGTATCGAGGAGGTCTGAGCTATATAGTTTTGACACCAAACACGCCTCAGCAGGTTTGGATGAAAAAGTTTGGTATTTTTTTATAGTATTCCCTCCCCCTCCCCAAGTCTCGGGTCCTAAGGGATGAATTTGTAGGAACTGCGGGTCAAATTTTTCTGATGGGTGTAGACAACAAATATGCAAAGTGGCTTGCTTGTATCATCAAATGCCACTTTTTTATAATAATCCTGGTGTACCGCTTACACTACTTGACTCGAAAAACTAAAATGTCGATTGACAAAAAAATTTCAAAATGAGATTACTCGAGAATCCTTTATGCTATAGTTGCGGTGATGGTCTTTAACTCTTCCTCTTGAACCGTAGATTACAAATATTGAAAAGTTAGAAACGTCACATTGTACATATACAGGGTGTCAAATCAGAACAGAGAGATTTGACATATTTCTTCGATTTAGCCTATGCGAAACTCGAAGCACTTATCACGAGTCCAATATCAATATGCATTGCTCTGTACAGTAGTATCAACTTCACTTGATACACTTAAGAAGTGGTCAGCTCACAGCCTTCCTGTAAAAAGTTTTGAAGGCCCTCTGAAATCATCAAAATTTACAGTAGCAAGAAATGTATGTAACAGTATATTATATACCAAGGAACCAAAGTGAATTTTTGATCCCTTGGGTGAAGTTTGTTGCTCGAGGGCCCTTTGGGTCCAAATCCCCGAATTGAAAATTCACTTTGATCCCTTGGTATATAATATACTGTTATATACATTCCTTGGTACTGTGAATTTTTAATATTTTGATGATTTCAGAGGGCTTTCAAAACATTTTACAGTAAAGCTGTGAGCTGACCACTTCTCAAGTGTATTAAATGAAGCTCACAGAGCAAATTCATATTGATATTGGACTCGTGTTAAGTGCTTAGAGTGTCGCATATAGGCTAAATGGAAGAAATATGTAAAATTTCTCTGATCTGGTTTGATTCCCTCAGTACACCCTGTATTATGTACAATGTGACGTTTTTGACTTTTCTATATTCGTAATCAACGGTTCAAGAGAAAGAGTTTAAGACCATCACCGCAACTATAGCATGAAAGATTCTCGAGAAATCTCATTTTGAAATTTTTTTGTCACATCGACATTTTAGTTTTTCCAGTCAAGTGGCCGTGGAGCTTTCACGACAATGCCTCTCGCTTCCAGAAGCTCTATCTCAAAAACTATAGGTCGCAGAAAGGTCCTTTAAAAACTCTTCCGTAGGGAATTTTATTGGTTTCAAAATGACTTCTCACATCTTTTGCTGTCAGATGGCCCAAAATCAAGATATTCGGCAAAAACCACGCTGGTGCACTTCTTGTTGATGATGGCGACATGACGCCGACATTTCCGAAAGGGGGGAAATTAGTATGTCAAAACCTAAGCCACACAGATCGTTTTAAGCTAGTTTCCAGCCAGGAAACAATTATTTCCTTATTGAGCTGATTTTTGCTCCCTGGCGCCTGGGCTATAAACACAAGTACGTATATAATACGCTTAAAGTACGTTGTGCTGGTTCAGAAGAATACTCGGAAGAATTCGTATTCCGTATACATTTTATACGTATATATTGAGTATATATTATACAGGGTGAATCAAAAGTGTCGGACCACCTTGAAGGTGCGTAATATGGAGGTGTAAAGAGTGCTGGAAAGTTGTTGAAAAATTCTATGTCTTCTAATTTTGAAGTTATGAAGGGACAAAAGCTGGTCCTTCGATCGCTTTAATTTTGGTTGTTTCAAAAGATTTTAGTTAACTGTTTATGGAAAAAAAATGAGCACAAGAAATCAACCTCTGAATCTGCAAATAATTTCTGTTTTGTATACAGGATGAGTCATTAATCCCAAAAATTATTTTTTTCTGAAAGTGCCTGTAATCAGCCACATTGACCCCATAACCTATGTAGAGCACAATAAAACTCTGAAACACAATTCATTTCAATAGAGTTCTGTTGCTTCTGGTTTTTTAGGAAAACTAAATTTTTGTAGTTCATCATTCACCCTGTATAGTAAACAGAAATTCTATACAGATTCAGAGGTTGATTTTTCGTACTTATTATTTTTCCATCAACAGTTAAGTGAAATCTTTTGAAACAACGGAAATAGAAGCAAACGAAGGACCAACTTTTGTCCCTCCATAACTGCAAAATTAAAAGACATAGAATTTTTTCAACAACTTTCCAGCACTCTATCACACCACCATACTACGCACCGTTGAGATAGTCTGACACTTTTGAATCACCCTGTATACGTAGCGGTTTAAACGTTTAATTTACAAAAATTGAATACCGTGAAATAAACGTATATTTTGTAACGAGTAATGAAATAAATGTTGTATCTTGTACCATTTTTATTTCATAGGTATTGGGAGGATCAATAAGATACGTATTTCATGCGTTACGTATCGACGATTAATTTACGTAGGTTTCAACGTTTAATATTTGGAAAATTAGTGCCGTGAAATAAACGTATATTTTCAACGACTAATCATAAAACGTACTAGCGTAATGTAATCGCTTATTATTCAGGGAAATTCGTGAAATAAATCAAGAAAATCTCACCTTTTCCATTCCACACTCAATTATAGCACCAGGGCTTTCCTCTGGAGATTTGAATGGGAAAATTCTCATTAAACTGGTCAGTTTTTCAATAATTTTCACTAAATTACACCCGCACTGCACATTTTCTTACTGAAAAACATCAGAGTTTTCTGAGGATTATAACATACAACACCCTTGATTAATAAGACCTACAAGGATAATTGTTCACTTATCTAAATCCCACTGTCAATAGCAACGGAATAAAATGGATGTAAGCAACAAAATCTGACAGCTGTCACTTCGGACACTTTTCTTTTTCTTCTAATCTTGTAACTTCTTTTTTCTTCTTCTTCTTTTTCTTCTTCTTCTTTTCTACTTCTTTTTTGTAATAATCAACAGTAATATCACAAGTGCTTAGATTTTCACGATAATTTTGGTCAGGCGATCGCGAGTGCTGATTGTAGCGATAAATGCCCGACTCCGTAGGAGGAGGGCATTTATCCAGGGACAATCAGCCCGAGGGAAACGCCTGGCCAAAATTATCTGGGAAAATCTCGAGCACGAGTGATATTTTGAAGATTATTACATAAAAGAAGTCCGAAGTGACAGCTGTCAGATTTTGTTGTTTACATGAATTTTATTCCGTTGCTATTGACAGTGGGATTTAGATAAGTGAATATTATCTTTGTAGGTCTAATAATCAAGGGCGTTGTATGTAATAATCATCAAAATATCACTTGTGCTCGAGATTTTCCCAGATAATTTTGGCCACGCTTTTCCTTCGGCCTGGTTGTCCCTAGATAAATGCCCGCTTCCTACGGAGTCGGGCATTTATCGCTACAACCAGCACTCGCGATTGCCTGGCCAAAATTATCATGAAAATCTAAGCACTTGTGATATTACTGTTGATAATAATTGTTCAATGACGTCGTCGCACAGCAAAATATCAACAGATAAAATAGCCGATCGTCGCCAGACTGCGTGACGCCTCGCCGCCTACTTGCTTTTGCTTTTTTGCTACATTTCGCGACGACGCGTTTTTTTTCGAACTTTTATTATACGTTTTCTCCAAGGTTTTCTTGGTTTTCCCGAATAACTAAACACTCCCATTCGATTGTTTGCCATGGTAGGTATCAATAAATATAAAACTGTCTGGAACATTAAAATGTAGCACTCACATTTGCCCGGCAAAACAGCAACCACAACGCAAGCAGTCACAATCACAAGTTGACAACTATGACAGCTGACAGAAGGAGAAAGACAAAGGTACCAACACCCTCTCGCGAAAATCACTTAAACGTCTAACGGCTCGATACCAATAAGTTGGGGCTGAGACCACCGTAAGTGCGGTTAGCGGTTACCATAGCAACGGCGGATACCAACTAATCAGACCGCTGTATTTGGCGAGTTACGCCGTCCCAAACTTTGCGCCTGCAACTTGGTATCGAGCCCTAAGAAAATTTCCAAAAACTGCGTGCGTGAGTCGCAATAACGCATTTTCTTGGTGCAGGTCTGTCATTGATAGGAATGAAGTCCAGCTTGAAAATTAAATGTTCATACGAGACAACAGTAAATTTCACGTTTCATAAAAATCGTTCCACGCGAGGTTCCACGTTTCGTTTCGATTTCAATATGGCGGCCAAGATGGTGGCGGAATCATGGAATTTACCTTGAAAATAAGAATGTTCATTCAAGACAAGAGCAGATTCCAAGTTTCATGTCAATCGTTCCACTAATAAGAGATTTCAATATGGCAGCCAAGATGGCAGCGGGATCATGAAATTCAGCTTGAGAATAAGAATGTTCATACAAGGCAAGAATAAGGTCCCAGTTTCATCTCAATCATTCCACTAATAAGAAATTCCAATATGGCGGCGGAATCATGGAACTCAGCTCAGAAATAAGAATAATCATACTAGTGGACGTGGTAGGAAAAAACAACTTGCAAATGATGATAAAGGCAAACCGCTTTGCAAGATCGTAACTAAGACTTGAATGAACGATTTGACCCGCAGTGCTTTCTCTTTCGTCCCTTAGGATTTGAATGGCGCCCCTTTTTCAAAATGGCGGATTTTATCTAGGGGCAGAAGGTATCGAATAGCCTGGTGATGTCCAGCTTTGTTAAAATATATAAAGCTATGTCTCGATCGGTTTCTGGGACATCAAACACTATTTAAAAAAATGGTGGAACATTGACATCTGTCGCAGGCAAATTTGGTGGAGGCGCCAAAATGAATCTAGTCCGGTCATGAGCAAATCGCTGTAACATTTTCATTTTTCAACCGATTTCAACACAAGACATCTAATTTTGTAGAAAAGTAAATTTTTCTTGTTATCTTATACCTTCCATAAAAAAAGACATTGAGGAATGTTGAACAAAAAATTGAAAAATAATTTGAAAAAGAAAAGATTTTTTTATTTTTTTATTTTCATGAAAATTGCCTAATTTGTGGATTTCGATGTGCCATTTCTAAATTTGCACTTTTCCGATTTATATCTTCGCAGTGCGCACCGCCATCTTGAAAAAATGAGATCTGAAATGAAGTTTTTGACAATATCTAACATTTAGTCCATGGAAGATTAAAATGTTCATATACGTATGGAAGAACATTCAATTCTCCACGATTTGACACCTGAACCATCTCTGTGCGACTCGGGGTTCTTGAGCTAGAGTTTCCGGAAGTATCAATTTTCGGTGTTAAATAGTGACCGCGCCTACCGGATTTCACCACTGGATCACCACCATGTCTTAATCAAGTTACCCATCTATAACGCGTCGTCATTTATCACAAATCATAAACATTGGTAGACCTGGCACAGCCCCAAGAGGTGATTTTCAATTCTTTTAGAACCGAAAATTGATACTTCCAGAAGGTCTAGCTCAAGAACCGTGGGTCGCACAGAGCTGGTTCAGATGTCAAACTGTGGAGGATTGAATGTGCTTTCATATGTATATAAACATTTCAATGTCACAAGGACCGAAATTCAGATATTGTCAAAAACTTCTTTTTAGACATCATTTTTTCAATATGGCGGCGCGTGCGGCAAAGATAGAAATCGGAAAAGTGCAAATTTAGAAAGGGCACATCAAAATCTACGAATAAAGCAATTTCCATGAAAATAAAAAAATGAAAAAAATCTTTTTTTTTCAAATTATTTTTTAATTTTTTTTTCAACATTCCTCAATGTCTTTTTTCATGGAAGGTATAAGGTAACAAGAAGAATTCACTTTTCTACAAAATGAGATGTCTTGTGTTGAAATCGGTTGAAAAATAAAAATGTTACAGCAATTTTCTTATGACAGTACTAAATTCCTACTGGCGCCTCCACCAAATTTGCCTGCGGTGAATGGCAATGTTCCACCATTTTTTTGAATAGTGTTTGATGTCCCAGAAACCGATTGAGACATAGCCTCATATATTTCTACTAAGCTGGACATCACTAGGCTATTTGATACCTTCTGCCCCTTGATAATATCCGCCATTTTGAAAAGGGGGCGCTATTCAAATCCTAAGGGACGAAAAGAAAAGCACTGCGGGTCAAATCGTTTATTTAGGTCTCAGTTGTAACCCTGCAAAATAGTTTGCCTTTATCATCATTTGCAACTTATATTCCCTATTTCGGTTGTACCACGTCCACTATACGGGGCAAGGATAACTTTCAAGTTTCATGAAAATCGTTTTGTTGGTGTCCCTGATTTTTAGCGCATTTTCGTAAGTCTTATATGGTTCTTATATGGTCGGTTTGTCTGTATGTCCGTTTGTCCGTCTGTCCGTCTGTCTGTCCGTGTAGAAAAGAAGTTGTACTCTTTCTCGAGGAATGAAGCTAGAGCCTTAGAACTTTTTTTGATGGATAGCTGATGTCCCCAAGGATGGTCAATGGGCATTATTATTTTTATCCATACATAGTTATCATTATTATTATCAAAAAACAGATATTCATTGTGCACTTCTAAGAGGTTGAACTCCTCCTCGGGGAATCAAGCTAGAGCCTTGGAACTACTTCCGATGGATAGCTAATGTTCCCAAGGGTGGCCAATGGGCATAATTTTTTACACATACATAGTTATCACTATTATTATCAAAACAAAGATTTCCTGTGCACTTCTAAGAAAGTGAACTCCTCCTCGGGGAATGAATCTAGAGCCCTGGAACTTTTTTCAATGAAAAGCTTAGGTCCTCGTGGGTGGCCAGTGAGCAGATTGGATTTCATGGTCGCGTCGCCATCTTGGCCGTCATATTGAAATTTCTTATTAGTGGAACGATTTCCATGAAACTTGGAAGTTATCCTTGTTGATGTTTATAATGTCACCTTGATACAAGGGAGGTTACGTTCAAATTTGTGTCCGTATGACATGAAACCTTCACTTGAACTACGCGCTGTGTTGTCAAATTGTCATTCTGGGGATGAGTCGCCGACAGGTCGCAGATTTGCGCACTGACCTCAGCCGCTTTCTCACGACCAGGATCACAGATCATGATCCTGGAACAGAGAGTGGATTTAACATACCTAGTTCTTACAGGGTGCGACGAGCTCAGGTCGCGGGATCACTTGCGACGAAATCACACCCCGCTGCTAAACCTGTGTCCTCCTCGGTCATTTTTTCAACTGTATATTCTTCCTATTTGCAGCTGTCAGCACTTCTAACTATCGAAATAGCTTGCCTAACGGCGTTTTCAAGACAAAACGGAATAAGAATAATGTGTCGGTGTCAAAATCTGACCTAACAATTGAATTAAAACGACAATACAGCTGAGCGAACATCACTTTGACAAATGTGATTGACTTTTTCGATCTATCAACTTATCAGATTATCTAACTTGAAGAAAAAATATCACAGGCCACTCTGGTGTTTTCAAGCTTGGAATGGATAATATTTCCACATCAGATAACTGCCAGGTATCCTCAAACTTAAAGGCAAATACCTCGGCAAATACCGTGGAAACAATTATTGCAAACAATTGTATCTATTTATCTACCTTCCAGATAAAGTTTTCTAGAGATGGAAATACCAGCCCTTTGAAGGAAAGATTGGAAATAATTTGCAGGAAATTGAAAATTGTGTTTTGGAAATTTCGAATTTTCCGGGAAAAGCCTCAAATCTTTTTCCAAACCATTTTATTGTAAGAATCGTCAATTGAGGCTTACTTGAAGCTCCATCATTCGTCTCGAAAACCCAGACCGGTTTTACATTTTCAACCGGAAAATTTCCGGGATATTTGAAAAAAAAGTTGTAAATTGTTCAAGAGCCAGTTACCAATTAGTTAAAAGTGGCTTTCATACGACTCGTCTGAAGTACTAAAGCTTAAAATGTCGACTTGCAGTAACTGCTCATCGCCCGTTTGCGTGCTGCTTCTTGCAGTGCCGATGCCTGGTCGTCTGCGTGACTCGTGCGTTTCGTCTCACTCACGTTTCGAAACGCTCTCAGAACAGGAGCTTTCACGACTGCTTCCAAGCAGCTCGCGTCAAGAACTGAAGCTCGCACGAGTGCTTTCGAATGACTCGCCCGAAGTCCAAAGCTCGATTTACAGTTTTTCAAAAAATTTTTCTAGTGATCGCCTCGGTGAAAGAGCCGGTGGCCGGATGGATCGACAACCTGTACGGAGCATCGGGCGTGGTGGTGGGAGCTGCGACGGGCGCTCTGAGGAGCTTGCACGGCAAAAAAGAAAACACGGCCGAAATGGTGCCGGCCGATTACGTCATCAACTGCGCCCTGGCGGCCGCGTGGGACGTGGCCCTGGTCAAATCGATGAACGACAATCAGGAATTCAGCGAACGAGAGGCGGAAATCGAAAAGGAAATTCCAATTTACAATTTCGTCAACACGCCCGATTCGAAAATCTCTTGGGGTTTGTATGATTGTTCCTATACTTTGGATTTTTGGAAATGAATATTAAATTCTTCGAAAAACCATCAAGCTCTGTCAATTGATAAAAATTATCAAATTCGAAACCATATCGAGTGACACCTCCCAGGAAAGCCCCCGTCTAATTCTTCCCAACTGTTTGATCATCGACAACAATTGTTGTTATCACCAGCAGGCCTGTAGATTTGAATAGATCGTACTTCAAGCGAATGAACTTCACATTTGAGGAAAAATGAGTAGTTTTTATAACAGAGTTACAATTTCAGATGAACTCATGAGCTTCACCGAGAAACACGCTAAGCAAGTGCCCAGCAAAATGGTGTGTTGGCATTACTTCTTCGCCGTCAGGTCGAACCACATAGCCCATCTTCTGGCCGTGTTCTTCTACCAGACCATACCGGCATACATCGTCGACTTTTGCGCTATGATTCTAGGCAAGAAACCGATGTAAGTGGATTTTCTTTCTCTCTTCTTTCTCACCTTTCTTTCCTCTTCTTCCTGCTTCTCTCGTCCTCTTTCCGATTATTCTCGCTCTCTCCCTGCTTCTTCTCGCTCTCTTTTCCCCTCGCTCCTTCTTCCGGCTCCATACGCTTCTTCATGCTTCCCTCGTTTTCTTCCTGCTTCCCTCACTTTCTTCCTTCTTTATTCCATTTCGCTCCCCCTTCTTACCTCACTTGCTTTCTCTGCTTCACTCGATCGCTTTCTTCCTGTTTTACTCGCTTCTTCCCTGCTTCTGTAGCTTTTCTTCTTGCTTCACTCGCTCTCTTTTCTTCTCGCTCATTCTTTCTCTTTCTCTTGCACAACCTTCTCCTTCCTCCCGGTTTTCCTCTTCCGCTCTTCTGCTTCACCTCCAGAAACAAGAACGTCCAGGAAGCAGAACCAGTTCCAGCTTCTGGAAACTGAAAGTGAAGAAGACATGATGAAAACCGAGAAATTTGTATGTTGCAGGATGGTGAAGGGCTACGAGAAAATCAACAAGTTCAGCAAAGTGATCAGCTACTTTTCGTGCCGAGAATGGACGTTCCAGAACAAGAACGTCCAGAAGCTGTGGCAGAGGATGAACAACCACGACCGGAGGCTCTTCGAGTTTTCCATGACCGGTTTCAACTGGGACGCGTACTTTTACACGTACGTCCGAGGCAGCAGGGTCTACCTGCTCAAGGATCCCCTGGAAACGATTCCGGAAGGAACTGTGAAATACTACAAGCTGATGGCGGCACACTACGTCCTGGTCACCGTCCTAGCAGTTCTGTTCTATAAACTTATCATGTTTGTACTAGGCGTGATGTTTTTTTAAATATAAATAAATGATTGTATACAAGGATTGGAAAGGAGCTTTTTTTTTTGTATGGAATCAGAACGAAATTCAGGTTGGTACTCTTGGAATTTACTAGAGAGAGATGCTTTACTAGAAAGGCGTTGTGAAGAGCTTACATTTGAGGCAAGCTCGGTTGGTTGTGATCAATTTGAAAAGCGATGCTTCCGAGCAATCAATCCGATTTAGGGACCGGTACGATAAAAGGCAACTGTCCCCTAATTCCTCAAAACCTAAATTTCGTTTTCACAGGATTACTGCGTAACTGGTAAGTAACAGGATGAGTTATTTCAGACTAGGATGCTAGGCAAATGACACATGTTCGATTTTGCGACATTTTTATACGATTTTTTGGCGATAATTTATACAAGTGCCCGATATTCCAGCTGGTCCAGAAAATGTAACATTTAGCATACAGCACTAACTTAACAATATACTTAAGCTTTATTATTGTGTAGTAGTAATGGCACCATACTCTTGATCACACCTAAAAAACAGACAAAACTATAACAGTGTCGTAAACACGTTTTGTATAAATATCTTACGAACTTAATGGAATTTACAATATCAGACTAGGCGGTTAAAACAATATCTTTGGCGTTGTTTTTTCTTCTTTACAACTCATCTCTTAAAAAACATAACCAACATTAACAAAAAAAAACACCATATTACTAGGCTTTCTTTCGAATCACACTTATCCTTATACATCATCATATAAATAACAATAGATCTTTATTATTGGAAAATGATAGTAACCATAATGATAGTAACGATAATGATCATAACGATAATGATAATACTATATTTAGAATAGTAGTTTGGGAAATATGAAGAGTTTTAAAAAAGAACTGAAAAAGACTACTGTATGGAACATAATTGTTTTCTCAGCTCTGATTCGTTTTCGTCCAGTTCCACTTCGGGAACGGCCTGGCCGTTGGACACGACGTTGGGCAGGTAAGGCTTGTAGTCCAGTCCGGAGCGTTCGTAAAAGAGAATGTACGCCGAACTGGTGTCGATCTTGGGTATCCGGACCTGTTTGTAGGGACACTCCAGATCCGACACGCTTCCGGAGGTCTTGACGGACTCGACCAGGGTGTCGGACGTCGAATAGTCGGAGTCGTTGTCGCTGCAGGCGCCGTTCTGGAAATGGACCGATTTCCGCCTGCTCAACGACGGCGTGCCGGAAGGCGTTTTCTGCTGCAATTTCTCTTGCGATTTTTCTTGCGACTTCTCCAGCGATTTCTGGGCTGGTTCTTGCTGGATCGCCGTCGCCGACGAAGGCATGGGCGGCTGGGGGATGGCGAGGCGTTTCTCGGAAGCAACGTCGCTCAACACCTCTCGGCACGACGAATCGTTGTAACAATACCAGTTGCCGTTCGGGTTGCAAGCGTACGAGATGTAATGCCCGCCGGTTAACAATCCAGAGTGGCTCTGCAAGTAGAAATTTATAAGTTTGAAAAAGTTGTTTGGCTAAATTCTGTTGCTGTAAGGTCGGGTCAAGCGTGAACCAAAACCGGCTGGGAAATGTGCAAAAGTAGCCCAAAAGAGGCTCAGTTTAATTAGCTCATTACCGACAGTCCCCTATAATCCCCTGTAAGCTTCCCTGTTTTCGAGAGATTTTTCCATGCAAATTTTTCACTTGTACTAGCTGCAACTGTATTTCGCGTCAATAATGCAAGTAGAAAGATAAACTGTCAGAAAACCAGAAAAAATATCCAATTGTGGAAAAGCCATTTTACGTGGAAAAGATGGTCGAAAACGTGCTGTGCGACGTCGAATTAGTCGGAAACGATACGTCACTCGAAGCAAATTGGTGAATTTTTTCACAGCGCCATTTTGTTTTTGACTTGTCATTTTGAAAATCCGACTGACAACGTGAGATTTTTGATCGATGAAATTAGTCAAGTGACGCAACGTTTCCGACGAAATCGGAGGCGTAGAACACGATTTTCGGATCGTTTTTCGACTGTGACAAAGTGAAAAACCAAAAATGACTAAAACTGAGCTAAAATATACAATAAAATACCAATTTGCAACAATTTATCACTCAACGAAGAAAATACTGTTGAAAACGTGCTGCATGATCTCGAATTAGTCAAAAACGATACCAAACTTGGAGCAAATCGATGCGACTCCATCACAACGCCATTTTGTTTTCGACCTGTCATTCAAGAATCCAAAATGGCGGCGTGGTTTTTTTATTCAGCGAAACTGCATCGACTGACGCAACGTTTTTCTTATTTAATCGAGGGCGTTGACCACAACAAAAAAAACGGTGCCTCCACCATGTCACGCCTAAGGCCTTTTTGCCCTTTGTGTCGTGGGTATAGGGTGAGTGCTGCGTGACCTTGGATTAATCGAAAATTTCATCCAACTCGACGCAAATCCGTGTTTTCATGTTGAGGCCATTTTGTTCTCAGCCTGTCAATTTCACAGTCCAAAATGACGGCATGTTGTTTTTTCGATCAATAGAAATATGTCGTGTGGCGTATCACTTCAGACTGAATCCAGGTCGCAGAACGCGTTTCTGACTAACTCGAGGTCACAGAACGCGTTTCTAACAAAATCGAGGTCGCATGACACAGTTCTAACTAGAACTACTCCTTAATACTGGATCTAGTTGAATGGTTTTCTGAAAATTGCAACTATATTTCGCGTCAATAATTCAAGTCGAAGGAAAAATTGTCAGAAAACCATACAACTAGATCCAGTATTTGAGCGTAGTTCATGAGCAGATATGACAGTTGGGCGGCTACAAGGTCATTCGCGCACCTCACCTCCTCATTCTTATATCCTCCTAGCTATAGGGTTAGTTTTCTAGTCAGTCTGTTCACGCTATAAACCCAAAGTAATTGGACTCTGGTTCAGAATTCCAAGTAAGCTACTTTGAATTATACAGTTCTCAAACTACTGAAGCACCGGACCACCACAGCGCTACAGACACGTATTTCGCCCCTTTTGGGAGCCATCAGTGCGAAAGCATGCAGGTCGACGGATGAAAGAGCAGCCAACCCACGTTTGTAGGTCTAAAGCGAAATATTCTTGTGTTGAAGCACTTACCACGACTGCGTAAAGCTGATACTTCAAATCGAACGGATCCTGCCCCGGCAGCAGCTTGTGCTGGTGGTAATCCTTCAAGTGCTCGTCGATGATCGGCGTTTTCAGCAGACTGGTCGATTCCAACCTCGTCCTTCGCACTTTTGTCGACGCATTGTTGTTGTGGCTATTGCTGTTGTTGTTGTTGTTATTGTTACTATTACTACTATTGTTATTATTGTTATTCAATTGCACTTTAGGCTTGACGGCAGTTTTGACGCTACCACTACTGCTGTTGCTACTACTACTGCTACAGCTACTGGTACCGGTATTGCCATTGTTCATCATAGTTAACAGTTTTGAACGTTCACATTCTGACAGTGTACCATTCAAGTCTTTGCTCTCTTCGAAATTCTCCTCTTTGATTGACGTTTCCGATCCCAGGGAATCTTCAAGGGGAGAATCTCTTTGTTGTTGTTGTTGCTGTTTGTTCTTGTTTTCCATCAGTTGCACGTGCCTCAGTATCGTTTCTTGAGGTATCGAGGCCAGATATGCGGTAGGATCAAA
Source organism: Anaspis maculata (assembly GCA_949128115.1). NCBI lineage: Eukaryota > Metazoa > Arthropoda > Insecta > Coleoptera > Scraptiidae > Anaspis > Anaspis maculata. The sequence goes on along the minus strand of OX421967.1, from coordinate 57,930,246 downwards.
ATCTTTGAACGGAAAATTGACGACTTTCTGCGTCTTGACCCATTTGCTGTTCACGTAATCGAAACGTTTCAAATGAATTATCTGCAAACAAAAATTCATTTCATTCAATATTTCAAAAATTACCACCTGAAAGATCAAAAATAGGAGATAAGACAATAAAGAAACATACAAGAATCGGAGGCAGCCTCCATATTTGCAGCTTTTTGGTAGCTGGCTGCTTGTCCTGACAGTTTGAACAGTGATATTTCGCTTCCAGTCGCTCTTCGGACGTGAAGGCTTTCAAGCAGTAATCCAAATCGATCGGTTCCGTGTGCAGCTTCCGGCATTTCGATACCGACTCGTGCTCTATTGATAGCTAAAACCAGAAATTCACATTAATGTCAAGGTTAAACACTCCGTAATTGATTTCAACAAAGAGTGCTCGTCAACAGCTTTTCTATGAGGTATCACTCGATTGGTTGGGACAATTTAAAAATTTGAGCTGCTCAGAAGCATCGCTCACAAAAATTAACGTAAGCCAATCGAGTGACACCTTGAAAGAAAGCTCTTTTCGTCATCTTTCCATTTTTGCAGTTTGTTCTGATATACCTTGAAAATGGCCAGAGTAAAGTACCTTTTTGTTATTAATTCTGATGGAAAGTCTAACCAAATATCTGCACATTTACTAACCAGAAGTATTCGTCAAGAGCTTTTCAGCGAGGTATCACTCGGTGTATTGAGACGATTTTGAAATTCGAACTGCTCAGAAGCATCATTTACAAAAACTGTCGTAAACCAATCGAGTGACACCTTCCGAGAAAGCTCTTTTCGTCATCTTTCCATTATTGCAGTTTGTTCTGGAATATCTTGAAATTTGACAGAATAAAGTACTTTTTTGTTTTTGATTCTGATGAAAAGGCATAAAGTTTTCCTTTTTAATATCTGGCTGTTTGCTCCGGAATACCCAGCAGTTTCATTCAAAATTTCATAATGATGTGACAAAGGAAAAAGTACCTTTTCTCGGCTGCTTTGATAGCGCAAATGGAGCGCCGTCGGGTCCCAATCGATGGCGATGCACATTCCGTTCTGGTTGCCGCGACAGCGCTCCACCAGGAGCTCATCGCTGCACGGCAGGGTGCAGCCTCGACAGAACTGGGTCCAGTGGCATATCGCGCAGATCTGCCCGCCCTGCAGCACCGCTTTCAGTGTGAACGGAAACTCGTAGCCCAGGGAATCATCACTGAAAAATACATCAAATTTGAAAAAAAATTGTAAATTTGTTCAAAAGCCATTTTACGTGGAAGATATGGTCGAAAACGTGCTGCGCGACCTCGAATTAGTCGGAAACGACACGTCACTCGAAGCAAATTGGTGCATTTTTGCACGGCGCCATTTTGTTTTTGACTTCGAAAATCCGAATTGACGTGAGATTTTTGTTCAATAAAATTAGTCAAGTGACGCAACGTTTCCGACTAAATCGGAGGCGTAGAACACGATTTTCTGATCGTTTTTGGACTATGAAAAAAGTGAAGAATCAAAACTGAGCTGAAATATAAAGTAAAATACCAATTTGTGACAATTAATCACTTCACGGAAAAAATATTGTCAGAAACGTGCTGCATGACCTTGAATTAGTCGAAAACGGTAGCCAACTCGAAGCAAATCGATGCGTTTTCATCATGACGCCATTATGTTTTCGACCTGTCATTCGAGACTCCATGGCGGCGGCGTGGTTTTTTCATTTAGCGAAACTGCATCGATTGACAAAGTTTTTTTTTATTGAATCGAGGGCGCAGAACACAACAAAAAACCGTAGCCTCCACCATGTCACGCCTAAAGCTTTTTTGCCCTTGGAATCGTGGGTATAGGGGTAGATGCTGCATGACCTCGAATTAATCGAAAACAATACCCAATTCGAAGCAAATCTATTGGTTTTTAATTTGTGCCCATTTGGTTTTCGGCCTGTCAACTTCACAATTCAAAATGACGCACGGCGTGTTGTTTTTTCGATCAATAGAAATATATCTTGAGACGTATCGTTTCCGACTAAATCCAGGTTGCAGGACGCGTTTCCGACTAAATCGAGGTCGTCGAGCGCGTTTCTGGCCAATTCCAGGTCACAGAACACGAATTTCCAATTGTTTTTCGACTACTGACAAAGTGAAGAATCCAAATGACTAAAACTGAGCAAACGGGCCCAATAAAATATCAACTCACGACAACTAATCACTTTACGAAGAAATAATCGTTGAAAATTTGACGAAGAAATAATTTATGAAAACGTACTGCATGACCTCGACTAGTTGAATACGATACCCAAATCAATGCGTTTTAATCACAATCCGAAATGGTGACGTGATCTGTTCAATTAGCGAAACTGCATCGACTGCCGTAACGTTTTTTACTGAATCGAGGGCGTAGAGCATAACAAAAAACCGTAGCCTCCACCATGTCACGCCTAAAGCCTTTTTGCCCTTTTTTTCGTGGATATATGGGTAGGTGCTGCGTGACCTCGAATTGATCGAAAACGATACCCAACTCGAGACAAATCTATACGTTTTCATGTTGCGGCCATTTTGATTTCGGCCTGTCAATTTCACAATCCAAAATGACGGCGTCTTGTTTTTCGATCAATAGAAATCTGCCATGTGGCATACCGTTTTCGACTAAATCGAGGTCGCCGAACGCGTTTCTGACTAACTCGAAGTCGCCGAACGCGTTTCTGACTAACTCGAAGTCGCCGGACGCGTTTCTGACTAAATCGAGGTCGCATAACACGATTTTGACATGAATTTTGAGCTTCGCCTCGTCAAAATTTCGAGCTTACCAGTCCTGCGCGTGGTTGGTTTGATCGCTCTGCGGCAGGGGGCTCAGCAGGCGCGTCACCTGCCCCCACACGGCCTCGTACAGCCCCTGGCACGTCGTCTGGGCGCAGCAGCCCAGCAGCAGCGGCACGCCGAACAGGCTCGGTTTGGATTTTTGCTGCGACAAAAAGTACGTCTCTTGCCGCACGCATTTTCTGTGCACGGCCACCAAATAGCGGGGAAACTCGTCGTTTGACAAGCTGGCGGAGGAAGAAACCGTCGAAACGATGGAAGCTTTCTTCAGCATGACGCCGCCGCCTCCGTTCTTGCCCGTGTTGTTGCCGCCGTGACTGTTCCTGACTAGACCGGCGGGACGATCGGATCTTTGGTTCTGGAAGCAGCAAATTTGGCTCGGTTGAATACGTGCTTTGAAAACTCTGTTACTGTTTGTTTTCTGTTCAAGATTCAAAACTATTTGATATGTACAACAAAACTATTTTTTCAAAAACGTATCCAAACTATTATTGATAACTAAACAAATATTTGAAAAATTTACCAAAACTATGTATTTCCATATATTTTAGAATACACAAAACTAGTATAATTAGCTTCAAGAAAAAACTACTACAAGACAATAGCTTTAAAATAGCCCAACATCTACTACTACTACAATTATAAAACAAAACAAAAAAAAAACGCTCTGACTACTCAAACTTTCAAATTTCAACTTCCTAGGGCGCGTGCATACCTTAAAGCATAGAATGTTGGGCATGCAAAGGGCCGAACCACCTCTTACCTCAGGACTGCACGCCAATGGAGTATCTGGAATTGCACCTTCAGTATCTGAAACCAAATCGACTGCTATACAATTCTTGATTATTCATCTACAAAACCAAGTTTCAAAATTATTTGAAAAGAAGAATGATAGAAATAGTTGAAAACACAATAAAACTGATTTAAATATAAAATTGTTGAATAAAAAATTTCAGGGATATACATGGCTTGGAAGCAATCGCCAAGAGCTTTTCAACGACGTATCGCACGACGGCGTGGGCGCATTTTGAAATTTGACGCTGCTCAGAAGCATCGTTCACAAAAATTGAAATAAACCAGTCGAGTAGTACATCGCAGAAAAGCTCCCGGTGCCGCCTTGCCAACCACGCGGTTTGTCTGGCGATGCCACCGACCTGCGTCGATATGTTCGAGTTTGTTGCCTTCTCCGTGCGCAAAATCGGATATGGTGATGCTCAGCAGGCCGCTGTCGGGCAGTTCGTAGGCGTACAGTTCGGTGGCGGTGCCGGGATTGACGCGGGCGTCGTCGTTGAGCATGTGCCTGATCTGCGAGTACGCCATTTCGGCCAGCAAAAGCCTCGTCGGTTCTATCCGGCACAGGTCGTGCAGCTGGTTCTTCAGATCGACGTATTTGGCTTCGGAATTGAGCCGCAGCCCGTATTTGACCGGCGTTTCTCCGTTCAATCTGATGACTGCAATTCAAGTTTCAATCAATAAGTGAACCGAAAAAAATCTAAATTTTTTATTAGTGATGTAAAATAGCCGCTATTTATATTTGAGGATATATATCCGGAGTTTATAGCTGCTATATAGCAGGCTATTTTGGCTATTTCTGGAATTTTTCCTTAAAGTGATTTTTTGTATTTGTTGTATTTTTCCGGTCATTTTGACACCAAATACAAAGATGTTGAAAGCAATTGAGAAAATATGTAAAAAAAGCATTTATTGTGTCCGATATTGCACAAATGTGGTATCAAATTTTAGTTTGGCACCAATCAAATCAAGACATCAAATAAAGTGAAATTGAAAGAAAATTCCGTTACTCCAGAGGAAATTGATGTGAAATCAACATAATCAAAATGTAAATGTAGTTTTAGGCTATCATTTTCACATCAAAATAAACGGGATATAAGACTCACTTGTCACTTTTTTTAAATTAATAATAGCGCGGGAAAAATCGGATTTATAGCCGGCTGCAAACGTTTATATCTAGCGGCTATTTATGCTATTTTGGATATATATCCTGCGGATATAAATCCGACTCACATCACTATTTTTTATACTTGTGACAAAATATACTAACCTAAAACTTCACACAAAGTGTAACTTTCCATCGGTAGCGGTAGGCTGAGCAAATTGAACGGGTCGAACCGGACTGATTCGTGTCCACAGGTCTGGCAAGTTACCTGAAAAATACAATTTGTAAAACGTTATAAAATATAGATTTGAAAAAATGTAGAAATTTAGAAAGAGGTTGAAAAATTACTTTGCTTTTCAGCTGTCCATAGAACAGATCCGTAATGATGGAATGGTCCCTGGTTAGGTGCTGAATCCACGCTTCTTCAGCCACAATTTCATCCGGTCTTCCCCCTGAATCCTTCAGCTCGGTGTACTGTTTCTTGGCCACCCTGTTCAAATCCTCGTGCAGGGCGTCCAATAACCAGGCCAAAAGTTCCTGCAATAAAAACACTCATCAGTAATTTTCGAGGGATCATTTAAAGCTACTGTACAATTTGATAGAAAAAAGTAAACCTTGATTAAGTTTCATTTAAAAATTGAGTTGTATTTGAAACTATTTTCAAGCTTCCAATTTTCAGGTTTCCAGATCTGGATAGCACTGACGAGTCCGAACAAAGACGAAACATGTAGAAAACTGAAGCCTGATTTACATTATGAACAGCCAACTGTTCAGGTGTATTTTAACAGTTTTCAAGCTTCTAATGGTCGTGCTTCCGGACCTGGACAGCACTGACGAGTTCAAACAAAGACGAAACATCTTGAAAAACTGAATAGATTCACATTGTGCACAGCCAAGTGTTCAGTTGTAATGAAACTCCTTTGACAAGGTGACTTCAGTCAAGATGACTGATTTTAAGCTGGTTTTACAGTTACTATAATCGATGTTTTTTCAAGTGTCTCTCAGAGGACTTGTTCAACAGATTAGAGCAAAACTTGTTTCACATGGCTGCTCCAGTTAAAACGACTAGTTTGAGAAATTAAACCTGGTTTCATCATGCAAAACTAATAGAATTATTGTAAACTAGACACGACCCGATCCCTGCACGATTTGCAGGCTCCGTATTATTTTTTGCAAACGAATTCTTGTGGCGATTCGTCACCAATTCGTCCATTGCAGAGGCTGGGATAAAAATATTGAATAACCTACAATTTGATGACAGTTGGTCAAAAATTCGATTCCCTAACTCATTGATTCATTTCATTTTTGGCCACCGTTTATCACATAGGGCACATAGTTTATCACCAAATTGTAATCGTTGTTCAGCATTTTCGGTTTTATTTCTACAAAAGAAGTACTTTTTTCGGTTATTTTTGCTGCGTCTCCAGTTACTGTGAATCGCCACCAGAGAAGTCAGCAAGATATAACAGGGGACCAGCAGCTTGGGCATAAGTGCAAAGTGTGGTACATTTTTGAGCCCGTCTGAATGTGGAGAGTTCTTCGTTTACAAGCCCAAACTTACCTGCGAATCGTGCTGTCCGCCTCCGCCCAGGTGGGGCGCGTGCTTCGTGACGCAGTACCTCAGCTTCAGCGGCGCGACGCTGCGCGTCGACCCCGCCCACAGCTCCCTGCACAGCTCCGCGTACCTCCTGGCAACCATGCCCTTCGTCCCGAGCGGATTGACGCTGTTCAACTCGCACAGCTGCCCGTCCCTCTGGAAGTACAAGGTCAGCGGTCGGGTGTTGCTGACCGCCTGCAGGGCCGCGTTCATGAAGCAGGTGTTGCCCAAATTGTGGAGCCCCGTCGCGCCGGGAGGCAGGGAGATCGTCGGACGCCTCTCGAGCATCTGGTTGTGCTGAGACGAAGCCGAACCGGCGCCGGCCACCAGGGCGCCCAGCTCCTCGGGCCAGGTCAGATCTTTGTTGCGCACCTCGAGCAGGATCTTGTCGCCGTCGATGAAGCCCAGATCTTGCAGGTTGATGTTCTCGTCTTCGAGCAGGTTGGTCATGGAATCGCGGACGTGCCACAGGCGGACGTCCTCGAGGCGCAAGGCCAGACGCGAGCAGAGGAATTCGGTGACCTGGCGCACGTTGGCCAGCCGGCTGAAGGCGGCCGTGTGAGCCAGGTAGCGACGCGGAGACTGGATCTGGTTGGCCGTGGTGATGCCGGCGGTGCTCAGCGCCGCGGCGCCGTAGCCTCCCACGACGCTCGACCACGACGCCGAAGGCCCCGAGCTCTGCCCTGCACCTGAAAACCACATTTTTGTTACTCTGCATACCTCCCAACGACCCCCAAACAAGAGAGCCAAATTTCATACGTGACATGGTGGAGGCGCCGGTCAAAAACACCCAGAGGGTCGTTTGCGAACTCCCGGCGACGTAATGAGTAGGAGAACGACAGTTAAGGACATGTGTCAGACTGAAAAACGCAGTAACAGGCGCAATTGTAGTGATCGAAAGCGGATTCCAAAGGCGATGCGATCACAGACATTTTTTATAAACACCCGGTACTTGCTGATGAAGAGTGGAAGTGATAAAATAGATTTGTTTCAAATTTTTGAGAAAAAATGTTTTATGCAAAAATAAAAGTGCCAGTTCCATTCTCCTGGGTTTATTTACATTTAGCCAGCTTGGTGATTGGTGAAGTTACATGTGAAGTATGTTTCGTTTTGCAAACATACAGAATGATAGCTGAAGAAATAGGCTAGCGAACAGTTCAAACAAAATTCAAATAATTCATAGCCGTCAAAGTTATCACCAATTTGAAAAAAGGACAATCTTGAGATGCGACGTCATCAATGTTGCGTAGTTTAGGTTAGTGTGAGTACCAAGGTTCAGAAGCCACGTAGTACTTATAGGGAAATATAACGATGTTTCTTTCACAGAGCAGGTACTGTTTGTATCGTACGATCGCCTAAAAATGGAGTCAACCCTCGTATGCAACATGGTGGAGGCACTGGTTGAAAACACCCGGGGGGTTGTCTTCGAGCCCTCGGGGATGAGACGACTGGATAATCCACAGTAAATGAGGAATAGTGGTAGGATTGAGAATCGAATGACGGTGAATCGAAGGGTGAACGTAAGCGTGTCAAGATATCCAACCAATAAAGTAGCTTGAGGCTGATGTGAGTACCAAGGTTCAGTTGGCTAGGTAGTAATTATAGGGAAAAATAAATGTTTCACAGGCCAGGTACTGTTTGAATCGTAGAATACCCCAAAATTGGAGTCAACTTTCATATGCGACATGGTGGAGGCACCGGTTGAAACCACCCAAGGGGCTGTTTTCGAGCCCGCGGGGATGTGATAAGTGGATAATCGACAGTGAATGAGGGAGCGTAGTGGTAAGATTGAGAATCGAAAGACAGCGAATCGAAGGGTGAAAGTAAGCGTACCAGCCCACAGAGCAGCATGAGTATCAAGCCTTCAACAAGCCTTTGGAAATGAAAACGTAAAGCTTAGATTCTGAATAGATGGTCAAGGCCCAAGTAGCCACAGTCACGGTTCGGCTCAGATGGCCATGAGCAAGCCTACGAGTATTACGCCTGCAGCCGGCAGTACGGCGACGTGTAGAAGATGACGAGGGAGGTGACGGACAGTCAATAATTGTTCCAAATTGCTGCGGTGCTGCTCACCTCCAGACGACTGGTGCCGCCAGATGCTTAGATTCAGCGGGTACAGTTCCAGTTCCACCTCGTGCGAGCCGGGCGGCAATATGACCTGCCTGGGCAGAGGCAGCGGGCCGCCGTACCAATGGGCCAGGGCTTTCCACAGCGAATCCGGCACCAGCTCGAAGTCCCTGTGCTGCACCAGCGGCGTGTCGCGCTTCAGTTTGCCCCCTTCGCCGGTCAACGTGGCGATCTTGTACGGCGGCTCGGCGATCAAATTGGAATTCTCGATCGGCCCCGGCATGCCCTGCAGCCTCTTGTTCGTCTGGCTCGTTCCGTTGCCCGTTCCGGAGCTCGACGACACGCCCGAGCTCGAAGCGATGCTGCAACTAATTGGTATTTCATTAGAAAATGGTTCTGATATTTCACTGAAAAACTGAGCTAGCTATCTAGAAATAAAGACACCAACCTGTCGCCTTTGCTCAGCAGATCGCCCATGGATTCCATGCTGTTGGAGTTGAACTCGTTGGAGTTGGACGAGGTGTAGTCGGTGGAGTTGCTGATCAGGCTCTCGTCGCAGACGATGCCCTCCTCGATCGGAATGCGGTTGATGTGGTGCAGATCGTGGTGCCGGCAGGTGCAGTGATCGAAGCTCGAACGGGGCGCCGTCGTGTAAGTCAGCCAGTTTTGCCACCAGTCGGCGGATATCAAGTACCAAAACTGACCGACGCCGTAGCCGCGGCGCTCCTCTCGCTCCAGCCAGCCCATCACTGAAATAGTTACAATTTTTTTGTAGAATACAAAAATTATTCTGTAATGTACCAATTTCATTCGTTTTTTTTTCGTCTTAGAAATTTTAGTCAAACTGGCCCAAGAAACTCAGGTCTCAAGGCTCCATGTTTTCATCTTTGAATCTTCCTTTTTGAGGGTTGAAATTGTAAGATTGACGCAAGGCATCCAGGTATTTGAGATTGGACGGCAGTTTTAACTCAATCATGAAAGAATATTATATGCAATTTGTTACCAAGTCAAAAGTTACAAGCTCGCAAAGTCGGTGAACTTCAATTGACGACTAGCTTATAAATTTTTTCCAAATTTGGAAAAAATGCAAATTCGAAAAGATTGCAAAATTTAATCAAATTTGATACCAAACTCAACATGTCTGCGATAATTGATAATCAAAGAACGACCAAAACTGTCTTGGAATCCACCTATGACAGATGTGTTTTTAATCGAAATAGCGCTTTGCTTTCGTCTAAAAGTAAACAAGTTAATGTATGTGGAGCAGGTCTCCAATTGATAAAAGTATTTAATTGGGTCATTCCAGACAGCCTTGATTCTGGACACCAAACTTGGCACGAGTTGCTGCGACCAATCAACAGTAGAAAAGCAATGCATGTCGAATTCACAAGAATCTAAATAATCCAGAACATAGAATTGTAGCTCTTGGTTGAAGCGTTTTCTAGCTTGAAACGTTTTCAGATCACAGGCGGCCGTGGAAATTAAAACAGTTTAGTGACGGAGCCCTTTCGAGTAGACACTTCGAGTTTGGTGTCTACAACCAAGAAATTTCGAGTAGAGTTCATTCGTCTTTGTACCTTCCTGATATTGCAGTAATGTCGGAATTTGCATAACGGCGCACCCGGTATGTCTCGGTTCAACCGACTCAATTGGTGTTATCGGGTTGAACATAGTTTATATATAAACAATTTTGTTGGAAACAATCACATTTTGGCCAAGTGATACTTCTTTACACGCGGTATTTTGACAAAGTGAAACTTCTTTACGTAGTTGCAGGTACGTACCGATTTCGTGCTCGTGATGCCGGCAGTGGGGCTTCAGCACGAACGAAACGTGGCACACCTGAAACAGCAGCTCCAGCATCGGTTCGACCAGGCCGTTGTCTTCGACGCCCCACACCAGAAACTCCTCCTGGCTCAGGCCGCCTTTGGAATCCAAACGGCGGTTCAGCGAAGCCGTGATTCCGTCCACGTCGTTTCCGTAATCGATTATGGTGGTGGTGGTGGCGGCGGAGCTGCTGCCGCCTCCGTTTCCGTTATTTATCTCGTTCGCAACGTACCACAGAGTGTGCACCATGTGATTGAGCTCCTCCGGGTTCAGGTAGCAGTCCCGGTCCATGTCGAAGATTTTGAAACAGACTGTGGAACACGACGACACATCAAAATACAATCATCACCTGAATGTTTCCTGATATTAAAATTCCAATGTTGATTTCAAATCGAAATGATCGCTTTTTTGTCGAGAACTGAATTTGGGAAGGCGGAACACAAAAAAAGATCGCGATATTCGAATCGGCGAGCTTCGGTTTAGTGAGAAATGATACCAAACTCGATTTTTCGACAATAAAGTCAAAACGTCAAAAACTGACTTTTCGAGTTTTTCGAAAATTTTGACATTTTTCAGAAAGTCAAGTTTGGTATCGATCCTTACTAAATCGACACTTGCCAGTTGAATTCTCACAGTCATTTACACCTTACGCCTTGCTGAATGTGCGTGACATAACGTCTCTGTTATGTGAAAGTTCATGTCAGCCATTGGCTGTTGCCTAGATGATAACAACGTAACAGAGCCTTTATGGAATGTAATTTTTTAGAGAATCGCACCATTAATTGTACAAAAAGTAAATTTTTTTAATGAATAAAACGAAGAAAACTTAGAAGAAACAACGTACACTTCATCCGTTCGGCGGTGGGGCCGCGGCAGGCGGCCGAGATGCCGCAGCACAGCTCCTTGAAGTCGACGTGTCCGTCGCGGTTGACGTCCAAGGCCAAAAAGAGCCCCTCGCAGGCCGAAGTCGGCACCGGAGGGCACACCATGGCCCGGACGCAGTTCAAATCTAGATGGCCCGAAGGCGAAGAGCTCTGCAAAGTCCAAAAGCACTTTTCCAGCTCGCAAATGTCCTGCTCTTCCAGGTGCGTGACGCCGGCCAAGGTTTGGTAGAAAGTCGGGGCTTCCACTTCGCCGCTCAGCGAAACGCACGGATCCGACAGCAGCCATTTGGACAGCACCGTTGCCTCTCTGAAAAAAAAAGAATTATTGAAGTATTTTCGAAAGATCGCCAATGTTTCAATTTTGAAAGAAGAAAAAATCAATTTGTGGAAATTGGAAAATCATCAAATCATTCCACTTCCGTGAAGAATAATCTGAATATGGCAAACTGTGGAAAACAACCGGAACATTATTATTTATCACGTTGTAAACTGGATTATTGAAAATATTTCAGTGTTTTTCTTTGTAAATTGGATTGGGAGAAGTGCAACGCAAAAACGGTTGGAATAATCGAGTCGCTGAGGTTCGGTTTAGTAAGAAACGACACCAAACTCGATTTTTCGAGAAAAAAAGTTTAAACGTCAAAATTTGACGTTTCGGGAAGTTTTCGAAAATTTTGACATTTTTCAACTAATCAAGTTTGGTACCGTTTTTTACTAAATCGACACTTGCCAGTTCGATTCTCGCAGTCATTTGCACTTTAGGCTTTCCAAAACTCAGTTCGCAAACAAAACATGGAAATTGAAGGGTTGCGGACTGGATTGGGAAAAGCGCAACGCACAAAAGAAATTGAAATTATTGAACCGGCGAAGTTCGGTTTAGTAACAAGCGGTATCACACTCCATTTTTCAATAAAAATACATTAAAAGCCAAAATTTGACGTTTTGGGAAATTTTGATTTTGAACACCAGTCAAGTTTGGTACCGTTTCTTACTAAAGCGAGTCTTGTCAATTCTATTCTTGCAGTCATTTATTACACCTTTCGCTTTTCTAATATTATATTTCAAACAAAATATGGAAAACAAATTTAAAATACAGGAGATCTAGAAGCAATTCGAAATATTAACTCAAAAATTTCAATGCGTTCTTTGTAAACTGAATTTTATTGTAATATTCCTGCTTTTTCTTTGCATACTGAATTCAGAAAAGCTCTACGCAAAAACGCTTCCGATAATCGCATTGGCAAGGTGCAGTTTAGTAAGAAACGATACCAAACTCGATTTTTCCAAAAAAAAAGTTTGAATGTCAAAAAATTTGACGTTTTTAAAAATTTTCGAATATTTTTGAATTTTTCAAAAAGTAAAGTTTGGTATCGATTCTTACTAAACCGGACTTTGCCATTACGATTCTGGTATTCATCATCAAGTCACGCTTTTCTAAAACCCAGTTCACAAAGAAAACGTGGAAATTGAGAAGAGGAAAATGGAAACTCAAGATGGAAAAGTACCGTACCGATTGTGTTGGATCCAAGCATTGAAATGTTCAAAAGATATCCTGTCCTGGCCGGGGCCGAAAAGGGACAGCAGCGTCCTGTCGATCTGCTGGTTCGAGCTGCGGGAAAGCTGAGGACTCGGCGGCGGGCCGCCGCCTTGATTCATGCCGTGCGTTATCGTCCCCGATCCTCCGCCTCCTCCGGAATGACCGCTGCCGCTTCCCAATTTTTGCAGAACGCCGCCTTCGACCTTGAGGGCGTGCTGGAAATCGCTCCGGTTGATGTGCGAACCGGATTCGTTGCAGTACATCGTCCAAAGGAAGCGGATTTTTTCTTCGCGTCGACCTGAATTGTCACAGAAGTTTGTGTCAGAAGAAAATCAATTTCCAAACCAAACTGAGCCCTTTTTAATACAGCCAGGTCAGTTCACATGATGTAGCTCAAAGTGTTTAGAAGTCAGGTTAAGTCAAACTACGTGAAGCTACGGTCACAGTGACGTTATGCCAGTTTACGGTGCTTTTAGTACAGTCATGTCAGGTAAAGTTACTGGCCTTCAGAAATCGTTTCAGGCCGAGTATTCATCTGGTTAACTCAAAGGCAAATGCTATAGCCATATGTTGGTATCTCAGCCTCAAGTTAACCTCAGAGTAGAGTCGGGATGCCGGGATAGCATCAAGTAACCCGAGATGGAAATACTATGTCTTGGAGGTATAATCAATTTCACGACAAGTAATGGAAAAATGTGTTGTGTTGGCGCGAATGGTACCATGCTCACTTGATGCTAACGTCTTCGCAAATGCTGTTAGGTAGTGGTGGCCACTGAAAAATATGATGCCCAAGCGCGGCAGTACTGAAGAAAATGGAATGAAAATGCCCGCTGGATAAAGGCTTTTTCTTCTGATGCCCATCACTGAGTAGTGAGTACTACCAACTCTAGCTTATTAGCATCAAGTTAGCATCGTACCATTCGTACCGAAACTTTTTTCGCAGCCTACTCTAATGAAAAAGCCGCGAAACTGATGATATGGTGAGCAATTGTGGTGAGTAGTTACCTTTGGTGAGCAGGACCAGGCCGCATACCAAATCCTTCAGGGCTATGCCCCTGGCCCCTCCCCCGCACGCAGCGTACAGCCATTCCGCTATCGGTTGCGGCACTCCGTCGCCCAAAACGTTCTGGACGAAAGCCTGGCGTCCCAAAAGCGGAGCTCCGCCGCTGAGTCTCTTGAAAGCTTCACAGACGCGCTTGAATTCCTCATCGGACACTGAAATAAAAAAAAATTATTAGTTTATTCACATTAATATTACATTATTCGGTTTGATTTCACGATTCGGGCACAAAAGTGGTAGGAATTCTATGGAAATTTGTGTAACACCCGGTATAACTCACTTGATATAGTCGTTACGATGAATTAGAATACGAAATCAAACTGCTGAGGATTGTTTTAGTAAGAAACGATACCCAAGTCGACTTGTTCGAAAATGTCAAAATTTTCAAAATAATTGTCAAAAAATTTCCGAAACGTAATAATTCAACTTTTTTTGAACGAATCGAGTTTGGTATCGATTTTTACTGATCTGACACATAGCAATTCAATACCGGCATTCATTTTCATACCGCACTTTTCTAACGCTAGCTAGGTAGCTAAAAATCGACGAAATTTGTGTAACACTCTGTATAATTCACTCAAGAATAATATTTTGACACATTTGACAACATAATTGAACTGTCAAAGATAGTCTTAGTCAGAAGTGATACCAAACAAGCCTCTTTTGGAAAATGAAACCTTTTGAACCGTAATGTTTTTTCGAAAAAGTCAAATTTTCGATTTTTTTTTGAACGAATCAAGTTCGCTACCATGAAGTACTAATTTTATGCTAGCAATATAGCTCTGGAAATCATTTTCAAATCAATCTTTCTATTCTTTCTTGAAGCCAGTTAGGTAGCTAAAAGGCGACTAAAATTTGTGTAACACCCTGTATAACTCACTTAAGTAATCGTTACGATGAATTACATTGCGAAATCAAATTGCTGCGGATTGTTTTAGTGAGAAACGATACCGAAGTCGACTTGTTCAAAAATGTCAAAATTTTCAGAATTGTCAAAAAATTCCTGAAACGTCATAATTCAGCTTTTTTGAACGAATCGAGTTTGGTACCGATTCTTACTAATCTGACACATGGCAATTCAATACCGGCATTTATTTTCATACCGCACTTTTCTAACGCTAGCTAGGTAGCCAAAAATCGATGAAACTTGTGTAACACACCCTGTATAATTCACTAAAGAATAATATTTTGGCACATTTGATAACGGAATTGAACTGTCAAAGGTAGACTTAACCAGAAACCAGAAGTGATACCAGACAAGCTCCTGTTGAAGAATGAAACTTTTCGAATTGTCAAAATTTTTCGAAAAAGTGAAATTTTCGATTTCTTTTGAACGAGTCAAGTTCGCTACAATAGAGTACTAATTTGATGCTGACAAGAGAGATCAGTAAATTGATCTCAAATCAACCTTTGGCCAGTTAGATAGCTAAAAGTCGACTAAAATTTGTGTAACACCCTGTATAACTCACTTGAGATAATCGTTACGATAGAATAGATCGCGAAATCAAATTGCTGAGGATTGTTTCAGTAAAAAACGATACCGAAGTCGACTTGTTCAAAAACGTCAACATTTTCAAAACTGTCAAAATTTTCCGAAACGTCACAATTTGACTTTTTCGAACAAATCGAGTTTGGTACCGATTCTTACTAATTTGACACCTGGCAATTCAATACCAGCATTTATTTTTACATTGGACTTCTTGAACGCTAGTTGTGAAGCTGAAAATCGGCGAGAATTTGTTCAACACCCTGTTTAACTCACCCCAGAAATGAATTGACGAGAGATTGAATTTTCGAAGATAATTTTAGTTGGAAACCATACCAACGATGTTCAAACATGAAAACGTCAAAATTTTGCAACTGTCAAAAAATATAACCAAACTCAATATTTTTTTGAATATTCAAAAAAACTTCAACAACCTTGACAACGTCTCTTCGACTTTTTTCGAATTGACCGAGTTTGGTAACGTTTTCTACTAATACCAGAATTGTTAATGTTGTACAATACTAACATGAAGCTTTTCTAGAACCAGTAACGAAGCTATAAGTCGTCTTAAATTTGTGTAACACACCCTGTATAACTAGCCCGAGAGCAACGTTACGACTTAATTGATGTCTGAATTGATCTTCTCACGTTCATTATAATTATTTAGAAACGATACCCAACTTGCCTAGCTGCAAACATTTTTTTCAATTGTCTAGAATTTTGAAACTTAGAAATTTTCAAAAAATAATATTTTGTATTTGAACGAATCAAATTCGTTGCCGTTTTATACTGATTTCATACAAGCAATATAATTCTGACAATCATTTTTACATCAAACCCTTCAAGGTCAGTTTAGAAGCTAAAAGTCTGCTGACATTTGTGTAACAGCCTGTATAACTAACCCGAGAACAACGTCACGAATAAATTGATAGCTGAATTGGACTTTTGAAGATTAGTGTGATTAACAACGATTCCCAACTTGCAAAGCTGGAGAAAAACAATTTTTTAAACTGCCTAAAATTTTGAAATTTTTGAAAAATTTCGAAAAAGTCAAATTCTGAATTTTTTGACGTATCAAGCTCGCTGCCATTTCCTACTAATTTGATACTAGCAAAATAAGTCTTGCAATCATTTGTATCAAGCTTTTCTAACGCCAGTTGCGAAGCTAGAAGTCGATTAAAATTTCTGTAACACCCTGTATAACTAACACGAGAATAACGTTACGACTGAATTGACAACTGAATTCAACTTTCAAAGATTATTGTAATTAGAAACAATACCTAACTTGCGTATATGAAAAAATAACTGTCAAAAATTTTGAAATCGTTAAAATTTTTCAACAAAGTCCAATTTTGGATCTTTTCCGAACTATTCAAGTTCACTGCCATTTCGTACTTATTCAATACTAGCAAAATAACTCCGGCAATCATTTTTACATCAAGTTTTTCTAAGGCCGGTTATGATGCTAAAAGTCAACTTAAAATTTTTGAAACACCTTGTATAATTGACCCAAAAATCGCGTTACGACTGAATCGATACGTGAACATTTCACTATCATCGTAATTGGAAATGATATCCAACTTGCATCACTTAAAAAAAATCTATTTTTCAAGTGTCTATAATTTCTAAACTGTCAAAAAAAATTGAAGAAAGGTCGAATTTGAATATTTTTTGGACGAATCAAATTCGCAATTCGCTGCGATTTCGTACTAATTTGACATTAGCGGCAGAACTCCAGCAATCATTTTTATATAAAGCCTTTCTAAAACCAAACACGAAGCTAAAAGTCGACTAAAATTTGTGCAGCACCCTGTATAACTCACCCGAGAATAAAGTTACGACTGAATCGATGACTGAATGGAACTTCTGATGATAATTGAAAACGATACCCAACTTGCCATAAAAAAATCTCTGTCAAAAGCTTGTGTCAAAAATTTTCCAAAAACCAAAATTTTTGACTTTTCTGACAAGTTTGCTGTCATTTCGTATTCATTTGATACTAACAATCTCCGACAATCATTTTTCAAATTCAGCTTTTTCAAGGCCTTACGAGGCTAAAAAGTCGACTAAAATTTGTGTAACACCCTGTATACCTAACTCTAGGATAACGTTACGACTACATTGATAACTGAATCGAACTTTCAAAGATTACTTTGATTAGAAACGATACTCAACTTGCCTCACTGAGAAAAAAACAAATTTCAAACTGTCTAATATTTTAAAACTGTCAGAAAATTTCGAAAAAGTCAAATTTCAAATTTTCTACGAGCAAATCAGGTTCCGCTACCATTTCATACTAACCTGATACTAGCAAGATATCTCCGGTGATAATTTTTTGCATCAAGCTTTTCTAAGGCCAGTTACGAAGCTTCAAGTCGAATACAGTTTGTGGAACACCCTGTATAATTTCACCAGATATCAACGTTACGACCACATTACGACTGAATGGAGCTTCCAAAGATTACTGTAATTAGAAACGACACCCAACTTGCCCAAGTAAAAAAAACAATTTTTTTCTGAAAACTGTCAAAAATTTTGAAAAGTCAAAAAAATTCGTAAAAGTCAAATTTTATTTTTTTAACGAATCAAGTTCTCTGCCATTTCGTACTAATTTGATACTAGCGGTAGAACTCCGGCAACAAGTTTCACATCAAGACTTTCTAAGGCCAATTACGAAGCTAAAAGTCGACTAAAATTTGTGTAACACCCTGTATAACTCACCCGAGAATAACCTCAGCCTAAATTGACAACTGAATTGAGCTTTTAGAGATTTTTCCATAAAAAGCGATGCCCAACTTGCCTAGCTGAAAAAAATCCAATTTTGCCGACTGTCTAAAATGTTGAACCTGTCAAAAAACTTCGAAAAAGTCAAATTTCGAATTTTTAGAACTGGCCGAGTTTGGTATCTTTTCCCACTAATTCGTACCTTGTCAATTCAATTCTGGTAACCATTTTCACAATGCACGTCTCTGAAACCAGATTTGCACAATTTTCGCAAGAAAATCAAAACTTTTACAACTTTTTGCATGGAAAAAAAATCTCTGTAATCTTACCGAAATTTAATTGCAACAAATTACTTTCTGATCCTATAAAAGATAACATTGTTATCGTTTTGAGCTAAACTTGTTTGTTATTTTAGAAATCCATGTACTTCTAACATCAAAACAATTATCACTGTGTGTGTTTTATTGTATTGTACGATTACAGGAATCGAAACGATTGGTCAGGCCACACTATAGGTAGACCGTTGGTAAACACTCTGTAATCTTTATACGATTCTGTATCGAGCAGGAATCATGATGGGTGATTCAAGGTACAAAGTTGAATGGAACGCGCATACAACACGGAAATATGGCAAATATTGCTTATATGGAGAATAGAATGCCTTTTTTATGACAGAGAAACGCCGAGCATGTATTGCGGACGAATCGATGGAAAAAGAATAAACAGACGAAATATTGATTATTACTGTAATTAAAACTGTTGCGTATGCACAAAAACAACCGACACTTATATTTTACTTCGAGCCACCTTTAGTTGGGTGACGTCAGAAATTGCTAATGCTTTGTGAACATTTATAACATTTTTATTAATCACTTAACAAGGAACTGCAAGGTTTTCTGGAAACTGTCCAAGTACTGTAGTTATAGTACGTTCACCTTCAGTGTGACTCTAGTCAACCGGGTAAATTTTCTACTGTAGCATTTTTTAGACTGCCGCCTTTTTACCTGGTGTGAAAATGGCTAGTCCAAAATATGTGGCTCATCAAACTGACATCAAGATATTGAAACTCGAAAAAGGACCTTGTCATGCGTGGAAATGTGACTATGGAGACGCAGAGATGTGTCGCCAAAAACCGGCTAATTTCGATTTCTGATAAACAAATGGAAAATTGAAGGTGTTTACATCAATTTCGGTTTGACTATTAAACTTTTCTTCAAACAGAATCTTGAAGATTACTGGAATCACAATTGAGGTGAACATACTATGGAGGTAGGAATACAAAACACTGTTTCTCTTGAAAAGCAGCCACTCACAGAAGTTTGAATCGAATGGAAAAATAAATTTTCACAACCTTACGTGAATTTCTATCCCGATTTCGCTTCAGCAACAACATTCGTGTATGAAATGCCCTGTGGAAAACAGCTCACGTGAAAACGGCCCCGAAACTCATCGAATTTGCGAGTTTTCTCTCAAAATACCAGAGTGTGCGGTTTTCTCTCATTCGCAGAAGTGTAGTTGAGCGTAACAAGACTCTGTGCCAAAGGCAACGATTAGATAACGTAAAAAATCAACAAAAACGGCGAAAAAAACACTGAAACGATGTGGTGTGGGTAGCAGTGTAGCACGTTTCACAGTAGCTTATCTAAATTACCTATACGTTTCCAATAATAAATCAATATTTGTACGTTTCCCATTATTGTGTTGAGCGCACCTATTTGTATTGTATTCAGGTGCTCGAGTATTAATAAAACTCCGTTTTTCTCCGTTATCGCGAGCTGGATCAGCTGATTGATGGCACCAGACAAATGCCTCAATCCCAGCCTTAGAACCAGCTTTAAAACGACCCTTAAAAAAGGACTTTGAAACGAGCCTTAGAAGTGCATGTTTGGCTGGAACAGGCAAAAGGGCTGATGCTTCCACTGGACGCTTTTTTTTTGAGCGAAGTATTCCGCCTTTTTTAGTTGGAAGCATAAAAAAATCGAGCTTGCTTCAAGAGATTAAAAAATATTTTTCTCAACTGTCAGAACTATTACAGGCTGATGTGATTCATATGGTCATTGGCGAAAATTAAAAACAAGTCCTACAATTACGTCATTTTCCAATGCAATGGAGAAAAGAGTAAGAAATTACGTCTGGCAAATTTTGTTCGTCGATCTGTAGCGGAAATGCGCGGAAAAAGTGTTTCAGAAGTGGCCCGGACGACGTCGTAAATCGTCGTGAATTATTGTGCCGAATATCGCCAGTGCAGCCAACCGCAAAGTTTTGGACACTTTCTATAAGTCACATTTGGAAACTTGAAAACAAAATTTTTCATGAACCGTATCACACCCATAGTGAACGTACTATAGAGTTGATATGAAACATTTCAGAAGTAGAAATTGACACAAAATTAGGACTAGCAAAAAAGCATAAAATGGAGCGAGTTGTGAAGAAAAAGTAATAGAAAGAATGCTAATAGAAATGAATTGTCTCTATTTATTGGAAAAAATACGGGACAATGGAGCGAGACGAGCTGCTGGGTAGGTAAGGAATGTGCAGCAATGTGGGACGAATTATGTTGCTGATTGGGTTAGATTGTGAATTTTTTTTCGCATTGTATAATATTTTGGTTGAATTGCTCCTCAATCTATGGCACAGATCAGTAGTAGTGAAATACATTGTACTTTGAATTTCCATGTTCAAAGCTTTTCGCGGCCAACTCGCTATGTGAAAAATACTGGTTTATTTAGGGGGTTATCAAGAAAACAACTTGATGACCTGACAGGGTCCATGTACATTGTACAGGGTATCCACCGAGAGTCCCCCCTCCGTTAGAATTTTTCTCGTTGGAATTGGTGGGGAGAAAAAATTCCCCACCATTTTTCCCGTAGAACTCAAATTTGGACACGAAAATTTTGTATATCTTATAGTATACAGGGTGTTTCAAAAAGAGTTCCAAATTTTTTCAACACCATGTATCTGAATATTGGAAAAGATGCGGCTTTTTCTTCTCCGAGTCCGGATATACAATTTGATATTTGAATAAGATCATATGCAGGTTTTTCAAGAAAAACGCTGGAACAGGTCGATTTTTATTTTGAGGGAGACAACTAGGACACGCATTGCCGAATTCCCATCAAGAAAAATTTGGCGGGAAGAAACGTAGGTTGAGAAGTGTAAAAGTGAACACCCTGTGTATTATCTTATTCAGATATCAAATTACATATCTGGACTCAGAAGAAAAAGCCACATCATATCCAATATTTAGATTCAAGGTGTCGGAAAAAAAAGGAAGTTGTTTTGAAACAACCTGTATACCTACTGTAAGATACAAAGAAATTTTGGTGTCCAAATTTGAATTCTACAGGAAAAATGGCTGTGAAAAATTTCTTTCCCGCCAATTTATTACAACGGGAAAAATTCTGACAGGGGGGGGTTCGGTGGATCACCCTGTACACAGATTTAAGCGCTCAAACCGCTACACATTTCCAGTACTCGGTAGTTTTTGAGGGAGAATTATCAAAATTACGGGACCATGGAGTGAATTGGGATGATGGGTGGGTAAGATACTGGAAAAATGGGACGCATAATTATTGGAAATGCAGATAAAAAAGCTTAAAATTGGAAAGTATTCTAAGAAAAAAGTAATAATTATGATGCTAACAATGATGAACTGTCCTTATCGAATTGGGTTTCTGGGTAAGTGAGAAGGTCAATCGCTTGAACATAGAATGATCAGCAAAGGAGACGAAGAAAGTGAAAAAGGAAAATATTCTAGAAAAACGGAAATAGTTCAACAAAAAAGTTCATTATAGGGATTGTGGAGTGAATTATGGTGCTGGGTAGGTGAGTCTGAAATTTTGCAAGCAAAAAAACTCCAACTTACAGTTCTTTGAAAAAAAAAAGTGAACTGACGAGCAGAAAGTAATGACATGCGATAGGGGTTATCAAAAAAAAAATTAATGACCTGACGAGGTCCATGTACACAGATTTTAGCTTTCATACCGCTGAAAATTGTCAGTATTCAGTGATTTTTGTTAGAAAATGATCCAAATTACGGGACCATGGAGTGAATTAGGATGGTGACTACAAAAATAATCGAACGCAAAATCATTAGGGAAGCAGGCAAAAAAGCTTAAATTTTAAGGTGTCATGAGGAAAAAGTAGTAAGATTGATGCTAAAAACTAAAAACTGTATCAAATGAAAAATAGGAGACAATGAAGCTAATTGGGTTGCTGGGTAAGTAAGAAAGTAAAACACTATCAGCAGAGAATGATCAGCAAAGGCTGAAAGGTGTAAATGGAAAATAGTCTAGAAAAAAACAGAAATAATGTAGCAAAAGTTTCATTCTCGGAATTGTGGGGCAAATTATGGTGCTGGGTAGGTGATTCTGTGAAATTTTGCAAGCAAAAAAACTCAAACATGCTGATATATCAAAGAAAAATCATGACCTGACGAGGTCCATGTACACAGTTTTTCACGTTTCAAGCCGCCATGCTGAAAGTGACGACTTGAGGGATCATAAAAACAAATTGGTGACCTGACAAGGTCCATGCACACCGAGGGGTTGATTTCTCCGGAATTCAGTGGACATTTTACTTTGGAATTCCCGGAGTTCTTTCGGAAATCTCCGGAAATCCCGGAAGTCTTTCGGAAATCACCAGAATTCCCGGAAGCCGTTCGGAAATCACCGGAATTCCATCGAAAATCACGGAAATTCGCAGAATTCTTTCGAAAATCACACAACCGGAATTCCCGGAACTCTTTCGGAAATCACTGGAGATCCCGGAAGCCGTTCGGAAATCACCGGAATTCCCAGAAGTCTTTCGGAAATCACCGGAATTCCCGGAAATCTTTCAGAAATCACCGGAATTTCCAGGATTCTTTCGGAAATCACATCACCGGAATTCAAAAAAAAATTCGGAGATTACCGGAATTTCCGGAAGTCTTTCGGAGATTACCGGAATTCCCGGAAGTCTTTCGGAAATCACCGGAATTCCCGGAAATCTTTCGGAAGTTACCGGAATTTTTTTGGAAATCACTGGAATTCCCGGAATTCTTTCGGAAATCACTGGAATTCTCGGAATTCTTTTGGAAATCACCGAAATACCCGGAAGTCACCGGAAATTCTCGGTATTCCGGAAGTCAGAATTCTTGTGTACACTTTTTTCTCGGGAAATCAACCCCTCGACTTTGAACGCCTATATCTCCGTTATTATTCGTTTCTGACATATATCTTTTCGGGGAAGTCTACTTCTTTTGAAGTTTACCATCATTTCCTGAAAGGACGCGATTTAAATGTGAAACACCCTGTATAACATAATAAACAAGTGAATATCTCCTCACGTGCGTGAGTAACAATAGCGCATTTTTTTTTGGGCAGATCTCTCATTGATGAAAGTCAAGGTTGAAAATAAGAATGTTCATACGAGACAAGAGTAAGTTTCTTGTAAATCGTTCCACTGGTTGCATAAAAATCGTCCCACTAATAAGAAATGTCAATGTGGTGGCCAGGATGGCGGCGGAATCATGAAATTCAGTGTGAAACGATTTTCATGGAACTTGGAACTTACCCTTGTCTCGTACATACATATGTTCAGTCTTATTTTCAAACTGAATTTCAAGATCCCCCCGCCATATCGAAATTTCTTATTGGAACGATTTTCATGAAACTTGGAACTCACTTACCCTTGTCTCGTATGTTCAATCTTATTTTTATCGCATTGTCGTGAGGAAATGACGCTTATATGACCGGTTTGTCTGTCTGTCTATCTTTCCGGCTGTCTGTCCATCTGTCCATGTGGAAATTAGGAAGTTGTACCTGCTCCTCTTCGGGGAATGAAGCTAAGGCCTTAAAACTTTTTCAGATGGATAGCTTAGGTTATCAGGGGTGGCCAATAGGCAGATTGGATTTAATGGTTACGGCGCCATCTTGGTCGCCATATCGAATCTCTTATTAGTGGAACGATTTTCATGAAACTTGGAACTTGCCCTTGTCTCATATGATCGTTCTCATATTTAAGCCTGAGTTTCATAATTCCATCGCCATCTTAGCCGCCATATTGAATTTTTTTATGAGTGGAACCATTGTCACGAAACGTGAAACTTGGAGAATCATCTCTCAAAATATGTTACAGCTAGTACCTAACACCCTGTATATTACAGGATGAGTCAAAAGTGAGGGATCGGGACGCTACGTTTCACCCGTTCAAGATTAAAATATGATTCAAACGCCTATCCACGTCGATTTTCATTTTGCATCACTCAAGAAATTTCAATTATACAGGGTGAGCTGAGTCATAATTCAGGTACGTATGTCAACTTTTTTTTTCAAATGGAACATCCTATGGGCTATGTGCATGACCTTGAGAGGTCAACACGTAGGACATACAGAGCTCATGGTGTGAAAATGAGAAATTCATGTTGGACTTTTTCGGCAGCAGACAGCTTTGACGTTGTTGCATGGTTACGTGTTTTGACATTATTTCCCGTAAATTTATTCGTTGTGATGGACAACAGCAAAATGGTCGACAGTTTGGTTGACGGTTGACAGAATGACGGCAGCGAAAAGTGACTCTTTTTTTGTTGAAGCAGCGCCACCTAGTGAGATTTTCGCTAACTAAATCAAACCCAACAAAAACCTCAGATTCCGCCGCGGCGCTACATGTCATGCACATAGCCCATATTCTATCACATATTCGTATTAGCCTTTTAGCCTTTGAATGCTAATAGGTTTAGGACGGTACGAAATGTTTGACGTTTTGGTGCGGCGTTGCCGTGTTGAAATTTGGAATATATTGAGAAAAATGACATCTCTATACACATGACATGATAAGGTTTGGCGGTAATGTACGGGGTGATCGAAAACATTTTGAAAATCGGTTATTTCAGAAAGTCATGACTTCATTTATTGTAATGGCACCCCCTGTATTGTATGGCTACATTTTTCCTAAGGTATGGCCTATACCTAAAATGCATATTTTTTTAAATATCGGAATTTTTTTGTGGAAAATAGTTTTTTACACCCTGTACTGTATCTAAAGCCAAACCCAATCAAGTCAGGCAGGTAAACCTGTCCTATTTTCTTATACACATTTTTTGACGTTTTGATGCGGCGCGGCGTTGCCAAACTGATTTTTTTTAGATTTTAACGCGGGGCTATTACTTATTATTATTTACTAAAAAAAATCTCACTGCTCAGTTTTATACTTATATTATAAGCAGGGTTGGAAATATGGGTTCATAATATTCATACAGGATGTTCGGGTCTGGTTATTACAAACTTTGAGGGATGATTCCCCATCAAGAATAAAGCCGAAAGAACAATAAGCTCATGGTCCTAAAATGCTTCCTTGAAAAGATACAGGGTGTTGAAGTAGACTTTTTTAAATGATTTTTTCACCGTAACTTTTGAACCGTTGAACCGATTTAAATCAAATTTGAACCAAAGTTTAGTCAAATGAGTCTCCATCGAACAATGATACCACAATTCATCAAAATCTTCTGAGGCCGTAGATAATAGGGGACTGTCCCCTATTTTCGCCCCCTATTTTTATCTCCCCCAATTATTTTTAAATTGTTGAAATTTTCGGATTCTGCGTTCAATTTAGAAGAATAAGTTACTCTTGCAAAATTTTGATTAAAGGCTTCGTTTTCGAGATATTTGGGATTCAAGCATTGGAAAACATCTTGAAATCGCCACTTTCCTGGGCCTAAAAATTAAAATTTAAAAAAAACCCATGATTCGTCAACTGGAATGAGTTTTCTGAGTGTTTTAAGTTGATAAACCACTATTTTCGCTGAGAGCATGAAGTTTTTCAGGAAAAACCAATTTGGGCCCTGGGAAGTGGCGATTTCGTGTTGTTTTCCAATTTTTCAAATCCAAATATCTTGAAAATGAAGCCTCCAATCAAAATTTTGCAAAAGTAACTTTTTCTCCTAAATTGAACGTAGAATCCGAAAATGTCAACAATTTTGAATAATAATAATTAGGAGAGATGAGAATAGGGGTGCAAATAGGGGACAGTCCCCTATTATCTACGTCTCCAGAAATTTTTGATGAATTGTGGTATTATTATTCGATGGGGACTCAGTTGGCTAAACTTCGGTTCAAATTCGATAAAAATCGGTCCAACAGTTCAAAATCGAAAGTTACGGTGAAAAAACGATTTAAAAAAGTTAACTTCAACACCCTGTATCTTTTTAAGGAAGCACTTTAGGACAATGAGTTTGTAATAACCAGACCCAAACACCCTGTATAAATTTTTTTGACGTTTTGATGCGGCCTTGCCAAGCTGATTTTTTTTTAGATTTCAACGCATGGCTATTACTTATTATTATTTACAAAAAAAATCTCACTGCTCAGTTTTATACTTACAAGGCTATTCATTAACGTTATAAACTGCGAGGGCGCGTCAATTCAAGGTTTTTAGGGGTTTGACTGCGATACAGGGTGTTTCCAAAATGATGATACAAACTTCTAGGGGAGATTCCTCATCAAAAATGGACCAGGAAAACATATACCTTTGATGTCCTAACATGCTCTATTGAAAAGTTACAGGGTGTTCAAGTTGACTTTTTAATACTGATTATTTGACATAAGTTTTGAATCGTTGAACCGATTTTGTTCAAATTTTGAACAAAGTTAGCTGAAATAAGTCTCTATCGAATAATGGTAACATGTTAAGAAAAAAGTTCAGGGGTGTAGATAATGGGGGGTGTCCTCATTTTTACCCCTCTATTTTTTTACACCCCTATTTATGTTTCCAAACTGTTCTTATTTTTGGATTCTACGTTCAATTTAGAGAAAAAAGTTACTCATGCAAAATTCTGATTAGAGGGGGGGGAAGGGGGGGGGGAAACTCCCTATTATCTTCGCCCCTAGATATGTTTTATGAAATGCGTTACAATTGTTCAATAGAGACCTGTTTCAGTAAACTATAGTTCAAATTGGACTGAAATCGGTTGAACGGTTCAAAAGTTATGAAAAAAAAACTGTTCCAAAAAAACAACTTTGAAGGCCTATATCTCCGCTATTCAGCGTTTGCGAGGGTATGTTTATCAAGAAAAGTCCCTTTATTTCTCAATTTTCAAAAAATTTCTTTGTCGACAACTTTTTCCAAAAAACGGCTCTGTGGTCAATTTTCTACGTCTCTCAAAATTATAAAACAGTTGATAATTTTTTCGTTTGTCAAAAAATGTACCAGCGATCCTTTAGAAACTTTTCTGGTGTTATAGGGCTATTGGGCTTCTGAAAAAAATGTGGGGTAACCCAAAGGGCAACAAGGTGGACAAACATTCAATGGAATCCCATCAATATCTATAATCTCTTTATCTTTATTTTTGTGGGAGAATTATTGATACCCTGCGTATACAGCCTTGAAAAAAAAAACTGCGTCTACTTTCAGCTGAGTAAAGCCCACCGGGTTCTTTGGGTGGGTTTTTCTTCAAATAGACCCATAAAAAAAAATCACCGGGTTTTTCAACTGGGGTCCACACTTTTGCCAACCCTGCTAAAAATGGATACAGTACAAATCGTGATTCAAATGACGAAATGACATTTCGGGCGGCTGTGAAGATTGACATTTGCGTTAGAAATAATGTGTTTTCGGCGAGGTTTTCGGAGTCTGGCTAAGTTCAAGAGAACAGATTATCGTCAAACGTTCACAAACTGATAGAAAGCATTTTGTATGAACTCGATTTAACTTAGAAAACGCTTGGTTTCTGACGCATATGTCAAATTTCACAGCCGCCCTAGATGTCATTGTCTCACTCGAGCCTATCCGTTGAAAACTTGACTTTTTCAGTGAGATAACAATACTTTTCCGTCCATGTTGGTGAGGGTATAGGAGAAGTAAAAGCAAAACAAACACAGCCCGAAGATCAAGCTGGATGCAATGCTCCGAAGGACAGAAAAGTTAAAACGCACAATAACCGAAGCATACACACATACACATGCGAATTATTAAACAATTACTTAATAAGGAAACAATTATTAATAGTGCTCGGACATGCATTGCATAGCTGTGTACCACACCGCTTTAGCAGGCGAATTAGATAATCAGCTTTTAAATGAGCTTGAGAGGACAAAAGTCTATATTTACATGACGAGCGCATGGTGTTGACGGAATAACAAAAAATGACACCAGAAAAACCTTATTATTACCGATAATCGCGCAACATTATTGGGATACGTAAAAGTATCATTACGCGAGATTATACACACACACAAATAATAATGCAGAGACAACATAATAATATTTACGTCTTATGTCACATGATATAACACAAAAAAGTGACAGGTAGACCTGACGGAGAGACGGAGCAGGCTATGGCCACGGGCCGTGGGGGCTACTCACTGCGTTTGACGGCATCCTCGTACGGCAGGCACAGCCTCTTCGAATCCTTTGCGCCCATTTTCACGCCGTTTCACTGGTCCTGTGCATTTCCACGGGGGTTTTCAGGGGAAAAATCGCGGAAACACAACGGACATGACGTTTGCGACACGACAATTTCCATGTATTTATTTGCACTGCAGCGAAGTTGGCTGGCGGTGGCGAGGTGACGGCGGGGGCGACAGGCAGTGCCGCCAACGGCCGATGAAATCACCAAACGGTCCTGTTGTTTTCGACTTTGATTTTTTATTTCGATGAAAATTCGTAAAAAGCGGCTGTGGAAATTGATAATTGGATTTATGGAAGAGGTGAGTGAGCAAGCGGTTGATGTTTTTGCAGTATGGAGGTGATAAATGGCTGGAAAGTGCGTGCAGAGGGCGCAACGTGACGGAACTGAAAGGAACCAGGAACCAGAACTGGGGCGGCGCAAGGTGTCCGGACGGGGCCGTACTCGCCCTTTCTGTTTAAAGTTCAAGGTTGGATTTAACGCTTGTTTTTATGAATACAATTACGTAAAACTCAAGTTTTTCTTGTGAGAATCGAAATTATCCAAAAATACTGCCCAATCTAAATTGAATATGTTTAATTTTGATATTTATCTATATCCCATACACTTTTTATTTCCAGTAGAACGACTTTTTGGAGCAAAAATAAAGTGACAAGCTGGAGCGCTGGGAAAATACGGCCGATGGCCGCTGATAGTTTCGCTCCAAAACTTTGCAGGTGTCATCAGCCGTAGCCCCCCAGCTTGTCACCTCATTTTTGCCCCAAAAAGTCATTCTGCTGAATAAATAAAGTGTATGGGATATAAATACTTCAACAATAATGGAAGCTTTTCGATACTGAAAGCGGTGTCCAAGCAATCAAGCGAAACCAAGCATTTTGTTATAAACAGCTTTTCAACCAATAGAAATCCATTTATTATTACTAGAATTAAGGTAGCAGGCGAACGTCAGTCGCGAAGTGTCACTTGAGAAACATTTCTATTTTAACCAAGGATGTCTATATCTACTACTGGCTGGATAAGAAACTTCGCTGTCATCTTGAAGCTTGATCTGACGCTGTGCCCGTCGGGATTGTCATTGTGACATTCGTGACGGACGCCGCCAGCCTCTTGTGCATCCATGGCGAATATTAGCTATTCTCTGTGGCGAATTATCGTTAATTATGCCGCGCAAGCCCAATAGTGTTCACAACAAGCGGACCCCGTAACATAACACACTTTTTGCTGCAAGTAATTGACTAATCGCTATCATTTTACAAGACCGGGCGAAGGACCGGGCCTGGCAGCAAACTTCTGAACGACAGTTTCGAGTGTGCTCTGGTGTGCTCCGATTGAACGTCACTATGGTTACGGGTGACACTTTGCCCGTCGGGATTGTCAAATCTCAGCTTCACCTTTCCACGTCAAAACCGGCCAAGCTTCTTGTCCAGTTAGTATAGACGTCCTTGATTTTAACAGCCAGAATAGGTCGCGGGAATATAATCGTCACCTTGGCACCCGCTATGGCAACGTTGCAGGCACGCCGGCACAACGAAGCCGAGAACGGAGCGCCTCTTGCCAGCTTCTTGCCCGCGTTTGCGCCTGAGGGGGTGCCAAAGTACCGCTGTAGAGATTCGCTTGTTTTTTACATTACTCAGTTGAATCTTGAGTTTAGCACATTGATTTTTATGATGAAGCGACAATTGTTCAATAAATTATCTATATATTTATTACAACTTCACAACGGTATTTATGATAAATAAGTTATAACAATAAAAATTGATAATAATGACGGTCGGCGGTCCCCAAAATGCTGGTGGCATTTCCCCGTTGGATGCAAAGGCTAATCTTTTGCAAGAGCCATGATTTGGCCCTTTTTTCGCCCGTGTTTGCGATGATTTTCCGCCCTATTTTGTCAGTTAGGGACTTAGCTTGATCCCCGAAGGAACCAAGGGTTTCAACGCCGAAGGGGATGAAGACGTAGTTCTCCAGGTCTGCGTATTTTCTCGTTTTGAGAACTTCAGCGTGGTTGGCGGCAGCAGCAGGTTCCTTTGTTGTCCGCGGAATATGGGTGGTGGCGAAGGTGTCAACACATGTTGCGTCCCAGATAAGTGCTTTTCCGCGGTGCCAGGGTGTCAGAGTTACTCCATCTGGTCGTCTACCATCGGAGGTGGAGATACCGGGCGGTTCGAGTATTGATGGTATTCCTGCTGATGTCAGAGCGCGATGGAGAATGTCGTTGATAGAGGCGTGGCGAGGTGTTCTGCCTGACTTAGGGTTACCAACCGTACTCTTTAAAGAGTACAGGTACTCTTTTTGAGGTGAAAGAGTAGCGTACTCTTACTTTTCCCATTTTGAAGCCAAATGTACTCTTTAGTTTATCCGGACGAATTTTCCCCATTTTTTCTTCTATTGCTATAGACCATACAATATTAAATAATCAATGACCCCACAAATTAGGTATAATCTTGGGCCAATAATCTCAGTCCAGTGCTGTGACTGTGACTACTGTGCAGTGCGATATTGGTGATATTGATATCTGTGTCAATACTGTCAGTAATGTAACCACTAACCAAAGCTCCCTGTACCTATTGTCACGTTCTCACGCAATCACGCATGCGGCCAAAATCCAAGAATATGAGGAATTTTCTAATTTCTATCAACTATATTTTTGTTTATACCGGATGTTTATAATTTGATGCAGCTGAGGCCGTGGCGGCCTAAGGTATCAACTGGGGCGCCACAATGGCAACTGTGATGTTCGTAGATGGGACAGCCGAGGCGTAATGAGGCGGCGATACGTACAGATTCGTCATCAAGAAAAGTGCCGAGAGCGGTGGAAGGGATAGGGAGAAGCCAAGCGCCGGATTCCTTGGTGTTGACAGCTAGAAGGCGAGCGTGTTCGGTGGGATCAACTAATGTTTGTGAGAATAAAAATGACAGGTGTTTATTGGCAATTGGTAAGTCCCAGGACTTTGGAGGCTGGGGAGATCCGGGGTAGTTGACCCGCTTAAAGTTTGCCAGTGAATGTAAGCGTCTGATGTCATGTTTTCGATCGTTACGTCTTTAAAAAAAGACGGGATTAGGGAATGAACCAGACTGAAAACTTTATGACAAGACGATATGTAAGAAGGTAATGCGAGGTCGGAGATTTTGCGAATGCCAAGTCCTCCTAATTTAATCGGTAGTGAAGCTTGAAGAAATTGATTGTCGTCTAAATGGATATTTAAAAGCGTTTCTAGTGTTAATTTTAGAGTGGTGTCGAATTTGTTCATAATAGTATGGAATTGCCAGGTATGGGAGCAACGTAAGAAGTATTGGAGTCGAGGTATAAAGAGACAATTTTTGAGGAGAAATAGGCTTGTGTGTGCTGGTAATTCTGAAAGTTTAGAAAATAACATTTCGGATTGGGAGAGTTTTTTATTCAGAGTGGGTTCAATACTGTTGTTGAGGAGGGGAGCGCCCAGAATGTGTAGTTTAGATGACGTGATAGTAGGAATTTTAAAAGGGAATCGATCAAAGAAATCATCAATTGATGAAGGATTTGACGAAAATATTTCGCATTTGTCGATATTAAGTGATAGACCTAATTCGCTGGATTCTTTTAAAATATAGATAATGTCTTCAGCGACAGAGTTAGGTGTACCACCAAGGATTCCATTAATAATTGTTCCACTTCACAACTTAAGAAAATTGTATCAACAATAAGTGTACGTACTAGTGAAAATAACATCATACCATACAGGGTGGTGAAAATTTCGATGCTCACCATTGGTATCTTGGAAACTGTAAGAGATACGAGGTCGGTTAAATTAAAAAAAGTTGCGCATTTTTGTGGCGATTGAGAATCTGAGAAGAAACTTTGAATATTTTATTGGTTTACGATTTATCACGGAAGAACTGAAAATTTTGATTTCAAAAATAATTTTTTATCTTTCCAACTATTCAAGCTATTTCAATCAAGCTTGGTAGTTTCATGTTCTTGATCACTCCGAGTCGATCAACGTTGACAGAAATTTTCCAGACTTTCCAGATGTCAAATTATGATAGTCAACTTTTGTTTTTCTTATGGCCGCTATATTGGATTTTTGCACTGATAGATAGAGAGAAAAATTAGCTTTCCGAATAAGTAACCAACATGTTTTTTTTGTGTCATTTTTAGCGTCAAATTTTGAACTTTTCGTAAATTATTGACAAAATCGGGAATGCTTTATTCGAAAACAATTGAAATATTATAAATAGCAACAACAAAGAAGTGACAGATGGTGTGCAATTGACGTATCTAACTTCTTAATCGTGTTTTGTGCTTGTTTGTACCGGTAGTTCATAAATTGAATGGGTCAAAGGTGTCTGTGAGTTCAAAAACGTCTGTCGGAACTAGCATCGTTTTTGTCAAGTTTGACAAATTTATTAGAAAAGGAGTTAAGATTACCCTAGTTTCGACAGACGTTTTTGAATTCACAGGCACCCTTGACTAATTCAATTTATGAACTCTCGGTACAAACAAGCAGAAAACACGATTAAGAAGTTACGGCTCGATACCAAGTTGGGGCTGAGACCGCCGTAAGTGCCGTTACCATAGCAACGGCGGATACCAACCAATCAGACCGCGCTGTATTTGGCGAGTTACGCCGTCCGAAACTTTGCACCTGCAACTTGGTATCGAGCCCTTAGATACGTCAATTAAACACAATCTGTCTTTTTTTTTTTTTGTTGCTATTGATAATATTTCAATTGTTTTTCAAAGCATTCCCGATTTTGTCAATAATTTACGAAATTTTCAAAATTTGACGCTAAAAATGTCATCAAAAGAACATGTTGGTTACTAATTCGGGAAGCTAATTTTTTTTCTCTATCTATTAGTGCAAAAATCCAATATGGCGGCCATGAGAAAAACAAAAATTGACTATCATAATTTGATATCTAGAGGGCCTGGAAAATTTCTGTCAACGTTGATCGACTCGGAGTGATCAAAAACATAAAACCACAAAGTTTGATTAGAATAGCTTGAATGATCGGAAAGATAAAAAATAATTTATGAAATCAAAATTTTCAGTTTTTTCGTGATAAATCGTGAACCAATCAAAACATTCAAAGTTTCTTTTCAGATTCTCAATCGCCACAAAAATGCGCAACTTTCTTCTAATTCAACCGACCTCGTATCTCTTACCGTTTCCAAGATACCAATCACAGTGGGCCGATAGCTCAGTTTAGCGTGGCGAAATATCCGGCATTTCTAGGTGTTCGGGGGTCTAGGTTCGAATCCCACCCAGGATAATTTTATTTTATTTTTTTTCTGGAATTTTTTTTTGGAAGTATTGTTATTTATTCTTAAAGTACTCATCATAACTCATGCACTTCTCAGATTTCACTCGATTATCATGAAGAATTAAAAAAATATAGCAAGAATAATGAGTGATGCAACTTTTCTTAAAAAATTCATTTTTCCCAAAACCGCAAGTAGATGCAAATGTGAATGGCAACATCAGAAAGAAGAACCTTTCTTCTATATAAAATGGCTGTTCACTTTGTGTTTCTTTTTGTTTTTCATGTGATTTATTTTTTCTCCAAAGTTGTGGTTCTAATCTTAGTCCCTGCAACTTTTTTCGTTTTCTTTTCTTTTGAAGGTAACTGAGGAGTTATTTCGACTTCTTCTCAAAGCAATTATCATAGTCCATAAACTTCCCTAGTTTCACTCGATTATCAATGATCATAAGAAAATACAGCAACTTGAACAAATACAACAATGCATTGAAACACAACTTTGAAAAAATGAATAAATCACATAAAAAACAAAAAGAAACACTAAGTGAACAGTCACTTAATATAGAAGAAAGGTTCTTTTTTCTATTGATGCTATTCCCATTCGCATCTACTTGCGGTTTTGAATCATGGTTTTATCATGAAAAATTAAAAAGTATAGCAAGAATAATGAGTGATGCAACTTTTTTTGAAAAATTCATTTTTTCCAAAACCGCAAGTAGATGCAAATGAGAATGGCATCATTAGAAAGAAGAACCTTATTTCTATATAAAGTGGCTGTTCACTTTGTGTTTCTTTTTGTTTTTCATGTGATTTATTTATTTTTTCAAAGTTGTGTTTCAATGCATTGTTGTATTTGTTCAAGTTGCTGTATTTTTTTTTGATCATTGATAATCGAGTGAAACTAGGGAAGTTTATGAACTATTATGATTGCTTTGAGAATAAGTTGAAATAACTCCTCAGTTACCTTCAAAAGAAAAAAAAAATGAAAAAAGTTGCAGGGACTGAGATTAGAACCACAACCTTGGAAAAATAAATTAATCACATGAAAAACAAAAAGAAACACAAAGTGAACAGCCACTTTATATAGAAGAAAGGTTCTTCTTTCTAATGTTGCCATTCCCATTTGCATCTACTTGCGGTTTTGGGAAAAATGAATTTTTTAAGAAAAGTTGCATCACTCATTATTCTTGCTATATTTTTTGATTTCTTCATGATAATCGAGTGAAATCTGAGAAGTGCATGAGTTATGATGAGTACTTCAAGAATAAATAACAATACTTCCAAAAAAATCTTCCAGAAAAAAAATAAAATGAAATTATCCTAGGTGGGATTCGAACCTAGACCCCCGAACACCCAGAAATGCCGAATATTTCGCCACGCTAAACTGAGCTATTGGCCCACTGTACAATGGTGAGCGTCGAAATTTTCACCACCCTGTTACCCATCTTTAGCACGCCATTTTTGTTCCCGCGACCTATAGGGTGATTGCATGTAGAAGGAGTTTATGCCAAATATCATTAATATCAATAGTGTCATTGTCATCTGTCAAGTTCCATCCATGCGGAGTCAACGTCAACCGGACTAACCTCACTAAATACTGTAATTTTTACGTGTTTTGTTCACATACTGGTTTTTTCGGCGTTTACGAGATCAAGATTGTGATTTCTGATCACTCTTACAATGCCTTACACCTGTTATGTGCCCTAATCCTTGTCAATGGCCCCAATCCAATTCCCTAACAAACGTCAAAACATAACTGGATCCTTGCGCTGCCTGTCGGTGATCAAGTGAACGAATTTCATGCAATCAGCAGTCACCCTATTCCCAATTTCTGGGCGATTTTGTAGAAAATAGTCTGCCGAGGCTGTTCATTCGTCCGTAAAAAATCTGTCAGGGTGATTTACGGAAATGCCTCAAGAGTGCCAGAAAAATATTGAAGAAAAATTGGTTTTTCATTTTTGTGAATACGGAGCATATACAGAGCTTTAACACCCTTTATTTCCGTTATTTGTACCGATGTATACTGTCGCTCCCACACGCCGCCCCCAAAGTGAGAGATGAATGTAAAACATGAACCTGGAGACATAGCGATCTAATTCTTTCACTATATTGATAGCTGACTGAAATTGGAGAAACATAGGCCTCTTTTAATTAGCCTCCGCCTCCAGCTGCCGCCTCCAAACAAAAAAAAAATGCAACTTTCACAATTTTCACTGATTGTCATATTTCCCTCACATTTAGAAACTCTCAACTCAAACTGTGCAACAGTTACTTTGCCGAATGCTGCCGCCCCCACACGCTGCCCTCAAAGTGAGAGATGAATGAAAAACATAAACCCGAAGACATAACGATCTAATTCATTCGCTATATGGATAACTAACTAAAAATGGGAAAGAATAGGCTACCTTTGAGATGGCGCCGCCTCCAACTTCCACCCTCAAAAGAAAAAGTGCAACTTTCAATAATTTCCACTGAATTACATTTCAATGTTACCTCAAACATTCAGAAACTCCCAACTCAAACTGTGGAAGAATTTCTTTGCAAAACTCTGCCGCTCCCACACGCCGCCCCCAAAGTAAGAGATACATGTAAAACATAACCCTGAAGACATAGCGATCTAATTGTTCCGCTATATATTTAGATAGCTGACTAAAAATGGGAAGAGATGGGCCACTTTTGATTAGTCGCCGCCTCCAGCTCCCGCCCCCAAACAAACAAAAAATGCAACTTTCACAATTTTCACTGATTGTCATATTTCCTTAAACATTTAGAAACTCTTAACTCAAACTGTGCAACAGTTACTTTGCCGAATGCTGCCACCCCCACACGCTGCCCTCAAAGTAAGAGATAAATGGAAAACATAAACCCGAAGACATAGCGATCTAATTCTTTCGCTATATGGATAGCCGACTAAAAATGGAAAAGAATAGACTACTGTTGATTAGTCGCCGCTCCCAGCTCCCGCCCTCAAACAAAAAAATATATTGATAAGTGAAAGAACTTTCATTCAAATCTATTTCATTGGCAAGTACCCCATTCTGATAACACAATATCACAATGAATTTCGAATGAAGAAAGTGGGCAAGGAATGGTGTTTCTCCTCCAACCAAATTTCTTTACGTTCACAATATGCCTCTTTGAGAAAATGCGCTACTGAGACTCACGCACGTGAAAGCATACTCACTTGTTTTATCTTCTTCCATTTTTACTAGGGGTACCTTACCCGAAAGGGTGACGATTCACAGTGAAGGAGAAACCGTGACATACCATGAGTGAGGGTGAGATAGAGATAGAATTTTTCTTCTGCGGTTTCGGCGCTGCCAATAATGCTCCAAATGCAAAAAGAAAAAAAGGTATTTCTAAAATTGAAATGGCCAGTTCAATAGCTATTTTTTATAATTTTTCTCCAAAAAATGTGGACTTTTTTGGGGAAATTTTTAGCAACAAGAAACAAAAATAGCTAATCGACTATACAATCCAATTTCAGATACCCGTTTTCCTTAGTTTTTCTTCCGAAGCACTGATAGCAATGGAACCGTGTAAGAATGAAAAGAGCATTTTGGGACGTCAGCCTCAAACTTTATATTTTTCGAGATAATCTGAGATTTTCAAAAAATAAATGCTATTTTTTGAATTTTCAAAAACTGATTCGGCCGTGATGAATGACAGACAAGCCAAATAGTACGCAGCCGTCAGTTGGTCAGTCTGAATATTATCGAATAAAAAAAACAAGTGAGTATGCCTTCACGTGCGTGAGTCTCAGTCTCAGTAGCGCATTTTCTTAAAGAGGCATATTGTGAATGTAAAGAAATTCGGTTGGAGGAGAAACACCATTCTTTGCCCACTCTCTTCAATAGAAACTTATTGTGATATTTTGTTATTAGAATAAAGTACTTGCCAATTCCTAAATAAATTTGAATGAAATTTTTTTCAATCATCAATATTTTTTACTTTGTGGGCGAGAGCTGGGAGCGGCTGCTGATCAATAGTAGCCTATTCTTTCCCATTTTCAGTCTGGGATTCTTAGTCTTCTTCCCATTTTACATTTATCTCTTACTTTGGGGGTGGCGTGTGGGAGCGGCAGAGTTTGGCAAAGAAACTCTTGCACAGTTCGAGTTAGGAGTTTCTAAATGTTTGAGGTAACATTAACATCTAAATCAGTGAAAATTATTGGAAGTTGCACTTTTTTCTTTTGGGGGCGGAAACTGGAGGCGGCGCCATATCAAAAGTAGCCTATCCTTTCTCATTTTTAGTCAGCTATCCATATAGCGGAAGAATTAGATCGTTATGTCTTCGAGTTTATGTTTTTCATTTATCTCTCACTTTGAGGGCGGCGTGTGGGGGCGGCAGCATTCGGCAAAGTGACTGTTGCACAGATTGAGCTGGAGTTTCTTAATGTTCGAGGAAATATGACAATCAGTGAAAATTGTGGAAGTTGCTTTTTTTTGTTTGGAAGTGGGAGCTGGAGCGCGATTCTGTACTTGCCTACCGACAACTATCGCATCGATAGCTAGGGTGAGAACCAATCAAATTTCGTTTTTGCCTGGCTACCGACACCGACAAGTGTCGGTAGGCCAGTACAGAATCGCGGCCCTGGAGGCGGCGACTAATCAAAAGTAGCCTATCTTTTCCCATTTCCAGTCAGCTATCTATACAGCGAAATAATTAGATCACTATGTTTTCAGGTTTATGTTTTACATCTATCTCTTACTTTTGGGGCGGCGGCGGCGTGTGGGAGCGGCAGTGTTCGGCAAAGGAACTCTTGCGCAGTTCGAGTTGGGAGTTTCTAAATGTTTGAGGTAACATTAACAGCTGAATCAGTGAAAACAGTTGATAGTTGCACTTTTCGTTCTTTGGGGGCGGGAGCTGGAGGCGGCGCCATATCAAAAGTTTCCTCGAAAGTTTTCTATCCTTTCCCATTTTCAGTCAGCTATCCATATAGCGAAAGACTTCGATCGCTTTGTCTTCGGGTTCATGTTTTCAATTTATCTCTTACTTTAGGGGCGGCGTGTGGGAGCCGCAGCGTCCGACTAAGCAAATGTTGCAGAGTTTGATCGAGTTGGCAGTTTCAAAATGTTTGAGGAAACATCTCAATCAGTAACAATTGTGAAAGTTTTCACTTTTTGTCGTTTGGGGGCGGAATCTGGAGGCGGCGACCAACCAAAAGTAGCCTATCCTTTTCATTTTTAGTGAGCTATTCAAATAGCGGAAAAATCAGATCGCTATGTTTTCGGGTTTATGTATTTCATTTTAAAGTGATTGGAGGCGGTTTTTAGCAATTTTTCCATGTCGGCGGCGCATATTGAAGATGTAATGTTTCTGAGCTTACGTTCATAAGTGAAAACCATGTATTATTCATAAAATGAGAACACCAGAGCATTAGGTCTGGGAGAAATTGAAATATCATGTTATTTCAAGTTGATCGGGGGCGGTTTTTGCTATGTTGGCGACGCAATATAGACATTCAATATGGCTTAGCCCAGCTTTGGAAGTGGCAGCTATGTAACAGCGAAAAAATTAGAAAGCTAGGGCGTCTAGTTTGCGGGGAGTTCGAGGAACAGACGGACGGACGAACGGACGGACGGACGGACGAACGGACGGACGGACGGACGGACAAAGCGGCTGCAATAGCGATTTTCATCAAGATGGAAAATGCGCTGGAAATATAGGTGTTTCTTGGGGTGTTCCATTGAAAAAAATGACGTTTGGTTGATCTTGTCAAAATGGGATACCTTGTACAGCTGAAAATAATTTTAGGTTACACAGGTTACAGGTCCCATCAAACCATGTAACTTTTTTCTCACATCTTTGTTTCTATCTGGAACGCTAGGAACGCTATGGGATAATTATGCTAGGATGGACCACCCCGTACAAGTTCTTTGGAATGAACGAAAAAGCATCGTT
Source organism: Anaspis maculata (assembly GCA_949128115.1). Classification (NCBI taxonomy): domain Eukaryota; kingdom Metazoa; phylum Arthropoda; class Insecta; order Coleoptera; family Scraptiidae; genus Anaspis; species Anaspis maculata. The sequence continues at coordinate 57,890,825 of OX421967.1, read as the reverse complement.
TCTGAACTGTGGCATGTGTTTTGAAATATATTCACGAGATGTCGCTCCGCGTATAGAACACCATCGCGGGACGGGTGACTTTCAGCTTGTACTCTCAACACCTTTTGCCAAATTGATCCTTCTGATTGTTCAGATGGGAGATGATGAACGGGCAATTCTAGAATCAAATTCTGGAAGTCCGCAGCCCCTTGTTACGACTTGGCAGGCGTTACCACTCTGATCCCATCTATCTGCCAGAAGTATCCGTACCCAATAGGGCCTACTCAGTACTCACCAATTTATTATTTATTCAAAAAGGCAAAAGCATCTATATAATTTAGTTCTAGTTAATAGGGATGTCCATCAAATCAAAACATCGATCTTGAACATCAAAAAATACTTTTCGTGCTGCCATAACCGAAAATGACAATATACGCTCGGTGTCCTGCACTGTAATATTCAGAAAAAGATCTAGAGCGGCAAAGTAAAAAGTACACGTGAAAAATAAACTAACCTCGCAAAATCATTCACAATTCAAGAGAGATCACGTTTCCAATGTTATAGCTTGAAATTTTCGGTTTAAATCAGTTGAAATCATAAATGATTACCTTGCAAATTGACATTTTAGGGTCATTTTTCTAATAGCTGTTGGTACAATTGCAGAATGATTTTTGACGTTTTGTGGCGCGAAGGTTCAAAAGTGATTAATTTATGCCATTTTCTGTGTTTCGTCGTCACACAAGACACCAGAGCTCAGTGACTTCGGAATTTTTGGGGGATGGCCCTTCTAATTGGGGAGAGGGAGGGCGGTTTTTAGCAAGAAAACTCAAACATAGGACGCAATTTTTCAAATCGACATTTCACACACGAAAATCTGCATCCAGTAGGTATAGTCTGTACACGGATAGAACGGACTTTTTTGAATTTCAGTGATGTAACCTATAGCAAACAAAAGCACCAAAGACTGTAACAACATAGGCGCGTTTGGAACTAATATTAGTTTTGTTCGGTTGGTAGTCTTACCCGGGCAAATTATTCCTACGCCAAGCCAATGGCATTACATTCAGCGAGTTTGACAATTACGTACGATTTCTAACCTCCATTTCTCTATGATGTTTGTTATTTTTAGTCGGCTCGGCTGTTGTGAGTGTTGTGTAATAAAATCAGCTTCATTTCAAAATATAATTTTCTCATTCATTGAAATTGGTATTAAACTGATGTCATTTAAAATTACCATAGCACTTAGCTGTGATTAACGGAAATAAGCACCTCTTTCTAACTGGAATTTTAAATTTCGCGGGTAACGCTCGGGACTACTTTTCAAGTGGATGAATCTGGTGGTCCTTTCTATCAGTGTATAGAGTATATATGCCTCGTGCCTTGGTGATGAATGGCAGAAGTACCAACTTGAAATTTATTCCAATGATTATAGGCGATTGACCTTATTGGGGAAAATGGCCGTTTCGTCGAGGAAGTTTTAGGGAATTAATTTTTAAAAGTGGTGTAGTTGCCATCCGGCAACGGCGGTGGTTACGTCAATTGGTGGCATGTCAAAACTGTCACTTTGCTGTCTTGTGCAGTACGCTACAAGCAAACTTTCGTTCCTGTGAACCCTTGGGACCCCATAGGCTCGTTATTGGGCCCCATGTTGATGACCAGCGTCGTCGCAGACCTTTCTCTAAAGGTGCGTTCAGTCAGCTTATTTAGTCGCTGTTTTAGTTTTAGTCGTTGTCGTAACAGAGAAGAGCGTTCATACAGCAAGATTTAGTCGTAAGAATTGACCAATAGGAGCTCGAATGATACTGCGCGAACCTTCATCTTCATACGGTCCGTGTTCATAATGGGTAGTATTAATATAAAAACTCGTAAAAAAAATAAGCATAAATAAGTATTTGCTTACATTTATGAGGAGTACAACTCCTCTGAAATCGAAGCAAATGCTTATGCTATTTTTTTTATTGATACATACAACCTATTGCCATCACCATCCATGCTCATACCTTATACCGGTAATTACGCAACCTGCAAGTCGGCATCATACGACAAAGTTCGGAATTCTTACGACTAAAATTAAAACTAAAACTCTGTATGAACGCCGCGCATATGACGCGTGCTTTCTACTTTCAAATTTACGACAACGACTACGACTAAAACTAAAACCAAGCTGACTGAACCCACCTTAAATCATCCATAGCTTCCGCTCAAGGAAGAGCAACAGACTCTGTCACACTCGCACGGAGGGAAACACACAAGCCCGTCGACCAGCCTGCCAGCCAAGAAAAAATCACCTCGGGCTGGCCGTGCAGAGTCAACCACCACCTACCTTTTTTCCTTGCTTTTTTCTAAAGATTTCCTGCTTCGACTTCAGCTGGAGATCCGCATTTTTCATTCTAACAAGCTCGCCGTAGCTACTTCTGTGTTCGCGACGTAAACGTTGTCTTTTTTTATCGCAATAATGTAGAGCATTGCTGGGGGCGTAGTCAGTGGCGGCTGGTGAGGGAGGGCTCAAGGGCGGCGCCCCCCCAACGCTAAAGGCGGCAAGAGATTTTTATCGGTAGGAAGACATGGAATGCATTTTATAATTATACTTATTCCAAAGATTTGGTTTAGTGCAAAAACGTTCAGTCATTGGTCAATTAATATTTTAACAAAATAATTCTAAGCGATCGCACGGTCGAAGAAGTTCGTCTTGGGCTCCGCATTCGGCGCCCACCGCCGATGCGGTGATGCCGAAGTGCACCCGCGCAAAACATGTGCCGTAACCATGGCAACGCGAGACGCGGCTCCCGCTCTATACTACAGATATGGGCTCCGTTTCTCGAGCCCCCAGCCGATTGAAATAATCGATATAATTATTTATGTACTCTTCGATTAGTCAACAGTTTGCAAACATGAAGATAGCTGACCTAAAAAAAGTTACATTTAGGTCACCAAGCCTACAAGAAGAAATAAATGCAAAAAACAACGGACGTCCGATTACAGCATTGATTTACTGAATATAAAGCAAATCAAACCCGCAAGAATAAATTCGTGGTGCATCTCACACGTAATTTTGACAAAACAGTAAATGCTAAAACTCCATATGGTTGTGATACGGATACGACAAAAAAGTTTTTGTCTCGAGTTTCGTCATTTCGCGAACTGAGAACTGTTCTATATGTACTCTTTGTAGAAAATGTTTTTCGAACTTCGAACCAACAAAACATGGACGAAATGTTTCATGATTTGAACAATTAGATCAGAAACGCGGAGAGGGAATGAAAGCCTCTTTCTCTTGTTTCTGATCTAATATTGTTTATATCAGGAAACATTTTGTCCATGTTTTGCTGGTTCGAAGTTCGAAAAACATTTTCTACAAGAAGTGCAGAAGATAGAACAATATAGTTCTCAGCTCGAGAATTTGTTATCAACTTGAGCCCTCCTTGCAAAAAACTCACGAGCCGCCACTGGGCGTAGTCTTTCAGCTGCGCACCTCTGGAGCTAGATCTACTACAAACCTGCTAAATACGCTAACCATAACATGAAATAAGAGACACAAATGCAAACCCCTTTTTCAGATTATTTCTACTTGTCAAATTTCCATGTCAATATGTGGGTATTACAGGTATCCACTAGTGCCCACCTAGGCTACTAGACGTCGGAGTATGTTTTCCTCGCAAGAACGTCCTCGACGATCAAGTACCGAGCTCTACACCAGGTGGCGTTTTTTAAATGTAAATCGCCTATTGCGATATGATCTTATCTATTTGTAATTTTATCAAAAGCAGCACGGAAAACGATGTATGCTACCCGCGCTGAAAACGGCATATGCCCGGTTGTGCCCAGTATCAAACTGGTGTCATTTAAAATTACCATAGCACTTAGCTGTAATTAGTGGAAATAAGCACCTCTTTCTAACTGGAATTTAGAATTTCGCGGGTGACGCTCGGGACTACTTTTCAAGCGGAGGAATCTGGTGGTCTTTTCTATGAGTGTATAGAGTATACATTACATCTTTGTCTTAATCCTTTTGATGTCTTGATAGGGTTCGACTGTTCGACTGTTGATTTTGAGTTTTTATAATTATACGAGGGGTTGACCACTGGGGAAATCTTTTGTACAAGTCAGAGGAAGTCCGAGGAAAGTCGGAAGAAAGTCGGAGGAAGTCGGAGAAAGTCAGGAGGAAATCAGAGGAAGTCCGAGGAAGTCAGAAGGAAGTCCGAGGAAGTCAGGAGGAACTCCGAGGAAGTCTGAGGAAGTCGGGAGGAAGTCTGAGGAAGTCAGGAGGAAGTCGGAGAGAGTCTCAATTGATACACGCATGCGCCGCAACATGCGCATGCGCAACAAAATATAAAACTTCACCGTCGTGTCGGCGTTGGTGAGAAAGCGCTTTACAGTGCCGAAAGCCGGAGGTATACAAATAAATGATAATAGACGGTCCATCGAGATGTGGGTCGAAGGGACCCTTAGAAACGAGCCTATAAATCAGAAACATGTAGGTTCCCTTATTTTCTAATTTTCAATCCCCCTGTAAATTTTCAACACTTACTCCGGGACACCTGTATACAGTAGGGTGGTCCAAGTTTTGATAAATTAATTTTGAGAGAGGATAGAAAATCAAAAATGAAGGGGATATCCTCGAAAACAAAAATTTCGAATGTAAATTTTTGGTTTTCTGTCTTCCCACAAGTTTTTTGTGGATATGTTGATTTCAATGATCGGTTTCGAGGGCCTGTGGTTTCTTCTCGTCGGAGTATCTACATAAAAAATGAAATATAACAATGCAAATGGAATAAAAATGTAACAGCAAGTACAAACCAAAATGTGCATAAAATAAAAGAAAAAAGTTGTATATTTTCAGAAATATCTTTTTCATTACAGTTTTTGGTATGTAGTTACTGTTATATTTTTATTCCATTTGCATTGTTATATTTTATCTCTTATGTAGATACTCTGATGAGAAGGGACCAGAGGCCCTCGAAACCGGTCAGTTGAGATGAACATCTTTACAAAAAACTTGTGGGAAGACAGAAAATCAAAAATTTACACAATTATACAATCACACTGAGAGATGGCAGAGAAATTATTGAGAATCAAAAATTTCGAAGTGCATAATAACGGGGATATAGCCCTTCAAAGTTGAAAATAAAAAATCGATTTTTCAGCATAACTTTTGAACTGTTGAACCGATTTTGTTCAAATTTGGACCAAAGTTTACTTGAAAGCAAGTGTCTATCGAATGATAGTAACGCGTTTCTTGAAAATTATTCAGGGGCGTAGATAATAGAGGGCACTTCTTTTTTTCCCTCTAATTTTCCATACCCTCGGATATTTTCCAAAATTGTTCATATTTTTGAGTTTTTTGTTCAATTTTGAAGAAAAAGTTACTCTAGCAAAATTTTGATTAGAGGCTTCGTTTTTGAGATATTTGAGTTAGAAATTTTGAAAAACATCTCGGAAACGCCACTTTCAAGCGCCTGAAAATTGAAATCCAAGAAAACTCATGATTTCTAAACTGAAACAAGTTCTCTAGGTGTTTTAAGTTGATGACCATCATTTTTGCTGACAAACCAGAAATTTTCAAGGAACAAAATTTTTAGGCTTTTGAAAGTGAGGATTTCGAGATGTTTTTCAAAGTTTCAAACCCAGATATCTCAAAATGAAGCTTCTGATGAGATTTTTGCAGGAGTAACTTTTTCTTCCAAATTGAACATAGACTCAAAAATATGGACAAATTTTTTTTTGAGGTGGTGAAAAATTAGGGGGCGAAAAGAGGGGTGCCCCCTATTATCTACGCCCCTGGGTAATTTTGATAAAACGCGTTATTATTATCGTTCGATAAAGACTCGCTCAAGTAAACTTTGGCTCAAATTTGAACAAAATCGGTTGAACGGTTCAAAAGTTTTAAAAAACGATTTTTTATTCCCAACTTTGAAGGGCTGTATCTTCGTTAATATGTACTTCTGAATTTTTCTTTTCGAAAAAGTCCACTTCATTTTTGATTCTGTTTCATCTCTCTTAATTAATGTATCAAAAACTAGACCAACCTGGATTATACTTCAGCTGGCGCTGAATAAATTATTATTTTGAATATCCATGCTACACTCCTGGACACCTTCAATCACTAGCTAGGCGCAGCACCCAAACCTCTTGACCAAAAATAAGAAAAGGCAAGTAAAAAGCTATTAAAGGTCTGGGAAAATCACGATGAAGTCAGGAGGAAGTCGGAGGAAGTCCGAGGAAGTCAGGAGGAAGTCTGAGGAAGTCAGGAGGAAGTCCGAGGAAGTCAGGAGGAAGTCAGAGGAATTCCGGGGAAGTCAAGAGGAAGTCATAGGAAGTCAAGAGGAATTTGGAGGAAGTCGAGGGAACTCTTTCCAAGAGAGGAACTCTTTTGTTCAAATTCTCGCTGCGGTCAACCTCGTAATTATATAATTGTCTTATATAATTCTCGTATCATCTTTATCAATAAACGATATCAAGCACGTAAATATATCCGTCTTAATTTAGCAGAGAATGAAAATCTTGGAAATAACCCTAAATAATCCCCCCAATAAGGCCCCCCGCTTGAAAATGGGGACTTGACTAAGTACCCTCAAAGTCTCGGAATAAATCACAGAATTAAGAAAAAAATGTATTTGGCTTTCCACCTAGACGGTACAAATACCACCAGACGGAACATGTTCCACGATTTGGTACACCTAGATGGAAAGCACGGGCATCGTTGACCGACGCGACATCTCTGGTCTGGAGGCGAAAGATGACTATGGCATTCAGAAATAAAGAAATGGCAGCGTAAATCTTAATCGATCGTACGTTATCCATGCAGAGAAATAAAATAAAACATGGATGCATGGATGAAACGACACAGAGAGATATACATGACAACGGAGTGCTGGATTACAGCTGACGGTACGTCATTTTTCGCATCCGTTTCCGGTGAGCCTTTCGCTGGGACAAAATTTTAGGTGATCCACGGGACGGCACAAAACCAGGTAAGAACACGTAGATGGAAAGCACCGTTTGGAACCCGAGCCTGCGCAAATGGAAGGTGTACCAAACTTGGAGCTAGGTGGAAAGCACCCGTTCCCAGCCCGTTGGCGCGTGAGACGTTTCGCTGGACAGATGTTTCACCCGATGGTGGCTCCAGTTTTGTCTAGGTACTAGTTTTTCTCATTCTATTTTACATCACTTCCAGTTCGTTGTACCCACTTCTGCATCAAAACAAAATGTAAGTTGCTAGTGAAAAAGTACATTGAATAGTTCACATCAATGACCCATTTCTGTGCTATTTTAGGTTAGAATTACCCGAAATGGTTGGCGAGTACAACTGCTTGCAATGTTCGCATCAGACGGAATCCGCCTTTCAACTCGCCCACCACGTCCAGAGGAATCACAGAAATGTCTATGCGGCCGAACTGTACTATGCCATAGTCGAACCGCAACAGTTTCCCTGTATCTGCTGCGACTACAAAAGCTACTATCTCTTCGGATTGTACGAACATTGCAAAAGAGTACATTGCTTGGGGACGACCGGAAGCAATGAAAATGAGACGTTTCGCCAAGAATTCGAGAGATATCGGTGTCACTACTGCAGGTACAAGTCGGACTCCAGTTTGTATCTTGCAAAACACCTAGATTTGTGTGGAAATGAGCTGGCGGGGAGACCACAACAAACCACAGAAGAGGCCGAAGACATAGAGTCATCAGATTTCGCTAGGACTGGCGCAAGAAGAACCGGCAGAGATATTGGAATAATAGAATCATGCATGTCGACGCATGATTCAAATGGAAAAATTGACAAGTATAATTGCAACCATTGCTCGTACAGAGCTAAACAAAAGACATCACTGCAGCAGCACATTATAGATAAACATGCTGCCAGTAACCAAATCAACTGGCCCCAGTGCAATCAGTGTTCGTACCGAGCTAGATATAAGTCGAAATTGAATAGACACATCATGTTGAAACATGCTACAGATGAAGAAATCGACTGGTTCCAGTGCAATCATTGTTCGTACCGAGCCAAACAAAAGTCAAAATTCAAATCACACATGTTGGTACATACTGCGCATGAAGAAATAGACTGGTTCAAGTGCAATCATTGTTCGTACCGAGCTAAACGAAATGTATATCTGAAAAGGCACATGTTAACACATGCTACAAATGAAGAAATCGATTGGTTTCAGTGCAATCATTGTTCGTACCGAGCTAAACGAAAGTCACATCTGAAAAGGCACATGTTAACACATGCTATAAATGAAGAAATCAACTGGATCCAGTGCAGCCAGTGTTCATATCGAGCCAAACAGAAGTCACAATTGACGAGGCACATGCTGAAACATGCTGCGGATAAAGAAATCAACTGGTTCCAGTGCAATCATTGTTCGTACCGAGCTAGGGTAAAGTCACATCTGAAAAGGCACATGTTGACACATGCTACAAAAAAAATCAACTGGTTCCAGTGTAACCATTGTTCATATCGATCCAAACAAAAAGGAGATTTGGACGTTCACATGATGTTGAAACATGCTGCGAATAGAGAAATCAACTTATGTATCTTCTAAAGATACCTACTAAAATGGAAGCCTATATCAGAGAGAATATTGAGAATAGAAATGCAATGGGAACAAAATAAAAAAACGCATGGGTATAGTAATTGTACATTATAACAAATACAAATAGGTACTACTGCCGACCCTGCTAGCCGCCATCTGGAGGGTTAAACACCCCGTGGCTCGCAGCCTCTTTTTCTTCACACTATCCTATTTAGTTAAGTCGAGACCTTCGGTCCGCTCGCTTGTACGATATATATTTTCTATAAATAAACCGTAATACTACCAGATTCCAGTATTATAATTATTACAGTGGCGCCCAATTCCGTGGCCTTCATTTGTTTGAAGTACCTTCTGACCCAATCATAAAGTACAAGTGACTGAACACTGCTATCACAGTGCCAGATAACTCATTTCCCCGTGTGTGAATCTCCTGCATTATTACATAACGAGAGCGCAGTTACCTCTCGCGTAGGGGAAGGTGTTGTACCTTGGACCGATTGTACCTCGGACCAAATGCGATATTTCGAAAATGCAGTGACCTGTATGGTCGACAGTGTCTATTGTTCTTCGCAGTTAACGGTAGATGTCACTGAGTTGGTGAGAAATCCTCGAAGAGAAGGGATGTCAAAAATTTTCGTAACTTTATGATTCTCGCCTGCCAAAGTAAATATTCAAACACTAAACAGAAGTCAATACCGCCTTTGAACAGCAATCTATACGGATACTTCTATTCTTGAGAAGTAGTCCACTCAGTTCTGTCTCATTTAATCACAATCGGAATGGATAAAATCGAGGATAAAATGTAACCTCAAAATAACAGCAAGCCGTTTTTGCAACTTTTGAATTTATTGTCCCTTGGACCGGCCAGCTCGTTGTACCTTGGACCGAACAAATGTAATGTAATGTGAACAACAAAAGGCCAGGACCTTCTTCGCAGTAGAATTTGCTCGTTTTAATATTATTTAATTGATTTTATATATCAATATTATATAACGTATATCCCAAAGTTATATTTTCCAAACAATCAATTAATTTTTTTCGAGAATTTTTTCACAGTTACTCATTTGTGATATTTTCATAGCATTATTGTCTCCTCTCAGAGTTCATGTATATTTGATATTAGTTCATTTATTCTATTGGAAAAATACTCAAAAACACTGTTTTTGACTTTCCTGTGTCGTGGTCCAAGGTACAACACTAGATTGTACCTTGGACCAAAAGACAAAAAAAAACTATTTTCGAAATTTCCTAGTCAGCATGAATAATTTTGCAGATCGTGACATGAGTAGTGATAGATAAATCCTTACCAAATTATATGATGAGACAAAACCGGTTGTAACAGCCATGTTTCGCTCAAAATGAATTTTCAAAAAAAATCGTTCCAAGGTACAACACCTTCCCCTACGTGTACAGATCGACGCTCCAAGACGTCGCAACCAGAGAGACCCAACACGAGAGCCTACACCCGCTTCCTTCACGCCAAGAGGATGGAGAACGTGGTGCAACACAACCCCGATGGAGGCGTACAACAGCAACTGGCGAACCAGGTGTCGAGCATTCCACCTGATCAAGTAACCTTGCTGTTGCAGACCATGCAAAAACTCCTGGAGCAGCAAAGTACCGTTCTGCAAGCAACGACTCCGCAAACATCGCGAGGCAATTTTGCCGAGGGGGTAATCACTCGTGAGTCGAGTGTCCCAAGTGTGTAATATTACACATATTCCGCAATTATTACTCATATTACACTTATTACACATTATTACGTAATATCGTGTAATAATAAGTAATAAGTGTGTAATAATACGTATTATTACACATATTACACACTATTACGCATATTACACATATTACGCACTATTTCGTATATTACACATACAGGTTGGTCCAACTTGAACGTCATTAAATTCAAGAATCGATAGAGGATCAAAAATGAAGGGGACTTTTTCCAGCAAACATATTTTAGAAATGCATAATAACGGAGATAGAGCTCTTCAAAGTTGGAAATAAATAATCGATTTTTCCGCGTAACTTTTGAACCGTTCAACCGATTTGATTCAAATTTGAACCGCAAGCTTACTGGAATTATATTTTGCCAAACAATCGCAACATGTGTTCTAAAAATATTTCAGGGACGTAGATATTAAGGGGTGCTTCCTCTTCTCCCCCCCTATTTTTCACCTTCCTGAATATGTTTGAGAACTGTTGATATTTTTGGATTCTACGTTCAATTTAGAAAAAAAAGTCACTCTTTCAAAATTTTGATAAGAGGCTTCGTTTAGGAGATATTTGAGTTTGAAACTTTGGAAAACATCCCGAAATCGCCACTTTCCAGAGCCCAAATTGTTTTTTCCCTGAAAATTCCTCGTGTTTTGGAAAAAATGGTGGTTCATCAACTTAGAAATTCTAGAAAATTTATTTCAGCTGAGAAATCATAAGTTTTTTTTATTTTAATTTTTAGACCTTTGAAAGTTGACGTGTTTTCCAAATCTTCAATCCTAAATATCTCCCAAACAAAGCCTCTAATCAAAATTTTGAGCGAGTGATTTTTTTCCTCTAAATTGAACATAGAATTCAAAATTATGAACAGTTTCCAAAAATAACTAAGGGGTGAAAAATAGGGGGGAAAAGTAGGGACACCCCCTAATGTCTACGCCCCTGAAACCTTTTTATGGAACATGTTATGTTATGATTGTTCGACAGGGGATAATTTCAGTAAACATTTAATTTTTATGCGGAAAAAACGATCATTTATTTCCAACTTCGGAGGGCTGTATCTCTGTTATTAAGCATTTCTCAAATATGTTTTCTGGAGAAAGTCCTCTTTATTTTTCATTTTCTATCGATCTTAAATTCAATGACATAAAAGTCGGACCACCCTGTATATTATACCTACACTTTACTACGTTATTGCACATCCCCGATATTTCATCTATTGAAATACTTTCAATGAATCCATGATTCTGGCTATCATTAAGTACTCAGTACTTGTGTACTCAGTACATGGCTAAGTAGAAGTACTCAGTAGGTATCCATGTATATAAACTACTCAACAATTGAAGTGGCCCACCCAAAATTTTTAATGAAGTTCAAAGTGTCCTAGCTCCCGAAATATTAGGACTAGTTCCAAATTTTTTCATTTCCTACATACCTGCGCCCTTTCTTTATCAGAGGACGGATACAGAATTGAGTTCAAATCTTACTTGTTGGTTATACAGGGCGTCGCGTAAAACCTTTCAAAAACTAAAAAGTTCGAGCAACTCCCAATTCAAAAAAACATGTTTTTGGATATATTAAACTGGTCCAGGGAGGATGGTACACCCATATCTCGAAACAGTTTTTCAATTTTCCGATTATCTTTCTTCACTACAGAGTGATTCGAGAAAAACAACTTCTTGTTTTTTTTTGTCATAGCTTTTTCCTTGTTGACCGATTTTTATAATCTGTGGCTCATGTTAAAGCTAAAGCTTCATCAGGGAACAAGAATATGTCTTCGAAATTAATGCAGAAAAAAACTTGAAATTGAGACTCTGCATCAAAAATGACACAGATCTTAGCTCATAGCTTATCACACATATTACACGTTCTTCACGCTTTACACATACTTATCACACGTTTATTACACATATTTCACATTTATTACGCATATTACCCACTTATTACGCTTATTACACACTTATTGCGCTTATTGTATATATATTCATTGGGCGTTTTCCATTTACCAACACAAGTTGACTTGTGTCGACACAAATCGACACAAATGCTTTCCATTTGATTAGTTTTTCTTTGTGTCATCGACACAAGCTGACACAAACCGACACAAAGTGTTTTAAATGGAAATCGCCCATTACAATCATACAATAGGTTTGTTCCAACCACCGCACCGGTTTTTGTTTTTGTACGCAGATAATTTATTCCTAACCATCTACCCGAGTCCCGCTGCCTTGCCTAGTCTCCGCCTCCCATAGTGGGCGTTTTCCATTTAGCGACACAAGTTGACTTGTGTCGACACAAACCGACACAAACGTGTTCCATTTGATCTGTGTTCCTTTGTTTCATCGACACAAGCTAAGACAAGCTGACACAAACCGACACAAATGTTTTAAATGGAAATCGCCCAGTCTCGTGCCGCACCCGCCTTTCCTAGTCCCACCGCGCTGCTTACTGTCACGACTCGCGAGGAGACGAGACGTTGCGCATTGGAGTTGGCGCAAAGTCAACCTGCAATAGTGACCCCTATGAGTGCCCCCCCAGTGCACAATTATTGTTTTCTGCTGTTGAGTCAATTCTCATTCACTCAATATTTTTTCTCATGAATTTTAACTTTCAAGACCAAAGATGACACTTCAGTGCATGAAGTCACTGAAGAGAGACCTCATTTTATTACCTTCGACCAACTCAAGATTTATTTGTCTGTTTTATCAACCAACAGTGTGATCGAAGAACATCAACATTTTGGTATTCCAGTGACAACTTTTTTTCCCCGTCAACCGATTTTCAAAATCCAAACTCTTGTTGAAGCCAAAACTTGAAGTAAGAAAACCTTGGGATCAGAATCGACTGAAGCCAAGTCAAAATAGACCTATTTCTTATGGGGAACAAAGACGTTCAGGCAAGGATGACTAATTTCATCAATTTCAGCCACACCCCTGGCCAATTAAACGCCTTTGATTATTAGGCGCGAAATTCGAGAATGGCGATACTGGGTGCTTTCCACCTAACTCCAAGTTTGGTACACCTTCCATTTGCGCACGTGCGGGTTCCAAACGGTGCTTTCCATCTACGTGTTCTTACCTGGTTTTGTGCCGTCCCGTGGATCACCTAAAATTTTGTGCCATCGAAAGGCACACCGGAAACGGATGCGAAAAATGACGTACCGTCAGCTGTAATCCAGCACTCCGTTGTCATATGTCTCTCTCTTTATCGTTTTATCCATGCATCCATGTTTTATTTTATTTCTCTGGAGGGATAACGTACGATCGATTAAGATTTACGCTGCCATTTCTTTATTTCTGAATGCCATAGTCATCTTTCGCCTCCAGATCACAGATGCCGCGTCGGTCAACGATGCCGGTGCTTTCCATCTAGGTGTACCCAATCGTGGAACATGTTCCGTCTAGGTGGAAAGCACCCACTGCCACAATAGATTAGAATTGTCACTGTCAATATGACTGCAACATGTGTCGTGTCGCTACACCGATCAAACAATTCGAAAAATGCGCGTATGTTGTGTGAAAAGTTGTCCGCACAAAGTCCAAGACAGCATTTCTCCCAAATGTTGCATTCCACGGTTTTCCTGCCGACGGAAATAAGCGAAATAAATGGATGGCCGCCACTGGAAGACACGATGCCGGCATCAGGAAGAATTTAAAAGCTAACGAAACAACTTTAGCTGTTTTGCAAGTTGTCTTTGCAAGGCCAAAAAGGGGGCGTCCAAATCACCGTTCAAAGTGCTGGGAATGCTACCTCACCTTCCTATTTGGCGATTACTGTAACTTCACAACAAAACCTCAATATTTTGATTCAATCTTAGGTGTCTCACGGGGTACTTCATAGCGGAAGATTTCTATTTATCAGTGACTGATTGGTGCAAAGAAGACACTGAAAACAAATGCTGTTCCGAACATTTTCTTTAGGAGCTTGTTCCTTTTCCTGGCTCCTGTAGCACTTTACTTCTACCTTCAGGTTATTCACAAGTACGTCTTCAAAATATCCTTCCGCACTATACTTCAACCCCGTCCCTTATCACGCCCCCCGGTTGAAAATGGGGAGTGACTAAGTACTCATCCCCGACTTATCCCAAAAGTCTCGGAATTAAACACAGAACTGAGAAAAAAATGTAGGTATACCTATTCGGCTTCTCTTACGAAAAACAAGTAAACCATCCAGAGAGCCCCAGAGCCTCCCCTCAGCCCCCCTCCCTTTATCAGCTGATCCGCCGGAGTAAAATGAACCGTCAAAGAGTAGAAACCGGCCTTTTCGCTCGAGTCGAGAGACGCTCAAAGTGCTTTCGCGCGAGAGACGTTCCCAGACCGTTGGCGCGTGAGACGTTTCGCTCGGCAGATGTTTCACCCGATGGTGGCACGACGCCCGCTTCATGCACGACGCCTGCACCCGTTTTGTCTTTAGATACTAGTTTTTCTCATTCTATTTTACATCACTTCCAGTTTGTTGTACCCACTTCTGCATCAAAACAAAATGTAAGTTGCTAGTGAATAAGTACATTGAATAGTTCACATCAATGACCCATTTCTGTGCTATTTTAGGTTAGAATTACCCGAAATGGTTGGCGAGTACAACTGCTTGCAATGTTCGCATCAGACGGAATCCGCCTTTCAACTCGCCCACCACGTCCAGAGGAATCACAGAAATGTTTATGCGGCCGAACTGTACCATGCCATAGTCGAACCGCAACAGTTCCCCTGTATCTGCTGCGACTACAAAAGCTACTATCTCTTCGGATTGTACGAACATTGCCAACAAGTACATTGCTTGGGGATGACTGAAAACAGTGAAAATGAGACGTTTCGTCAAGAATTCGAGAGATATCGGTGTCACTACTGCAGGTACAAGTCGGACTCCAGTTTGTATCTTGCAAAACACCTCGATTTGTGTGGAAATGAGCTGGCGGGGAGACCACAACAAACCACAGAAGAGGCCGAAGACATGCGGTCTCTAGCGGCTTCTTGCGCTAAGACTGGCCCAAGAAGAACCGGCAGAGATATTGGAATGATGGAATCATGCATGTCGACGCATGATTCAAATGGAAAAATTGACAAGTATAATTGCAACCATTGCTCGTACAGAGCTAAACAAAAGACATCACTGCAGCAGCACATTATAGATAAACATGCTGCCAGTAACCAAATCAACTGGCTCCAGTGCAATCAGTGTTCGTACCGAGCTAAACGAAAGCCATATCTGAGAAGGCACATGTTAACACATGCTACAAATGAAGAAATCGACTGGTTCCAGTGCAATCATTGTTCGTACCGAGCTAAACGAAAGTCACATCTGAAAGGGCACATGTTAACACATGCTACAAATGAAGAAATCGACTGGTTCCAGTGCAATCATTGTTCGTACCGAGCCAAACAAAAGTCAAAATTGAAAACACACAACATGTTGGTACATACTGCGAATGAAGAAATAGACTGGTTCCAGTGCAATCATTGTTCGTACCGAGCTAAACGAAAGGAATATCTGAAAAGACACATGTTGAAACATGCTACCAATGAAGAAATCGACTGGTTCCAGTGCAATCATTGTTCGTACCGAGCCAAACAAAAGTCAAAATTGAAAACACACAACATGTTGGTACATACTGCGAATGAAGAAATAGACTGGTTCCAGTGCAATCATTGTTCGTACCGAGCTAAACGAAAGCCATATCTGAGAAGGCACATGTTAACACATGCTACAAATGAAGAAATCGACTGGTTCCAGTGCAATCATTGTTCGTACCGAGCTAAACGAAAGTCACATCTGAAAGGGCACATGTTAACACATGCTACAAATGAAGAAATCGACTGGTTCCAGTGCAATCATTGTTCGTACCGAGCCAAACAAAAGTCAAAATTGAAAACACACAACATGTTGGTACATACTGCGAATGAAGAAATAGACTGGTTCCAGTGCAATCATTGTTCGTACCGAGCTAAACGAAAGGAATATCTGAAAAGACACATGTTGAAACATGCTACCAATGAAGAAATCGACTGGTTCCAGTGCAATCATTGTTCGTACCGAGCCAAACAAAAGTCAAAATTGAAAACACACAACATGTTGGTACATACTGCGAATGAAGAAATAGACTGGTTCCAGTGCAATCATTGTTCGTACCGAGCTAAACGAAAAGGAGATTTGGATGTTCACATGATGTTGAAACATGCTGCGAATAGAGAAATCAACTTATGTATCTTCTGAAGATAACTACTAAAATGAAAGCCTATATCAGAGAGAATATTGAGAATAGAAATGCAATGGGAACGAAAAGAAAAACCGCATGGGTATAGTAATTGTACATACTATATAATTATTATATGGACCAAACGAAGATGAACGAGTTGAAAAAAAAGACGTTTTTTGGGAAGAACTAACCAATTCGCGATTTAAATTAATTTTTCTCGCCACAAAATGGCCGCGAAAGGCGGAATTCAACTGACAGCTCGAGGTGACATGAGATGTCACACTCACAACTCACAACCCCACTTTTAATACATCAATCACCTACCACTCAGTGTTTTCTGTTAACTCCAGTTTACTCTGTGCTTGGCTTTCTAGTGTGGTCCCAGTTAGAGGTAGTGCGTCTGTTTGCTGTATTCCAGTTTTGTGAGTAAATTCGAAGTGATTGTTGTGTTATTTGTTCTTATTACGACTGTTGTGAAAGATGTTCGTTTGCCGTTGGGAGAGATTTGCAATTACTTGCGTGCCGCCCCCCCAAGCTCCCGGAACTTTGTGGAAGGTGAAGCAGTAGTAAATACAAACCACATAGTTCTATATGGAACAAGTACTTACTACAGGTGAATGGACTGATTTTGGCAGGAAGTTGTAAGCTCCTCGTAATATTACAGTAATCAGATGTTCAAATCCAGAAGGTGCTTCATATGGACGTTTAGGAGCTGGTGTCATTCGGGTACAGTTTGTTGAGCCCAGTCTTCTTTCCATTTCTTTCTCCATTAAAGTTTCCTAGTTCACGTTCTGTGACTAACGATGGGATACAGTAATACTACTAAACACAACAATCACTTTAAATTTACTCGCAAAACTCGAATACAGCAAACAGACGCACTATCTCTAACTAAGAGAATATTGAGGATAGAAATGCAATGGGAACGAAAAGAAAAAACGCATGGGTATAGTAATTGTACATACTATATAATTATTATATGGACCAAACGAAGATGAACAAGTTGAAAAAAAAGACGTATTTTGGGAAGAACTAACCAATACAGTAGAAAGCCTAGATGGCAGAGTGATGATCCTAGGCTATCTGAATAGCAGAGTCGGCAAGAGAGCAAGAAATGATCCCATAGACGTAATAGGACTTCACGGCAAAGAGACAAAAAATAATAATGGGCAACGGCTCATCAACTTTTGTACAGAAAACAACTTAATAGTGACAAATGCATTTTTCAAACCAAAGGATATACACAAGCACACGAGAGAAGTCAAAAGCAGGAATGAGAAATCGATTATAGATTTTGTTTTCATAGACAGAGGACTTGGATCATAACTGCGTAATGTGAGAGTAAAACGAGGATGTGAAATTTTCAGTGACCACTACCTACCTAGTTGAAGGAAAAATTAAGATAGAAGCACAGAAACAGCAAAATGAAACCCTAAAAGAAACGATACAACGAAAGGAAGCAATAAAATCGTATACGTTAGCAGAGAGGAAGTAGCAAATCAATACACAGAATTAGTGTAAATGGGGGTGGAAGTGGAAAGAAAAATGGAAAGAGGGTCTACTGAAAGAGACATGGCAGCAGTTCAAGGGAGCACTGCTCGACGCGGCAAAGAAGGTGTGTGGAACAATGATGGTTCACAAGAATCAAAATCAAACAAGATGGTGGAACGAAGAAATAAAACAACAGGTGAAAAACAAGAAGACATGGCAGACATACCTCACAAGTAAAACAAAAGAAAACTACCAGAAGTACAAAGAGCAGAGGACGAAAGTGAAACTGATCAAACAAGCCGAAGGAAAGACATGGGAGGAGTTCGGTAACAGAATGGAGAATGACAGCAATACAAACCAGAAACTTTTCTACAGCGTTCTGAAGAGCTTGAGGAAAGAGAAGAAGTTCACAATGAAGCAAGTCAAAGACAAAGAAGGCAGAATATTAACGGCGGGAGATGAGATAATGAATAGATGAAGGGAGTGCCTCCTGGAAATGCTGAAGCCAGAAACAAAAGATAGAATGACAGAAGAAAGCTCAATAGACCAAGATGAAGAAGATGAAATCCAGGAAGAAGAGTTGATGCAAGTTATGGAGAAGATTAAAAGAGGGAAAGCAGCGGAACATGATCAGATTACACCGGAAATGATCAAGAATCTAGGAGAACATGGCGTAAAAAATACTGTCGAAGATATCCAGTATGGCGTGGAAACAAAAGCAAGTACCAGAGGATTGGAAAATAGGAATTATCATACCGATACACAAGAAGGGCGACGCAAAAGACTGCCGAAATTACAAAGGGATAACGCTGATGAGTGTGGTGGCAAAAATGTACGAAAGAATGCTAGAAGAAAGACTCAAGACTGAAATTGAACCACAAATGGAAGAAACACAAAGTTAAGGAAAGGACAAAGCACGCAGGACCATATATTTCCCATAAAGCAGCTGATCGAAAGAACAGGAAAGAGCAGAGAAGTATGTTTGGCGTTTTTTGGATCTGGAGAAGGCCGTTTGACAGAATTCCTAGAAAAATTACATGAAATAGCTTGGAAAGAAAGGGCGTAAACATCGATCTAAGAAAAAATATCGAAAGCTTGTACAGAAACAATAAGAACTACATCAGAACGAACAATATGAGATCAGAAGAGTTCCCGGTAGAAGAAGGCTTGAAACGGGGTGGAGTACTCAGCCCGACACTATTCATTGTGGCAATGGACGACATCATGAAAGAAATAAGAGCGAAAGTACATCGAGTCAATGAAGCTGAGACCAGTCAAATTAGCAGAGTGCGCATTTACGGACGACCTGGCAATATGTGCGGGAGGAGAACAACAACTGAAAGACAATCTGAAACTATGGGAAGAAGAGCTGACAAAGAGGGAAATGAAAATCAACACGGCAAAGTCAAAAAAAAGTAATGGTGATAGGGAAAGAAAACAGAAGGATCGATGTAGGAGTGTGTGGCAATAAATTGGAGCAAGTGGACAGTTACAAGTATTTGGAAGTAACCATACAAAGCAACGGAGAGGTGGACGGATTAATCAATGACAGAATCAATAGCGCAGCGAACATGTATCACGCACTTAGTAAAACATCCATAGGCAAGAAAGAGATAAGCAGTAGGACCAAGATGACGACATACAAAACTATTTACAAACCCATCTTTATTTACGGCGGCGAAAGCTGGTTAATGGACAACAGTTCGAAGAGCAGAGTCCAGGCCATGGAGATGAAGTATTTGAGAAGAGTGAAAGGAGTTACATGATTGAATAGAGTAAAAAACGAAGAAATCAGAGGAGCTAGAAGTTTAGCCTATATCAAAGTCGATAGAGAAACAGCAGCTGAAATGGTTTGGTCACCTGGTAAGGATGAACGAAGAAAAGCCAGTGAAGAATGTTTGGGAAGCGAAGGAGTTGGAAAAGAGAACGAGGGGAAGGCCAAGGAAGACATGGGGTCAAACGGTAGCGGAAACACTGAGAAGTGAAGGCTTGGAGTGGAACGAAGCGAAAGGGATGGCGAGAGATGAAGGACAACGGAGAGAATCTGTATATAACCCTGAATGAGAAGACGTTGCGTTGTTTTTTAGCTACTAGTTATTTTTGAGATGTATTATTTTTCGCCTTTACATCAAATGGTGAAGAGGTTTTTCTGATTATATATGTATATAATTATATAATTATCTTTATATAACTCTCGTATAATCTTGATCAAGTCAAACTTCAAATTTTGTCAACGCTTTCCACAACATGTTTCTCGGTATGGAGTCGTAGGCTTTTTCTGGATCTACAAATGCTGCAAATGTGTCCTCTCCTTTATATCTTCTTTTCTCCATGAGCTATTGTAAAACAAACAAATTATCCACACATCCTCGACTTCTCATGGAAGCATTTTGCTCTTGGCTGATTCGTGTTTCCATGTCTTCTTTCAACCGTTTGTTTATCGTTCTCCCGAATAATCTACTGAAGGTATTGTTGATGCTCAGTCCTCTGTAATTATTGGTATCGTTCCGATTTCCTTTCTTGTGAATCGATATCAGCCAAGATAGTTTCCAAATTGCAGGAATTTTGTTTTGTCGGAAGCAGTTGTTGATCAAGTTATTCAGACGTTTGACTGATGCCTAACCACCATTGTTGATCAATTCGACCTATACGTATCCTGGTCCTGGAGCTCTGCCATTTTTTACTGTTTGGATTGTCTTTGACAACTCAATTCCGTTGACAATTTAGTCCAAATATTAGTTCGCGAATAAGTTAGGTTGTTTGATTTTGCATTTGTGTATTAGAGATGTTGTCGCGCCACATGCTCACTATTTTGATGACGATTTTACCTTGGTTGACGATAATGTCGCCCTTATCACGCTCGAATCATCGCCGATTTATTGAGATATCACATCGACAAAATGGATTTGGCCACCCTTGTCTCCGGATATGAATCCAGTTGGGCATGTCTGGAGTGAAGTGAGAATGAGGGTGAAATTGAAGGAAAAGGAAGGACGACTGAAATTTTTTTAACAATTTGATGTGAATCCGTTCAGAAAGATTCACAACTGTTTTTCTTTATTATTTTCAAGTTCTGTTCATTTTTCGGAGTAACAGAGCAATGAATTGAGATGTTCCATAAAAATTATAAATTCTATAGAAAATATGAAAATGAATTTATTTCTGTTAGACCTACACAGGGCGTGTGTTGAACTTTTTTACCTAAAGGCGATCAGGCGAATGGTGAGCATGGCGATGTGAATATTACCAGGGTGGTAGGCAATATAACAGAACAACATCGATGAGGTGAAGATGGGCGAGTTGACCAACGAAGAACGAGGTGCTTTAGGTGATCTATTGACATCTTAATCTCATTGTTTTTCTAAAGGCAAAGAGGACCTTGGACTCACGAACTTGGGGTGCATGGAGATCCAGCTGAATTACAAGAAACCGGTGTTTTACAGGCCTTACAGGTTGGCGGAGAGTGAAAAGCAGAAGGTGAGAGCAAAGGTGGACAGTTTATTGCGAGGCGGCCTAATAAGAGAAAGCAACTCAGAGTATGCAAGTTCACTGATCCTGGTACCTAAACCGAATGGCGATGTGCGATTATGTGTGGATTACAGGGCGTTGAATGCTATCACGGTGAAAGATAAGTATCCTCTTCCATTAATTGTTGATCAGCTAGATAAATTGCCGGCAAGTGTTACTACACGACCTTGGATTTGGCGTAAGGTTATCACCAGGTACCAGTACATCCAGACGCTGTTCACAAAACAGCGTTAGTGACTTCAGACGGTCAGTACGAGTATCTACGAGTCCCGTTTGGACTGGCGAATAGTCCAACTGTTTTCCAGCGAATCATCAACAAGATAGTAAGGATAGTGGTAGTAGTAGGGTAGCTTACGTGGAAATGTGGTGTTAGCTTATCTAGATGATCTTTTAATTCCATCGGCGACAGTGGAAGGCGGTCTCCATTTACTGGCGCAAGTGCTGCAGCTCTTGGAGGAGGCAGACCGGCGGACCTGAAGTTAGACTTGGCGAAGTGTTCTTTCTTGCAGCAGGAGGTGGAGTACCTAGGTCATACCATCAGCGGCGAAGGTATCAAACCGGGAAAAAGGATAATTCAGGCGGTGTTAGATTTTCCGATTCCAGCCAATGTGCACAATGTGCGGCATATTCTCGGTTTGGCTAGTTATTTTCGCAAATTCATCAAAGGTTTTTGCAGTGCAGGCGAGAGTATTGACGGTGTTGACCAAAAAAGATGTTCCATGCCGCTGGGGTACGGCGGAGCAGGAGGCTTTTGACGATCTGAGAAATTCTTGAGCAGATCGACCGGTGTTAGCATTGTATGATCCTGAGGCGGCGACTGAGGTTTATACTGATGCGAGTGAGTATGGCGTAGGCGGAATTTTACTACAGTAACAATCAAATGACGATTGGAAACCCGTGACCTATTACAGCAGAGCTACAACGGGGTTAGAACAGATGTATCACAGCTATGAGCTGGAGACTTTGGTGGTGGTCGAAACGATAAAACGTTTTAGGGTTTACTTGGTTGGTAGAAAATTCAAGGTGGTGACAGATTGCTCATCAGTGAGGGCGACCATGATGAAACGCAATCTGGTACCTAGAATATTGCACGGTGGTGGCTGGCAATTCAGGAGTACGACATGGTGATGGAGTATCGACCTGGTGTAAAAATGCAGCATGTTGATGCTTCAAGTCGAAACCCGGTGGCTAATGTTATGCTTCTGGCAGGAGAAGACTGGTTTCTGACACTACAGCTACAGGACGAAAAGGCACAACAGCTTGTTGCAGCCCTGGAAAACGGGTTGGCTAATACACAACTAAAGGCGAACTATAAGGTGGAAAACAGTCGGTTGTAAGTACAGGAGAACTTTGCAGGGTAACAGGTTGTATGTTCCGGCAATGGCAAAATTCAACCTGATGGGACGACGTCATGATGATATAGCGCATCCAGGGTACGAACGGTGTTTAGAACTAGTGAAGAGAGAGTATTGGTTCAGTAAAATGGGGTGTTTCGTCAAGAAATAACTTCAGGCGTGTCTACATTGTGCATTCAGCCAGGGTAGGTAACGAAGTAGGTAAATACGGGCTAGGCGAAAAGTAGTTACATCCAAGTGAAAAATCTGATGTACCGTATGATACAATACATATTGGGTCCTTTTGCGCGGAGTGTGAAAGGTCACAGTTATCTTCTAGTGGTGATAGATGCCTTCTCAAAATTCCTGATGGTGAAACCTACACGTACTCTGACATCTCGAGTGGTGATTGAACGTTCACGAGATATTTTCAGCCTCTTCGGATGTCCAAGGCGAATCATCAGTGACAAAGGCGTTTCTGAGTACCTAGGGCGTTCAAGGATCGCCCCTTTCGTAAGTGGTTGCAACCTTGCGCCTTTTATCATAACACGTTAAAGTCGTGGTTACCGAGCTGTTTTAGGTGAACAAAAATCAAAATTTGATTCGGCAGCATGCAATTCCGATCTGCTTTTTTCACTAACAATTCGTGACCCATTACAAACAAGAAATATCTTGAACTGCTCAGAATGAATGAAGAATGAAATTTCAATCATTTCATTGATATTTTCATTGCAAACGGAATTTCTGGGACGATTCAGATTTGGGTCAGTTTTGATGCAACTCTCTACTTAAAGTTTTGGCTTCAACAAGGGTTTGGATTTGTCGGTGTTTGTGGTGTGGTTTGACGGGATAAAAAGTTGTCACTGGAATAGGTACCAAAATGTTGATATTCTTCGATCACACTGTTGATAAAACAGATGGGCAAAAAAAATCTTGAGTGGGTCGAAGGTAATGAAGCAAGGTCTGTCTTCAGTGTCTTCATGCATTTGGTCTTGAAATTCATGAAAAAAAAATCTTGAGTGAATGAGAATTGACTCATGGGCCAAAGCTTCTCTATCGTCTCCTTCGCCCGACTTTTTTTCTTTATCTTGTGTTGACTGGTGTCATCTTCTGGGGCAGAAGTATGCAGTGGAGAAGAACTTTCAAAATTGGGATCAGCGTCTGTATCATCGAATTCTCTTTCCATTGATAGAGATTCGTCGCTGTCTGACTCAGTATTCACATTTTCTGCCAATTGAATCTCCTCTTCCCAACGTCTGTTCTTCTCTTTGTTCTACGTCGATTTCTGCTCCTTTCTTTGCACATCCGTTTATTGTTTGTACCTCTTGTTTCCCGTTGTCGTCGATCTCAACTTCTCTCTCTACGTCTTTGTCCAAGCTCTGTTGTTTTTCTTGTTCCGCGTCAGATTCTACTTCTTTTTCTACACCCTCGTTCAATGTTTGTTCTTCTTGGTTTCCGTCGTTGTCGGTTTGCGCTTCTTTTTCTACGTCACTGTCCAATATCTGTTGTTGTTCTTGTTCGGTGTCGATTTCTGGTTCCTTTTCGGCATACCATACCTCTTCAATGTTTGTTCATCTTGTTGTTTATTGTCGATTTTTGCATCCTTCTTTATCTCTACGTTCATTGTCTGTCGTTCTTTTTGGTTTTGGTCTCCGATAAGATAAGATAAGATGACTTTATTGTGCCATCAAATTATACATGGCAAAGTTTTCGGAGTAAGCATTGCATATGAAGGTACAATGCTTGGTAAGATACTTTGGCATTCTTCGTCCACTTTATTTTTGATGACTTTTTTGTTTTTTTTTCCTCCTTCAATTTTTTTTTCTATATTGCAGCTTTTTCGAGTACCTAGTATTCTCTTTTCATTTTGAGCAATAGAAAGATCGACAAGCATTCGTCCTCTAGATGTCATAATACTGGTTCTGAAATATACCCAGAACGGCCTTAGTAATTCATCATAAACAAGAACAAGTGAGCCCACAAATTGTGATTATGAGAAAAAAAGAATAGAAATACAATGAGCTAACTTCAATTTTAGGTTAGCTAAAATGAACACTAATGACATAAGTCTACAATCTAACGTACCAAATCAAAAATATCAGATTATTTAAGCATGAATACAGACACAACTCAAAAAAGTACAGACATAAGTTCATTTCTTAACAAATGTGGAAGATGCATAATGACACAACTGAAAATAATAACCATATACAGCGCAAATATGATTAAAATGAAAAATATCACCCAAAGAAGATAAAAAAGGATATACGTAGATCCACTTCCTACAAATCTTCATAAACGTGCGGTCCATAAAAGCGGTCGGATATCTTGCCAACGTACGTCAATGGTTTTGCCAACTTGATCACGGGAGACTCGTTCAGCGACGGTGAGAGACTGTCCTTGTCTTATCCAAATCGTATCAACGATGGTGATGATATGCGAAATTTGACATTTCGAGCGTCTGAAACGATCTCGAATTGGTGCGGTGGCTTGAGCGGATGAAGTAAAGTTTTTAGTTACAGCGGATACAGATGTATTCAGGAGCTATTGCCGACACCACAAGTGTATTTCCAAAATGCACTCGGCGCATACATATACGAGTATGTGTGAATGCGATGGATCTAAACGGATCCATTCACGTACACAGACGTATACACAGAGGATTCTGATGGCCTGAAATCAGTTAGCATTTTTTGCGAACGGATATTCAAAAAATCTAACCGTTTGATTCGTGAGTTGAATTCCAACAATAACTATTTTCTACGGTATTCGTACTATACTGAATGTATACGTAATCGATAAAACTGCGGAAATGTCTGATAATTTCGGTCGATTTAATTGGAATTTACCAAGCGGGCCCACGGCACCGTGTTCGTCGTGAAATTTTGACTCAGAATGAAGGTTTTTTCTTCACGGAAAAAGCTTATCGCTTATCGTATTTCTAAAAACTTCTCTGCCTGTATTTTCGGTCCTATTTCAGCTAGGTTTTACCTCTATTCACAGGGCCTGATTGAATCAATATATCAATTGGGCCATAATTATAAAAACTCAAAATCAACAGTCGAACCCGAGGTCGAATCCTATAAAAATGATTTCTTTATTCGCAGCATGTTTCATCTTCATGTGCATTTTCAACTTTCCCTTTTGTTTGGTTCGGTGTGTACAATGATTGCACTCGAATCAGTTGATTTCTTCTTTTGTAGCATGTGTCAACATGTGATTTTTCAGATGTGACTTTCGTTTAGCTTGGTACGAACAATGATTGCACTGGAACCAGTCGATTTCTTCATTCGCAGCATGATTCAACATGTGACTTTTCAATGTTGACCGATGTATAGCTCGGTACGAACAATGATTGCACTGGAACCAGTTGATTTCTTTATTCGCAGCATGTTTCATCATAATGTGCACTTTCAAATTTCCCTTTTGTTTGGCTCGGTATGAACAATGACTGCACTTGAACCAGTTAATTTCTTCTTTTGTAGCATGTATCAGCATGTGCCTTTTCAGTTGTGACTCAAATTTAACTCGGTACGAACAACGAATGCACTGGAACCAGTTGATTTCTTCATCCGCAGCATGTTTCATCATCATGTGCATTTTCAAACTTCTCTTTTGTTTGGCTCGGTATGAACAATGGTTGCATTGGAATCAGTTGATTTCTTCATTTGTGGCATGTGTCAACATGTGCCTTTTCAGATGTGACTTTTGCTTAGCTCGATACGAACAATGATTGCACTGGAACCAGTTGATTTCTTCATTTGTAGCATGTGTCAACATGTGCCTTTCCAGATGTGACTTTCGTTTAGCTCGGTACGAACAATGATTGCACTGGAACCAGTCTATTTCTTCATTCGCATCATGATTAACCAAGTGCCTTTTCAAATTCGACTTTCGTTTGGCTCGGTACGAACAATGTTTGCACTGGAGCCAGATGACTTCATCATTCGCAGCATGTTTCAACATGTGTTTATTCAAAATCGACTTATATCTAGCTCGGCACGAACACTGATTGCACTGGAGCCAGTTGATTTGGTTACTGGCAGCATGTTTATCTATAATGTGCTGCTGCAGTGATGTCTTTTGTTTAGCTCTGTACGAGCAATGGTTGCAATTATACTTGTCAATTTTTCCATTTGAATCATGCGTCGACATGCATGATTCTATTATTGCAATATCTCTGCCGGTTCTTCTTGCGCCAGTCCTGGCCAAATCTGGTGACTCTATGTCTTCAGCCTCTTCTGTGGTTTGTTGTGGTCTCCCCGCCGGCTCATTTCCACACAAATCGAGGTGTTTTACAAGATACAAACTGGAGTCCGACTTGTACCTGCAGTAGTCACACCGATATCTTTCGAATTCTTGGCAAAACATCTCATTTTCATTGCTTCCGGTCGTCCCCAAGCAATGTACTCTTTTGCAATGTTCGTACAATCCGAAGAGATAGTAGCTTTTGTAGTCGCAGCAGATACAGGGGAACTGTTGCGGTTCGACTATGGCATGGTACAGTTCGGCCGCATAAACATTTCTGTGATTCCTCTGGACGTGGTGGGCGAGTTGAAAGGCAGATTCCGTCTGATGCGGACATTGCGAGCAGTTGTACTCGCCGACCATTTCGGGTAATTCTAACCTAAAATAGCACAGAAATGGGACATTGGCATTGAAGAGAGAGAAGAGAATAAAGCAGTAAACCTTACTTGAAGTTCCTGTGAACTTGAAGTTGATGTGAACTATTCAATGTACTTATTCACTAGCAACTTACATTTTGTTTTGATGCAGCAGTGGGTACAACAAACTGGAAGTGATGTAAAATGGAATGAGAAAAACTAGTACCTACGGGAACGGGAGCGGGCGTCGCGCCACCATCGGGTGAAACGTCTGTCGAGCGAAACGTCTCACGCGCCAACGGGCTGGGAAAGTCTGTCCCGCGAAAGCACTTTGAGCGTCTCTCGACTCGAGCGAAAAGGCCGGTTTCTACTCTTTGGCAGTTCATTTTAGTCCGGTGGATTAGCTGATGAACGGTGCATTTGAGTAAAAGCTAGGGCAAAGTTATTTTCGTGTTCTGCGGTAAAAATGAGAATGGATCTTTGACAAGTGTGTTCTGTCGATCATACAGTTTCCATTCACAGTCGGTAACAATTCATTGGGCGTTTTCCATTTACCGACACAAGTTGACTTGTGTCGACACAAATCGACACAAATGCGTTCCATTTGATTCGTTTTTCTTTGTGTCATTGACACAAGCTGACACAAACCGACACAAACCGACACAAAGTGTTTCAAATGGAAATCGCCCATTACAATCTTACAATAGGTTTGTTCCAACCACCGGTTTTTGTTTTTGTACGCAGATAATTTATTCCTAACCATCTACCCGAGTCCCGCGGCCTTGCCTAGTCTCCGCCTCCCTTAGTCTCGTGTCGCACCTTAGGCCAGGCGGTATGTCGGTAAAATCACTACAATCTGGAAAAAACTCCGACCAAAGCTTTTAAGGTGTCAAACTCTTCGTAAGGTCAGTAGTTATCTACCACTGAGTTTCCGCCCAAAAACGAGTTGTGCTGATTCCTCCACATCTGCGCGAAGGTAAAGGATGCCTCAAAAGTGCAAAAATACCTGTTAAACCTTCGTACTTTTTCGCTATATTTGCCTAAATGCAAACGTACAACTCTTACGCAAACATTGGAAGCATCTGTCATCATCTCTGTGCCAGTCTTACTGTTGAAAAAAAAAAATGTCTTTGTGCGGGTCAGATAAATTACATTTAATCGTTTTTCCACACAACAAAACGATGAAGCAACATGTATTTTGTATGTTTTCTAATGACTCGTATCCATTGAACTTATTTATGGCATTAAAATTTCAATAACAGCATTTTTGAAGATGTTGCCAGCAAAAAAGTGAACAATTTTTACCCGCCTGTTCAGCAGCAGTTTTTTCAATTTTACCAAACACCGTTTGCGAAAATTTCATAAGGAATGAGAAGCTCAAACTCTTCTCCAACGATATCGTGCCTGGCTTAACCGCGGCACGCACTTGAAAGTCTAATAAACTGATTTCTTTTCGAGAGGCCCTGTTTCACCCGCGTGCGGCCGTGCCTACTTGACATAGACCGGACTGGTTACACGAGCTTGGAAATGTACTCTTTTCCAGCTTTAAAACGCGACCATTATTATTAAGACTTTGTACATTGATTTATGAAGAAATTATATATTACTTTATCATTAATGGTCGTGTTTTGAATCTGGAAAAGAGTACATTTCCAAGCTTGTGTAATCAGTCCGGTCTATGTCAAGTAGGCACGGCCGCACACGGGTAAAATAGAACCGCTCTAAAGGAAATCAGTTTCCTACACTTTTAAAAAGCGTGCCGCGGTTAAGCCAGATATAATATCACCAGAATACAGTTGCAGCTTGTCATTCCCTATAAAATTTTCGAGAACGGTATTTGGTAAAATTGAAAAAACTGCTGCTGAACAGGCGGGTAAAAATTATTCACTTCTTAACGGGCAACATCTTCAAAAAGGCTGTTATTGAAATTTTAACGCCATGAATAGGTTCAGTAAGTACAAGTTATTAGAATACATCCAAAATACATGTTGCTCCATCGTTTTCTTGTGTGGAAAAACAATCAAATGTTATTTTTCTGACCCGCACAAAGAAATCTTTTTTTTAACAGTAAGACTGGCACAGAGATGATGACAAATGCTTCCAATGTTTGCGTTAGAATTGTACGTTTGCATTGAGGCAAATAAAATAAAAAAGTACGGGGGTTTCACAGGTCTTTTTGCACCTTCAAGACATCTTTTACTTTTGGGCAGATGTGGAGGAATCAGCACAACTCGTTTTTGGGCGGAAACTCAGTGGTAGATACCTACTAACCTTACGAAGAGTTTGACACCATAAAAGCTTTGGTCGGAATTTTTTCTATCCAGAATGACCTACCGCCTGGCCTACTAGGAGTATAGAATATTAGGGAGGGAAGGTTAGCCAGCTTGTGGACGGACAAAGCTGTCGCCGGGAGACGAAAGGGGATTGCATGAAGTACGCCCAGTAACCGTATCAAGTCATCAGTGCAACTTGACATTTGTGATTGCGATTTGATGAAAATGACATTTGTAAATAAACATAATTTGAGGTTATGAAATGTGACTGCTGTCCAGTGCTGTGCTTCTTCGGATTTTTGGCTGTTATTCTACCTAAAAGACCGACAGGATCAGTTTTAGAAGACGTGTTGAAAGACATGCTGCGGCATACAACGTGTAAAAGTGATGATCCCCGCATTGGAGGCATTGAAATGGACGTCATTTTGCAAGGTATGTTGATGGGTGTCATGAGGTCGTAATTTTTGAGCTTGTGAAACATTTTTCATTCCCTATAGACCATGTCATATCCTACGGGATGCAGGGAGCAGGGATTGCAGGAAGTTCCTATGCGCCAACTCAATAATCACGCATCGATGCAGATATTGGCCAACACACTTCAAAAAATGACGTCCATTTCAATGCTTCCAATGCAAGGATCATCACTTTTACACGTCGTATGCCGCAGCATGTCCTTCAACACGTCTTTTAAAACTGATCCTGTCGGTCTTTTAGGTAGAATAACAGCCAAAAATCCGAAGAAGCACAGCAGTCATATTTCATAACCTCAAATTATGTTTATTTACAAATGTCATTTCCATCAAATCGCAGTCACTAATGTCAAATTGCACTAGTGACTCGATACGGTTACTGGGCGTAGTTGATTACCCCGCATGGCTACACTTTCATTGGCGTATGTTCCCTCCTTACTATTCTATCCTCCTAGTGCCGCACCCGCCTTTCCTAGTCCCACCGCGCTGCTCATTGTCACGACTCGCGAGGAGACGAGACATTGCGCATTGGAGTTGGCGCAAGGTCAACCTGCGATAGTGCCCCCTATGAGTGCCCCCCAGTTCACAATTATTGTTTTCTGCTGTTGAGTCAATTCTCATTCACTCAAGATTTTTTTTCATGAATTTTATTTCAAGACCAAAGATGACACTTCAGTGCATGAAGACACTGAAGAGAGACCTCATCATTTTATTACCTTCGACCAACTTAAGATTTTTTCGCCTATCTGTTTTATCAACAGTGTGATCGAAGAATATCAACATTTTGGTATTCCAGTGACAACTTTTTTTCCCCGTCAACCGATTTTCAAAATCCAAACTCTTGTTGAAGTCAAAACTTGAAGTAGATAAGACAACCTTGGGATCAGAATCGACTAAAGCCAAGTGTTCAAAATCAAAGTTGCATCAAAATAGACCTATTTCTTATGGGGAACAAAGACGTTCAGGCAAGGATGAATAATTTCAAGCCACACCCCTGGCCAATTAAACGCCTTTAATTATTAGGCGCGAAATTCGAGAATGGCGATACTACCACAATAGATTAGAATCCACGTTTCCCGAAAGGCTTCTGCGCATACCTGTGAAAGTAGGAGGTTGCCATATCTCATATCACGACAACAAGTTGACAACACTGTAACGGTGTGCGTGTGTATAATGTCACGCAAATGGCAGCTGACAGCGCTTGACGTCGATTTAACGTTTCGACAGACTTAACCTAATAACGCTCTTGTTTCGGTGATCGCCTTGCAGCTCGTTGTGTTTCGTATAACCTGAATCTTTTCCGCGTCTTTTTGCCACACGAATATCAAATGTTGAATGGTTAGGAGGTTATGTTTGTTAACATTTCGATTATTGATTGACAGTTGCCATTGACAGTGACACTTCGTGCGTCAAAATTGAAATTACCGCGCTCTGCAGGTATGCGTTCTCATGTATGCGCTGAAGTGATGTACGTGATGGTAAACGTGGATTGTCACTGTCAATATGACTGTAACATGTGTCGTGTCGCTACACTGATCAAACAGTTCGAAAAATGCGCGTATGTTGTGTGAAAAGTTGTCCGCACAAAGTCCAAGACAGCATTTCCCCCTCGATTTCCCTCAAATGTTGCATTCCACGGTTTTCCTGCCGACGGAAATAAGCGAAATAAATGGATGGCCACC
The DNA here is from genome assembly GCA_949128115.1 of Anaspis maculata. Lineage (NCBI taxonomy): Eukaryota > Metazoa > Arthropoda > Insecta > Coleoptera > Scraptiidae > Anaspis > Anaspis maculata. The sequence continues at coordinate 57,859,024 of OX421967.1, read as the reverse complement.
ACTGGAAGACACGATGCCGGCATCAGGGAGAATTTAAAAGCTAACGAAACAACTTTAGCTGTTTTACAAGTTGTCTTTGCAAGGCCAAAAAGGGGTCGTCCAAATCACCGTTCAAAGTGCTGGGAATGCTACCTTACCTTCCTATTTGGCGATTACTGTAACTTCACAACAAAACCTCAATATTTTGATTCAATCTTAGGTGTCTCACGGGGTAGGTACTTTATAGCGGAAGATTTCTATTCATCAGTGACTGATTGGTACAAAGAAGACACTGAAAACAAATGCTGTTCCGAACATTTTCTTTAGGAGCTTGTTCCTTTTCCTGGCTCCTGTAGCACTTTACTTCTACCTTCAGGTTATTCACAAGTACGTCTTCAAAATATCCTTCCGCACTATACTTCAACCCCTTCCCTTATCACGCCTGTTCCCCGTCACTTGATGCTTACACTTATGAACAAGTGAAGCGTTGTCGAGTCTGTAGGTTTGCATCGTGGCAAGACTTTTCCTCCACATTTTGGTTCTGCTCTACTGACAACTGATGACAAATTGTAACATATCGTTGTCAGCGATAATGAGAAGTGGAAAGTCACTGACATTGACAGAGTTGCTACGAGAGAATGTGGGGCAAATCCCGCCAATGAGCGGAGATGGGAGGCAAAATGGGCGTGAAAATGAAATGAGTCTACTGACCCAAATCTGGATCGCCCCGGAAATTCCGTTTGCGAAATTGCATGCTGCCGAATTAAAATGGGGAGTGACTAAGTAGGGGAGAGCAGGTGAATATTGACCACTTAAGGCAAAAAATTCAAAACCAGTCGCCATGTGCACTGTCAAGGCTGTATGTTTTGTACCATATTCCCCGATCATTTAACTACCCAAAACCTTGAATAGTCACTCACTAAGTAGAAACATTTTTGCGAAAACAATTCGAAATCAAAGTTAAAATGTTAGCGGGTAATATCGACCAGCGGGATAAAATCGACCACCAGGTCGGATAATATCGATCGCACGTTTTCTTTGCCATTTTGTAGTCTGCATGCTTAGCTAAAGCGCAAAAATACAAGTCGAAACATCTCTTTTCGAAAAAAATCTAGTTTTATTTTAATTTTGCCTCCCTAGTCCTAACATTTACCAAGAACGGCGCCCATGATAGGGACCTAAAAGAATAACAGAGAAAATCGAAAGTAATTCTTGTGTGAGTACTCTTAAGAACCTCATCAGGTCATCTTCGCACCACACGAGGCACGATTCGTTCTTCGCCGATATTTTTTGCAAAGCATTTAAAATGATGTATAGAACTCCATTTGTACAATATCGACCATCGTGATCGATATTGGCCGGCAACAAAAGCAAAAAACAATTCTTTGATGATGAAGAACATAGTTAGATTATGGAACTAGGCCTACTACACAAAGTTACTATCAATAATCCTTGCACATTGCACCAGGAGACCCAAGTCTAACTACAATGAAAAGTCTGCAATACCTTATCATAAACACTCCTGAACTTGAATCATATCGGCTCGAAACAATAATCCGTTTCTGTCAGTCAAGCGCTCCGAATAAATGGCTGACCGACAGCTGTGCTGGAGTTCACTTGCAAAATGCTAGATGGCACTCTATGTCATGATTTCAAAAAACTTACAGGGTGGGCCACAGTGGTGTGGTCGATATTAGACCATCGGTCGATATTCGCCTCTCTTCCCCTACTTATCCCAAAAGTCTCGGAATAAAACACAGAACTGAGAAAAAAAAGTAGGTACCTATTTGGCTCGCTATTTGGCTTCTCCTACGAAAAACAAGTAAACCACCCAGAGAGTTTGGGGCCACCCCCTCAGCCCCCCACCCTTTATCAGCTGATCCGCCGGAGTAAAATGAACCGTCAAAGAGTAGAAACCGGCCTTTTCGCTCGAGTCGAGAGACGCTCAAAGTGCTTTCGCGCGAGAGACGTTTAGTATATTGGAAATAGAAAAAAATAGGTGCTTTACTGGAATTAATTCAAACAAGAACGATTTTTTCACCAAAGCAAGCTTACAGTCCCTTCTTCAACATATCAAAAGTCCTTAACTCTGCGACTGCTACAAATCAGTATACAGGGTGAAAGTTTATTATTTTTCTCTACTTAATTTTTTTCTCGAGAAACTGATTACCAAAAATAACGGTTTCAGGCTAGTTTGATAGGCCATAGTCTTCCAATAAACATATGAAAAATATACCACCCAGCAACTGCTGCGTATCAAGTTACAGGGTGAAAACTAATTTTCATCTTCAATTTTTACTTCCCCGACCCCCCACCAACTAAGGGTGTGTGTGTGTCTGTGTGTGTGAGGGTGTGTGTGTGAGGGTGTGTGTGTGTCTGTGTGTGTGTGTGTGTGTGTGTGTGTGTGTGTGTGTGTGTGTGTGTGTGTGTGTGTGTGTGTGTGTGTGTGTGTGTGTGTGTGTGTGTGTGTGTGTGTGTGTGTGTGTGTGTGTGTGTGTGTGTGTGTGTGTGTGTGTGTGTGTGTGTGTGTGTGTGTGTGTGTGTGTGTGTGTGTGTGTGTGTGTGTGTGTGTGTGTGTGTGTGTGTGTGTGTGTGTGTGTGTGTGTGTGTGTGTGTGTGTGTGTGTGTGTGTGTGTGTGTGTGTGTGTGTGTGTGTGTGTGTGTGTGTGTGTGTGTGTGTGTGTGTGTGTGTGTGTGTGTGTGTGTGTGTGTGTGTGTGTGTGTGTGTGTGTGTGTGTGTGTGTGTGTGTGTGTGTGTGTGTGTGTGTGTGTGTGTGTGTGTGTGTGTGTGTGTGTGTGTGTGTGTGTGTGTGTGTGTGTGTGTGTGTGTGTGTGTGTGTGTGTGTGTGTGTGTGTGTGTGTGTGTGTGTGTGTGTGTGTGTGTGTGTGTGTGTGTGTGTGTGTGTGTGTGTGTGTGTGTGTGTGTGTGTGTGTGTGTGTGTGTGTGTGTGTGTGTGTGTGTGTGTGTGTGTGTGTGTGTGTGTGTGTGTGTGTGTGTGTGTGTGTGTGTGTGTGTGTGTGTGTGTGTGTGTGTGTGTGTGTGTGTGTGTGTGTGTGTGTGTGTGTGTGTGTGTGTGTGTGTGTGTGTGTGTGTGTGTGTGTGTGTGTGTGTGTGTGTGTGTGTGTGTGTGTGTGTGTGTGTGTGTGTGTGTGTGTGTGTGTGTGTGTGTGTGTGTGTGTGTGTGTGTGTGTGTGTGTGTGTGTGTGTGTGTGTGTGTGTGTGTGTGTGTGTGTGTGTGTGTGTGTGTGTGTGTGTGTGTGTGTGTGTGTGTGTGTGTGTGTGTGTGTGTGTGTGTGTGTGTGTGTGTGTGTGTGTGTGTGTGTGTGTGTGTGTGTGTGTGTGTGTGTGTGTGTGTGTGTGTGTGTGTGTGTGTGTGTGTGTGTGTGTGTGTGTGTGTGTGTGTGTGTGTGTGTGTGTGTGTGTGTGTGTGTGTGTGTGTGTGTGTGTGTGTGTGTGTGTGTGTGTGTGTGTGTGTGTGTGTGTGTGTGTGTGTGTGTGTGTGTGTGTGTGTGTGTGTGTGTGTGTGTGTGTGTGTGTGTGTGTGTGTGTGTGTGTGTGTGTGTGTGTGTGTGTGTGTGTGTGTGTGTGTGTGTGTGTGTGTGTGTGTGTGTGTGTGTGTGTGTGTGTGTGTGTGTGTGTGTGTGTGTGTGTGTGTGTGTGTGTGTGTGTGTGTGTGTGTGTGTGTGTGTGTGTGTGTGTGTGTGTGTGTGTGTGTGTGTGTGTGTGTGTGTGTGTGTGTGTGTGTGTGTGTGTGTGTTATTACGACCTCAACAGAATTGTGAGCGCCGGCCCTGCCAGCGTCAGTGGAGAAGGCTGGATTCTAAAAAAGTTGACAAAAGGCGCCACGGATTTGTGTGGTGCTCACAATAAATAACTAGGTACTTACCAAATTAATCTTAATAACTTCAACGCTAATTAAGTACAAACCCGAAAATAATAATTCACGATGAAAGAAAAGATAAAATTCTAATTTGATAAAACGTTTAATCTTGAGGGAAGAAAAACTACGAAAAGTTAGTAAATAAAATAAATAAAACAAAATCAAAAGGGTGGTTTCTGAAATCACTACACACGACTTGGTGAATTAAATATATACAGGTAGGTATCGGTAAATAAATTATACGAGGACTAATACAGAGTGTTTGTGCAAGTAACCGGTGGTAGTTCCACAACTAAATACCGAAATAGCCCTAGAGTGTCAGGCCTGCAAAGAGAAATCTACGGCTTCGAGCCTGAAAGTGAATTCTACCTTGACTCCCGAGTCTAATTAAGAATTGTCTAGCATGAGGGATTGAGTGCAACTCGCGGGGGTTTCACAGCTGTGCAACTTCTCAAGTTTTACCTCGATAAGTCAGGTGACGAATATTGAAATCTTAACTAGACGTTTGGGCAGGTAATGGGAAGGAAAAAAAAAAAAAAGAAAACACAGTAGCTTATTCTCTCTACAGGACTACCTTCACTTTTTCACTGTGGCAATCACTTTCCAAAAGGGGCTGGTTTATAGTTGGCTTGGAATAATATAGATGCTGTTCCAGACACTCGTATTTTGCCTGATGTTCTTTTCCGTGAAGACAGAGTAGGTAGTTCGCCCTTAGTCACAACACTTGATATTGACAAATCCAAATAACTTCGCTTTCCAATCAACCTCAGTTTCAGCCGGATAATAGAAGCCTAAAGAAAACACCTTGATCGTCAAAACCATTGCAAAGAAACAACAAATCGCTGAACGTACCTTCAGTGATGTTGAGCGGCTTTAAGTAAATTATTTATACCAGTGGTTGATAAAAGTTTGGAGTGCAAAATATGCGATTTGTCTCACGACAAAGTAGAAAAGTAACGTCTGAAATAGAGAACTTGAATAGGTACCATATATGAAAAGAAAGAAAGAAAATCAAACCTCAGATGTTGGAGACGGTGAAGAAAGATTTCAAGCGATCCCTCGTGTAAGAAATAATCCGACTTCGAGTCGTTCTCGCTTGGCAAATTCAGCCAGAGATTTTTGAGGACCGGCTAATAATCCGCAGGTTGCGATCGATTTATGTGTGCAGATATTACAAATCTTTCAAATACACCAACAATCAAAATTTCATAGCCAAAGTACCTCTCGTTACCAAGGGACGCTGAAGAATAATCAGTTTCGCCTTATCACCGCTTTTTCATTCCGTTCTTGTACCACGAAAAAGTATTACCTATCATTCATTCGTTCCAGAAAATAATTCGAAACTATTTACTCTAATCGAACAAAATCGTGCCGTGATGATATACAGGGTGAACTTTAAATACGTAAAACGAAAATAAGCAAAATGATGTCACAAACTCCCCCCTTTCTTCAAAGGAGAGAAGCTTTAAACACAAGCTTCGTGAAAACATTTGGAACGAAAACCGTGATCAAAGAGAAGCGAAACGAAACCATGAAATAGCAAGACAAAGAGAAAAAATAAATCAAACGAAGAATCAGAAAGAAACTAACGAAAAGGGACTGAAAATAACTTAAGAAAAATCAGAGGAAAAGATAAAATCGAAGTCTCGGTGTGACCACTAACCGACTCCATCGATCTCCACATAAGGTTTCAGATCCTTAGCATGCCACACGCCTTGAGGAATTTCATCAGTATTCTTCAACTGGAACGTCCATGGGCTCAGCTTTTTCTGGATAACATAGGGACCAACGTACTTGGGAGCTAGTTTGGAAGTATAAAATCGAGTAGCGTCAGACAGTGAGAAATTCCTTCTCCAAACCCTCTGACCAACGTTATATTCCTCAGTTCTACGTCTCAAATCATAGTGATGTTTACTGCGCTGATTAGCTTCGACTATTTTCTTTCTAACCTGAGCGTAGATCTTCAACATCTCTTCATCTCGTACAGCAGGATCAATCGGAGGCCTTTCCGAATCCAACTCCTCCCGCTTCTGATTTCCACACAAGGTGATTTCCCTACCGAAATTCATGTGATAAGGGGTAAAGGTAGTAACCTCGTGTTGCGAAGTGCGAATGGCGCAAGTTACATGTTGGAGGCATTCGTCCCATTTTCTCTGGTCGTCTTTCACGTAGCAAGAAAGCATGGTTTTAACCACTCGGTTGACTCTCTCTACGGGATTAGCCTGCGGGTGGTAGTTAGCTGTGAATTTGCATTTGATCTCGTACTTCCTCGCCAGATGATCCAACTCCTTGCCACGGAACTGGGAACCGTTATCACAAATCATGGTAGATGGGGCTCCAAACATCAGGATAACATTGTCTTCGAGGTGTCTCACAATAGTGGAAGCAATTGCCTTCCGCAAAGGAAAAGTCAGCACGAACTTCGAAAAAATATCTGCAACAACCAAGATGTACTTATGTCCTCTTTTTGACCTAGGGAGCGGCCCAACTAGATCTAAACTTATGGTCTGCCATGGTCGTCGTGGCGGCACGTGCGAATGCATCAGACCAACTGGCAACTTCTGCACGGGTTTGTGTGATTGACAAGTGCGGCATCCAGCAATATACCGGGATACATCCTGTCGCATCTTCGGCCATGTATAACTTTCAGCGATTCGATGATACGTCTTGGAAGCACCAGCATGGCCCGAAGTAGGCTCATCGTGGAATCTTCTAATCAATTCCGGACGACCTGGCTTTGGGACAATCTCTTTCCAGCACTCGTAATCCTCCATCCGTCCAACTGATCTACCAACGACGTACTTGAACAGAACATCATCCTGTATGCGGAACTGTGGAAACTTCTGCGGATGTTTCTTGACATTTTGGACGAGATTTTCATACCATCTGTCGGTGACGAGTTTTCCACGGTTCTCGATGAGTATCGGTTGACCTGACTCATCAACAGTATTCAGCACGGGCACACTTCTGGACAGCATATCTGGAACGACGTGTTCACGGCCTTTCCGGTGTACTATCTGGAATTCATACTGTTGAAGTCTGATCGCCCAGCGCGCAAGTCTTGCAACAGGATCTTTTAGGTTATGCAACCATTTTAAGCTGTGATGATCTGTGACCACAGTAAATGGAATTCCTTCCAAATACGACCGAAATTTTTCCACCGCCCACAGGACACCTAAACACTCTTTCTCAGTCGTAGAAAAATTACGCTCACGCTTTTCCAGTGACCGACTAATATACGCAATAACTTTCTCTCCCTCTGGAGTGGGCTGACTCAGAACGGCACCCAGACCGAAGTCACTAGCATCAGTTTGTACTACAAAAGGTAAGTCGTAATTCGGGCAGGTCAAGATAGGTGCTGAGATCAGTAGCGACTTGATTTTCTGGAAAGCTTCGTCACATTCCTTCGTCCAGACAACTTTCGCGTGTTTCTTCAGCAAGGCGCAGATGGGAGCAACTATTGACGAGAAGTTAGGGATGAACTTACGATACCAACTGGCCATACCTACTAGTCGACGAATGTCTTTTTGTGATTTTGGGGTTGGAATATTCACTATCGCTTCCACCTTTCCAGGGTCTACCAAGAGTCCGTACTGATTCACCAGATACCCCAAATATCTTAGTTCAGGCTGGCAGAACTTGCATTTTTCTCGATTTAGAGTGAAACCAGCGGTACGCAAACGATCCAAAACGATTTTAAGGGTTTCCACATGAGACTCGAAGGTATTTGTTACAATCACGACATCATCAAGATAACAAAATACGTGAGGTTCAAGGTCATGTCCAACCACTTGTTCAATGCACCTCTGGAAGGTCGCCGGGGCATTGTGCAATCCGAAAGGTAGTCTCTTAAACTGAAACAATCCCCTGTTCGGCACCGTAAAGGCTGTATACATCTTGGACTCCTCTTCCATAGGTACCTGCCAATACGCTGATCGGATGTCCAGGGTCGACAGATATTTTGCGTCCCGGAGCTTCTCTAAAGTGTGGTTCACATATGGTAGTGGATAACTATCCTTTTCAGTCACGGCATTTAATTTGCGAAAATCAACGCAAAAACGAAAGGAACCATCTTTCTTTTTCACTAGTAAGATTGGCGAGGCCCAAGGGCTGTTGGATTTCTCAATAATGTCTTGTTCCAGCATACTCTGCAATTCCTTGTCAATCTCTTTCTGAATTACCGGGGAGACGGGGTAGTATCGACTTTTTATTGGTGAGGAATGCGTCACGATTTTATGTTTAACCACCTGGGTGCATCCAAGTGTAGCCGGGTAATTCTCAAAATGGCGGTTGACAAGGTCTTCCATCTGTTGCTTTTGATCCGTTCGCAAGTGATCCGAAATCTCCAGTGTTGCCACATCCTCGTCTCTTGTGAAAACCCATTGCTTGCTGCGCAGATTTGGTATGATTCCCATGCTCTTCCAAAAATCGGTCCCCAATATCAGAGTGTGATGGAGTTCGGGTATGACCAGGACATTGAAAGTCGTTATTCTTCCTTCAAGTTCTATAGGGAGCAGGCACGTCCCAATAGAGGTGCAAACGTTTCCATTGGCGACAGTACAGCTACTCGGAGTAGGGTCTAAGGATACGCTGAGAGAACTCAATTGTTTCCAACCTTGGCCCCCCAGGATGGTTCGGGTAGCGCCGCTATCTAACAGTCCCAACATCTCCAACCCATAAATTCGTACATGGAGATAAGGCCGTTCGTCCTTTCCGAGGTTCTGTAAAATGTAGTCCAATATTATTCCACTTTCACTCTTGGCACAATCTTCCGTGGTGGAGGTGACTTTTCGAACAGTTGTGGCAGCTGTTGAGCTTCTCCGACGTTGTTTGCTGCCTTCTACATACGCCGGTTTCCGTTTCCCGACTTCGAACAATCCGGACAAGTTCTAATAGTGAAGCCAACTTTTCCACACTTATGGCAGCTTACTCTGCGGGGCTGTCGGCACTGAGTCATGACGTGTCCTTGGTTTCGGCAGTTCCAACAAACAATTGCGGGTCTGGATCTAGAAGCAGAAGTCTCGCCTGAAGATGCAGCGGCCACATCCGACTCAGGAGCACAGCTCACACAAGCCAGATCAGGCTCCAGCAGATTCCGTTGTTTTCTTGGAGGAGCTACAAAATTCTCAACAACGTGTCTCCGTGCTTCCAGTTTTTTACACAGCTGTCGCAGGTGGTCTACTGAATCGATTTCTACCAATCCTAGCTGATTTTGGTAAAATGGGGCGATATTTTGTTGTAAGATCTTCAACTTAGCATCTTCCGATATTGCACAACTGAGCCGAGCGAAAAGACCATTCATATTCGCCAAATATACCCCGATGGATTCATACTCGCCCTGAGTCCGGTGTCTGATTTCGTCGAATAACTTCTCATTGTAGTCGTGTGGTTGAAACTCTTCACGCAACTGGTTCACAAGATCAGTCCATGACATCAAACTTCGGCGCACGGAACGGTACCACGTGAGAGCTCGATCTTCAAACAGGTCCAAAGCAGAATGAAAAAGCAGGTCGTCTCGTGCATTCCTAGCTGTCTTCAACTCATCTACCCTTTCAAGGAAAGCATTGACGGATGTGCCAGGTGCTCCGGAAAATTTAAGTCCCCACTTACAAACTGGAATAGGCTTCACATTGGAAGGCTGACTTAAGGAATGGCTGGGGCTAGAATTCGGAGTCGACTGGTAGGGCGCTGATCCTATATTGAGGGCTTGATTCAGGGTTGTCTCCAGGACCTCAAGAGCTGCCGGTTTTTCTTCCTTACATTTCTGCATGAAAGTCTCGTAAAGCGCCGTTGCTTCTTTGAGTAGGGCCGTCCTTCCCTCAAAGTTTTCATCAATTCTCCTTATTCTTCCCAGACAATGCCATAATTTGCTCTCGATCCTCTTTTTGTCTTTCTTTACAAAATTTTTAAGAAGTCCATCCAACTCCAACAATTTGGCCTTACAGGCAGCTTCATCTTCTTCTTCCTTGAATGGATTATCCGGGTAAGTGTCGGTGATCTGCTCATTCAGCAATTCCAAACTCCTCTGCTTGGTAAAGATCGGACGCATCTCATCCACTGTTCCCACAGCAAGTCCTCTCACTTTCAACTCGTACGTGAGTTCGTCCTTGTTCAAGTGGCTCGCCGAACACTTCAACGCCATTCTTCTCCCGTTAAAACTACTGCAGGACTCGACTTCAAGAAAAGTCTCAATACTTCTCAAACCGTACGTTCGAAAATAAAAACCAATTCACCACAAAATTTTCGCCCAATTCCGGTGAAACAAGAAAAGACTTACCAACAACAATTATTATTATCTAGATAAAACCAGATAATACCAACTAAACACAGGTAATTTACCCCGTGTTTGGAAAATACATCAACAATCGAACGTGTCGATGTTCGAAATCGGAAGAAATATAAAGAATTACTAAAAATAAACAAATCAAGGTAGGCACAACAAAATTGAAATTAATCAGGAAGGCAAAAATAAGCAAACTCCGCTTGAGTCTTACTACTACACAGACTTCAGACTATGTCAGTTTACCTACCTACTCTATCTCAAGGGCTTGTCGCTAGATAACAAAGTCCATATCAAGGCAAAAGACCAATTTTTCTCAACTTTCCTTGCCGCAAACCTACCAAAATTAAGTAGTTGAATTTCAGAAACCGCACCTGTATTCCCTCAAGATTTCTTACGATGACTTTAATCAAATAAAGGCCCAGAACGTTAAGGGCGCCAAAATATATTACGACCTCAACAGAATTGTGAGCGCCGGCCCTGCCAGCGTCAGTGGAGAAGGCTGGATTCTAAAAAAGTTGACAAAAGGCGCCACGGATTTGTGTGGTGCTCACAATAAATAACTAGGTACTTACCAAATTAATCTTAATAACTTCAACGCTAATTAAGTACAAACCCGAAAATAATAATTCACGATGAAAGAAAAGATAAAATTCTAATTTGATAAAACGTTTAATCTTGAGGGAAGAAAAACTACGAAAAGTTAGTAAATAAAATAAATAAAACAAAATCAAAAGGGTGGTTTCTGAAATCACTACACACGACTTGGTGAATTAAATATATACAGGTAGGTATCGGTAAATAAATTATACGAGGACTAATACAGAGTGTTTGTGCAAGTAACCGGTGGTAGTTCCACAACTAAATACCGAAATAGCCCTAGAGTGTCAGGCCTGCAAAGAGAAATCTACGGCTTCGAGCCTGAAAGTGAATTCTACCTTGACTCCCGAGTCTAATTAAGAATTGTCTAGCATGAGGGATTGAGTGCAACTCGCGGGGGTTTCACAGCTGTGCAACTTCTCAAGTTTTACCTCGATAAGTCAGGTGACGAATATTGAAATCTTAACTAGACGTTTGGGCAGGTAATGGGAAGGAAAAAAAAAAAAAAGAAAACACAGTAGCTTATTCTCTCTACAGGACTACCTTCACTTTTTCACTGTGGCAATCACTTTCCAAAAGGGGCTGGTTTATAGTTGGCTTGGAATAATATAGATGCTGTTCCAGACACTCGTATTTTGCCTGATGTTCTTTTCCGTGAAGACAGAGTAGGTAGTTCGCCCTTAGTCACAACACTTGATATTGACAAATCCAAATAACTTCGCTTTCCAATCAACCTCAGTTTCAGCCGGATAATAGAAGCCTAAAGAAAACACCTTGATCGTCAAAACCATTGCAAAGAAACAACAAATCGCTGAACGTACCTTCAGTGATGTTGAGCGGCTTTAAGTAAATTATTTATACCAGTGGTTGATAAAAGTTTGGAGTGCAAAATATGCGATTTGTCTCACGACAAAGTAGAAAAGTAACGTCTGAAATAGAGAACTTGAATAGGTACCATATATGAAAAGAAAGAAAGAAAATCAAACCTCAGATGTTGGAGACGGTGAAGAAAGATTTCAAGCGATCCCTCGTGTAAGAAATAATCCGACTTCGAGTCGTTCTCGCTTGGCAAATTCAGCCAGAGATTTTTGAGGACCGGCTAATAATCCGCAGGTTGCGATCGATTTATGTGTGCAGATATTACAAATCTTTCAAATACACCAACAATCAAAATTTCATAGCCAAAGTACCTCTCGTTACCAAGGGACGCTGAAGAATAATCAGTTTCGCCTTATCACCGCTTTTTCATTCCGTTCTTGTACCACGAAAAAGTATTACCTATCATTCATTCGTTCCAGAAAATAATTCGAAACTATTTACTCTAATCGAACAAAATCGTGCCGTGATGATATACAGGGTGAACTTTAAATACGTAAAACGAAAATAAGCAAAATGATGATGTCACAGTGTGTGTGTGTGTGTGTGTGTGTGTGTGTGTGTGTGTGTGTGTGTGTGTGTGTGTGTGTGTGTGTGTGTGTGTGTGTGTGTGTGTGTGTGTGTGTGTGTGTGTGTGTGTGTGTGTGTGTGTGTGTGTGTGTGTGTGTGTGTGTGTGTGTGTGTGTGTGTGTGTGTGTGTGTGTGTGTGTGTGTGTGTGTGTGTGTGTGTGTGTGTGTGTGTGTGTGTGTGTGTGTGTGTGTGTGTGTGTGTGTGTGTGTGTGTGTGTGTGTGTGTGTGTGTGTGTGTGTGTGTGTGTGTGTGTGTGTGTGTGTGTGTGTGTGTGTGTGTGTGTGTGTGTGTGTGTGTGTGTGTGTGTGTGTGTGTGTGTGTGTGTGTGTGTGTGTGTGTGTGTGTGTGTGTGTGTGTGTGTGTGTGTGTGTGTGTGTGTGTGTGTGTGTGTGTGTGTGTGTGTGTGTGTGTGTGTGTGTGTGTGTGTGTGTGTGTGTGTGTGTGTGTGTGTGTGTGTGTGTGTGTGTGTGTGTGTGTGTGTGTGTGTGTGTGTGTGTGTGTGTGTGTGTGTGTGTGTGTGTGTGTGTGTGTGTGTGTGTGTGTGTGTGTGTGTGTGTGTGTGTGTGTGTGTGTGTGTGTGTGTGTGTGTGTGTGTGTGTGTGTGTGTGTGTGTGTGTGTGTGTGTGTGTGTGTGTGTGTGTGTGTGTGTGTGTGTGTGTGTGTGTGTGTGTGTGTGTGTGTGTGTGTGTGTGTGTGTGTGTGTGTGTGTGTGTGTGTGTGTGTGTGTGTGTGTGTGTGTGTGTGTGTGTGTGTGTGTGTGTGTGTGTGTGTGTGTGTGTGTGTGTGTGTGTGTGTGTGTGTGTGTGTGTGTGTGTGTGTGTGTGTGTGTGTGTGTGTGTGTGTGTGTGTGTGTGTGTGTGTGTGTGTGTGTGTGTGTGTGTGTGTGTGTGTGTGTGTGTGTGTGTGTGTGTGTGTGTGTGTGTGTGTGTGTGTGTGTGTGTGTGTGTGTGTGTGTGTGTGTGTGTGTGTGTGTGTGTGTGTGTGTGTGTGTGTGTGTGTGTGTGTGTGTGTGTGTGTGTGTGTGTGTGTGTGTGTGTGTGTGTGTGTGTGTGTGTGTGTGTGTGTGTGTGTGTGTGTGTGTGTGTGTGTGTGTGTGTGTGTGTGTGTGTGTGTGTGTGTGTGTGTGTGTGTGTGTGTGTGTGTGTGTGTGTGTGTGTGTGTGTGTGTGTGTGTGTGTGTGTGTGTGTGTGTGTGTGTGTGTGTGTGTGTGTGTGTGTGTGTGTGTGTGTGTGTGTGTGTGTGTGTGTGTGTGTGTGTGTGTGTGTGTGTGTGTGTGTGTGTGTGTGTGTGTGTGTGTGTGTGTGTGTGTGTGTGTGTGTGTGTGTGTGTGTGTGTGTGTGTGTGTGTGTGTGTGTGTGTGTGTGTGTGTGTGTGTGTGTGTGTGTGTGTGTGTGTGTGTGTGTGTGTGTGTGTGTGTGTGTGTGTGTGTGTGTGTGTGTGTGTGTGTGTGTGTGTGTGTGTGTGTGTGTGTGTGTGTGTGTGTGTGTGTGTGTGTGTGTGTGTGTGTGTGTGTGTGTGTGTGTGTGTGTGTGTGTGTGTGTGTGTGTGTGTGTGTGTGTGTGTGTGTGTGTGTGTGTGTGTGTGTGTGTGTGTGTGTGTGTGTGTGTGTGTGTGTGTGTGTGTGTGTGTGTGTGTGTGTGTGTGTGTGTGTGTGTGTGTGTGTGTGTGTGTGTGTGTGTGTGTGTGTGTGTGTGTGTGTGTGTGTGTGTGTGTGTGTGTGTGTGTGTGTGTGTGTGTGTGTGTGTGTGTGTGTGTGTGTGTGTGTGTGTGTGTGTGTGTGTGTGTGTGTGTGTGTGTGTGTGTGTGTGTGTGTGTGTGTGTGTGTGTGTGTGTGTGTGTGTGTGTGTGTGTGTGTGTGTGTGTGTGTGTGTGTGTGTGTGTGTGTGTGTGTGTGTGTGTGTGTGTGTGTGTGTGTGTGTGTGTGTGTGTGTGTGTGTGTGTGTGTGTGTGTGTGTGTGTGTGTGTGTGTGTGTGTGTGTGTGTGTGTGTGTGTGTGTGTGTGTGTGTGTGTGTGTGTGTGTGTGTGTGTGTGTGTGTGTGTGTGTGTGTGTGTGTGTGTGTGTGTGTGTGTGTGTGTGTGTGTGTGTGTGTGTGTGTGTGTGTGTGTGTGTGTGTGTGTGTGTGTGTGTGTGTGTGTGTGTGTGTGTGTGTGTGTGTGTGTGTGTGTGTGTGTGTGTGTGTGTGTGTGTGTGTGTGTGTGTGTGTGTGTGTGTGTGTGTGTGTGTGTGTGTGTGTGTGTGTGTGTGTGTGTGTGTGTGTGTGTGTGTGTGTGTGTGTGTGTGTGTGTGTGTGTGTGTGTGTGTGTGTGTGTGTGTGTGTGTGTGTGTGTGTGTGTGTGTGTGTGTGTGTGTGTGTGTGTGTGTGTGTGTGTGTGTGTGTGTGTGTGTGTGTGTGTGTGTGTGTGTGTGTGTGTGTGTGTGTGTGCCTGTGTGTCTGTCTGTGATCTTCCACGATAACTGCCGTAACGTTGACTGGATCGACTTGATATTAGGTATAGAAACATGGTTGTTTCCTGAAAAGAGCCCATTAGTTTTTGGCTGTCATCTGTCAAACCCAACTGTCACTATCATCAAATGTCAGAAGCTATATCTCACGGAACTCAACTTGCAATTAGTCATTTGAAAGCCCTTAAAAAACTGTATTCAGAACAGTTAGAAACATTGCCCTATCTGTCATCTGTCAAATAATAAAAAATGTTAAAGTTCAAAACTTTACCAATTAATTATTCAAAATCTATCCAATGGATTAGAACCAGATTTGGCAGGAAGCAACACAACAAAAGAGTCAAATTGAGGCCGCAGTTGCAGTTTTCCACCATTCTCCAGTTGGGCGTAATGAATTTTCAAAATTTCTCCTGGCCGTTGCCACTCAGGAGGGGCTCTCGCCGGTGTTTTGGCCAGCACGACTCGCTTTTGTAGCAGGACTCCACTCAAAAATTTATACCTGCTCGGGGATCGACTTTTTTTGGAAAATGTCAAGTGATATCGAAAGTAGATTGTATTGAGCGTCGTGCAGGTCTATTTTCAAAGTTGACACGGTTTCGGTTTTCCGACTGTAATTTTTTCAAAATGAAACTTGCACATTCCGTGAATTTGAGAAAAACGCAATGCAAACTTCTACATGCGGTAGACCCACGAACCTGTAATATAGCTGGACTGATGATAACAGAGGGGGAAATGACGCCAGGCGGGCGCTGCCATGAGATTATATGGACGTTGGGTTTTTGTTTTCAAGGGTTGGCATCACCTGCCACGGCAACGGTCTGATTCTACGAGTTTACCTAGGTATATCCTGTTCACTTTTTATTTTCAGTAGAATGACTTTTTGGAGCAAAAATAAAGTGACAAGCTGGAGCGCTGGGAGGATACGGCTAACGGCCGCTGATAGTTTCGATCCAAAACTTTGCAAGTGCCATCAGCCGTAGCCGTAGCCCCCCATCTTGTCACTTTATTTTTGATACAAAAAGTCATTCTACTGAAAATAAAAAGTGAATGGGATATAGGTACAAGCCGCAGAAATCAAAACCACAAATCAGGATATTATCCCAGATCAAGATAGCGCGGCACTGACAGCCAAGCACCGACTGTCACCGAACGAAAATTATTCCAGTGAACCTCAAACGTTCTATGTAATAACGGTAAACTCTTGCAAATCTTCATAGATCCGGAACAAATTTAGCTAACAATTACATTAATATATACACTAAAATCATATACTTATTTATAAAATAGAGTGTATAGTCATAGTCATCAATACATAAAACTGCTCCGTTGAATATTGAAAGCCATTCTCGAGGCCGCTACCAAACATTTTGGGTACCGGTCATGTACCGGTGCATAATAAGATGGCGACTTTCAGAGGAGGGGTCATAATTTGTTGGGGGAATCTGGGGAATTAGCAGTCCAGCTATACTACAGGTTCGTGGGTAGGCCCCACGAAATATCAATTTTAGGTGCAGACATGCTGCGAATAAAAGTTGGAGAAAAGATTGAGCTAATTTTGTGAGGAAAAATTTTCGAAATCGGATCAACAGTTGCCGAGTTTTCCTCTCTGAAAAAACTGCAAATTTTCCAACTTTTTATTCCGTGGACCGATTTCAACCATTTTCACCTAAACAAGAGGTAACTGGTTCTTGAACATTTTCCAACAACTTTTTCAAATTTCCTGGGAGTTTTCCGGCTGAAAATGATTTTCTCCAAATTATTTTCAATCTTCAATTCCAACTTACCACCCTCGTTTCCACCCGAAGGGACGTTTCGAACAAAAATTTCCATAGGTTCCTGGATACTAGTCGGGGAAGTTTTGGGGTGACACAACCGATTTTTTTCTTGGTGAAACCGATCTAGATTGAAGCCGGTTCCAGTTCTCTTGCAAGCTTATAGTGTCATACTGAACATATAAAAAAGGCACATCTCTACATCTGCTACTCCCCAATTTACAGGGTGAAAAGTCATTTTCACGTTTCAATTTTTTTTCTTGATGAAATCGGCTCATAAAACAATTGCGACTGGTTTTTCTGTAAATTTGGGGTTTCTAGTCAAACATATAAGAATAAGGTAATTGTTGACTACGACTACTAACTTGTTATGGTCCCTTCGTCCGTAATTAAGTTATTTAACTAATCGACCTCTTCTGGTGATTACTTCTATGAGCGCGTGAGGTTCGGCAATGCACGGTTAGCCCTGAACTGTCAGAAGTGACAAGTGACAGGTGACGTTGTTGACACTTGACTGATGAGCCACGCCACTTCACCCGGATATAAAATAAACAAACAAATCTCGTCGCAATTTTTGGTGTTTATTTGCGGAAATTTGCCTCGTAAGTAAAAAAAACATTTAAAGCGTAGTGTGAATAGACCGTTGATTTGATCGTAGATGGCCGACTGGACCCAAATCGGGGGGATCACGTCACCCGAAAGCAGAAGCGAGGTTAAATCACCTTCAAACACCTCCCCCCAGTATCCGAAACCGCAGAACACGCTAATACACAACCCGCAATCACCCCTCGGACGGCCTACCTACCTACTAACCCTACCTGAGCTCAAGCGTTGGTTTTCGAAGGTACTCCACCCTACCCGATGATTGGATGCCCTGCTCGGCACCGACAAAATTACAGCGCGCTCTACAGTTCCTTAACTAAGCGGTTAGTGGAAAGTATCATGAATACAACCTCACGTCAGCCTCGGGCTATGGGAACGTCCCAGCTTGGTTCGAAGAGAGTGACAGGCCGATGCTGAGTCGAGCCTCGGTTGAGGTTATGTGCGCGACGCCTGGTGGACGTTGGGACGACGACGGCGATGGAAGCGGTCCGTCCAACAGCCCCGTGGCAAGCACTCAGTCCGTCTCGTCACGCTCACGTCTGGCAATAAGGCCTCGCAGTCGATTCTCAAGACAATTTGATATAATCCGTAGGTATGATGATGACGTCTACTTCTCTGATCTATCTTGTTGACCACCGCTCTTTACTGCAGGCGTCGACTTCGATGGGCGCTTATGGACGCTTTTGGCCCCAGGCCTTGACACCTGATGGGAAAGGAAAGTTGATTTCACGGCTCAGAATTTGGACGGAGGCCATCCGACAACATCTTACCTCGAACTCCACAGAGGTAGTGCTCCAAATACAAAATGCGGCACCGGCCGATGCACTGACCTCTCTTTTCCCGTCGGGAAATTATCGATTTTCTTGGCTGGAGCCGAGGTAACTTTTCCGGTCTGCCCAAAATGGAATTTTTAAAGTGACAGCCTCTTATCATCCAGAGCCGCAAAAAAACAACCTCCAATCCCATCAGTAAAACGACGTGTGATAACGCGCCAGAATTTAAATTTAACAGCAATAAATTCCTCAACCACAGCCAAAGGGTCTTTGGTGGGATTTGTGCCCGTAACAAACTTCTCGACTAGCATTTTCCAAGAGTTAGGCAACCACTTAAACAGCTATATAGGACGTCTCCTTCTTGCATGTACTTACGTCGTAGGACAAGTAATGGAAAGAAGGGGCATTTTACATTGGAAATAGTGGTTTCCCCAGGAAACTACGGTCGACGAACGTGATGTTGTGGTGGTGTCTACCTACCGTGAAAAGTTGGTAGCTGAAGTCGAGAAGTAGTGGTCGTCAACAATTACCAAAAATAATACATTTTTGCTACAGCTACGTTTTTATTTACTAACTTGAATGTTTGGTTGCGTTCCAAGATTTTTTGAATTTTTGATACAATATACCCGAACATACCCAAACATTTGAATTTATAAAAAAAAAAAACGTAGCTGTAGTAGGAATGTATTATTTTGATATGTTTGACTAGAAACTTCAAGTTTACAGAAAAATCAGTCGCAATTGTTGTGTGAGCCAATTTCACCAAGAAAAAATTGAAACGTGAAAATGGCTTTTCACCCTGTAAATTGAAAAGCAGAAGTTGTAGAGATATATCCTTTTTGTATGTTCAGTATGACATTATAAGCTTGCAAAATAACTGGAACCGGCTTCAATCTGGATCAGTTCCACCAAGAAAAAAAATTGGAGATAAAAATAGTTTTCACCCTGTAACTTGATACACAGCAGTGGCTGGGTGGTATATTTTTTATATGTTTATTGGAAGACTATGACCTATCAAACTAGCCTGAAACCGGTTTTTTCAGTCATCAGTTTTTCAAGAAAGAAAAGAAGTAAGGAAAAATAATAAACTTTCACCCTGTATACTAATTTGTAGCAGTCCCAGAGTTGAGGACTTTTGATATGTTGAAGAGGGAACTGAAAGCTAGCCATGGTGAAAAAATCGTTTTTGTTTGAATCAATTCCAGCAGATATTCTATTTCCAATATACTGGTTCCCAGCCCGTTGGCGCGTGAGACGTTTCGCTCGGCAGATGTTTCACCCGATGGTGGCACGACGCCCGCTTCATGCACGACGCCTGCACCCGTTTTGTCTAGATACTAGTTTTTCTCATTCTATTTTACATCACTTCCAGTTTGTTGTACCCACTTCTGCATCAGAACAAAATGTAAGTTGTTAGTGAATAAGTACATTGAATAGTTCACATCAATGTCCCGTTTCTGTGCTATTTTAGGTTAGAATTGCCCGAAATGGTCGGCGAGTACAACTGCTCGCAATGTTCGCATCAGACGGAATCCGCTTTTCAACTCGCCCACCACGTCCAGAGGAATCACAGAAATGTTTATGCGGCCGAACTGTACCATGCCATAGTCGAACCGCAACAGTTCCCCTGTATCTGCTGCGACTACAATAGCTACTATCTCTTCGGATTGTACGAACATTGCAAACAAGTACGTTGCTTGGGGACGACCGGAAACGGTGAAAATGAGACGTTTCGCCAAGAATTCGAGAGATATCGGTGTCACTACTGCAGGTACAAGTCGGACTCCAGTTTGTATCTTGCAAAACACCTCGATTTGTGTGGAAATGAGCTGGCGGGGAGACCACAACAAACCACAGAAGAAGCCGAAGGCATAAAGTCATCAGATTTCGCTAGGACTGGCGCAAGAAGAACCGGCAGAGATATTGGAATGATGGAATCATGCATGTCGACGCATGATTCGAATAGAAAAATTGACAAGTATAATTGCAACCATTGCTCGTACAGAGCTAAACAAAAGACATCACTGCAGCAGCACATTATAGATAAACATGCTGCCAGTAACCAAATCAACTGGCTCCAGTGCAATCAGTGTTCGTACCGAGCTAGATATAAGTCGAAATTGAATAGACACATGTTGAAACATGCTACAAATGAAGAAATCGACTGGTTCCAGTGCAATCATTGTTCGTACCGAGCCAAACAAAAGTCAAAATTGAAAACACACATGTTGGTACATACTGCGAATGAAGAAATAGACTGGTTCCAGTGCAATCATTGTTCGTACCGAGCTAAACGAAAGTCACATCTGAAAAGGCACATGTTAACACATGCTACAAATGAAGAAATCGACTGGTTCCAGTGCAATCATTGTTCGTACCGAGCTAAACGAAAGTCACATCTGAAAGGGCACATGTTAACACATGCTACAAATGAAGAAATCGACTGGTTCCAGTGCAATCATTGTTCGTACCGAGCCAAACAAAAGTCAAAATTGAAAACGCACATGTTGGTACATACTGCGAATGAAGAAATAGACTGGTTCCAGTGCAATCATTGTTCGTACCGAGCTAAACGAAAGTCACATCTGAAAAGGCACATGTTAACACATGCTACAAATGAAGAAATCGACTGGTTCCAGTGCAATCATTGTTCGTACCGAGCTAAACGAAAGTCATATCTGAAAAGACACATGTTGAAACATGCTACCAATGAAGAAATCGACTGGTTCCAGTGCAATCATTGTTCGTACCGATCTAAACGAAAGTCACATCTGAAAGGGCACATGTTAACACATGCTACAAATGAGGAAATCGACTGGTTCCAGTGCCATCATTGTTCGTACCGAGCCAAACAAAAGTCAAAATTGAAAACACACAACATGTTGGTACATACTGCGAATGAAGAAATAGACTGGTTCCAGTGCAATCATTGTTCGTACCGAGCTAAACGAAAGTCATATCTGGAAAGACACATGTTGACACATGCTACAAAAGAAATCAACTGGTTCCAGTGCAACCATTGTTCATATCGATCCAAACAAAAAGGAGATTTGGATGTTCACATGATGTTGAAACATGCTGCGAATAGAGAAATCAACTTATGTATCTTCTGAAGATAACTACTAAAATGAAAGCCTATATCAGAGAGAATATTGAGAATAGAAATGCAATGGGAACGAAAAGAAAAAACGCATGGGTATAGTAATTGTACATACTATATAATTATTATATGGACCAAACGAAGATGAACGAGTTGAAAAAAAAGACGTATTTTGGGAAGAACTAACCAATACAGTAGAAAGCCTAGATGGCAGAGTGATGATCCTAGGCTATCTGAATAGCAGAGTCGGCAAGAGAGCAAGAAATTATCCCATAGACGTAATAGGACTTCACGGCGAAGAAACAAAAAATAATAATGGGCAACGGCTCATCAACTTTTGTACAGAAAACAACTTAATAGTGACAAATGCATTTTTCAAACCAAAGGATATACACAAGCACACGAGAGAAGTCAAAAGCAGGAATGAGAAATCGATTATAGATTTTGTTTTCATAGACAGAGGACTCGGATCATAACTGCGTGATGTGAGAGTAAAACGAGGATCTGAAATTTTCAGTGACCACTACCTACCTAGTTGAAGGAAAAATTAAGATAGGAGCACAGAAACAGCAAAATGAAACCCTAAAAGGAACGATACAACGCAAGGAAGCAATAAAATCGTATACGTTAGCAGAGAGGAAGTAGCAAATCAATACACAGAATTAGTGTAAATGGGGATGGAAGTGGAAAGAAAAATGGAAAGAGGGTCTACTGAAAGAGACATGGCAGCAGTTCAAGGGAGCACTGCTCGACGCGGCAAAGAAGGTGTGTGGAACAATGATGGTTCACAAGAATCAAAATCAAACAAGATGGTGGAACGAAAAAATAAAACAACAGGTGAAAAACAAGAAGAAGAAATGGCAGACATACCTCACAAGTAAAACAAAAGAAAACTACCAAAAGTACAAAGAGCAGAGGACGAAAGTGAAACTGATCAAACAAGCCGAAGGAAAGACATGGGAGGAGTTCGGTAACAGAATGGAGAATGACAGCAACACAAACCAGAAACTTTTCTACAGCGTTCTGAAGAGCTTGAGGAAAGAGAAGAAGTTCACAATGAAGCAAGTCAAAGACAAAGAAGGCAGAATATTAACGGCGGGAGATGAGATAATGAATAGATGAAGGGAGTGCCTCCTAGAAATGCTAAAGCCAGAAACAAAAGATAGAATGACAGAAGAAAGCTCAATAGACCAAGATGAAGAAGATGAAATCCAGGAAGAAGAGTTGATGCAAGTTATGGAGAAGATAAAAAGAGGGAAAGCAGCGGAACATGATCAGATTACACCGGAAATGATCAAGAATCTAGGAGAACATGGCGTAAAAAATACTGTCGAAGATATTCAGTATGGCGTGGAAACAAAAGCAAGTACCAGAGGATTGGAAAATAGGAATCATCATACCGATACACAAGAAGGGCGACGCAAAAGACTGCCGAAATTACAAAGGGATAACGCTGATGAGTGTGGTGGCAAAAATGTACGAAAGAATGCTAGAAGAAAGACTCAAGACTGAAATTAAACCACAAATGGAAGAAACACAAAGTTAAGGAAAGGACAAAGCACGCAGGACCATATATTTCCCATAAAGCAGCTGATCGAAAGAACAGGAAAGAGCAGAGAAGTATGTTTGGCGTTTTTTGGATCTGGAGAAGGCCGTTTGTCAGAATTCCTGGAAAAATTATATGAAATAGCTTGGAAAGAAAGGGCGTAAACATCGATCTAAGAAAAAATATCGAAAGCTTGTACAGAAACAATAAGAACTACATCAGAACGAACAATATGAGATCAGAAGAGTTACCGGTAGAAGAAGGCTTGAAACAGAGTGGAGTACTCAGCCCGACACTATTCATTGTGGCAATGGACGACATCATGAAAGAAATAAGAGCGAAAGTACATCGAGTCAATGAAGCTGAGACCAGTCAAATTAGCAGAGTGCGCATTTACGGACGACCTGGCAATATGTGCGGGAGGAGAACAACAACTGAAAGACAATCTGAAACTATGGGAAGAAGAGCTGACAAAGAGGGAAATAAAAATCAACACGGCAAAGTCAAAAAAAAGTAATGGTGATAGGGAAAGAAAACAGAAGGATCGATGTAGGAGTGTGTGGCAATAAATTGGAGCAAGTGGACAGTTACAAGTATTTGGAAGTAACCATACAAAGCAACGGAGAGGTGGACGGATTAATCAATGACAGAATCAATAGCGCAGCGAACATGTATCACGCACTTAGTAAAACATTCATAGGCATGAAAGAGATAAGCAGTAGGACCAAGATGACGACATACAAAACTATTTACAAACCCATCTTTATTTACGGCGGCGAAAGCTGGTTAATGGACAACAGTTCGAAGAGCAGACTCCAGGCCATGGAGATGAAGTATTTGAGAAGAGTGAAAGGAGTTACAAGATTGAATAGAGTAAAAAACGAAGAAATCAGAGGAGCTAGAAGTTTAGCCTATATCAAAGTCGATAGAGAAACAGCAGCTGAAATGGTTTGGTCACCTGGTAAGGATGAACGAAGAAAAGCCAGTGAAGAATGTTTGGGAAGCGAAGGAGTTGGAAAAGAGAACGACGGGAAGGCCAAGGAAGACATGGGATCAAACGGTAGCGGAAACACTGAGAAGTGAAGGCTTGGAGTGGAACGAAGCGAAAGGGATGGCGAGAGATGATGGACAACGGAGAGAATCTGTATATAACCCTGAATGAGAAGACGTTGCGTTGTTTTTTAGCTACTAGTTATTTTTGAAATGTATTATTTTTCGCCTTTACATCAAATGGTAAAAAGGTTTTTCTGATTATATATGTATATAATTATCTTTATATAACTCTCGTATAATCTTTATCAAGTCAAACTTCAAATTTTGTCAACGCTTTCCACAACATGTTTCTCGGTATGGGGTCGTAGGCTTTTTCTGGATCTACGAATGCTGCAAATGTGTCCTCTCCTTTATCTCTTCTTTTCTCCATGAGCTATTGTAAAACAAACAAATTATCCACACATCCTCGACTTGTCATGAAAGCATTTTGCTCTTGGCTGATTCGTGTTTCCATGTCTTCTTTCAACCGTTTGTTTATCGTTCTCCCGAATAATCTACTGAAGGTACTGTTGATGCTCAGTCCTCTGTAATTATTGGTATCGTTCCGATTTCCTTTCTTGTGAATCGATATCAGCCAAGATAGTTTCCAAATTGCAGGAATTTTGTTTTGTCGGAAGCAGTTGTTGATCAAGTTATTCAGACGTTTGACTAATGTCTGACCACCATCGTTGATCAATTCGACCTATACGTATCCTGGTCCTGGAGCTCTGCCATTTTTTACTGTTTGGATTGTCTTTGACAACTCAATTCCGTTGACAATTTAGTCCAAATATTAGTTCGCGAATAAGTTAGGTTGTTTGATTTTGCATTTGTGTATTAGAGATGTTGTCGCGCCACATGCTCACTATTTTGATGACGATTTTACCTTGGTTGACGATAATGGTCGCCCTTATCGCGCTCGAATCATCACCGATTTATTGAGATATCACATCGACAAAATGGATTTGGCCACCCTTGTCTCCGGATATGAATCCAGTTGGGCATGTCTGGAGTGAAGTGAGAATGAGGATGAAATTGAAGGAAAAGGAAGGACGACTGAAAAATTTTAACAATTTGATGAATGCCGTTCAGAAAGATTCACAACTATTTTTCCTCATTATTTTCAAGTTCTGTTCATTTTTCGGAGTAACAGAGCAATGAATTGAGATGTTCCATAAAAATTATAAATTCTATGGAAAATATGAAAATGAATTTATTTCTGTTAGACCTGCACAGGGCGTGTGTTGGGGCGAATGGAACTTTTTTACCTAAAGGCGATCAGGCGAATGGTGAGCATGGCGATGTGAATATTACCAGGGTGGTAGGCAATATGACAGAACAACATCGATGAGGTGAAGATGGGCGAGTTGACCAACGAAGAACGAGGTGCTTTAGGTGATTATTGGCATATTATTCTCATTTTGTTCTACAGGCAAAGAGGACCTTGGGCTCACGAACTTGAGGTGCATGAAGAAACAGCTGAATTTCAAGAAACCGGTGTTTTACAGGCCTTACAGGTTGGCGGAGAGTGAGAAGCAGAAGGTGAGAGCAAAAGGTGGACAGTTTATTGCGAGGCGGCGTAATAAGAGGAAGCAACTCGGAGTATGCAAGTCCACTGATTCTGGTACCTAAACCGAATGGCGATGTGCGGTTATGTGTGGATTACAGGGCGTTGAATGCTATCACGGTGAAAGATAAGTATCCTCTTCCGTTAAGTGTAGATCAGCTGGATAAATTGGCGAGCAAGTGTTACTACACGACCTTGGATTTGGCGTAAGGTTATCACCAGGTACCAGTACATCCAGACGCTGTTCACAAAACGGCGTTTGTGACTCCAGACGGTCAGTACGAGTATCTTAGAGTCCTATTTGGACTGGCGAATAGTCCAGCTGTTTTCCAGCGAATCATCAACAAGATGTTGGGTAGTTTACGTGAAAATGTGGTGTTAGCTTATCTAGACGATCTTTTAATTTCATCGGCGACAGTGGAAGGCGGTCTTCATTTACTGGCGCAAGTGCTGCAGCTCTTAGAGAAGGTGGACCTAAAGTTAAACTTGGCGAAGTGTTCTTTCTTGCAGTAGGAGGTGGAGTACCTAGGTCATACCATCAGCGGCGAAGGTATCAAACCAGGGAGAAGGAAAAGTCAGGCGGTGTTAGATTTTCCGATTCCAGCCAATGTGCAAAATGTGCGGCAGTTTCTCGGTTTGGCTAGTTATTTTCGAAAATTCATCAAAGGTTTTGCAGTGCGGGCGAGAGCATTGACGGTGTTGACCAAAAAAGATGTTCCATGCCGCTGGGGTACGGCGGAGCAGGAGGCTTTTGACGATCTGAGAAATTCTTGAGCAGATCGACCGGTGTTAGCATTGTATGATCCTGAGGCGGCGACTGAGGTTCATACTGATGCGAGTGAGTATGGCGTAGGCGGAATTTTACTACAGCAACAATCAAATGACGATTGGAAACCCGTGACCTATTACAGCAGAGCTACAACGGCGTTATAACAGGTGTATCACAGCTATGAGCTGAAGACTTTGGCGATGGTCGAAGCGATAAAACGTTTTAGGGTTTACTTGGCTGGTAGAAAATTCAAGGTGATGACAGATTGCTCATCAGTGAGGCCGAGCATGATGAAAAGCGATCTGGCACCTAGAATTGCACGGTGGTGGCTGGCAATTCAGGAGTACGACATGGTGATGAAGTATCGACCTGGTGTAAAAATGCAGCATGTTGCTGCTTTAAATCGAAACCCGGTGGCTAATGTTATGCTTCTGGCGGGAGAAGACTTGTTTCTGACACTTCAGCTACAGGACAAAAAGGCACAACAGATTGTTGCAGCCCTGGAAAACGGGTTGGCTAATACACAACTAAAGGCAGAGTATAAGGTGAAAAACAGTCGGTTGTAGGTACAGGAGAACTTTGCAGGGTAACAGGTTGTATGTTCCGGCAATGGCAAAATTCAACCTGATGAGGCGATGTCATGATGGTATAGCGCATCCAGGGTACGAACGTTGTTTAGAATTAGTGAAGAGAGAGTGTTGGTTCAGTAAAATGGGGCGTTTCGTCAAGAAATATGTTCAGGCGTGTCTACATTGTGCATTCAGCCAGGGTAGGTAACGAGGTAGGTAACTACGGGCTAGGCGAAGGGCAGTTACATCCAAGTGAAAAATCTGATGTACCGTATGATACAATACATATTGATCATCTTGGTCCTTTTGCGCGGAGTGTGAAAGGTCACAGTTATCTTCTAGTGGTGATAGATGCCTTCTCAAAATTCCTGATGGTGAAACCTACACGTATTCTGACATCTCGAGTGGTGATTGAACGTTCACGAGACATTTTCAGCCTCTTCGGATGTCCAAGGCGAATCATCAGTGACAAAGGCAAGGCGTTTCTGAGTACCTAGGGCGTTCAAGGATCGCCCCTTTCGTAAGTGGTTGCAACCTTGCGCCTTTTATCATAACACGTAAAGTCGTGGTTACCGAGCTGTTTTAGGTGAACCAAAATCAAAGTTTGATTCGGCAGCATGGAATTCCGATCTGCTTTCTCCACCAACAATTCGTGACCCATTACAAACAGGAAATATCTTGAACTGTTCAGAATGAATGAAGAATGAAATTTCAATTATTTCATTGATATTTTCATTGCGAACGGAATTTCTGGGACGATTCAGATTTGGGTCAGTTTTGATGCAACTCTGTATTTTGATCACTTGCTCAAGTCGATTCTGATCCCAAGGTTTTCTTACTTCAAGTTTTGGCTTCAACAAGGGTTTGAATTTGTCAGTGTTTGTGGTGTGGTTTGACGGGGTAAAAAGTTGTCACTGGAATAGGCATCAAAATGTTGATATTCTTCGATCACGCTGTTGATAAAACAGATGGGCAAAAAAATCTTGAGTTGGTCGAAGGTAATAAAGCAAGGTCTGTCTTCAGTGTCTTCATGAATTTGGTCTTGAAATTCATGAAAAAAAAATCTTGAGTGAATGAGAATTGACTCATGGGCCAAAGCTTCTTTATCGTCTCCTTTGCCCGAATTTTTTTCTTTGTCTTGTGTTGACTGGTGTCATCTTCTGTAGCAGAAGTATGCAGTGGAGAAGAACTTTCAAAATTGGGATCAGCGTCTGTATTATCGAATTCTCTTTCCATTGATAGAGATTCGTCGCTGTCTGACTCAGTATTCACATTTCCTGCCAATTGAATCTCCTCTTTCCAACGTCCGTTCTTTTCTTTGTTCCACGTCGATTTCTGCTTCTTTCTTTGCACATCCGTTTATTGTTTGTACTTCTTGATTCCCGTTGTCGTCGATCTCAACTTCTCTCTCTACGTCTTTGTCCAAGCTCTGTTGTTTTTCTTGTTCCGCGTCAGATTCTACTTCTTCTTCTGCACCCTCGTTCAATGTTTGTTCTTCTTGGTTTCCGTCGTTGTCGGTTTGCGCTTCCTTCTCTACGTCACTGTCCAATATCTGTTGTTGTTCTTGCTCGGTGTCGATTTCTGGTTCCTTTTCGGCATACCTCTTCAATGTTTGTTCATCTTGTTGTTTATTGTCGGTTTTGCATCCTTCTTCATCTCTACGTTCAATGTTCATTGTCTGTCGTTCTTTTTGGTTTTGGTCTCCGATACTTTGGCATTTTTCGTCGACTTCATGTTTGATAACTTTTTCGTTTTTTTTCCTCCTCCTTCAATTCAAACTAATACCTTCGTGATAATGCAGCAAAATGCAGAGAAGGAAGCAAAATTGCATCGTCCCCCAAAAATTTTGTGGAACTTTTAAATATTATTTTGAAAAATACGGGGTCCCAAAAAAGTATGAACCACGAAGAGATGTCCTTTTGCCTCACGCCAAGCCTGAATAAGCGATACTTATTTATTGCTCCTACTTCATACTTTTGACTGTTTTTTATTCGTCACATTTCATTACACTTAAAGGACCATCAAGTTGATCCTAAAAGTAAAGTGGAAGCAAACGCTTTATTGCCTACGATACATTCAAGTACCACGCGACCTAATGATAAACTAATTGTGAAAGTAATGATTGGAGGATACAGTCAATGGCACTATTACGAATAAAAATACAATGTGCTAACTTCAATTTTTGGTTGGCTAAAATGAACAATAATGACATAAGTCTACAATCTAACGTACCAAATCAAAACTATCAGATTATTTAAGCATGAATACAGACACAACTTAAAGAAGTACAGACATAAGTTTATTTCTTAACAAATGTGAAAGATGCATAATGACACAACTGAAAATAATAACCATATACAGCGCAAATATGATAAAAATGAAAAATATCACCCAAAGAAGATAAAAAAGGATATACGTAGATCCACTTCCTACAAATCTTCATAAACGTGCGGTCCATAAAAGCGGTCGGATATCTTGCCAACGTACGTCAATGGTTTTGCCAACTTGATCACGGAAGACTCGTTCAGCGACGGTGAGAGACTGTCCTTGTCTCATCCAAATCGTATCAACGATAGTAATGGTATGCGAAATTTGACATTTCGAGCGTCTGAAACGATCTCGAATTGGTGCGGCGGCTTGAGCGGATGAGGTAAAGTTTTTAGTTACAGCGGATACAGATGTATTCAGGGGCTATTGCCGACACCACAAGTGTATTTCCAAAATGCACTCGGCGCATACATATATACGAGCATGTGTGAATGCGATGGATCTAAACGGATCCATTCACGTACACAGACGTATACACAGAGGATTCTGATGGCCTGAAATCAGTCAGCATTTTTTGCAAACGGATATTCAAAAAATCTAACCGTTTGATTCGCGAGTTGAATTCCAACAATTACTATTTTCTACGGTATTCGTACTATACTGCATGTACACGTAATCGATAAAACTGCGGAAATGTCTGATAATTTCGGTCGATTTAATTGGAATTTACCCAGCGGGCCCACGGCACCGTGTTCGTCGTGAAATTTTGACTCAGAATGAAGGTTCTTTCTTCACGGAAAAAGCTTATCGCTTATCGTATTTCTAAAAACTTCTCTGCCTGTATTTTTGGTCCTATTTCAGCTAGGTTTTACCTCTATTCACAGGGCCTGATTGAATCAATATATCAATTGGGCCATAATTATAAAAACTCAAAATCAACAGTCGAACCCGAGGTCGAATCCTATAAAAATGATTTCTTTATTCGCAGCATGTTCCATCTTCATCTGCATTTTCAACTTTACCTTTTGTTTGGCTCGGTGTGTACAATGATTGCACTCGAATCAGTTGATTTCTTCTTTTGTAGCATGTGTCAACATGTGATTTTTCAGATGTGACTTTCGTTTAGCTTGGTACGAACAATGATTGCACTGGAACCAGTCGATTTCTTCATTCGCAGCATGATTCAACATGTGACTTTTCAATGTTGACCGATGTATAGCTCGGTACGAACAATGATTGCACTGGAACCAGTTGATTTCTTTATTCGCAGCATGTTTCATCATAATGTGCACTTTCAAATTTCCCTTTTGTTTGGCTCGGTATGAACAATGACTGCACTTGAACCAGTTAATTTCTTCCTTTGTAGCATGTATCAGCATGTGCCTTTTCAGTTGTGACTCAAATTTAACTCGGTACGAACAATGAATGCACTGGAACCAGTTGATTTCTTTATCTGCAGCATGTTTCATCATCATGTGCATTTTCAAACTTCTCTTTTGTTTGGCTCGGTATGAACAATGGTTGCATTGGAACCAGTTAATTTCTTCATTTGTGGCATGTGTCAACATGTGCCTTTTCAGATGTGACTTTTGCTTAGCTCGATACGAACAATGATTGCACTGGAACCAGTTGATTTCTTCATTTGTAGCATGTGTCAACATGTGCCTTTCCAGATGTGACTTTCGTTTAGCTCGGTACGAACAATGATTGCACTGGAACCAGTCTATTTCTTCATTCGCAGCATGATTAACCATGTGCCTTTTCAAATTCGACTTTCGTTTGGCTCGGTACGAACAATGTTTGCACTGGAGCCAGATGACTTCATCATTCGCAGCATGTTTCAACATGTGTTTATTCAAAATCGATTTATATCTAGCTCGGCACGAACACTGATTGCACTGGAGCCAGTTGATTTGGTTACTGGCAGCATGTTTATCTATAATGTGCTGCTGCAGTGATGTCTTTTGTTTAGCTCTGTACGAGCAATGGTTGCAATTATACTTGTCAATTTTTCAATTTGAATCATGCGTCGACATGCATGATTCTATTATTCCAATACCTCTGCCGGTTCTTCTTGCGCCAGTCCTGGCCAAATCTGGTGACTCTATGTCTTCAGCCTCTTCTGTGGTTTGTTGTGGTCTCCCCGCCGGCACATTTCCACACAAATCGAGGTGTTTTACAAGATACAAACTGGAGTCCGACTTGTACCTGCAGTAGTCACACCGATATCTCTCGAATTCTTGGCAAAACGTCTCATTTTCAGAGCTTCCGGTCGTCCCCAAGCAATGTACTCTCTTGCAATGTTCGTACAATCCGAAGAGATTGTAGCTTTTGTAGTTGCAGCAGATACAGGGGAACTGTTGCGGTTCGACTATGGCATGGTACAGTTCGGCCGCATAAACATTTCTGTGATTCCTCTGGACGTGGTGGGCGAGTTGAAAGGCAGATTCCGTCTGATGCGGACATTGCGAGCAGTTGTACTCGCCGACCATTTCGGGTAATTCTAACCTAAAATAGCACAGAAATGGGACATTGGCATTGATGTGAACTATTCAATGTACTTATTCACTAGCAACTTACATTTTGTTTTGATGCAGCAGTGGGCACAACAAACTGGAAGTGATGTAAAATAGAATGAGAAAAACTAGTACCTAGACAAAACGGGAGCGGGCGTCGCGCCACCATCGGGTGAAACGTCTGTCGAGCGAAACGTCTCACGCGCCAACGGGCTGGGAAAGTCTCTCGCGCGAAAGCACTTTGAGCGTCTCTCGACTCGAGCGAAAAGGCCGGTTTCTACTCTTTGGCGGTTCATTTTAGTCCGGCGGATTAGCTGATGAACGGTGCATTTTGAGTAAAAGCCAGGGCAAAGTTATTTTCGTGTTCTGCGGTAAAAATGAAAATGGATCTTTGACAAGTGTGTTCTGTCGATCATACAGTTTCCATTCACAGTCGGTAACAATTCATTGGGCGTTTTCCATTTACCGACACAAGTTGACTTGTGTCGACACAAATCGACACAAATGCGTTCCATCTGATTCGTTTTTCTTTGTGTCATCGACACAAGCTGACACAAACCGACACAAACCAACACAAAGTGTTTTAAATGGAAATCGCCCATTAAAATCATACAATAGGTAGGTTTGTTCCAACCACCGGTTTTTGTTTTTGTACGCAGATAATTTATTCCTAACCATCTACCTGAGTCCCGCGGCCTTGCCTAGTCTCCGCCTCCCTTAGTCTCGTACCGCACCCGCCTTTCTTAGTCCCACCGCGCTGCTCACTGGGCGTTTTCCATTTAGCGACACAAGTCGACTTGTGTCGACACAAACCGACACAAACGCGTTCCATTTGATCTGTGTTCCTTTGTTTCATCGACACAAGCTAACACAAGCTGACACAAACCGACACAAATGTTTTAAATGGAAAGCGCCCACTGTCACGACTCGCGAGGAGACGAGACATTGCACATTGGAGTTGGCGCAAGGTCAACCTGCGATAGTGCCCCCTATGAGTGCCCCCCAGTTCACAATTATTGTTTTCTGCTGTTGAGTCAATTCTCATTCACTCAAGATTTTTTTCATGAATTTTATTTCAAGACCAAAGATGACACTTCAGTGCATGAAGACACTGAAGAGAGACCTCATTTTATTACCTTCGACCAACTTAAGATTTTTTTGCCTATCTGTTTTATCAACAGTGTGATCGAAGAATATCAACATTTTGGTATTCCAGTGACAACTTTTTTTCCCCGTCAACCGATTTTCAAAATCCAAACTCTTGTTGAAGTCAAAACTTGAAGTAGGTAAGAAAACCTTGGGATCAGAATCGACTAAAGCCAAGTGTTCAAAATACAAAGTTGCATCAAAATAGACCTATTTCTTATGGGGAACAAAGACGTTCAGGCAAGGATGAATAATTTTAAGCCACACCCCTGGCCAATTAAACGCCTTTAATTATTAGGCGCGAAATTCGAGAATGGCGATACTGCCACATTGGATTAGAATTGTCACTGTCAATATGACTGTAACATGTGTCGTGTCGCTACACTGATCAAACAGTCCGAAAAATGCGCGTATGTTGTGTGAAAAGTTGTCCGCACAAAGTCCAAGACAGCATTACCCCCAAATGTTGCATCCCACGGTTTTCCTGCCGACGGAAATAAGCGAAATAAATGGATGGCCGCCACTGGAAGACACGATGCCGGCATCAGGAAGAATTTAAAGGCTAACGAAACAACTTTAGCTGTTTTACAAGTTGTCTTTGCAAGGCCAAAAAGGGGTCGTCCAAATCACCGTTCAAAGTGCTGGGAATGCTACCTCACCTTCCTATTCGGCGATTACTGTAACTTCATAACAAAAGCTCAATATTTTGATTCAATCTTAGTAGTGCGGCGGCCGGCCCGGCCTAAGTGCTCGTTTTTAAGAGCGACCCAATATCGAAGTATAAAGTTATGAGACCTATACAGATCGATTTGTAGGAAAATTCTGCATTAGAAATGGAAATTCACGACTCTCTGCTGTGGTCGTGACTAATGTTATAGAGGAAAAACAGAGGAAAATGTTACTTTCCAAGCGCTACTTTTACCTTCTCTTATCTCAGTGTCTATAAGAGATATCGACCTGAAATCTTCATGATCTGATAGCCCTGTCATTTCTCTGTAAAACTGTGTCTACAGTATCCGCCTGCTTTGATTTTTCATGATAATAAATAGACCATTTCTACCAAAATGTCAGTTTTCCAAGACATTTCTTCACGTTCAAAGCGCTATAACTCGGTTACCGTATGAGATATCGGAAAAAAGTCTCATGTAAAAAAGGTCACCAATTTTGTAAGGAACATTTCATTCGCTGCATGTATGCACTTATCTTCAATAATAAAGCTTCCAGAAGTTATTTTGTTCATCAATGCAAGCCGCGCGCGCTGCCGCTCGCATCGCCACCCCTTGCCTCTGCCACCCGCGAGTCCCTACAAGTACTCGTCAGTCGGCTATCCACATTAGTATTTAATTACTATTTATCAAACCAATTTTCGATATTGAGTTATAGAACCTTTACAAATGGATTTCTAGGAAAATTCTACATAAGAAGTTGGAATTACGACTCGTTGCTGTAGTCGTGACTTAATTTGTGGATAAAAATCCAAGAAAATCGCCCTGTTGATAGATGATCTGTGAAACTGTAAGCCAGCATTATGCGCCAGCTTAAATAATAAACCGATTTTCTTGGTAAAAATCCAAGAAAATCGCTACTTTTCTAGAGATGCTGGCTCTTAGTTCAGTTTCTTCAGCAGATATCGATCTGAAATTCGAATGAGTTTATAGCCCTGTAGATGATCTGTGAAATGTGAAACTGTTTGCCAGCATAATGCGCCAGCTCAAATAAATTATATTATTAAATAAATATTTTTTCAAATTTTTAAAAAGTCATTGTATTCAACTAATAAATCGTCATCATCTGTGTCTAATGGCAAAATATTTCCACACAGCATCTTGCTCTTGCATTCGGGAATGCAAAACATTCCCTCGCTTTTGCAAATACATTTTTGTGTATAGAAAGTTTTTCTCATTGCAAATGA
This sequence comes from Anaspis maculata, assembly GCA_949128115.1. Classification (NCBI taxonomy): domain Eukaryota; kingdom Metazoa; phylum Arthropoda; class Insecta; order Coleoptera; family Scraptiidae; genus Anaspis; species Anaspis maculata. The sequence continues at coordinate 57,824,820 of OX421967.1, read as the reverse complement.
GGTTTATTATTTACACTTATGGTGATGGTTGAGATCGGTGGTTGTGTCAAAATAGTGGATAGCAATTATCTTCATTTTCCTTTAATTCATATTCCTCCAGGTTGATTGTGGCATCGAAGGTGAAATGCTGATTTTACTTCAGTTTTTCACTTAGAAATAGCATCTGAAATAAAAATTGCGGAATAAACTATGTATATCGCGTATGTATATCGCGTGAGAGAAATAATTCATTAGTGGCTTGGCGAAAAATTTGCAGTCGAAAAGAATCTTCCATTGAAGGAATTTCTTCAACCGATTTCGATTTTTTTTGTGTGTGAAGTTAATTTCAGTCTCACATCATTTAGATCAACAGAAAGTGTGTTGCCTTTATAGATTCAATACAAATTTTCTTGCTATGTTGTTGTTTTCAATATTCTCTTCACCAAATCTATGAAGGTCGAGATTTTTAGAGTTTGTAACAAAAATGTGCATTTTTGTCGATTTAAAAAAAAATATTTGTCCTGTCGCATTCCGCGTGATTGCATGAAAAGCTATAGCAACTCATTGCATAAGAATTTTCTTAAAGCCTTTGCTGTTTTGTGAATAGATATGAACTGCTTTTCATTCGTGGAAGAAGTGTTGTGTTGGGATGTGACGGGATGTGACACGACAAATTCATTTTTTAAAATCGGAAAAAAGTCGGCTTGAGACATTTTTGTTAAAAATTCGAAAAATCTCAATTTACAAAGATTTGGAAAAGAGAATGTTGAAAAGAGCATCAACACAGCCAGAAAATTTGTGTTGTTCTTATATAGACAACAAAATGCGGTTGATCTAAATGATGCTAGGCCAGAGTTAACTTTGAATACAAAAAAATCGGCAAAAGAAATTCCTCCGACAGAAGATTCTTTTCGACTGCATATTCTTTGGTAAGCCATTAATGGGTTCTATTACGCGATATAGCTTATTTCCCAATTTTCATTTCAGATGCTACCTCCAAGTGAAATTATGGATCAGCAGCGTATTACCTTCGATGCCACCTCTGAATTTGGAGGAATGTGGGTGGAAAAAAAAACTAAGTTGATTGCTATTCAATGTTCATGTCAAAACCGCCAATCCCAGACACCATCAGAAGTCTGATTAATCTTATTTGCAGTGAAAAAAACTGTTCTACACAAAAATGCATCTGCAAAAGCGAGGGAATGTTTTGCATTCCCGAATGCAAGTGCAAGATGCTGTGTGGAAACATTTGCCAGTAGACACAGATGATGACGATGTATTAGAAGAAAACAATGATTTAAAAAAAAAAATTGTGACAATACTTATTTATTTATAAGCTGGCGCATAATGCTGGCTTACAGTTTCACAGATCATCTATCAACAGGGCGATTTTCTTGGATTTTTATCCACAAATTAAGTCACGACTACAGCAACGAGTCGTAATTCCAACTTCTTATGTAGAATTTTCCTAGAAATCGATTTGTAAAGGTTCTATAACTCATTATCGAAAATTGGTTTGATAAATAGTAATTAAATACTAATGTGGATAGCCGACTGACGAGTACTTGTAGGGACTCGCGGGTGGCAGAGGCAAGGGGTGGCGATGCGAGCGGCAGCGCGCGCGGCTTGCATTGATGAACAAAATAAATTCTGGAAGCTTTATTATTGAAGATAAGTGCATACATGCAGCAAATGAAATGTTCCTTACAAAATTGGTGACTTTTTTTACACGAGACTTTTTTTCGATATCCCATACGGTAACCGAGTTATAGCGCTTTGAACGTGAAGAAATGTCTTGGAAAACTGACATTTTGGTAGAAATGGTCTATTTATTATCATGAACAATCAAAGCGGGCGGATACTGTAGACACAGTTTTACAGAAAAATGACAGGGCTATCAGCTCCTGAAAATTTCAGGTCGATATCTCTTATAGACACTGAGATAAGAGAAGGTAAAAGTAGCGCTTGAAAAGTAACATTTTCCTCCGTTTTTCCTCTACAACATTAGTCACGACCACAGCAGAGAGTCGTGAATTTCCATTTCTAATACAGAATTTTCCTACGAATCGATCTGTATGGGTCTCACAACTTTATACCTCGATATTGGGTCAATGACACCTTTTGCATCCTCGGCCGCCGCACTATAGGTGTCTCACGGGGTACTTCATAGCGGAAGATTTCTATTCACCAGTGACTGATTGGTACAAAGAAGACACTGAAAACAAATGCTGTTCCGAACATTTTCTATAGGAGCTTGTTCCTTTTCCTGGCTCCTGTAGCACTTCACTTCTACCTTCAGGTTATTCACAAGTACGTCTTTAAAATATCCTTCCGCACTATACTTCAACCCCTTTCCTTATCACGCCTGTTCCCCGTCACTTGATGCTTACACTTATGAACAAGTGAAGCGTTGTCGAGTCTGTAGGTTTGCATCGTGGCAAGACTTTTGCTCCACATTTTGGTTCTGCTCTACTGACAACTGATGACAAATTGTAACATATCGTTGTCAGGGATAATGAGAAGTGGAAAGTCACTGACATTGACAGAGTTGCTACAAGAGAATGTGAGGCAAATCCCGCCAATGAGCGGAGGTAGGAGGCAAAATGGGCGTGAAAAAGAAATAGGTCCATTGACCCAAATCTGAATCGTCCCGGAAATTCCGTTTGCGGATTTGCATGCTGCCGAGTTGAAATGGGGAGTGACTAAGTACTCATCCCAAAAGTCTCGGAATAAAACACAGAACTGAGAAAAAAAAAGTAGGTACCTATTTGGCTTCTCTTACGAAAAACAAGTAAACCACCCAGAGAGCCCCAAAGCCACCCCTCAGCCCCCCACCCTTTATCAGCTGATCCGCCGGAGTAAAATGAACCGTCAAAGAGTAGAAACCGGCCTTTTCGCTCGAGTCGAGACGCTCAAAGTGCTTTCGCACGAGAGACGTTTCGCTCGGCAGATGTTTCACCCGATGGTGGCACGACGCCCGCTTCATGCACGACGCCTGCACCCGTTTTGTCTAGATACTAGTTTTTCTCATTCTATTTTACATCACTTCCAGTTTGTTGTTACCCACTTCTGCATCAAAACAAAATGTAAGTTGTTGGTGAATAAGTACATTGAATAGTTCACATCAATGTCCCGTTTCTGTGCTATTTTAGGTTAGAATTGCCCGAAATGGTCGGCGAGTACAACTGCTCGCAATGTTCGCATCAGACGGAATCCGCCTTTCAACTCGCCCACCACGTCCAGAGGAATCACAGAAATGTTTATGCGGCCGAACTGTACCATGCCATAGTCGAACCGCAACAGTTCCCCTGTATCTGCTGCGACTACAAAAGCTACTATCTCTTCGGATTGTACGAACATTGTAAACAAGTACATTGCTTGGGGACGACGGGAAACGGTGAAAATGAGACGTTTCGCCAAGAATTCGAGATATATCAGTGTGAATACTGCAGGTACAAGTCGGACTCCAGTTTGTATCTTGTAAAACACCTCGATTTGTGTGGAAATGAGCCGGCGGGGAGACCACAACAAACCACAGAAGAGGCCGAAGACAAAGAGTCACCAGATTTGGCCAGGACTGGCGCAAGAAGAACCGGCAGAGATATTGCAATAATAGAATCATGCATGTCGACGCATGATTCAAGTGAAAAAATTGACAAGCATAATTGCAGCCATTGCTCGTACAGAGCTAAACAAAAGATATCACTGCAGCAGCACATTATAGATAAACATGCTGCCAGTAACCAAATCAACTGGCTCCAGTGCAGTCAGTGTTCGTACCGAGCTAGATATAAGTCGACATTGAATAGACACCTGGTGAAACATGCTGCGAATGATGAAGTCATCTGGCTCCAGTGCAAACATTGTTCGTACCGAGCCAAACAAATGTCGAATTTGAAAACGCACATGTTAAATCATGCTGCGATTGAAGAAATAGACTGGTTCCAGTGCAATCATTGTTCGTACCGAGCTAAACGAAAGTCACATCTGAAAAGGCACATGTTGACACATGCCACAAATGAAGAAATCAACTGGTTCCAGGTCAACCATTGTTCATACCGAGTCAAACAAAAGAGAAGTTTGAAAATGCACATGATGATGAAACATGCTGCGGATAAAGAAATCAACTGGTTCCAGTGCATTCATTGTTCGTACCGAGTTAAACTAAAGTCACAACTGAAAAGGCACATGCTGATACATGGTACAAAAGAAGAAATTAACTGGTGCAAGTGCAGTCATTGTTCATACCGAGTTGAACTAAAGTCACAACTGAAAAGGCACATGCTGATACATGCTACAAAAGAAGAAATTAACTGGTTCAAGTGCAGTCATTGTTCCTACCGAGCCAGACAAAAGGGAAATTTGAAAGTGCACATGATGATGAAACATGCTGCGAATAAAGAGATCAACTGGTTCCAGTGCAATCATTGTTCGTACCGAGCTATACATCGGTCAACATTGAAAGGTCACATGTTAAATCATGCTGCGAATGAAGAAATCGACTGGTTCCAGTGCAATCATTGTTCGTACCGAGCTAAACGAAAGTCACATCTGAAAAATCACATTTTGACACATGCTACAAAAGAAGAAGTCAACTGATTCAAGTGCAATTATTGTACATACCGAGCCAAACAAAAGGGAAAGTTGAAAATGCACATGATGATGAAACATGCTGCGAATGAAGAAATCAACTTTATAGGGTTCGACCTCGAGTTCGACTGTTGATTTTGAGTTTTTATAATTATATATTATTACGAGCTAAAATTCGGAAAACATACGTATAGACAATACAAATAGAAAAGACACACATGTCGTCACGGATTTTTACGGTTGCGTAGGAACCAGGTTAGTCCATCATTCAAAAAAAGGTTGGGTGATTTTTGATGCCCCAATATCCGTGACGACGGTGGTGATAACATATGGTCTTCTCTATTTGTATTGTCTATACCTACTGGCCCAATAGACCTATTTCTTATGGGGAACAGAGACGTTCAGACAAGGATGAACAATTTTAAGCCACACCCCTGGCCAATTAAAGGCCTTCAATTATTAGGCGCGAAATTCGAGGAAGGCGATACTGTCACAATGAATTAGAATTGTCACTGTCACTTATGACTGCAACCTGTGTCGTGTCGCTACACTGATCGAATAATTCGAAAAATGCTCGTATATTGTGTGAAAAGTTGTCCGCACTAGTCCAAGGGAATATTTCCCTCAAATGTTTCGTTCTACGGTTTTCCTGCCGACGAAAATAAGCGAAATAAATGGATGGCCGCCACTGGAAGACACCGGCACCAGGAAGAATTTGAAGGCGAACGAAACAATTTCAGCTGTTTTACAAGTTGCACAAAGCCAAAAGCGGGGTCACCCAAATTACCGTTCAAAGTGCTGGGAATGCTATCTCACCTTCCTATTTGGCGATTACCTACTACAACTTCACAACAAAACCTCAATATTTTGCTTCAGTTTTGGTGTGCTCACGGCACTTTAGAGTGGAAGATTTCTATTCATCCAGTGATAGGTACAAAGATGACGCTGAAAACAAATGTTGTTCCGGACATTTTCTTGAGAAGCTTGTTTCTTTTTCTGGCTCCTGTAGCACTCCGCTTTTACCTCCAGGTTATTCACAAGTACGTCTTCAAAATATCCTTTCACACTATACTCCATCCCCTTATCACGCTGGTTCCCGCTGGTTGTCAAGTCTGTAGGTTGCAGGTTGCAGCGTGGCAAGACTTTTGGTTCGGTTCTACTGACAACTGATGACAAATTGTAACATATCGTTGTCGGGGGTAATGACAAGGAGAAAGTCAGTGGCACTGACAGAGTTGCTACGGGAGATTGTGAGGCAAATCTAGCCAATGAGCGGCGATAGGAGGCAAAAGGGGCGTGAAAAAGAAATAGGTCCATTGGTATTTTGATTCAATCAGGCCCTGTGAATAGAGGTAAAACCTAGCTGAAATAGGACCGAAAATACAGGCAGAGAAGTTTTTAGAAATACGATAAGTAGCGATAAGCTTTTTCCGTGAAGAAAGAACCTTCATTCTGAGTCAAAATTTCACGTCGAACACGGTGCCGTGGGCCCGCTGGCTAAATTCCAATTAAATCGACCGAAATTATCAGACACTTCCGCAGTTTTATCGATTACGTGTGCATGCAGTATAGTACGAATACCGTAGAAAATAGTAATTGTTGGAATTCAACTCACGAATCAAACGGTTAGATTTTTTGAATATCCGTTCGCAAAAAATGCTGACTGATTTTAGGCCATCAGAATCCTCTGTGTATACGTCTGTGTACGTGAATGGATCCGTTTAGATCCATCGCATTCACACATACTCGTATATGTATGCGGCGAGTGCATTTTGGAAATACACTTGTGGTGTCGACAATAGCCCCTGAATACATCTGTATCCGCTGTAACAAGAAACTTCACCTCATCCGCTCAAGCCGCCGCACCAATTCGAGATCGTTCCAGACGCTCGAAATGTCAAATTTCGCATACCATTACCATCGCTGATACGATTTGGATAAGACAAGGACAGTCTTTCACCGTCGCTGAACGAGTCTTCCGTGATCAAGTTGGCAAAACCATTGACGTACGTTGGCAAGATATCCGACCGCTTTTATGGACCGCACGGTTATGAAGATTTGTAGGAAGTGGATCTACGTATATCCTTTTTTATCTTCGTTGGGTGATATTTTTCATTTTAATCATATTTGTGCTGTATATGGTTATTATTTTCAGTTGTGTCATTATGCATCTTCCACATTTGTTAAGAAATGAACTTATGTCTGTACTTCTTTGAGTTGTGTCTGTATTCATGCTTAAATAATCTGATAGTTTTGATTTGGTACGTTAGATTGTAGACTTATGTCATTATTGTTCATTTTAGCTAACCAAAAATTGAAGTTAGCAGATTGTATTTTTATCCGTGATAGTGCGATTGACTGTATTCTCCAGTCATTACTTTCACAATTGGTTTATCATTAGGTCGCGTGGTACTTGAATGTATCGTAAGTAATAAAGCGTTTGCTTCCACTTCACTTTAGGATCAACTTGAGGTTCCTTTAAGTGTAATGAAATGTGACGAATAAAAACAGCCAAAAGTATGAAGTAGGAGCACTAAATGAGTATCGCTTATCCAGGCCTGGCGTGAGGCAAAAGGACATCTCTTCCTGGTTCATATTTTTTTGGGAACCCGTATTTTCAAAATAATATTTGAAAGTTCCACAAAATGTTTGGGGGACGATGCGATTTTGCTTCCTTTACTCTGCATTTTGCTGCATTATCACGAGGGTATTAGTTGATCTCAAGTTTAAATAGTTATCTTAAGGCTTTGCAAACAGCCAAAGAATAAAATTGCTTTATAATAAATGGTCATCCAACAACTCGTTTTTTTTCTCATAATCACAACTTGTGGGCTCACTTGTTCTTGTTTATGATGAATCACCTACAAAGGCCGTTTTGGGTATATTTCAGAAGCAGTATTAAGACATCTAGAGGACGAATGCTTGTCGATCTTTCTATTGCTCAAAATAAAAATAGAAAACTAGGTACTCGAAGAAGCTGCAATATAGAAAAGAAAAATTGAAGGAAGAAAAAAAAACGAAACAGTTATCAAAAATAAAGTCGACGAAGAATGCCAAAGTATCGGAGACCAAAACCAAAAAGAACGACAGACAATGAACGTTAAGATAAGGAAGGATGCAAAAATCGACAATAAACAACAAGATGAACAGACATTGAAGAGGTATGCAGAAAAGGAACCAGAAATCGACACCGAACAAGAACAACAACAGATATTGGACAGTGACAGTTGAATAGACTGAAAATTGCGAACTAACTCAAACAGGCACGGTGGATTACTTTATCTCATTCAGGAAAGGGGTAGCTGGCTTCACCAGCAATAGGGAAATTATGGCAGATTTCTTATAGATAATTGGAGGACACAATTTACCATGTATGCTTGGATTTTTACCACTGTATGCTGTATGAAATCCATCATTTGTAGTTCCCCGATTTTCACGCTTGCGACCCCGCGGTTTTAAGACATGCAAGTTTCACAACCCTCCGATAACGCTCGACCGGGACCTTTTTTGCAAGGAGTTTCCATCTTATCAGCATAAACCAAATGGGTACAATTTTGGGATCTCACAGCATGTTGGCTTTCTCGTTCGCTTCAGCGCCATTATGGCACAACCCATTTTTTGGTAAGCGGCACTGCGGACTTCCAAGTGTGGTATATATCGGGTAAATTGGGCGGTCACTTTTTCAATAACCCTTCCAATCATCGAGCTTTGTGTTCCAAAACATCACACCACCAGGTGGATAACAACACGGAATCAATGATTATCAATCACTTATTTCAAGTGTCTTTTTCGGCCAGGGCAAAAGTATTCACCCGGTCAAGAGCGTTAGTCGCTAAGTTAATTACTTTGTTTTCGACGAGCATAACTCACTCAAAATACACCTTACGCTTTTCTTTTAGTATGACGTGCACTAACCTTTTGTTGAGGGTAGATTGTATCGAGTCCACGACTACCTCTGGGCACATAGTTGACTACACAAATCTCAACCCTCTGACGCACCGTCGTAACGTGATTTTTAAGTCACTTCAAATAAGTCCTGTGCGACTCAATCTAAATATTTAAATCTCTAAATCACTCCAAACAAAGACGGTGCTAATATTTCAATCAAATCAATACAACATTCCCCTACGGGAAATTGGCTGAATCTTTTATCTCCCCTCTCAGAACCAACCCGCATCGATGCTCAAGAGGCACTCCCCAGCTTCTTTGACCATCGGCCAAACTGACCCCCAGCCCTCGTTTCTTCTCATTTTATTAGTGCTGCCTTGTCATTTTGTAGCAAACCGAGCCTTATTTGCTTGGTTTGCCCTACTCGGGCTTTCTTCAAAATAATTGCTGAAGCTTGATCTTTCTTACTGTAGCCTAATCGCTATTTTTCGTAGTTAACTATAAGAGAGAGAGACTTTTTCCTCCAAAATTTGCCTGGTTTTAAATATTCATAAAGACCGGGAAATTATGAATCGTGTTGAGAAAGAAGCGAGAAAAATGTCACGTACCACTTGAATCATTTTTGAGATAGTCCCAAATTTATAGGCCCGTTAAGTAAACAGCCCAAGTGGCCAGGCATCGGTTACACACTTCCATGGAAACCGTAATTCTTCCCAAAAAGGTCCGCCCTGATTGGTCCATTTGACCACGGGATTGTGAGATTACGCGAGGCTATAAGTGAGAGCGGAACAGAAGATAAGGGGACTGATGTTGCGACCCGCGAACTTGACGGGCGAACCGCGACTCGACGCGGTCGTTTCATCAATAGTCCATTTACAGTTAATTAACTAAGTGCCGCTTAATTTCGGCCCCGCGTATGGTCCCGGCCGGGACGCCGCTCCGGCGTCCCAGCGGCCGTAAAATTCCCGAATTTTGAGTGGTCATAATTCCACAATTTCACTGTTAGAGAACGCGCGCGAGTCTTCAATAACTCCGGCCTCATAGTACAAGGAAAAGCGGACGCGCTTGAAGTGCTTAGTGATTCATCATAATCTCGTCCGCCGCGCGTGCTAATGTTTTATAATAAATAAATTCGCCAAGATGCACTAAGACCGTGAACCGTCAGCGTAGAAACCAATCGTCCTAAAAATATTACCCCTGTGTTTCTCGCGAGTGTTACCCCGTTGGTACCCAGGGTGGAACGTCATTAAACCTCACAGCGACAGCTGAGTTTTGTGTTTGTTTACTTAACCAAATATTATTTCGCCACGAGGTGGCTACTATTGTCAATATTTTCCGTACTAGCTTTTGTAAGTAAACCTATGTAGTGGTTGTACTTATTAATTTTGCTTGTTCAAATATATATTGTTTGTTTTAAAAATTTCTTCTTTACCTGAACACCCTTCACATGTAACAAATAGAGGGTTCTACTCGATTCCAATGCCTCGTCTGCCGGACTCTCCTAAACGCCTTTCCGAAGAGTTAAAGCCATTAATACTTGAGCTGAAATGCACGTTAAAATTCTAGATGTGCCCAGATGGTCTGTTCCCCTCCCCCTATGGATCTGCCTCTCCATATAGAATAACTGAATCAGTGGTGGCATTGGACGTTACTATCCTTAGGATTAGGCACCCCCTATTCTGGACGACCATACAGGGTCATCGACCTGCTATAGTTCCTCAAGCAGTCTGAATTTGTCAAAAAGCTGCTGATCAATTTTGCTAGGTAATTGATTTTGATTTATACTTAAATATTTACCCAAAACAACCCCTCGACGTACTACAACCATCGGTAGCCTGTGTGTTACGTAATTGACAACCCCCGAGTGCTACAATAAAAGGAATGTAAAAAAAAACTTTCCCTTTGCAAACCTCGGCCCGTCTTTATCGCTTTACCATCTGTTCGGGTCTGGCGGCGTCGCGGTGTGTTACAAAGGCCTACTCTTTAACCTTCGACTTATATTCAAACAAAAGTTTGCGTCTGCAAACTTTTTTACATTTAAATAACTAGGCTCGTGACTTGTTTCCTTTTTTCCATGAAGTCAGGCCATCGCAGTACCTTGGCCAGAGCTTACATATGGTGCTGCTAAGCAACTATCGTTACTCATACGCAAAAATAGATGAGTTTCTGGCAGAAGCGCGTGGAGGGGATGCTTGTTGCGTGCCATCAACAATGTGACTGACATTTGTTGACAAAAATTTTGAAGGTTGTATTCAACAATTTTTAAATTATTTAATTAATTGAATTTCCGGCAGGATTTACTCAGGCAGGATTGCCATTCCATGGTCGCACATATTTTCTCGATACATAGATGATAGTCTCTTCACATAACTCGGACGCGGGGTACTGAAACCGCGTCCGTCTCCCTTACTATTCAAAGCTGATTTTGAAACCGGAAAAAAGTCCATCGTCCAGAATTCGATTATTCAGCATGCAAAAAAATTTCAAAATGATTTTACTCGAAAATGGGGCAAGCTATCGAAGTTCAATAGGAGCACATTTTTCCTGTAAAATATCCTTGAATTTCATAACTTTGCATACAGTTTCGAAATAAGACATACACAAAAAAGTAAGGGTAATTTTTACCCCACCTCCTAACAAGTTACTCCACTCCTGGGCACATTTTTTAAATGACTCTTATCCCATCCTAATAAGCATAGAAACTTCTGTTCTGAGTATGTGCCGAATTTCATCGCTTTTCTCCAGCTAGTTCCGGAGATATTGAATAAGAACCATCTTCAGGGACCCACCTTCAGGGGGCTGTAGCTCCCTTATGAAGCATTTTTCGCCCCAAGCGTATGGTAACTTTTTTTTAATTTTTGATCGTAGAATCTGCTGCTGAAGTATGGCAGGGTAATTCAGGGACATCCTGTATAATTGTCTTTATCCAATCCTATTGAATAGTGCACGCATCATCACGCGCATACATGCCTGCATTTTTCAAAAAGACTGGATAAAGCATAGCATTCTACTCGCGGGTAATGGCTATTACTCATTCGGATGCTTTACGACACTCGCCAAGGCTCGCGGCAAACCGCATCCTCATGAGTAAGAAGCAATCATTACCCGCTTGTTGAATAATATACTATTATATAGTTCTCGTATGATCTTTATCAATAAACGATATTAAGCACGTAAATACCCGTCCCAAATTAGAAGAGAATAAAAATATTAGAAACAACGCTATATAGCTCCCCCAAGGCCCCCCCGTTGAAAATGGGAGTGACTAAGTACTTATCCCTCGACTTATCCCAAAAGTCTCGGAATTAAACACAGAACTGAGAAAAAAATGTAGGTACTGTGACCGATCGCACCCCACCCCATTCAGGAAATTGAATGAGGCAGAAACGAAAGGGCCCGCCAGAGGCGTTTGACATGCACAAATGAAAATTATACTTCACCTTTCCCTTTACTCAATGTTTTTGGCCGGCTGATCTGGATCTAGGGTAGTTGCACCGCTATGCGTAGCATCTCAAGGTCGTATCCTAGGTAAGAGCAGTCTCGAAAGAAGAAGTCAGGTGGAAGTAGAAGAAGAATCAAAACAAACACTCTCAACAAACAGTTTTACTTTCAGAAAGAATTGTATAAAGTTTTATTTTACTACATGAAATAAGGTATGAGTCAGTGTGAGTCAAACAGAATCAAAATTCACAAATTACAAGATTTCGTCAGGCGAGATTTCCCCTCATAACGAAGCTCAACACCCCCCCTCCTTTGTATCGCGTTTGCGTTCGGACAGAGAGCGACGCGACAACGTGTAAAGAGAGACAGAAGATTAATCTGGAACAAACTAAATCAGTGTCGTTGGTGTACCTAGAGGAGAACACACTCCTAGCACACGACTCTTTCTTTTGGCGTGGACACGAAGGTGGCAAAGGATTTTTGGACACACAGTATAATCATGCACAATGTAGATAAAAATTATGTAGGCACAGAAAACAATAGATAATCAATAAACAATAACTTAACTTAATCCTAAACCTTGGGAAGAGAACCCCAAATTTCACCCCTAACGGACAGTTTATGGGAAAGCTCTTGTAAGGTCAACAAAAGCAGAAAACATAAGGAATGCCCACCACTTGCGATGCAAGTCAGGAGAACGAGTGTATTACCATCGGGCACTAACGCCAGTTAAGTGCGGGTCATCATGGACCTTCCCCGCATACTGAGCTAGCTTGACCGGACCAACTAGCAAAGCATGTCTCGTGGCTACTGGCTGGACGTAATACAACTCAACTCGGAACAAACACAAGTATACTAGTGCCGCAAGAAAGAGCCTATTTACACCAATAAATGAATAAAATAAAATCATACACTCCCTGAAATAAAGAGATGTGGAAGAAGACCAACAACGAGTAAAGCTCACCCTGTCCCACACAAATCTCACACACAATGGGTGACTAGGACATGTATTACGTCTTGTCGATCCCATCTCAATTTTCATTTATGTCTTGTAGATTCCATTTCAATTTTATGTGCATCTCGAGGGTCTCATTTCAATTTTATATGCAGCTCAATTTTCTCGTGCCGGTTTAATAAACCCCTTGTGGTAAAGTTGATGTCGTATGAGCCCTCTCTCGTAAACAAAACCCCTTTTGTAATCATTGTTGCTGTTGGACATACCCTGTGTCTTGGAGCTAACCATCAGCTACCCACGGTGTGTGAGAATCGGAAGGACAAAGCCATTCACACCAACTAATAAATATTTTTACCATCCTGTTTACAAACCAGGGCAAAGAAGTCCCCGCTACCACGACGACCCAGCCACTCTCTCCGCCACTGGAAGGCCCGCTAGGCACAGGAATGCTGCAGGGCGTTATCTCGATCCCCTGTCTCTCCAAAACATGCCGCGAAACTCTCCCCGCGAACACAAAGCAAACGATACAGCCTAACTTGAGGTTTACTAATTTCTACTACGCAGTTAGCAAGCAAATAAACCTTTTCCTCGTCAGAAATTGGTCAAAGTTACGGGTTACCTGGCGTTTTTACTGCCAGCCGGTCCCTGGTGTCTCGCCTTCGGTCCTTCGGGATGATTTCCAAAATTAACGTGGTGTAATTTGCTGAATATTCGAGTGTGGTACGGACGGGACACAGCAACTGGGTCAAGCTTCTAGTATGGCGTCTCTCTACCTTCTTCCTCCCGCTCGCCCGCTTCCCGTCGGTCGAGCAAAATCAATAAAACCAATAATCTATATTTGTCACGTACAGTGGATATCTGGTGGTATACATCAGCCTCTAGGTTCGTAGTTATTTTACTCGATTTTACTCGAGGGAGGAATTAGTTGACGGCCGGGGGTCCTGGACGGTTTCAGTACCTATTCGGCTTCTCTTACGAAAAACAAGTGAACCACCCAGAGAGCCCCAAAGCCTCCCCTCAGCCCCCCTCCCTTCATCAGCTGATCCGCCGGAGTAAAAGACAAAGAATAGAAACCGGCCTTTTCGCTCGAGTCCAGAGACGCTCAAAGTGCTTTCGCGCGAGAGACGTGTTCCCAGCCCGTAGGCGCGTGAGACGTTTCGCTCGGCAGATGTTTCACCCGATGGTGGCACGACGCCCACTTCATGCTTGACGCCTGCACCCGTTTTGTCTAGATACTTGTTTTTCTCATTCTATTTTACATCACTTCCAGTTTGTTGTACCCACTTCTGCATCAAAACAAAATGTAAGTTGCTAGTGAATAAGTACATTGAATAGTTCACATCAATGTCCCGTTTCTGTGTTATTTTAGGTTAGAATTACCCGAAATGGTCGGCGAGTACAACTGCTCGCAATGTTCGCATCAGACGGAATCCGCCTTTCAACTCGCCCACCACGTCCAGAGGAATCACAGAAATGTTTATGCGGCCGAACTGTATCATGCCATAGTCGAACCGCAACAGTTTCCCTGTATCTGCTGCAACTACAAAAGCTACTATCTCTTCGGATTGTACGAACATTGCAAACAAGTACATTGCTTGGGGACGACCGAAAACAGTGAAAATGAGACGTTTCGCCAAGAATTCGAGAGATATCGGTGTCACTACTGCAGGTACAAGTCGGACTCCAGTTTGTATCTTGCAAAACACCTCGATTTGTGTGGAAATGAGCTGGCGGGGAGACCACAACAAACCACAGAAGAAGCCGAAGACATAGAGTCATCAGATTTCGCTAGGACTGGCGCAAGAAGAACCGGCAGAGATATTGGAATGATGGAATCATGCATGTCGACGCATGATTCGAATGGAGAAATTGACAAGTATAATTGCAACCATTGCTCGTACAGAGCTAAACAAAAGACATCACTGCAGCAGCACATTATAGATAAACATGCTGCCAGTAACCAAATCAACTGGCTCCAGTGCAATCAGTGTTCGTACCGAGCTAGATATAAGTCGAAATTGAATAGACACATGTCGAAACATGCTACAAATGAAGAAATCGACTGGTTCCAGTGCAATCATTGTTCGTACCGAGCTAAACGAAAGTCACATCTGAAAGGGCACATGTTAACACATGCTACAAATGAAGAAATCGACTGGTTCCAGTGCAATCATTGTTCGTACCGAGCTAAACGAAAGTCACATCTAAAAGAGCACATGTTAACACATGCTACAAATGAAGAAATCGACTGGTTCCAGTGCAATCATTATCATTGTTCGTACCGAGCCAAACAAAAGTCAAAATTGAAAACACACAACATGTTAGTACATACTGCGAATGAAGAAATAGACTGGTTCCAGTGCAATCATTGTTCGTACCGAGCTAAACGAAAGCCATATCTGAAAAGACACATGTTGACACATGCTACAAAAGAAATCAACTGGTTCCAGTGCAACCATTGTTCATATCGATCCAAACAAAAAGGAGATTTGGATGTTCACATGATGTTGAAACATGCTGCGAATAGAGAAATCAACTTATGTATCTTCTGAAGATATCTACTAAAATGAAAGCCTATATCAGAGAGAATATTGAGAATAGAAATGCAATGGGAACGAAAAGAAAAAACGCATGGGTATAGTACCTAATTGTACATACTATATAATTATTATATGGACCAAACGAAGATGAACGAGTTGAAGAAAAAGACGTATTTTGGGAAGAACTAACCAATACAGTAGAAAGCCTAGATGGCAGAGTGATGATCCTAGGCTATCTGGATAGCAGAGTCGGCAAGAGAGCAAGAAATGATCCCATAGACGTAATAGGACTTCACGGCGAAGAAACAAAAAATAATAATGGGCAACGGCTCATCAACTTTTGTACAGAAAACAACTTAATAGTGACAAATGCATTTTTCAAACCAAAGGATATACACAAGCACACGAGAGAAGTAAAAAGCGAGAATGAGAAATCGATTATAGATTTTGTTTTCATAGACAGAGGACTCAGATCATAACTGCGTAATGTGAGAGTAAAACGAGGATCTGAAATTTTCAGTGACCACTACCTACCTAGTTAAAGGAAAAATTGAGATAGGAGCACAGAAACAGCAAAATGAAACCCTAAAAGGAACGATACAACGCAAGTAAGCAATAAAATCGTATACGTTAGCAGAGAGGAAGTAGCAAATCAATACACAGAATTAGTGTAAATGGGGATGGAAGTGGAAAGAAAAATGGAAAGAGGGTCTACTGAAAGAGATATGGCAGCAGTTCAAGGGAGCACTGCTCGACGCGACAAAGAAGGTGTGTGGAACAATGATGGTTCACAAGAATCAAAATCAAACAAGATGGTGGAACGAAGAAATAAAACAACAGGTGAAAAACAAGAAGAAGACATGGCAGACATACCTCACAAGTAAAACAAAAGAAAATTACCAGAAGTATAAAGAGCAGAGGACGAAAGTGAAACTGATCAAACAAGCCGAAGAAAAGACATGGGAGGAGTTCGGTAACAGAATGGAGAATGACAGCAACACAAACCAGAAACTTTTCTACAGCGTTCTGAAGAGCTTGAGGAAAGAGAAGAAGTTCACAATGAAGCAAGTCAAAGACAAAGAAGGCAGAATATTAACGGCGGGAGATGAGATAATGAATAGATGAAGGGAGTACCTCCTGGAAATGCTGAAGCCAGAAACAAAAGATGGAATGACAGAAGAAAGCTCAATAGATGAAGAAGATGAAATCCAGGAATAAGAGTTGATGCAAGTTATGGAGAAGATTAAAAGAGGGAAAGCAGCGGAACATGATCAGATTACACCGGAAATGATCAAGAATCTAGGAGAACATGGCGTAAGAAATACTGTCGAAGATATTCAGTATGGCGTGGAAACAAAAGCAAGTACCAGAGGATTGGAAAATAGGAATCATCATACCGATACACAAGAAAGGCGACGCAAAAGACTGCCGAAATTACAAAGGGATAACGCTGATGAGTGTGGTGGCAAAAATGTACGAAAGAATGCTAGAAGAAAGACTCAAGACTGAAATTGAACCACAAATGGAAGAAACACCAAGTTGAGGAAAGGACGAAGCACGCAGGACCATATATTTTCCATAAAGCAGCTGATCGAAAAAACAGGGAAGAGCAGAGAAGTACGTTTGGCGTTTTTTTGGATCTGGAGAAGGCCGTTTGACAGAATTCCTAGAAAAATTATATGAAACAGCTTGGAAAGAAGGGGCGTAAACATCGATCTTAGAAAAAATATCGAAAGCTTGTACAGAAACAATAAGAACTACATCAGAACGAACAATATGAGATCAGAAGAGTTCCCGGTAGAAGAAGGCTTGAAACGGGGTGGAGTACTCAGCCCGACACTATTCATTGTGGCAATGGACAACATCATGAAAGAAATAAAAGCGAAAGTACATCGAGTCAATGAAGCTGAGACCAGTCAAATTAGCAGAGTGCGCATTTACGGACGGCCTGGCAATATGTGCGGGAGGAGAACAACTACTGAAAGACAATCTGAAACTATGGGAAGAAGAGCTGACAAAGAAGAAATTGAAAATGAACACGGCAAAGTCAAAAAAAGTTATGATGATGGGGAAAAAGAAAACAGAAGGATCGATGTAGAAGTGTGTGGTAATAAATTGGAGCAAGTGGACAGTTACAAGTATTTGGAAGAAACCATACAAAGCAACGGAAAGATGGACGAATAAATCAATGACAGAATCAATAGCGCAGCGAACATGTATCACGCACTTAGTAAAACATTCATAGGCAAGAAAGAGATAAGCAGTAGGACCAAGATGACGACATACAAAACTATTTACAAACCTATCCTTATTTACGGCAGCGAAAGCTGGTTAATGAGCAACAGTTCGAAGAGCAGAGTCCAGGCCATGGAGATGAAGTATTTGAGAGGAGTGAAAGGAGTTACAAGATTATATAGAGTAAAAAACGAAGAAATCAGAGAGGAGCTAGAAGTTTAGCCTATATCAAAGTCGATAGAGAAACAGCAGCTGAAATGGTTTGGTCACCTGGGTAAGGATGAACAAAGAAAGGCCAGTGAAGAATGTTTGGGAAGCGAAGGTGTTGGGAAAGAGAACGAGGAGAAGGCCAAGGAAGACATGAGATCAAACGGTAGAGGAAAGACTGAGAAGTAAAGGCTTGGAGTGGAACGAAGCGAAAGAGATGGCGAGAGATGAAGGACAATGGAGAGAATCTGTATATAACCCTGAATGAGAAGACGTTGCGTTGTTTTTTAGTTATCAGTTATTTTTGAAATGTATTATTTTTCGCCTTCACAATGAATGGTAAAAAGGTTTTTCTGATTATATATGTACATAAGTATATAATTATTATAATTCTCGTATGATCTTTATCAAGTTCTGAGAAACTTCAAATTTTGTCAACGCTTCCCACAACATGGTTTAGTACAAGAAAGATAGATTTCAACCCCGGAAAAAATATGGACGTCCTGAAAATTTGATATTTTGTTCAGAATTGAGTGCTCTACAACATATCCAGAATCGCCAAAAATCGCACCCGGGGGTTTTGAGTTATTGGAGGGGGGGTAAAAAATTGCTGGTAAAAATGGAGGGGATGGAACCCGTCAACCCACTGGATGCGAATACATTATAGTTCGACGTATCATATCCCATTGATACCATTTTGGCACAAAAAGTGTCCATCATCGTTGAAGGGGAGTAGTGGGGGGGCGAAGCTCTGCTATTTGGTCCATTTTGTTTTTATGGCCATGTAGAACCGATCATGACAAGTTTGGTATCTTTTCCGACTAAATCCAATCTCCTGAACTCGTATCCGATGTGTAAATTCGGATGAAGACAAGTTTGAACAAGTCAACTTGAGAAAACTTGTTCTTTCTTTGACAATTTTGACTAATTTTCGTTTTACTGTTGGAGATGTTCGTATTCAGAACATTTTCAGAGACCATTAAATTGAAGTGTATTCTCCACAAAAATCATCCACTTGATGTATAATTTTGTTTCTCGAGTTTGAATAATCGATTTGAACTTGAGCCGACGCGGCGCGTAGTCTACTACTGACCAGAACACTACAGCATGTACCTGTAAATGAAAACACCTTGAACTATTGAAGAAATAACAACTCATCTTTGAAAATTGGAGGATCTGTGGGAAATTGAATTCCCTATAACATGAACAAAATCGCAATGAATCGCAGTGCAGGGTTTTGAGTTATTTAAGGGGAGAGGTAACAGTTCATAGGTGAGGTTTGAGGTGTTTTCATTTAAAGGTGCATGCTGTAGTAGGCTGTAGTGTTCTGGTCAGTAGTAGACGACGCGCCGCGCCGGCTCAAGTTCAAATCGATTTTTTAAACTCAAGAAAATGAACACCTTCAACAGTAAAAAAAAATCGTCAAAATTGTCAAAGAAAAAACAAGTTTTCTGAAGTTAACTTGTTCAAACTTGTTTTCATCCGAATTACACATCGGATACGAGTTCAGGAGAATGAATTTAGTCGGAAAAGATACCAAACTTGTCGTGGTTGGTTCTACATGGCCAGAAAAACAAAATGGACCACCTAGCAGAGCTTCGCCCCCCCACTACTCCCCTTCAACAATGATGAACACTTTTTGTGCCAAAATGGTATCAAGGGGAACTATTATACGACATTATACGTCGAACTATAATGTATTCGCATCCAATGGATTGACGGGTTCCATCCCCCCCATTTTTACCTGCAATTTTTCACCCCCCCTCCAATAACTCAAAACCCCCAGATGCGATTTTTGGCGATTTTGGATATGTTGTAGAGCACTCAATCCACCTATTCTATTTGCTAGAGTGAAAGAGTCTTATGCTCACTTTCGATGAGATGGAAAGAAATGCCTACAGCAAGCGCGCGCATACTGCACCGTCGTCAGCTGCCTCTCCGCTTTTTTTTCTCTCAAAAAGCCCAAACAAAAGACAAAATTCTGTGTTTTCTTACGGCAAGAACGTATGCAACATTTAGAACCCATTTCTGTTTCAATTTTACCAGTTTGCCATGCTGCTGATGCACGAAATTCAAGGTTATGTTTATAAAATGTCACTTTCATTTCACTTCTGAGTTCTGGCTGAGGTGATTCTGTAATTTCGTCATAAGATTATGTTGTTACAACATTATGTTGGCTACATAGCTCTGTTGTGCTGGCTATAACATAATGTTGTCGTCTAGCTGCTGTATCTTTGCTGCAAGTGTCCATATATCACATTCGGCGGTGATGATGCAAGTCCTTCCTTGCGGTATGATATGAACACTCACAACACTCTGAATTGAAAAATAGAAGGATTGCTCTACCCTGGGTATATGTGGTTGCCTCGTAATGGTAACTGCAGATTACCTAGCAAAATGCTAATATGTGCTGCTCCTGAAAAGTACAAAAATATCGCCAATATTTTCTATTACGAGCTTCAACTTTGACTACTGTTTGATTCCTACTCGATATTGATGCGAACATTTGGAACAGTAGATGTGTCGAAAATTTGTTTTCCAGTCGGGCTTGTTAGGACGATTAGAGCATGAAATTACCATGCAAGTTCCTTCTGCAGTGTGGGATTGAAGAGCAAATTGCTTTTCTAAGCAAATCTCTTTCTGATTTGGCATATAACCCTGAAAACATATGTCAAAACACAACACACAGACAGGGCACGGTGCAACGTGCGCGTACGCATCTTTCTATGACGTCAGAGGGGGCGTGTAAATAGGAAAGGTGAATTCTGAACAGAATATCAAATTTTCATGACGTCCATATTTATTCCGAGGTTTTGCCGATTTTTTTACTATTTTTCTCGAGATTTTTCTTGTATTATAAGTACCTATAGGTCCGAGATCCCAAATGTCTCGGAATAAAGCACAGAATTGAGAAAAAATGTATTCGGCTTCTCTTACGAAGAACAAGTGGATACCTAAACCCTGCTCGCCTAAACCACCCAGAAAGCCCAGAACACACCACCCCCCTCCCCCTGGTGAAATCCCAGAATGCCTCCCACTCTCAAACATTTCCATTTATATCGTAGAACACGATAATAACTTGCCTCTGGCTTTTACTCAAAATGCACGATTTATCAGCTGATCCGCCGGAGTAAAATGAACCGCCAAAGAGTAGAAACCGGCCTTTTCGCTCGAGTCGAGAGACGCTCAAGTGCTTTCGCGCGAGAGACGTTCCCAGTCCGTTGGCGCGTGACTCGTGACGTTTCGCTCGACAGATGTTTCGCCCGATGGTGGCTCCCGTTTTGTCTAGTTTTTCTCATTCTATTTTACATTACTTCCAGTTTGTTGTACCCACTTCTGCATCAAAACAAAATGTAAGTTGTTAGTGAATAAGTACATTGGATAGTCCACATCAATGTCGCATTTCTGTGCTATTTTAGGTTAGAATTACCCGAAATGGTCGGCGAGTACAACTGCTCGCAATGTTCGCATCAGACGGAATCCACCTTTCAACTCGCCCACCACGTCCAGAGGAATCACAGAAATGTTTATGCGGCCGAACTGTACCATGCCATAGTCGAACCGCAACAGTTCCCCTGTATCTGCTGCGACTACAAAAGCTACTATCTCTTCGGATTGTACGAACATTGCAAACAAGTACATTGCTTGGGGTCGACCGAAAACAGTGAAAATGAGACGCTTCGCCAGGATTTCGAGAGATATCGGTGTGACTACTGCAGGAACAAGTCGGACTCCAGTTTGTATCTTGTAAAACACCTCGATTTGTGTGAAAATGAGCCGGCGGGGAGACCACAACAAACCACAGAAGAGGCCGAAGACATAGAGTCACCAGATTTGGCCAGGACTGGCGTAAGAAGAACCGGCAGAGATATTGGAAATGCTGCCAGTAACCAAATCAACTGGCTCCAGTGCAGTCAGTGTTCGTACCGAGCTAGATATAAGTCGACTTTGAATAGACACATGTTGAAACATGCTACAAATGATGAGATCAACTGGTTCCGGTGTAACCATTGTTCATACCAAGCCAAACAGAAGTCACAATTGACAACGCACATGGTGAAACATGCTGCGGGAAAAAAAATCAACTGGTTCCAGTGCAATCATTGTTCGTACAGAGCTATACGTCGGTCAGCATTGAAAAGGCACATGTTAAATCATGCTGCGAATGAAGAAATCGATTGGTTCCAGTGCAATCATTGTTCGTACCGATCTAAACGAAAGTCACATCTGAAAAGGCACATGTTAACACATGCTACAAATAAAGGAATCGACTGGTTCCAGTGCAACCATTGTTCATACCGAGCCAAACAGAAGTCACGATTGACAACGCACATGCTGAAACATGCTGCGGATAAAGATATCAACTGGTTCCAGTGCAATAATTGTTCGTACCGAGCTAAACGAAAGTCAAATCTGAGAACGCACATGTTAACACATGCTACAGATGATGAAATCAACTGGTTCCAGTGCAACCACTGTTCATACCGAGCCAAACAGAACTCAGAATTGACAAAGCACATGTTGAAACATGCTGCG
This sequence comes from Anaspis maculata, assembly GCA_949128115.1. Classification (NCBI taxonomy): domain Eukaryota; kingdom Metazoa; phylum Arthropoda; class Insecta; order Coleoptera; family Scraptiidae; genus Anaspis; species Anaspis maculata. The sequence continues at coordinate 57,802,449 of OX421967.1, read as the reverse complement.
AATGAAGAAATCGATTGGTTCCAGTGCAATCATTGTTCGTACCGATCTAAACGAAAGTCACATCTGAAAAAGCACATGTTAACACATGCTACAAATGAAGAAATCGACTGGTTCCAGTGCAACCATTGTTCATACCGAGCCAAACAGAAGTCACAATTGACAACGCACATGGTGAAACATGCTGCGGATAAAGAAATCAACTGGTTCCAGTGCAATCATTGTTCGTACCGAGCTATACGTCGGTCAGCATTGAAAAGGCACATGTTAAATCATGCTGCGAATGAAGAAATCGACTGGTTCCAATGCAATTATTGTTCGTACCGATCTAAACGAAAGTCATATCTGAAAAGGCACATGTTAACACATGCCACAAATGAAGAAATCGACTGGTTCCAGTGCAACCATTGTTCATACCGAGCCAAACAGAAGTCACAATTGACAACGCACATGGTGAAACATGCTGCGGATAAAGAAATCAACTGGTTCCAGTGCAATCATTGTTCGTACCGAGCTATACGTCGGTCATCATTGAAAAGGCACATGTTAAATCATGCTGCGAATGAAGAAATCGACTGGTTCCAGTGCAATCATTGTTCGTACCGAACTAAACAAAAGTCATATCTGAAAAGGCACATGTTAACACATGCTACAAATGAAGAAATCGACTGGTTCCAGTGCAACCATTGTTCATACCGAGCCAAACAGAAGTCACGATTGACAACGCATATGCTGAAACATGCTGCGGGTAAAGAAATCAACTGGTTCCAGTGCAATCATTGTTCGTACCGAGCTATACGTCGGTCATCATTGAAAAGGCACATGTTAAATCATGCTGCGAATGAAGAAATCGACTGGTTCCAGTGCAATCATTGTTCGTACCGAACCAAACAAAAGTCACATCTGAAAAGGCACATGTTGACACATGCTACAAAATAAATCAACTGGTTCCAGTGCAACCATTGTTCAAACCAAGCCAAACAAAAAGGAAATTTGGAAGTTCACATGATGCTGAAACATGCTGCGAATAAAGAAATTAACTTGTGTACCTTCTAAAGATACCTACTAAAATGAAAGCCTATATCAGAGAGGATATTGAGAATAGAAATGCAATGGGAACGAGAAGAAAAACGCATATAGTAATGGGGTACTTGCCAATGGAATAGATTTAGCTGGAAATACTTTTTATTGCTAGTATAAGTGGTAAGGGGACTCTTCTGAGAATTCTACAAAAATACCGTCATTTTCTACAGAGAAAAACGAATTTGAAAAAGTCCTCCCAAAAGCTTCGCGCCAGGGCAGGGATTTTGAGTGGGGTTGGTCTGACTGTGTGATAATGGAATAATCAAGAATGTCAGGAATGTCACTGTGACAGTGTCATTTTGAACATGCTCGCAAAATCGGTTTCCTATCGAATTCTCTTACCATGAAATTGCCACTTTCCAAGGCCAAAAAATTAGAATAAAAAAAACTCATAATTTTTCAGCAGAAATAGGTTCTCTTCAATTTTCTAAGTTGATAAACCACTATTTCCTCTGAGAAACGAGAGCTTTTCAGGGAAAAAAAATTGGGCTCATTGAAAGTGGCGATTTTGAGATGTTTTCCAAAGTTTCAAACTCAGATATCTCAAAAACGAAGCCTCTAATCAAAATTTTGCAAGAGTAACTTTTTTCTCTAAATTGAACGTAAAATAAAAAAATAAGAACAATTTGGGAAAATAGCTAGGGGTGTAAAAAATAGGGGGGGAAATATGAGGACAGCCCCCATTATCTACGCCCCTGAACTTTTTTCTCCAACACGTTACTATTATTCGATAGAGACTTATTTCAGTTAACTTTGGTGAGAACTTGAACAAAATCGGTTAAACGGTTCAAAACTTATGTCAAAAAATCAGTTTTAAAAAGTCAACTTGAACACCCTGTAACTTTTCAACTGAGCATTTTAGGACATCAAAGGTATATATTTTCCTTGTCCATTTTTGATGGGGAATCTCCCCCAGAAGTTTGTAACACCATTTTGGAAACACCCTGTATATCTAATGTATTTGTGACGTCACAAATATATTTTTTAAACACGCATTGCGGCCACAATTTTGGGAATTTAGGGAAAAGAAAAAATACGGGTAGGTACATTATTTTTCACCATACTATCGATTAGGCCAATAAAAAAAAAGGCAAGTACCCCATTGTACCGTATGATCAAAAACTTTCCTCCTTTAGGTAGGCTGTGGTCTGGCCATTGGCAGGCAAACGAGGCTGACTTTGGCCAGGCCACAGCCTGCCTAGAGGAGGAAAGTTTTTGATCATACGGTATTTCTATGTTACGTTCATTTTTCGGAGTAACAGAGCAATGAATAAAAATGTTTCCATATGAATTATAAACATGTAAATTTATAAAAATAAATAAATCTCTTTTAGATCTCCATATTGTTTCTTGGCTATTGAAATAACACGTGTGACTTTCCATAAGTGTTATCAACCTGGCGTGAACATAAAATAACGGTCTGTCGCACGCTGTGGGGATTGGTGTTGAATAACTGTTGTTCTCTGTCTCTTTCGTGGATTGTATTGAAATGTTCAGAAGTCAATTTTAAACCGAATAGAATAAAATTTAAATTTAGTGAAATCGATTCATATCTCAATTTTCAGGGAACTGATACAGGATTGGCTTGATGGTTGAATCTGGACCAAAATGGAATTGGCATTCCGGTGATCGAGAATATCCATTTCATACCAAACTTCAGTTCAATCGGATGCATAGTTCAAAATTTATCAACGAAGATTACAGATAGATGGACTGTTTTTTCGACAGAATCACATTCAGGTGGCACACACAGTTTCAAGAAATGATACCAAACATGCCAAAATTTATGACAACTTGGCAAGAACTCTGAAATCGCGGCGAGTTGCTACAGGAATGAGAAAAAAATTCCATTGACTGCTCCATGGCGGGTATTTTGTTGGCATTTAAATGGCGCGCCATGGCCCCCGGGCGCAGTGCTGTCACGTTCACGTCTGTCACCTTGACGTCTTGTCACTTGAGCTTGTTGAATGTACCCGACTTCAGCATGCAGGAGCTCTACATGCTGCCTGTCCCGTTTCTCATGGGGCCCAGTGCGTTTCAGTTGGTATCAATATGATAACTATATTTATCTTGTTATGTGCTATTGTGTAGAGTGTTTTTCTGATCCGGTTTATGTTTTCCAGTGTCACAAATACACTAGTAAAGCGAGGTGTTCTCAAAACAAAGAACAGAATGACGCAAACTAACACAAGCACAACTGCAAAATTCCTAGAGCCAAATTGAAGATAAACCTGATTTACGACAACTAAAAATATGAGAAGAGCTGAAATCCAGACGTCAAAGAAATGAAAACACGAAGATAAAACCGTAAAATCATACAACATTGAACACTTTTCAACATAATTTTGTTCATAACGCGATAACCAGGAGAGATATTTCAAAAACAAAAATTGGATTATAGGGGCTTGCCTCTACCGAATCGATTGTATGTATTACAAAACTGATGTTTTTTTGGATAAAATAACAAAAAAAATAAAAACATGGTGTTCAAAGTTGTCGTCAAAAACGGCAGCTTTGAACAAGGGTGTTCCTGGCTCTTTTTCAAAGTTGTTCCTTCATATCTGCAACATACAACACCATAGGTCTTGAAAAAAAAAATTACGCCGATATTCCAATTTTTACTAAATCTACGAGGGATTTTACTAAATCCACAAGAGTAAATCATTATGAAACATTTGGATGGTGTCAATAAATTTTAATAAACTTCATTGTAATATTTTCAACAAAGAATTATGTAAACTTCAAATTAAAAAAAAAATTGGCTCAATTCTGCCATTTCTAGGGAAAATAAGGGAATTATTGCATCGTTTTAAGGTAAGGTTTCGTTGCAGTCTTTCGTTACAAGAATAATTACTCAACTTGGTTAAAAGATATCGACTTGGAACAAATTTCACAATAGTCAGTACATGTGAATGTATCACATATTGAAGATTTATAGCCACAAAAAGCTTTTTTACTTACTTTCCAACTAGGAGTTGCTTCAGAATACACGCCGCCAAAAGGCCAGGTAATTCTTTCTAATGATTTCCTTGGTTCAAGTAGGAAAAATGTAAGTAACAGGATTCATCCCTGTCCTGTATTACACTACTGCTCATGAATTTTTTTCTGAATCTCAGGAGTCAGTTGTCATACCCAATGCATAAATAAGTTGAGGTATAAATAAATAAAAGCTCCATCAGCGAGTACCTTGGAGACCATCTTGAGCATGCTTCCGATTTTCAGATTACGGTTGATCGCGTTGTGGTTAGCGAGAAATTAAATTCATGGAACTTTGATATCGTTTCCCAATTCCTCGAAGTACTGAATTTTGCCTTTGGAATAGTGAACTATAGAGGCGATTTACATTCAAAAAACGCCACCTGGTGTAGAGCTCGGTACTTGATCGTGCAGGAATTTTTTGAGAGGAACACATACTCGGACGTCTAGTAGCCTGGGTAGGCACTAGTAGATATCTGCAATACTCACATCAATGACATGAAATTTGACAAGTGACGGCGTTCTCAGCTGCCCCGTTGCTCTGCGGGTTTAATGGAGGTGACGTGATGTGTTCGATTTCGTACTTCTTGAAAAATGCCTCCGTTTGTGCCGCTACCAGCTGCCTGCCATTGTCGCTCACCAGCGTCCTTGGAATTCCAAGCCTTGCGAAACATTCTCTCAGCTTTGTTTGTAACTCTTAAGCTGCCATTGCCTTTACTTCAAGAACTTCCGGCCATTCTGTGAACGCGTCTGTCACTACCAGAAACATCGTTCCCCTCACAGGGCCGAGATAATCGACACTGATTCTCTCATATGGTGTTCTCGTTGATGGCCATGGTGTATCAGCTGCTTTTGCCGGGTCTTGTCGGCTTCTCGAACATAGTACACACGATCTGCGAAAGTTCTCAATCTCCTCATCCAACCCCGGCTACCACATCCAAGATCTTGCCTGTAATTTAATTCGCACTATGCGAAAACGAGCTCCATGCTATTCGTTCTATAGTTTGTGCGCAGCTTCTCCGGTATCACAACACGTTATCTCCAGGAAATCACTCCCTCATCAAATGTAAGTTCTTCTCTTCGATGGTAAAACGGTTGCAGGTCCTGACTAACAGTTGCAGGCCAACCTTCTCTGTTTCTTTGGCAATGGTTCTATTGTCTATAGGCCATTTTCGGGATGTTATTGCACAATTGATGTATTCGCCTTTATTGGTATACCCCTTGAAAATGGTTTTATTGGCATGGGTACTCGTGATAGGCAATCGGCTACTGGGTTATTTACTCCTTTCGTGTATTTCACTTGCATAATTAAAGCTGGACAAATCTGCTGCCCATCTCAGTAATCTATTAGCGTACATTGCCGGTATACCTCTGTGTTCTCCCAGTAATGCCACTAGGAGCTTGTGGTCCGTTTTCAGGGTCCACTTGTGGCCATATAGATATTGCTGGAACTTAGTTACTCCGTAGTAAATCGCGGGTGCTTCTCGATGTACTACCGAATAATTCCTTTCTGCTGGCATCAAGGTTCTGGATACACATCCAATCATTCCTTCTTCTCCCGTTATTTCATGGCTCAGCACTGCAGATATTCCATCTGCTGAAGCATCTGTTGTCAAGACGATTGGCAATCTGGATCGAAATGTACTAAACAGGAATCAGATGCCAAAGCTTCGTTTATTTTTTTTAAAGCTGCCCCGCACTCTTCTGTCCACTTGAATCCTCCAACCTTCTTCGGTAAATTGTAGATCGGTTTCAACATTGTTGCTAGATTGGGAGTGAGTTTTGCGTATTAATTTACCATCCCGCAAATTGATCGACTTGAGTCAAAGTTGTCGGTTCGGGTTCGGGCCAATTTGTCCTTCAATATGCTAGTTGCCTGACTTACAAACTTGCAGTTGACTGAAACGCTTCTTACTCTAGCATATACCATCCTGTAACAGCTTCACTGGGCTCTTGAACCAACTCGTAGAGCTTTGCTCGCTTTCTCCACTTGGATACCTGTGGGCTATATTGCTTCTCCAGTAGCTCACATAACTGGCTGTACTCTTTGTGCCCTAGGTTAGTTGATATGGATAACATAAATCCGTCAGAAGTTTGAACGCTGATGGACCAATGAGTGAGATTGACGTGACAACTTTTATAGGCTCTTCGGTGATCTTGTTGGCAGCAAAGCTGTTCCAGTTGTTCTTGATAAATCATCCGGTCCTCTGTTGCAGATTAAAATGTACTCGGGCCTCCTATCAAGTTGCAGTTGTTTCAGCTTTTTCCACGCCTGTACTTTTACTTTATTCGTTCTCTTTTTTTTCTTCCACGCGCAATGAAAGTGGGGTTAGGTTACGTTCTTTCACGTTTTCAACCTTTTCTTCCGGGGAATATCTTGACTTGTCGTTCATTTTCTTACGGCTCGTTTTTCCCTCGTCGAATCTAAAAATACTACTCATCAATCTTGAGTGGTTTATTTCGTTCGATTACTTCCATGGATCTTTGACAAGCGTGTTCTGTCGATCATACAGTTTACATTCACAGTCGGTAACAATCCGCTACATACAATATATTAGGTGATTCCTGAAAATTTCGTTGCACATAATATACAATGATATCACATTTAACAGTCAGCAATAACCAGCGGTTAGACTATTATCCGCCTCAACTATTCTTTAAGCACTAACACCTTCCATTTTTCGTACATAGTTTCACATCCATTATAGCATTTATTTTATTCACAATTACAAACTTCGTCCCTGATTGGAAATATCTTTGAGGTTATGTAAGATGAGTGTATTCCAAATTTGGCAGAGATCAGTTCAACGGTTCAATTGGTTGCATGTCGTAACATGTGCCTCTTCAGATTTGAATTCTGTTTGGTTCGGAACGAGCAGCTGTTGCACGGGAACCAATTAATTTCTTCGCTCGCAGCATGTACCGACATGCTGTGCCTTTTCAGACTCTGCTTCTCTTTGGCTCGGTACGAACACTTGGCGCACTGAAACCAATTTATCTCTTCTTTGGCTGCATGCTGCAACATGTGCTTTTTCAGATTTCCATTTTGTCTGGTTCGAAACGGGCAGTCGTTGCACCGGAACCAATTGATTTCTTCGTTGGTTGCATGTTGCGACATGTGCTGTTTCAGATTCGACTTTCGTTTAGTTCGGTAAGAACACTTGTCGCACTGCAACCAATTAATTTCTTCATTGGTCGCATGTTGCGTTAACATGTGCGTTCTCAGATTCGGTCTCTCTTTAGATCGGTACGAGCAACTGTTACACTGAAACCAGACGATTTCTTCGGCTGGAGCGTGTCGCAACATGTGCCTTTTCAGTCTAGCCTTTCGATGAGATCGGTATGAACAATGTTCGCAATGAATCCAGTTTATTTTTTCGTTTGGAGCATGTCGTAACAAGTGTCTTTTCAGGTCTTGCTTTCGCTTGGCTCGGTACGAGCAATGGTTGCAATGGAACCAATTGATCTCATCGTTTGTAGCATGTCGCAACATGTGCAATTTCAAGTTTGATTTTACCTTGGCTCGGTACGAACAATGGTTACATTCAAACCCATGGATTTTTCCACTTGATGAATTACAAGCTGACTTGTTCGATTCCATTACTACAACGTCTTTGCATGTTGTCGCAGCGGCCCGACTCAAATCTAGCGGCTTAGCATCTACGGAATTCTGTGGTCCTCCCGGAGGCGACACCTTCTCGCACATATAGTGATGGTTTACAAGAAGTAAGCTAGAATTCGCTTTGTACTCGCAAGAATCGCACCAATATCTAAATAATTCCTCACATAACGACGTATCTTTTTTATTTTCGGCCCACGAATTGTGACCTTGTTTGCAATGTTCGTACCATTCGAACTGGTAGTAGTTCTTGTAGTTGCAGTAGTTGCATAGGAACTGCTCCGGTGCTACAATGGCATGGAACGTTTCGTCCGCGTAAACGTGTTTGTGGCTCTTCTGGACGTGGTGGTTGAGTTGGAACGCGGATGCAGTCTGATGCGAACATTGCGCACAGTTATAGGTTACGTCAAGATCCATTTTGGGTGGTTCTAGCCTAAATATGTCAAAAGATATTGATTTAGTGCAAAACCAAGAACATTGCTTCTCTACTCACATTTTGAAACGATATTTTCTAGCGAAGTTTCTTGTCTTTTATATTTTGTTTGGGTACACGTACGCTGGGAAGAGCTCAGCTGAGCTGACGGCTAGTCGGTAAAGTAGGAGCCAGTCAGCATTGATAGGTTAGGTAGGGGAAGGTCATATACCTTGATCCGCTTCCTACCTCAAGCACCCCAATTTTTTGTAATATGTTTCACGAGGGTGGGATGACCGAAACTTGCTTAATGTCGAAAGTGCCCCAGTCTCCCCTATTTGGGGTTACCCTAACGAAACATCAAGAAAATTGGGGTAGTTCAAGGTAAGTACGTGACCTTCCCCTACCTAACCTACCAATACTGGGCGGTTACTGTTACTACCTTACCGACTAGCCGTCAGCTGAGCTATTCTACTTATTACGTGTTCTCTACACAGTGGCCACCTGAACACTAAAAAAATATGAAGAACTAAGAAACTTTTTTAGTACAGAAACACCGCCCCAGAATGTGAGTGGAAAAACAATGTCCCCAGTTTTCCATTGAATCAATGTCTCTTGTAATATTCGGGCTAGAATCACCGAAAATGGTTGTCGACTCAACTTACAACTGTCCGCAATGTTCGTATCAGACTGCTTCCGTGTTTCAACTCAATCACCACGTCCAGAGGAACCACAAAAACGTTCACGAGGCCGAACTGTTCCACGCCATCATCGAACCGGAGCAGTTCCTTTGCATCTACTGCGACTACAAGAGCTACCATCAGTTCGAATGGTACGAACATTGCAAACAAGCCTCGAAACAAGCTCACAATCCGAGGACCGAAGACAAAGAAAATACGTCGTTATGCGAGGAATTATTCAGATATCGATGCGATTATTGCTGGTACAAAGCGAATTCTAGCTTATGTCTTGCAAAGCATCACTATATGTGCGAGAAGGTGTCACCTCTGGGAGGGCCACGGAATTTCTGGCCGGATTCCGTAGAAGATGCCAGCAGGGGTATGAATCTACTAGATTTGGATCGGGCCGATGCGACAACATGCAAAGACGTTGGAGTCATGGAATCGGCTCATCATTTAACAAGTGAAAAAGTCCCCGAGTTCATATGTAACCATTGTTCGTGCCGATTCAAAAAGAAGGCTTATCTGAGAGCGCACATGTTGCAACACGCTGCAAGTACAGAAATAAATTGGTTCCAGTGCAGCTGTTGTTCATACCGAACCAAGCGAAAGCAAGACCTGAAGAGACACATGTTACGACACGCTTCAAACGGAACAATAAATTGGTTCAATTGCGTACATTGTTCATACCGATCTAATCGAAAGGCTCAGCTGAGAAGGCACACGTTGCGACATGCTCCGACCGAAAACATAGTGTGGCTCCAGTGTAACAATTGCTCGTACCGGGCTAGAGAAAAACTATATTTAAAAAGGCACATGTTATTGCAACATGCAACAAGTGAAGAAATCAATTGGTACCAGTGCAACAGCTGCTCGTTTCGAACCAAATGGAATGGGAATCTGAAAACACACATGGTGCAACATGCAACCAAAGAAGAAATTGAATGGTTCCAGTGCACCCAATGCTCGCACCGATCCAAAGACAAGCATAGCCTGAAAAAGCACAGCAAGACGGTACATGCTGCGAGCGAAGACATTAATTGGTTCCAGTGCAACAGCTGCTCGTTCCGAACGAAACGAAAGGGAAATCTGAATAGGCACATGTTGTTACGACATAGTAGTACATGAATAGTGTTATGTATTTCGTGTTTAGGTTCGTTTGTAATCGAAACGATCGTTTTAAAACACACACTGTTTATTACTGCATACTACATACTATAAATACACGCCAATAATTATTTACTTGGAAATATCGCTGATTACTACTCGCTTTCTTCCGCTCTCGATCATTTCGGATTCAATACTGAATCTGTGGTTGATCCGTGGTGCTTATATATACCTCCGACTAGCGTTCTCGAAGTCTTCCATCGGTCCTCCAGCAAATTCCACAATGACCCGGCATACGGTTCTCAGACGACTCCCGAAAAATCATACACCTTTCGCGGGCAATTCCAACGTTCTACTCTCATGTTGAAGTCTCTACGTAAATTTCAACGGTCCCACCTTCGTGTATTTTCAGGAATGCACCAGAGCTTCGCACCTGTACACTGCAATCTTATGCGACCACTCGAACAGTCTAGAAAGACAACGTGGTGTGCTCAAGAATGCACGAGAATCGCCGCTAGTAACCAATACTCAAGAAAGGTGCCCATTATTGGACGGCAGTAACAAAAGCGTGAACGAAATTCAAACCGAAAAAGTTCCCCATAGCTCCACAACTACATGGAATTCAATTAGATTTTTTTCATTATCAATTGAACAAATTATTCACATGTTCCAACTACAGTGATTTGATTTCCTGTGTATGAAGTTAGTTTCAATTTCGAAGTTTGCAATGCATCCATTGGCAATTTCAAAACGTTTTTGTACATATTAATAGGCATTAGATTCACTGAAGCTCCGCTATCTATTTTGAATTTGATTTGTTTGTTTTCAATCGCTAACTTTGTTATCCAGGAACAACCACCCGCATTAACATTTTTAATTTGAGTATGCTCAATTTTCTGACTATTTATACTACCTACATGGAATACTCTCGTATCATTTGAATTATTATGACTTAAAACCGCACTGATTTGATTTTTTCTTGACGACCTACACATTGAGGTGAAATGATTTGTTTTTTACACTTCATACACGTTTTTGAATACGCTGGACACTTGTTAATTTGATGTGACGATCCACATCTAGTACAGTTGTTAATTACATTGTCTGACCTTGATACCCGATGTCTTCTGTTTGAATTACTCCGTCTCCCAGTGCTACTGGAACGATTTCCAACAGGTTGTCTGGTATCTGGACGCCCGTTCATTGTTTGTCTGAAGGAATGATTTATGGCACCAACTGATGGGTCTTCGCTCAGGTATTGATGGTTGTTGTCCTTTTTAATTTTCTTTGACTGCTACCTGGCTTCAAAAATTGAATGCTTACTCGATACTGGCGCGACTGTACCCTAATTGAATCGTCCGTGACACGAAATTCGAAATTCGTGTCACGAATTCGAATTCGACACGAACACGAAATTCTAGACAAGAAAGAGACCGCCCTCAAATGTTTTGTGGGGAGCGTGGTCGTGAGCAATTTTAAATGAGATTTGAAAAATGGAATTAAAGAAGCTCTTGTTGATGTCACAGCAATTCTTCTTGAAGATAGTTACCTTCGTGATATTGTCGTCACTCTTTTTGACTTGTTCCATATGATTTTGTGAGATCATTTCTATGAATCAATAAATATATTATTGGTATTATCATGTCAGCTGCCAAACCTGTCGCAAAGAAGCAAACAAACAGAATCGATGAGCCACACGAGAACAGCTCAGATGTGTCTTTCAGGGTCACTGGCAGCAGAGGCAGATCAGTACCAATCACGATGGTAAAGCTGAATGGAGAAGACATCAATTTTATCGTCGACACTGGCTCAAGTGTCAACATCATCAACAACAAGATCTTTGCAGAGAATCCGCTTCATAACAACCTCCGCGACACACGTTGGACTATAGTATAGGTACAAGCGCCTCAACTTCGGCATCATTAGGCAAGTTCTTCAGCACATCCCGAACGCAATCAACATGAGTGACAACATTTTAATTTTCCGAAAAACTCAGTAAGAACACGACGTCGCTCTAGAGCAGGTACTGGATACCCTTCAAGAAAAAATCTAACAAGTCACAATGCATCTTCAACACCGGAGATGTAGGTAGGCTTTTTTCGATACAGTTCTCAAAAAGACGGAGTACGCCCAGATTCAGCAAAGATAGGGGCGATGAAGAACCTAGCTCCACTGACAACAGTGACAGAGGCCAGAAGTTTCCTGGGAATGGTAAATTGCATGGGAAACTTCATGCCAAGCCTAGCCGAGAACATCAAAAACTTTCGAAACCTGATCCTCAAAGACACCACTTGGATTTGGACACAGCATCAAAAGGAATTCGACAAGTCGAAGAAATGTCTGAACGATGCAAGCAGACTGGCATATTTTGAAAGACCACACATCTGCACGTCGATGCCGGCCCGGTTGGTTTGGGAGCAGTCTTGTCCCAGGCAAGTGAAAACGGAAACAACAGAGAAGTTGTGGCTTATGGCAGCCGAAGTCTCACTGAAACGGAACGAGTATATAGCCAAATCGAAAAGGAAATGCTGAGCATAGCATAAGCTCTGGAACATATCCAGCTGTGCCTGTGGAGAAACTTCTTTGTTCAACACACTGACCACATGCCCCTAATCCATATCTTGCGGAATCCGAGAACATCGCCAAGCGGAAGAGTGGAGAGGTTTGTCTTATAAACACAGAAATTCAACTTTCATGTTATTGCCACTAGGAGGGAGAATCAAATCCGTCAGATTACTTGAGCAGACACCCACTGACCGCCAGGGAGAAGAATGACAACAATAAGACATGAGATTACGTTAATTTCATGTTGAGAGCAATATGCCCAAGAAACTGTCAATCGAAGAAGTTGCAAAAGCTACGGCACAGGATGGAACATTCTAGCTGATGATTAACGTTCTGAAATTTGGCTCCAGCTAGGCAACGTGGAACAACCCGGACATCAGGCCTTCCAAGAACATCCGAAACGAGCTATCTGTCTACAAGAACATACTCCTTCGAGGACGGCAAATTGTGATCCCGAAGATTTTGCAGGGTTTGAGCATTCGATTGGCGCATTTGGGATACCAGGGCATCGTGAAGACGGAACAATTGGTGCGGTCCAGCGTCTGGTTTCCTGGTAATGATGGGGAAGTCGAAAGGGCGATTAGAAGCTGTCTGGTCTGTCAGTCAAAGGACACAACGAAACGTCGAGAACCACTCCAGCTGAGGGATATGCCAAGTCGGCCGTTCCAGTCTCTGGACGTTGACTATGCTGGTCCACTTCCAGACAACAAATATGTTTTGCCAGGGGTATTTTCTAATGAACACTGATGAATAAACACGTCACCATATTTTCGTTTCTTGTGTAACTAAAACTAGCTTTATTGCCAGACTTGAATAAAATAAAGATCGAGAAACCCTCTTTTTCTTGGAACTCAGTTAACAATCAGGTACCTATGTACACGACTAGCTGTTTTAATATTAATATACTTCATTCAAATTATCCTATTTACATGATTGTGTTAACATAGGGGAACTGTTCTCAAATTACACCGCATGGCTGTGCAACATGTGATTTTTCACCCATTTCCCGTATTTGGCTCGGTACGAACAATGGCCGCAATGGAACCACTTGATTTCTTTGCTCGCAGCATGCGTCAACATGTGTCTTTTCAGATTTTGCTTTCCTTTGGATCGGTACGAGCACATGGTGCACTGAAACCAATTTATTTCTTCATTGCTTGCATGTTGCAACATGTGTGCTTTCAGATTTCCCTTTTGTTTGGCTCGGAACGAGCAGCCGTTGCACTGGAACCAGTTGATTTCTTCACTGGCTGCATGTCGCAACATGTGTGTTTTCAGATGTTCCTTCCGTTTGGTTTGGAAAGAACAGTTGTTGCACTGGAACCACTTGATTTCTTCATTGGCTGCATGCGTCAGTAATATGTGCCTTTTCAGATTTGATTTTTCTTTGGCTCGGTACAAGCAATTGTCACAGTGGAACCAAACTATTTCTTCGGCCGGAGCATGTCGCAACATGTGCCTCGTCAGGTTGGCCTTCACCTCAGCTCGGTATGAACAATGATTGCAATGAAACCAATGTATTTTTACGTTTGCAGCATGTCGCAACGTGTGTCTCCTCAGGCTTTCCTTCCACTTGGCTCGGTACGAACAATGGTTGCACTGAAACCAACTGATCTCATCGTTTGTAACATGTCGCAACATGTGCAATTTCAGACGAGACTTTATGTTGGCTCGGTACGAACAATAGTTACATTTGAACCTGGGAATTATTTCACTTTTTGAATTACGAGCCGACTTGTTCGATTCCACTGCGCCAATGTCTTTGGCTGTTCTCACATCGGCCCAATTCAAATCTAGTGGCTTAGCACCCGTGGCATCTTCTACGGAATCTGATACGGAATTCCGCAGTCCCTCCGAAGGCGACACCTCCCCACACAAACAGTGATGCTTTGCAAGACACAAGCTTGAATCCGCTTTGTATCTGCAGTAATCGCAATGATATCCCACAGAGTCCTCACAGAACGACGTCATATTTTTATTATTGTCCACAGTTCTCGGATTGTGGGCTTGTCTGCAATGTCCGTACAATTCGAACTGGTAGTAGCTCTTGTAGTCGCAGCAGATGCAAGGGAACTGCCCCGGTTCGTTAATGGCGTGAAACAGTTCGGCCGCGTAAATGTTTTTGTGGTTCCTCTGTACGTGGTGGTTGAGCTGAAACGCGGATGCAGTCTGATGCGAACATTGCGAACAGTTGTAAGTGAAGTCAACAACCATTTTCGGTGGTTCTAGCCTGAATATTACAAGGGGTATTGATCCAATGGAAAATCAAAAACACTGTCATTTTACTCACATTCTGCAGCGATGTTTTATTAGCAAACTTTCTTATTTTTATATTTTATGAAGGTGTAACTACTGTGTACCTACAGGACACGTAGGTACGAAATGATGTCGTAGAACAGCTCAGCTGACGCTTTGTCGGTAAAGCAGTAACGCGCTCAGCCTTGGTAGGTTAGTTGCGTGTTTATCACCGGTAACTACTTTACCGACCCGAGTAAACCCGAGCCTAGTGAAGAAAGCCCCGCTTCGCGGGGAGTTTATTCGCAAAGATTTATGCCACTGATATGAACCAGTGGAAGGAAAACTTTTTTACATGATTATTCATTTTCTTCGTTATTTTAGGCTGCTGGCATTTTTGTACTACAAGCTCGCTCGATCATTGATATGCATATCTGTGTGTTGAAGTGTCTGGTGTCTGATCTGGTCAGTTGAAGTTCTTCAAGAGACGTAGGTACCTAAATAACACTGATGGTGAATTTGACGCAAAAATTGAAGTTTGTAGGTAGGTAATGTTTCTTTTTCGCGTGTTTTGGAATAATTTCTCCCTCGACTTTTAGGGTTATATTGTGAACTAAACGACTGTCAATGAGTTGTGTCCGGTTGGGGTGTAGGTTCAGACCACTTTTGGAACGCATTTTTCACGCATATCCTCTGCAGATAGACGAAATATTTTTGCGGGACGTGATGTCCGACGCTTTTTTTCATTATAATGGAAAATGTAGTAATTTTTTGACCTGTTTTCAATTTTCGCCAATGAACAAATAAATCAAAGCAGCTTAGACCTTTCACGGGTGTCAAAAATATTTCTAACCTCCCGAAGCTGGTTCAACTTTAGGTTGATTCAAACTAAAAAAGTACTAGGCCTTCGTCCAAAAAAAGGGCTCCCATGGAATCATCAATCCTTTCACCTCTTGCAGTCGAAAAGACACGACGAATCATGAAGAACTACTGGCAAGACAAGGAACATCCCAGCAGGCCTGCAGTTGCAGCAGGATTTACGTATAAAAATTCAATTAAACCGAATTTCAAAAAACCCACCCGCTTAAAATTGCATATTGGACCGAAATTCATGTGAGTATACCTTCAGTTTGTAATTTGCTTCCGTTTTGGAGCTTGGCGAAACGAGTTTCTGTTGGCCTTGAATGGCCGTCGTCAAGATGACTTGATTAAAGGCGACTTCGTAGAGTTTTGGTGTCTAAATGATGGTAATACAGCTCTGCGTCTCTCTAGTGGAATTTCCACGTATCACAAAGTCAGTTTTCCAAGATTTTGATATCAATTTGATAAGAAATATAACTTTACTTCCAGATAAGTCAGTTTCACACCAGGTAAAAAAGCGGCAAGCCTACAATGCTGAAGTAGAGAATTTGCCCAGCCAACTAGAGTCACAGTAGAAGTGAACCTGCTACATCTATCTGGTCAAACGTTCATGATGTATGAGTAGTGTGGTACCCCAGTTCCCGGAATGATAATGCAGTTGGAAATAAATATTTCAATGCTTCCGTAAAGTGTAATACTGATATCGTACCTAATAACAATAATAAATCTCTGATAAACTTCATCTCCTGTCATCTGTCATTCCTCCCGCGGCCGTGACTCGAGTTCCGCCTCTACGAACTGACATCATCCGTCACGGGTTCGCCACAATCTCTCCATCTTCTTCAGCTTCAGCTTGATCGGGGTGGACGTTGCTGGTGGAAGCTTCTGAACATATGGGTGCGGTGGCGTCTGGTGATCTTGTTATCCTTCACCAGTAGGAGTTCGTCTCCTTTCCGTTCCTTGACGTCAAACTCGTCGGTGCCGAACGCAGGAGTCAATTTGTGGGGTATCAGGGTATCACCATAAGTTCCTGATTATAGAACGAGGTCTCCTGGAACGATGCAAGTCTCTGTAGCGCGGCGTGCTTCACCTTCTCTCTCTTTTCCTTGCTGTTTGTTCAACGTGTCATTACCAAGAACTTCGGTGGTGGTGTCGTCACCGATGAAATAGCCAATTGATGGAATTTCGTCCCAAATTGTTCGATTGAATGAGAGTTCTGGTGGCGTTTTTTGCCGGTGGTGCTATGGGTTGTAACGTTGTACATCAAGGCAAATTTCTGAAGCTCGAGTCGGTAGTGGCAAATTTGCAAGCGTCTGAGGATGAATCTATTCATATTTTCGACTTCTCCATTAGCCTGTGGCCAATATGGTGGAGTGTGAATTGAGGCAATGTTGTTGTCGCTGCTCAGGATTGTCGAAATTCGTTACTGACAAACTGTCAGAGGAGTGGCCAGTTCTCTAGCGACGGCATATGGCCTTGGCTGAAAGGAGGAGTAATTGGAGGGCGGCACAGTGGGCCAAATCATCATTCTAGCTGGACAAAAGTCAAGAAATGCAAGACACTGGGATTTGATATATATTCTTCTGGTTCTATTCCCAATACCTGTAGTGTATTAAAAATCATGATAGACAGGTACTGAAACAAATGCAACGACTTTAACAGAGCAGTAAACATTGATATACCATTTATTCAGAAATTGGGTTCATCGAGATTTTGACGATCTCAGCTCAAAAACTGTAATACATTTTTGAAAAGTGGCTTCATTTCATGAAATGGACGTCCATAACAGAGGTAATTTGGTCTTATTTATCAGAAGCTCATGTATATTTCACTCTTTCTGGTCCACATTAACTTTATGACTCACGTTCAAAAAATGTTTGTCAAACTTTGGAAGCTTGTTATAAAAAACTTCCACGAGTTTCCAATGATTTTCTTGTTTTACTGAACAGATTGATCCTTCCTGATCATGTGTACAAAGAATTGGCTGCCAGTTACTGCCTAAACTATTTTTTCATTGCCATGCGTGTTGAAATCGAAACACGAGATAATTTCTACAAAACTGATCATAATTGAATGAAACTTCGTGGTATTGTAGCTCATAAAAACTACTTTGAAAAAAAAGTATAACACTTAAGCAAGCTTCTTCGAGAAAATTTTGAAAAAAAAAATTCCGACGCCAGGATCCGAACCCGCTCTGAATTTGAAAATTGGATCGGAATACTTTTGTCCAGTCAATGTAGCCATTCGTCCCACTGTGGGCGGTGTAGGAATCAAATCTCTAGCGTCGGCGTATGGCCTTGACTGAAAAGAGAAGGAAGAAGCTTGGAGGAGCGCGGTGGCTCCGGCGTTGGTGTGTGGCACTGACATGAAGAGGATTCAATTTGAAAGGAGGTATGAGGACACAAATCCCGAGTTTAAATCGAGACGTGTTTCGTTAGGTATCGATCATCACGTCACCGTATTTTGGTTCCTTGTGTACCTATCTAAAACTGGCTCTATTGCCAGTCTTGAATTAGGGATGTCCAAATGTTGTCGGTGAATCGATTAGTGCTAATCGAATCGAATCGTAATCAATAGTTTGATTCGATTAAAAAATCGTATAAAATGAATCGATGCATCGAAAAGAACCGATCCTTGTGCATTCAGTTTGGCGGGGCAACTTATTTTGGTTTGTGCTGTTAATAGATGATGCCCCTGGCGGAAAAATTATAGAATAATAATAATATTGACAATAATAAATGATTTTTCATCAATTGTCGACACAAATGACCAAAAAATTGAACGGCTTTTCGGCATTAAAGAGTGTTGTCGCGTGCGTAATAATCGGAACAACAATCACATTAGTTTGAATCGATTCACTAAATAATCGTATACAGTTGAATCAATTCAACTTTTCAGATACATCGTTTCCATTGAATCGATTCAAGTATGAATCGAATCGAAGTTGGACATCCCTATCTTGAATACAACGAAAGATCGAGGAACGCTCTTTTTCTCGGAACTCATTCGCCAGTCCCATTATCTACTAGCCGTTTTAACAATTTCTCCGATATTGAAATTACCTACCCTCGAAAATGGCCTGTTTACATTTTTGTTAGCACAGCGAACTATTCTCAAGTTCCATCGCATGTTTGCCCAACATGTGCCTTTTCAGAGAACTTCTGTGTTTAGTTCGATACGAACAATTGTTGCACTGGAACCAGTTGATTTCTTCATTGGTTGCATGTCGTAACATGTGCCTCTTCAGAGATGAATTTCGTTTGGTTCGGTAAGAACACTTGTCGCACTGCAACCAATTAATTTCTTCATTGGTTGCATGTTGCAATAGCATGTGCGTTCTCAGATGTGACCTATGTTTGGATCGGTGCAAGCAATCGCTGCAGTGGAACCAAACGATTTCATCAGCCGGAGTATGTTGCAACATGTGCGTTTTCAGTTTGGACTTTCGATGACATCGGTACGAACAATGTTCGCAATGGATCCATTTTTTTCCGTTTGGAGCATGTCGTAACATGTGTTCTTTCAGGTCTTGCTTTTGCTTGGCTCGGTACGAACAATGGTTGCACTGGAACCAATTTATTTCCGTGACAGCAGCGTGCTGCAACATGTGCCTTTCCAGATTTGCCTTCCTTTTGGATCGGTACGAACAATGGTCACATTTAAACTCGGTGATTTTTCCACTTATTGAATTGCGAACCGACTTGTCCGATTCCACTGCTCCAACGTCTTTGCATGTTGTCGCATCGGCCCAATTCAAATCTAGTGGCTTTACATCCCTGGCATCCACGGAATCCGACAAGGAGTTCCGTGGTTCTCCCAGAGGTGGCACCTTCTCGCAAATATAGTGATGCTTTGCAAGACATAAGCTAGAATTCGCTTTGTACCAGCAATAATCGCACCGATATCTGAATAATTCCTCACATAACGACGTATTTTCTTTGTCATCGGTCCTCGGATTGTGAGCTTGTTTGCAATGTTCGTACCATTCGAACTGATAGTAGCTCTTGTAGTCGCAGGAGATGCAAGGGAACTGCTCTGGTTCGATAGTGGCGTGGAACAGTTCGGCCTCGTGAACGTTTTTGTGGTTCCTCTGGACGTGGTGATTGAGTTGAAATCCGAATGCAGTCTGATGCGAACATTGCGGACAGTTATAGGTTACGTCAAGAACCACTTCTGGTGGTTCTACCCTGAATATGACAAGAGATATTGATTTATTGGAAAACCGAGAACACTGTTTTTCCACTCACATTCTGAAGGGATGTTACACTAGCGAATTTTCTTCCTTTATTTTGTTTCGGTACCTGCATGTACACGACACGTACGCTCATGGCTAGTCGGTAAAGTAGGTAGTAACCGACTAACCTCCCAGCATTACTCAGTTAGGTAGGGAAACATCATATTGTTACCGCGGCCCTTAAACAATAGGCGAGATTCAGTGCCATTTCTGCGTTTGTGCAACCATGCGAGGGGATTTGAGAATCACCCTAAACTAACCCGTGAGAGAACTTAACGATGTCTGGTTGGAATTTGTGAAAACCAGACATCGGATTTTGACGGGGTATTTTTTTAAAAAAATTCGCAAACGAACCGCAATACAAGTTGACGATGGGAAATTTCCAAAATTTCTGCCAAATTTGAGGGGATTTTTCGAAAATTCATAATTCATTCCAATTTTTTCCAGGGAATCGTCATTTCAAATAATTCGTCCGAGATTTCTTGACACATTTTGGCGGCGAAAACTCGGATTTTCGGGCAGAATTTCGAGAAATTTGGTTTGAAATGCCGATCGGGGGGTTTCGAGAACTCACTATATCGTCTGGTGCGAGCCATTCGGCGTGGCTTTTCTTGGAATTTTGTCGAAAAATGTTGAAAACGGTACACGGCCCGGCCAAATCTGACAGAAACGTCATTATTGACGCTGTCGGTTTTAGGAAAAACTCGACAACACCTCGGGGCATTTATACAGTGTTTTTGGAAAAAAAAGTACTGTGTTAGCGTGCGACATTGAACCGTGGTCTAGAGGGGACTTTTCAGCGTCTATCGGACATCAAAAACCAAAGAATTCTTCAAATTCGACGGCACTTTGATAAATTTTCCCAGACCGGGACAGACGTTGATGGCGTAATATTTCACAAAAACAGGCGATTGATGGGGCAAAACACGTCTGGTAGGTACTCACAGTATATTTGCACTAGAGCCCGATTTTTACCGGCTTCACTTTCGAGAAAAGCCCCTTTTTTCCATTTCCAGACACATCTCGTGGCGGCGTCAATGTCTTGTTGTCACGTCTTGTTCTCTATGAAATCCCAGATAATTCCATCGGACCTTCTGGTCAGATCTTTAGAAAGGGTCCATGCTTCGATCCATATGCGTTCTATTACGTCTTTGTAGTCCATTTTATCGGAATCTGTGTGCAACTTTTCGCATCGATACGGTCGACCTAGCGTCGGACTGCCACTGTCACTTTTGCCAACAGCACCGCACGCCGTTTGCGGTTTTTTTTGCGTGATTTGAACCAAAAACATAGACGACCGTCGACCAGATCCAATTTGTTGCTTTTTTATTCGAAATTTTATGGTATTTCCCCTTTTGTGAGCGTTCGCTATTTAATTGTTTCAATAGGTTTGTTCCATCAGCAGTCCCTGACTGTCCGTGGACGTCAGCAGCCTGCGTATTACGATTTATGAAACGAAGTAACAGGCTGCTGATGAAACAAACCTAATTTCAAACACAACGAATTTCCCTTTGTCAGATTTCGATTTTTGACGTCTCCAGAGGCCACCATATTGAACTTTTCCATTTCTCAACCGATCGGATTGGATTTCTCAACCTGTACTTGCATTGGGTGGGCATTCGAGATGCCTCTGTCACATTTTGATTTTTGACATTTCAAAAGGCCGCCATATTGAACTTTTTTGCATTTTTCAACCGATACGATTGACATTTTCATTTCATACTACTAGTTAAAGGTAGGCAATCAAGATGCAGCATCTGTCAACCTTTGATTTTTGACGTTTTAAAAGATCGCCATATTGAACTTTTGCGATTTTCAGCCAATCCGATTTGGATTTCCAACTTAAACCTGTTTTGGGTAGGCAATCGAGATGCATTCGTCAACCTTCGATTTTTGACGTTTCAAAAGGCCGCCATATTGAACTTTTGCATTTTCGACCTATCCGATTGGGATTTAGAAATTAGAACGCTTGTCAAACCAATCCATCCCACATTCGAGCAAAACGGCTTGTGAGAATGGTGAATACGCCTTGATTTGATGGATAATTGTAATTTTCTTGTGCAAAAGAAGCTTATCAAGTGACTCCAGTTCACGTTTTAAAGCCAGCCTTAGTGAGAATCGTGAAAACGTTCGGTTTTGAATCTCAAATGAAATTTTTTATACAAAACAGGATTGTCAAGCGACACCATTGCAAATTCTAGCGCCAGGGTGTGTGAAAATGGTGAATGCGCCTCGTTTCAACGCTGAAATGTGGTTTTCTTGTACAATTGAATTAAGTATTCGAGTTAAAGTTAGAAAACAAGCTTCTCAAACAACTCCATCCCACATTCAAGCAAAACGGCTTGCGAGAATGGTGAATACGCCTTGATTTGCTGATTGATTGTAGTATTCTTGAGCAAACAAGCTTATCAAGCGACTCCAGTCAACGTTTTAAAGCCAGCCTGAGTGAGAATCGTGAAAACGTTCGGTTTTGAATCTCAAATGAAATTTTTTATACAAAACAGGATTGTCAAGCGACACCATTGCAAATTCTAGCGCCAGGGTGTGTGAAAATGGTGAATGCGCCTCGTTTCAACGCTGAAATGTGGTTTTCTTGTACAATTGAATTAAGTATTCGAGTTAAAGTTAGAAAACAAGCTTCTCAAACAACTCCATCCCACATTCAAGCAAAACGGCTTGCGAGAATGGTGAATACGCCTTGATTTGCTGCTTGATTGTAGTATTCTTGAGCAAACAAGCTTATCAAGCGACTCCAGTTCACGTTTTAAAGCCAGCCTTAGTGATAATCGTGAAAACGTTCGGTTTTGAATCTCAAATGAAATTTTTTATACAAAACAGGATTGTCAAGCGACACCATTGCAAATTCTAGCGCCAGGGTGTGTGAAAATGGTGAATGCGCCTCGTTTCAACGCTGAAATGTGGTTTTCTTGTACAATTGAATTAAGTATTCGAGTTAAAGTTAGAAAACAAGCTTCTCAAACAACTCCATCCCACATTCAAGCAAAACGGCTTGCGAGAATGGTGAATACGCCTTGATTTGCTGCTTGATTGTAGTATTCTTGAGCAAACAAGCTTATCAAGCGACTCCAGTCAACGTTTTAAAGCCAGCCTGAGTGAGAATCGTGAAAACGTTCGGTTTTGAATCTTAGCTGTAGTTTTTCAGTACAGAACAAGATTGTCAAGCGACACCCTTGCAAATTCTAGCACCAGTGTTTGTGAAAATGGTGAATGCGCCTTGTTTCAACGCTGAAATGTGGTTTTCTAGTACAATTGAATAAAGTGTTCGAGTAAAAGTTGGAAAACAAGCTTGTCAACCAAATTCATCCCACATTCTAGCAAAACGGCTTGTGAAAATGGTGAATACGGCTTGATTTGATGCTTGATTGTAGTTTTCTTGAGCAAAACAAGCTCATCAAGCGACTCCAGTCCACGTTTTAAGCCAGCCTTAGTGAGAATCGTGAAAACGTTCGGTTTTGGATCTTAGCTGTAGTTTTTCTGTACAGAACAAGATTGTCAAGCGACACCCTTGCAAATTCTAGTACCAGGGTGTGTGAAAATTGAGAGTGCGCCTTGTTTCAACGCTGAAATGTGGTTTTCTAGTACAAATGAATAAAGTGTTCAAGTAAAAGTTGGCAAACAAGCTCATCAAACAACTCCATCCCACATTCTAGCAAAACCGCTTGTGAGAATGGTGATTACGCCTTGATTTGATGCTTGATTGTAGTTTTCTTGAGCAAAACAAGCTTATCAAGCAACTCCAGTTCACGTTTTAAAGCCAGTATTAGTGACAGGCGTGGAAACGTTTTGTTTTGAATCTCAAATGTAATTTTTACACAAAACAAGATTGTCAAGCGACACCATTGCGAATTTTAGCGCCAGGGTGTGTGAAAATGGTGAATGCGGCTCGTTTCAAGGCAGAAATGTTGTTTTCTTGTACATTTGAATGAAGTGTTCGAGTAAAAGTTGGAAAACAAGCTGTCAAACAAATCCATCCCACATTCTAGCAAAACAACTTGTGAAAATGGTGAATACGCTTCGATTTGATGCTTGATTGTAGTATTCTTATGCGAAACAAGCTTATCAAGTGACTCCAGTTCACGTTTTAAAGCCAGCATTGATGAGAATCGTGAAAACGTTTCGTTATAATGCTCAAATGTACTTTTTCTGTACAAAACAAGAATGTCAAGCGACACCATTGCAAATTCTAGGGCCAGGGTGTGTGAAAATGGTGAATGCGCCTCGTTTCAACGCTGAAATGTAGTTTTCTTGTACAATTGAATGAAGTGTTCGAGTTAAAATTAGAAAACAGGCCTGTCAAACAACTCCATCCCACATTCTAGCAAAACGGCTTGTGAAAATGGTGGATACGCCTTGATTTGATGCTTGATTGTAGTTTTCTTGAGCAAAACAAGCTTATCAAGCGACTCCAGTTCACGTTTTGAGCCAGCAATAGTGAGAATCGTGGAAACGTTTTGTTTTGAATCTCAAAATGTAATTTAAAAAAAAAAAAAAAGATTGTCAAGCGACACCATTGCAAATTCCAGCGCCAGGGTGTTTGAAAATGGTGGATGCGCCTCGTTTGAACGCTGAAATGTGGTTTTCTTCTAATATTGAATGAAGTGTTCAAGTAAAAGTTGGGAAACAAGCTTGTCAAACAACTTCATTCCATATTCTAGCAAAACGGCTTGTGAGAATGGTGATTACGCCTTGATTTGATGCTTGATTGTAGTTTTCTTGAGCAAAACAAGCTTATCAAGCGACTCCAGTTCACGTTTTGAAGCCAGCAATAGTGAGAATCGTGAAAACGTTTTGTTTTGAATCTCAAAATGTAATTTAAAAAAAAAAGGATTGTCAAGCGACACCATTGCAAATTCCAGCGCCAGGGTGTTTGAAAATGGTGGATGCGCCTCGTTTGAACGCTGAAATGTGGTTTTCTTGTACAATTGAATTAAGTATTCGAGTTAAAGTTAGAAAACAAGCTTCTCAAACAACTCCATCCCACATTCAAGCAAAACGGCTTGCGAGAATGGTGAATACGCCTTGATTTGCTGCTTGATTGTAGTATTCTTGAGCAAACAAGCTTATCAAGCGACTCCAGTCAACGTTTTAAAGCCAGCCTGAGTGAGAATCGTGAAAACGTTCGGTTTTGAATCTTAGCTGTAGTTTTTCAGTACAGAACAAGATTGTCAAGCGACACCCTTGCAAATTCTAGCACCAGTGTTTGTGAAAATGGTGAATGCGCCTTGTTTCAACGCTGAAATGTGGTTTTCTAGTACAATTGAATAAAGTGTTCGAGTAAAAGTTGGAAAACAAGCTTGTCAAACAAATCCATCCCACATTCTAGCAAAACGGCTTGTGAAAATGGTGAATACGGCTTGATTTGATGCTTGATTGTAGTTTTCTTGAGCAAAACAAGCTCATCAAGCGACTCCAGTCCACGTTTTAAGCCAGCCTTAGTGAGAATCGTGAAAACGTTCGGTTTTGGATCTTAGCTGTAGTTTTTCTGTACAGAACAAGATTGTCAAGCGACACCCTTGCAAATTCTAGTACCAGGGTGTGTGAAAATTGAGAATGCGCCTTGTTTCAACGCTGAAATGTGGTTTCCTAGTACAAATGAATAAAGTGTTCAAGTAAAAGTTGGCAAACAAGCTCATCAAACAACTCCATCCCACATTCTAGCAAAACCGCTTGTGAGAATGGTGATTACGCCTTGATTTGATGCTTGATTGTAGTTTTCTTGAGCAAAACAAGCTTATCAAGCAACTCCAGTTCACGTTTCAAAGCCAGTATTAGTGACAGGCGTGGAAACGTTTTGTTTTGAATCTCAAATGTAATTTTTACACAAAACAAGATTGTCAAGCGACACCATTGCGAATTTTAGCGCCAGGGTGTGTGAAAATGGTGAATGCGGCTCGTTTCAAGGCAGAAATGTTGTTTTCTTGTACATTTGAATGAAGTGTTCGAGTAAAAGTTGGAAAACAAGCTGTCAAACAAATCCATCCCACATTCTAGCAAAACGGCTTGTGAAAATGGTGAATACGCTTCGATTTGATGCTTGATTGTAGTATTCTTATGCGAAACAAGCTTATCAAGTGACTCCAGTTCACGTTTTAAAGCCAGCATTGATGAGAATCGTGAAAACGTTTCGTTATAATGCTCAAATGTACTTTTTCTGTACAAAACAA
Source organism: Anaspis maculata (assembly GCA_949128115.1). Taxonomy (NCBI): domain Eukaryota; kingdom Metazoa; phylum Arthropoda; class Insecta; order Coleoptera; family Scraptiidae; genus Anaspis; species Anaspis maculata. The sequence continues at coordinate 57,776,495 of OX421967.1, read as the reverse complement.
GAATGTCAAGCGACACCATTGCAAATTGCAGCGCCAGGGTGTGTGAAAATGGTGGATGCGCCTCGTTTGAACGCTGAAATGTGGTTTTCTTCTACAATTGAATGAAGTGTTCGAGTAAAAGTTGGGAAACAAGCTTGTCAAACAAATCCATCCCACATTCTAGCAAAACGGCTTGTGAAAATGGTGATTACGCTTTGATTTGATGCTTGATTGTAGTTTTCTTGTGCAAAACAAGCTTATCAAGTGACTCCAGTTCACGTTTTCAAGCCAGCATTGATGAGAATCGTGAAAACGTTTCGTTATAAATCTCAAATGTACTTTTTCTGTACAAAACAAGAATGTCAAGCGACACCATTGCAAATTCTAGGGCCAGGGTGTGTGAAAATGGTGAATGCGCCTCGTTTCAACGCTGAATTGTAGTTTTCTTGTACAATTGAATGAAGTGTTCGAGTTAAAATTAGAAAACAAGCCTGTCAAACAACTCCATCCCACATTCTAGCAAAACGGCTTGTGAAAATGGTGGATACGCCTTGATTTGATGCTTGATTGTAGTTTTCTTGAGCAAAACAAGCTTATCAAGCGACTCCAGTTCACGTTTTGAGCCAGCAATAGTGAGAATCGTGAAAACGTTTTGTTTTGAATCTCAAAATGTAATTTAAAAAAAAAAAAAAGATTGTCAAGCGACACCATTGCAAATTCCAGCGCCAGGGTGTTTGAAAATGGTGGATGCGCCTCGTTTGAACGCTGAAATGTGGTTTTCTTCTAATATTGAATAAAGTGTTCGAGTAAAAGTTGGGAAACAAGCTTGTCAAACAAATCCATCCCATATTCTAGCAAAACGGCTTGTGAAAATGGTAAATACGCCTTGATTTGATGCTTGATTGTAGTTTTCTTGAGCAAAACAAGCTTATCAAGCGACTCCAGTTCACGTTTTGAAGCCAGCAATAGTGAGAATCGTGAAAACGTTTTGTTTTGAATCTCAAAATGTAATTTAAAAAAAAAGGATTGTCAAGCGACACCATTGCAAATTCCAGCGCCAGGGTGTTTGAAAATGGTGGATGCGCCTCGTTTGAACGCTGAAATGTGGTTTTCTTCTACAATTGAATGAAGTGTTCGAGTGAAAGTTGGGAAACAAGCTTGTCAAACAACTTCATTCAATATTCTAGCAAAACGGCTTGTGAGAATGGTGAATACGCCTTGATTTGATGCTTGATTGTAGTTTTCTTGAGCAAAACAAGCTTATCAAGCGACTCCAGTTCACGTTTTGAAGCCAGCAATAGTGAGAATCGTGAAAACGTTTTGTTTTGAACCTCAAATGTGATTTTTTTCAAAAAACAGGATTGTCAAGCGACACCATTGCAAATTCCAGCGCCAGGGTGTGTGAAAATGGTGGATGCGCCTCGTTTGAACGCTGAAATGTGGTTTTCTTCTACAATGGATTGTTATACTAAAAAAAATTTTTGATTGAAATGAAACTACATTGAAAAAAAATTGACCCGTGTCTTTTTATTCAGTCAAAAACCGTATCGTTTGGGCGCAATAAATAAATAACATCAACTATTTCTGACGTCACAGCGAGTCACCGCCTATACCGCCTGTGTAAATGACGTCAGAAATAGGCAGAATATAGGAATTTCGTTTATTTATTGCGGCCAAACGATACGATTTTTGGCTGAATAAAAAAATACGGGTCAGTTATTTTCCAATATAGTTTCTGATGCCATCGAAAAAAAATTTTTTTTTCAAAAGTATAATACTCTATTGAATGAAGTGTTCGAGTAAAAGTTGGGAAACAAGCTTGTCAAACAACTTTATTTCATATTCTAGCAAAACGGCTTGTGAGAATGGTGATTACGCCTTGATTTGATGCTTGATTTTAGTTTTCTTGAGCAAAACAAGCTTATCAAGCGACTCCAGTTCACGTTTCGAAGCCAGTATTAGTGAGAATCGTGGAAACGTTTCGTTTTTGAACTCGAATGTAATTTCTATACAAAACAAGATTGTCAAGCGACACCATTGCAAATTCTAGCATCAGGGTGTGTGCAAATGGTAAATGCGGCTCGTTTCAACGCTGAAATGTGGTTTTCTTGTACAATTGAATGAAGTGTTCGAGTAAAAGTTGGAAAACAAGCTTGTCAAACAAATCCATCCCATATTCTAGCAAAACGGCTTGTGAAAATGGTGAATACGCCTTGATTTGATGCTTGATTGTAGTTTTCTTGAGCAAAACAAGCTTATCAAGCGACTCCAGTTCACGTTTTGAAGCCAGCAATAGTGAGAATCGTGAAAACGTTTTGTTTTGAATCTCAAATGTGATTTTTTTCAAAAAACAAGATTGTCAAGCGACACCATTGCAAATTCTAGCATCAGGGTGTGTGCAAATGGTAAATGCGGCTCGTTTCAACGCTGAAATGTGGTTTTCTTGTACAATTGAATGAAGTGTTCGAGTAAAAGTTGGGAAACAAGCTTGTCAAACAAATCCATCCCATATTCTAGCAAAACGGCTTGTGAAAATGGTAAATACGCCTTGATTTGATGCTTGATTGTAGTTTTCTTGAGCAAAACAAGCTTGTCAAGCGACTCCAGTTCACGTTTTGAAGCCAGCAATAGTGAGAATCGTGAAAACGTTTTGTTTTGGATCTCAAATGTGATTTTTTTCAAAAAACAGGATTGTCAAGCGACACCATTGCAAATTCCAGCGCCAGGGTGTGTGAAAATGGTGGATGCGCCTCGTTTGAACGCTGAAATGTGGTTTTCTTCTACAATTGAATGAAGTGTTCGAGTTAAAATTAGAAAACAAGCCTGTCAAACAACTCCATCCCACATTCTAGCAAAACGGCTTGTGAAAATGGTGGATACGCCTTGTTTTGATGCTTGATTGTAGTTTTCTTGAGCAAAACAAGCTTATCAAGCGACTCCAGTTCACGTTTTGAAGCCAGCAATAGTGAGAATCGTGAAAACGTTTTGTTTTGAATCTCAAATGTGATTTTTTTCAAAAAACAAGATTGTCAAGCGACACCATTGCAAATTCTAGCATCAGGGTGTGTGCAAATGGTAAATGCGGCTCGTTTCAACGCTGAAATGTGGTTTTCTTGTACAATTGAATGAAGTGTTCGAGTAAAAGTTGGGAAACAAGCTTGTCAAACAAATCCATCCCATATTCTAGCAAAACGGCTTGTGAAAATGGTAAATACGCCTTGATTTGATGCTTGATTGTAGTTTTCTTGAGCAAAACAAGCTTGTCAAGCGACTCCAGTTCACGTTTTGAAGCCAGCAATAGTGAGAATCGTGAAAACGTTTTGTTTTGGATCTCAAATGTGATTTTTTTCAAAAAACAGGATTGTCAAGCGACACCATTGCAAATTCCAGCGCCAGGGTGTGTGAAAATGGTGGATGCGCCTCGTTTGAACGCTGAAATGTGGTTTTCTTCTACAATTGAATGAAGTGTTCGAGTTAAAATTAGAAAACAAGCCTGTCAAACAACTCCATCCCACATTCTAGCAAAACGGCTTGTGAAAATGGTGGATACGCCTTGATTTGATGCTTGATTGTAGTTTTCTTGAGCAAAACAAGCTTATCAAGCGACTCCAGTTCACGTTTTGAAGCCAGCAATAGTGAGAATCGTGAAAACGTTTTGTTTTGAATCTCAAAATGTAATTTAAAAAAAAAAGGATTGTCAAGCGACACCATTGCAAATTCCAGCGCCAGGGTGTGTGAAAATGGTGGATGCGCCTCGTTTGAACGCTGAAATGTGGTTTTCTTCTACAATTGAATGAAGTGTTCGAGTTAAAATTAGAAAACAAGCCTGTCAAACAACTCCATCCCACATTCTAGCAAAACGGCTTGTGAAAATGGTGAATACGCCTTGATTTGATGCTTGATTGTAGTTTTCTTGAGCAAAACAAGCTTGTCAAGCGACTCCAGTTCACGTTTTGAAGCCAGCAATAGTGAGAATCGTGAAAACGTTTTGTTTTGGATCTCAAATGTGATTTTTTTCAAAAAACAGGATTGTCAAGCGACACCATTGCAAATTCCAGCGCCAGGGTGTGTGAAAATGGTGGATGCGCCTCGTTTGAACGCTGAAATGTGGTTTTCTTCTACAATTGAATGAAGTGTTCGAGTTAAAATTAGAAAACAAGCCTGTCAAACAACTCCATCCCACATTCTAGCAAAACGGCTTGTGAAAATGGTGGATACGCCTTGATTTGATGCTTGATTGTAGTTTTCTTGAGCAAAACAAGCTTATCAAGCGACTCCAGTTCACGTTTTGAAGCCAGCAATAGTGAGAATCGTGAAAACGTTTTGTTTTGAATCTCAAAATGTAATTTAAAAAAAAAAGGATTGTCAAGCGACACCATTGCAAATTCCAGCGCCAGGGTGTGTGAAAATGGTGGATGCGCCTCGTTTGAACGCTGAAATGTGGTTTTCTTCTACAATTGAATGAAGTGTTCGAGTTAAAATTAGAAAACAAGCCTGTCAAACAACTCCATCCCACATTCTAGCAAAACGGCTTGTGAAAATGGTGGATACGCCTTGATTTGATGCTTGATTGTAGTTTTCTTGAGCAAAACAAGCTTGTCAAGCGACTCCAGTTCACGTTTTGAAGCCAGCAATAGTGAGAATCGTGAAAACGTTTTGTCTTGGATCTCAAATGTGATTTTTTTCAAAAAACAGGATTGTCAAGCGACACCATTGCAAATTCCAGCGCCAGTGTGTGTGAAAATGGTGGATGCGCCTCGTTTGAACGCTGAAATGTGGTTTTCTTCTACAATTGAATGAAGTGTTCGAGTTAAAATTAGAAAACAAGCCTGTCAAACAACTCCATCCCACATTCTAGCAAAACGGCTTGTGAAAATGGTGGATACGCCTTGATTTGATGCTTGATTGTAGTTTTCTTGAGCAAAACAAGCTTATCAAGCGACTCCAGTTCACGTTTTGAAGCCAGCAATAGTGAGAATCGTGAAAACGTTTTGTTTTGAATCTCAAAATGTAATTTAAAAAAAAAAGGATTGTCAAGCGACACCATTGCAAATTCCAGCGCCAGGGTGTGTGAAAATGGTGGATGCGCCTCGTTTGAACGCTGAAATGTGGTTTTCTTCTACAATTGAATGAAGTGTTCGAGTTAAAATTAGAAAACAAGCCTGTCAAACAACTCCATCCCATATTCTAGCAAAACGGCTTGTGAAAATGGTGAATACGCCTTGATTTGATGCTTGATTGTAGTTTTCTTGAGCAAAACAAGCTTATCAAGCGACTCCAGTTCACGTTTTGAAGCCAGCAATAGTGAGAATCGTGAAAACGTTTTGTTTTGAATCTCAAAATGTAATTTAAAAAAAAAAGGATTGTCAAGCGACACCATTGCAAATTCCAGCGCCAGGGTGTTTGAAAATGGTGGATGCGCCTCGTTTGAACGCTGAAATGTGGTTTTCTTCTACAATTGAATGAAGTGTTCGAGTAAAAGTTGGGAAACAAGCTTGTCAAACAACTTCATTCCATATTCTAGCAAAACGGCTTGTGAGAATGGTGAATACGCCTTGATTTGATGCTTGATTGTAGTTTTCTTGAGCAAAACAAGCTTATCAAGCGACTCCAGTTCACGTTTTGAAGCCAGCAATAGTGAGAATCGTGAAAACGTTTTGTTTTGAACCTCAAATGTGATTTTTTTCAAAAAACAGGATTGTCAAGCGACACCATTGCAAATTCCAGCGCCAGGGTGTGTGAAAATGGTGGATGCGCCTCGTTTGAACGCTGAAATGTGGTTTTCTTCTACAATGGATTGTTATACTAAAAAAAATTTTTGATTGAAATGAAACTACATTGAAAAAAAATTGACCCGTGTCTTTTTATTCAGTCAAAAACCGTATCGTTTGGGCGCAATAAATAAATAACATCAACTATTTCTGACGTCACAGCGAGTCACCGCCTATACCGCCTGTGTAAATGACGTCAGAAATAGGCAGAATATAGGAATTTCGTTTATTTATTGCGGCCAAACGATACGATTTTTGGCTGAATAAAAAAATACGGGTCAGTTATTTTCCAATATAGTTTCTGATGCCATCGAAAAAAAAAATTTTTTTCAAAAGTATAATACTCTATTGAATGAAGTGTTCGAGTAAAAGTTGGGAAACAAGCTTGTCAAACAACTTTATTTCATATTCTAGCAAAACGGCTTGTGAGAATGGTGATTACGCCTTGATTTGATGCTTGATTTTAGTTTTCTTGAGCAAAACAAGCTTATCAAGCGACTCCAGTTCACGTTTTGAAGCCAGCAATAGTGAGAATCGTGAAAACGTTTTGTTTTGAATCTCAAATGTGATTTTTTTCAAAAAACAAGATTGTCAAGCGACACCATTGCAAATTCTAGCATCAGGGTGTGTGCAAATGGTAAATGCGGCTCGTTTCAACGCTGAAATGTGGTTTTCTTGTACAATTGAATGAAGTGTTCGAGTAAAAGTTGGAAAACAAGCTTGTCAAACAAATCCATCCCATATTCTAGCAAAACGGCTTGTGAAAATGGTAAATACGCCTTGATTTGATGCTTGATTGTAGTTTTCTTGAGCAAAACAAGCTTGTCAAGCGACTCCAGTTCACGTTTTGAAGCCAGCAATAGTGAGAATCGTGAAAACGTTTTGTTTTGGATCTCAAATGTGATTTTTTTCAAAAAACAGGATTGTCAAGCGACACCATTGCAAATTCCAGCGCCAGGGTGTGTGAAAATGGTGGATGCGCCTCGTTTGAACGCTGAAATGTGGTTTTCTTCTACAATTGAATGAAGTGTTCGAGTTAAAATTAGAAAACAAGCCTGTCAAACAACTCCATCCCACATTCTAGCAAAACGGCTTGTGAAAATGGTGGATACGCCTTGATTTGATGCTTGATTGTAGTTTTCTTGAGCAAAACAAGCTTATCAAGCGACTCCAGTTCACGTTTTGAAGCCAGCAATAGTGAGAATCGTGAAAACGTTTTGTTTTGAATCTCAAAATGTAATTAAAAAAAAAAAAAGGATTGTCAAGCGACACCATTGCAAATTCCAGCGCCAGGGTGTTTGGAAATGGTGGATGCGCCTCGTTTGAACGCTGAAATGTGGTTTTCTTCTACAATTGAATGAAGTGTTCGAGTAAAAGTTGGGAAACAAGCTTGTCAAACAACTTCATTCCATATTCTAGCAAAACGGCTTGTGAGAATGGTGAATACGATTTGATTTGATGCTTGATTGTAGTTTTCTTGAGCAAAACAAGCTTATCAAGCGACTCCAGTTCACGTTTTGAAGCCAGCAATAGTGAGAATCGTGGAAACGTTTTGTTTTGAATCTCAAATGTGATTTTTTTCAAAAAACAGGATTGTCAAGCGACACCATTGCAAATTCCAGCGCCAGGGTGTGTGAAAATGGTGGATGCGCCTCGTTTGAACGCTGAAATGTGGTTTTCTTCTACAATTGAATGAAGTGTTCGAGTAAAAGTTGGGAAACAAGCTTGTCAAACAAATCCATCCCACATTCTAGCAAAACGGCTTGCGAAGATGGTGATTACGCTTTGATTTGATGCTTGATTGTAGTTTTCTTGTGCAAAACAAGCTTATCAAGTGACTCCAGTTCACGTTTTCAAGCCAGCATTGATGAGAATCGTGAAAACGTTTCGATATGAATCTCAAATGTACTTTTTCTGTACAAAACAAGAATGTCAAGCGACACCATTGCAAATTCTAGGGCCAGGGTGCGTGAAAATGGTGAATGCGCCTCGTTTCAACGCTGAAATGTAGTTTTCTTGTACAATTGAATGAAGTGTTCGAGTTAAAATTAGAAAACAAGCCTGTCAAACAACTCCATCCCACATTCTAGCAAAACGGCTTGTGAAAATGGTGGATACGCCTTGATTCGATGCTTGATTGTAGTTTTCTTAAGCAAAACAAGCTTATCAAGCGACTCCAGTTCACGTTTTGAAGCCAGCAATAGTGAGAATCGTGAAAACGTTTTGTTTTGAATCTCAAAATGTAATTTAAAAAAAAAAAGGATTGTCAAGCGACACCATTGCAAATTCCAGCGTCAGGGTGTTTGAAAATGGTGGATGCGCCTCGTTTGAACGCTGAAATGTGGTTTTCTTCTACAAATGAATGAAGTGTTCGAGTAAAAGTTGGGAAACAAGCTTGTCAAACAACTTCATTCCATATTCTAGCAAAACGGCTTGTGAGAGTGGTGAATACGCCTTGATTTGATGCTTGATTGTAGTTTTCTTGAGCAAAACAAGCTTATCAAGCGACTCCAGTTCACGTTTTGAAGCCAGCAATAGTGAGAATCGTGAAAACGTTTTGTTTTGAATCTCAAATGTGATTTTTTTCAAAAAACAGGATTGTCAAGCGACACCATTGCAAATTCCAGCGCCAGGGTGTGTGAAAATGGTGGATGCGCCTCGTTTGAACGCTGAAATGTGGTTTTCTTCTACAATTGAATGAAGTGTTCGAGTAAAAGTTGGGAAACAAGCTTGTCAAACAAATCCATCCCACATTCTAGCAAAACGGCTTGTGAAAATGGTGATTACGCTATGATTTGATGCTTGATTGTAGTTTTCTTGTGCAAAACAAGCTTATCAAGTGACTCCAGTTCACGTTTTCAAGCCAGCATTGATGAGAATCGTGAAAACGTTTCGATATAAATCTCAAATGTACTTTTTCTGTACAAAACAAGAATGTCAAGCGACACCATTGCAAATTCTAGGGCCAGGGTGTGTGAAAATGGTGAATGCGCCTCGTTTCAACGCTTAAATGTGGTTTTCTTGTACAATTTAATGAAGTGTTCGAGTTAAAGTTAGAAAACAAGCTTGTCAAACAACTCCATCCAACATTCAAGCAAAACGGCTTGTGAGAATGGTGATTACGCCTTGATTTGATGCTTGATTGTAGTTTTCTTGAGCAAAACAAGCTTATCAAGCGACTCCTGTTCACGTTTTGAAGCCAGCAATAGTGAGAATCGTGAAAACGTTTTGTTTTGAATCTCAAATGTAATTTTTTTCAAAAAACAGGATTGTCAAGCGACACCATTGCAAATTCCCGCGCCAGGGTGTGTGAAAATGGTGGATGCGCCTCGTTTGAACGCTGAAATGTGGTTTTCTTCCACAATTGAATGAAGTGTTCAAGTAAAAGTTGGGAAACAAGCTCATCAAACAACTCCATCCCACATTCTAGCAAAACGTCTTGTGAGAATGGTGATTACGCCTTGATTTGATGCTTGATTGTAGTTTTCTTGAGCAAAACAAGCTTATCAAGCGACTCCAGTTCACGTTTTAAAGCCAGTATTAGTGAGAATCGTGGAAACGTTTCGTTTTGAATCTCGAATGTAATTTCTATACAAAACAAGATTGTCAAGCGACACCATTGCGAATTTTAGCGCCAGGGTGTATGAAAATGGTGAATGCGGCTCGTTTAAACGCTGAAATGTGGTTTTCTTCTACAATTGAATGAAGTGTTCGAGTAAAAGTTGGGAAACAAGCTTGTCAAACAACTCCATTCCATATTCTAGCAAAACGGCTCGTGAGAATGGTGATTACGCCTTGATTTGATGCTTGATTGGAGTTTCCTTGTGCAGAACAAGCTTATCAAGTTACTCCAGTTCACGTTTCAGATCCAGCATTCGTGAGCAAACGTTCCGTTTTGAACCTCAAATGTAATTTTTCTATACAAAACAAAATTGTCAAGCGACACCATTGCAAATTCTAGCGCAAGGGTGTGTGCAAATGGTGAATTGCGTCGTTTGAACGCTGAAATGTGGTTTTCTTGTACAATTGAATGAAGTGTTCGAGTAAAAGTTGGAAAACAAGCTTGTCAAACAAATCCATCTCACATTCTAGCAAAACGGCTTGTGAAAATGGTGAATACGCCTTGATTTGATGCTTGATTGTAGTTTTCTTGAGCAAAACAAGCTTATCAAGCGACTCCAGTCCACGTTTTAAAGCCAGCCTTAGTGAGAATCGTGAAAACGTTCGGTTTTGAATCTTAGCTGTAGTTTTTCAGTACAGAACAAGATTGTCAAGCGACACCCTTTCAAATTCTAGCACCAGGGTGTGTGAAAATGGTAAATGCGGCTCGTTTCAACGCTGAAATGTGGTTTTCTTGTACAATTGAATGAAGTGTTCGAGTTCAAGTTAGAAAACAAGCTTGTCAAAACAACTCCATCCCACATTCAAGCAAAACGGCTTGTGAGAATGGTGATAACGCCTTGATTTGATGCTTGATTGTAGTTTTCTAGTGGAAAACAGGCTCATCAAGCGACTCCAGTTCACATTTTGAAGCCAGCATTAGTGCGAATCTTGAAAACGTTTCGTTTTAAATCTCAAATGTAACATTTCTGTACAAAACAAGAATGTCAAGCGACACCATTGCATATGCTAGCGCCAGGGTGTGTGAAAATGGTGGATGCGCCTCGTTTGAACGCTGAAATGTGGTTTTCTTGTACAATTGAATGAAGTGTTCGGGTTGAAGTTAGAAAACAAGCTTGTCAAACAACTCCATCCAACATTCTAGCAAAACGGCTTGTAAGAATGGTGGATACGCCTTGATTTGATGCTTGATTGTAGTTTTCTAGTGGAAAACAGGCTTATCAAGCGACTCCAGTTCACATTTTAAAGCCAGCATTAGTGCGAATTTTGAAAACGTTTCGTTTGGAATCTCAAATGTAACTTTTCTGTACAAAACAAGAATGTCAAGCGACACCATTACAAATTCTAGCGCAAGGGTGTGTGCAAATGGTGAATTGCGTCGTTTGAACGCTGAAATGGGGTTTTCTTGTACAATTGAATAAAGTGTTCAAGTAAAATTTGGCAAACAAGCTCATCAAACAACTCCATCCCACATTCAAGCAAAACGGCTTGTGAAAATGGTGAATACGCCTTGATTTGATGCTTGATTGTGGTTTTTTTGTGCGAAACAGGCTTATTAAGCGACTCCAAATCACGTTTTGAAGCCAGCCTTGGTGAGAATCGTAAAAACGTTGGTTTAGAATCTAAGATGTAGTTTTTCTGTACAGAACAAGATTGTCAAGCGACACCATTGCAAATTCTAGCGCCAGGGTGTGTGAAAATGGTGAATGCGGCTAGTTTCAACGCTGAATGGTGGTTTTCTTGTACAATTGAATGAAGAGTTCGAGGAAGAGTTGGAAAACAAGCTCGTCAAACAAATCCATCCCACATTCTAGCAAAACGGCTTGTGAAAATGGTGAATACGCCTTGATTTGATGCTTGATTGTAGTTTTCTTGAGCAAAACAAGCTTATCAAGCGACTCCAGTTCACGTTTTGAAGCCAGCAATAGTGAGAATCGTGAAAAAACGTTTTGTTTTGAATCTCAAATGTAATTTTTTTCAAAAAACAGGATTGTCAAGCGACACCATTGCAAATTCTAGCACCAGGGTGTGTGAAAATTGTGAATGCGCCTTGTTTCAACGCTGAAATGTGGTTTTCTAGTACAATTGAATAAAGTGTTCAAGTAAAAGTTGGAAAACAAGCGTGTCAAACAAATCCATCCCACATTCTAGCAAAACGGCTTGTGAAAATGGTGAATACGCCTTGATTTGATGCTTGATTGTTGTTTTCTTGAGCAAAACAAGCTTATCAAGCGACTCCAGTTCACGTTTTAAAGCCAGTATTGGTGAGAATCGTGGAAACGTTTCGTTTTGAATCTCGAATGTAATTTTTATACAAAACAAGATTGTCAAGCGACACCATTGCGAATTTTAGCGCCAGGGTGTGTGAAAATGGTGAATGCGGCTCGTTTAAACGCTGAAATGTGGTTTTCTTCTACAATTGAATGAAGTGTTCGAGTAAAAGTTGGGAAACAAGCTTGTCAAACAACTCCATTCCATATTCTAGCAAAACGGCTCGTGAGAATGGTGATTACGCCTTGATTTGATGCTTGATTGTAGTTTTCTTGAGCAAAACAAGCTCATCAAGCGACTCTAGTCCACGTTTTTAAGCCAGCCTTAGTGAGAATCGTGAAAACGTTCGGTTTCGAATCTTACCTGTAGTTTTTCTGTTCAGAACAAGATTGTCAAGCGACACCCTTGCAAATTCTAGCACCAGGGTGTGTGAAAATGGAGAATGCGCCTCGTTTCAACGCTGAAATGTGGTTTTCTTGTACAATTGAATGAAGTGTTCGAGTTGAAGTTAGAATACAAGCTTGTCATACAACTCCATCCAACATTCTAGCAAAACGGCTTGTAAGAATGGTGGATACGCCTTGATTTGATGCTTGATTGTAGTTTTCTAGTGGAAAACAGGCTTATCAAGCGACTACAGTTCACATTTTAAAGCCAGCATTAGTGCCAATCTTGAAAACGTTTCGTTTTGAATCTCAAATGTAACTTCTCTGTACAAAACAAGAATGTCAAGCGACACCATTGCAAATTTTAGCGCCAGGGTGCGTGAAAATGGTGAATGCGCCTCGTTTCAACGCTGAAATGTGGTTTTCTTGTACAATTTTTATGAAGTGTTTGAGTAAAATTTGGAAACAAGCTTGTCAAACAACTCCATCCCACTTTCTAGCAAAACGGCTTGTGAGAATGGTGAATACGCTCTGATTTGATGCTTGATTGGAGTTTCCTTGTGCAGAACAAGCTTATCAAGTTACTCCAGTTCACGTTTCAGATCCAGCATTCGCGTTCCGTTTTGAACCTCAAATGTAATTTTTCTATACAAAACAAAATTGTCAAGCGACACCATTGCAAGTTCTAGCGCAAGGGTGTGTGCAAATGGTGAATTGCGTCGTTTGAACGCTGAAATGTGGTTTTCTTGTACAATTGAATAAAGTGTTCAAGTAAAAGTTGGAAAACAAGCTTATTAAACAACTCCATCCCACATTCTAGCATAACGGCTTGTGAGAATGGTGATACGCCTTGATTTGATGCTCGATTGTAGTTTTTTTGTGCAAAAGAGGCATATCAAGCGTCTTCCAATCAGGTTTTAAAGTCAGCATTCGTGAGAATGGTGAATACGTTCCGTTTTGAATCTCAAATCTAATTTTTCTGTACAAAACAAGAATGTCAATCGACATCATTGCCAATTCTAGTGCCAGAGTGTGTGATAATGGTGAATGCGCCTCGTTTCAACGCTGAAATTTGGTTTTCTTGTAGGTACAATTGAATGAAGTGTTTGAGTAACAGTTGGAAAACAAGCTTGTCAAACAACTCCATCCCACATTCTAGCGAAACGGTTTGTAAGGATGCTAAATACGCCTTAATTTTATGCCTGATTATAATTTTCTTGTGCAAAACAAGCTTATCAAGTGGCTCCAGTTCACGTTTCAAAGCCAGCGTTCGTGAGAATGGTGAATACGTTCCGTTTTAAATCTCAAATGTAATTTTTCTGTATAAAACAAGAATGTCAAGCGACACCATTGCAAATTCTAGCGCCAGGGTGTGTGAAAATGGTAAATGCGCCTCGTTTGAACGCTGAAATGTGGTGTTCTTGTACAATTGAATGAAGTGTTAAAGTAAAAGTTGGAGAACAAGCTTTTCAAGCAACTTTCAAAATAGAGAACTTGAACCTTGAATAAATACATTATAAAGTGAATCACATCACATAATATGTTCACTGTTCTTCAAAATAGTGTATTTTGTGGATGGAATACTAAGTGTTGTTGGAGATTCAATATTTTTATTTCGTAACAATTGGTCATTTGTATAACACTGAAACAACCAAGGATATTTTCATCGCGAGGATGAATGGTTGCAATTAATTTTTTAAGGCTAGAAAAGACAGCTGCCAGAAGTCAATGTTGAGCAGTAGCATGGCAAGCAAAGTGTTGTTGTACAGGTAGTGTGTAATGCGAGCAAGTTCAAGACGGAGTTCAAGACAAAAAATCGGTTGCGAGGTTGTGCCGACAATCGACTGTTCTGGCTTCATGTTATCAAAGTTTTTTGTTATCTGGGTCGGTTCACTGGAGTTAAGGGTATTTTGCGTACAGGCAGTAAGCGACACGTTGTTTCAAATCTGACATGTACTCCATCCATCGGTACGAACAAAGGTTGCATCCTCGGTTGCATCTGAACCAGTTAATATTCCCATTTGTATCATGTTGTAACACGTGTTTCTGTAGGCAGTCCTTTCGTATAGCTCGGTACAAGTAATGGGCGCACTGGAACTAAACGAATTCCTCATTAGCTGCATGTTGCGACATGTGTCTTTTCAGATAACTTTTTTGTTTAGCTCTGTAAGAACAGTTGCTGCACTGGAGCCAATTGATTTCTCCATTAGTTGCCCGTTTCATCATATGACTTTCCAGTTGTTCTTTCCGTTTAGCTCGGTAAGAACAATTGTTGCACTTGAACCAAGCGATTTCTTCATCGGTTGCATGTTGCAACATGTGTCTTTTCAGTTGTCCTTTTTGTTTAGCTCGGTAAGAACAATTGCTGCACTGAAACCAATTGATTTCTTCATTGGTTGCATGTTGCAACATGTGTCTTTTCAAAAGTTCTTTTCGTTTAGATCGGTAAGAACAATTACTGCACTGGAACCAATTGATTTCTTCATCAGTTGCATGTCGCAACATGTGTCTTTGAAGTTGTTCTTTTCGTTTAGCTCGGTAAGAACAATTACTGCACTGGAACCAATTGATTTCTTCATTGGTTGCATGTTGCAACATGTGTCTTTTCAAAAGTCCTTTTCGTTTAGATCGGTAAGAACAATTACTGCACTGGAACCAATTGATTTCTTCATCAGTTGCATGTCGCAACATGTGTCTTTGAAGTTGTTCTTTTCGTTTAGCTCGGTAAGAACAATTACTGCACTGGAACCAATTGATTTCTTCATTGGTTGCATGTTGCAACATGTGACTCTTCAGGCGTCCTTTGTTATTTGCTCGGTAGGAACAGTTGCTGCACTTGAACCAAACGATTTCTTCATTGGCTGCATGTCGCAACTTGTGAATTTCAAGTTGTACTTTTCGTTTAGCTCGGTAAGAACAATTACTGCACTGGAACCAATTGATTTCTTCATCGGCTGCATGTCGCAACATGTGTCTTTTAAGTTGTCCTTTTTGTTTAGCTTGGTAAGAACAACTGCTGCACTTGAACCAAACGATTTCTTCATTGGCTGCATGTCGCAACTTGTGAATTTCAAGTTGTTCTTTTCGTTTAGCTCGGTAAGAACAATTACTGCACTGGAACCAATTGATTTCTTCATCGGCTGCATGTCGCAACATGTGTCTTTTAAGTTGTCCTTTTTGTTTAGCTTGGTAAGAACAACTGCTGCACTTGAACCAAACGATTTCTTCATTGGCTGCATGTCGCAACTTGTGAATTTCAAGTTGTTCTTTTCGTTTAGCTCGGTAAGAACAATTACTGCACTGGAACCAATTGATTTCTTCATCGGCTGCATGTTGCAACATGTGTCTTTTAAGTTGTCCTTTTTGTTTAGCTTGGTAAGAACAACTGCTGCACTTGAACCAATTGATTTCTTCATTAGTTGCATGTTGCAACATGTGACGTTTCAGGCCTCTTCTATCTTTGGCTCGGTAGGAACAATTGTTGCACTGGAACCAATTGATTTCATGTTGCAACATGTGTCTTTTCAGTAGATCTTTTGGTTCAGCAATTTTCTCATTTATTGAATTACGAGTCGGCATGTTCGATTCCATTGCTCCAACGTCTGCTTCTGAAGTTTTCCCATCAGCTCGATTCAACTCTTCTAGCAAATTCTCACCATCAAGGTGTTCTCCTGAAGCCTGTGTAAACGTTGGTGACGTCTTTGCACACAAATCGTAATGTCTCATGAAACATAAGCTTGCGTCAGACCTGTATCTGCAGTGATCACACGCATATCCCACAAATTCCTCACAGAACGTCATAATATTAATGTTTTCTCCATCTCTCCCCGGACTGTGTGCTTGTGTGCAATGTTCGTACAAGTCGAACTGATAGTAGCTCTTGTAGTCGCAGCAGATGCAAGGGAACTGCTGCGGTTCGACAATGGCGTGGAACAGTTCGGCTGCGTAAATGTTCTTGTGGTTCCTCTGTACGTGGTGGTTGAGTTGAAGCACCGATGCAGTCTGATGCGAACATTGCGCACAATGATATCTGTCAACGAATTCGGGTGTATCTAACCTAAAAATTAGAATGGATATTAATTTAATGGAACACCGGGAAGCATTGATCAATAACTCACATTGTGTAGTAGAGTTTTGTGGTCAAAATGTTCTTTTTTCAATTTCACAGGATAATGGTTCTCACTCCTTACAACGAGTCATTGCTTTTTCACTTTTTCAGTGTGATGCTTGTATAAAATATAATGATGAAAATGATGACAGGAGGTAGGTAGTAGTAGGTAGTCACGTTCCGTGAAGTTGGGCGCTGATTTTCTCAGCCGCTGATCTGGCGAGGATTTGCGATTTTAACTACCGATGGGGGCGCTGTAAACAAGATGGAGGATTGTAAGTTTTTCTGTCACCTGTCATCGTGCGTTGTAGAACGGTTGTATTTGTGGTATTTGGGTTAATTAATTATTGATCGTTATCGTAAAAGGTTAATTTTCTTGAATAACTCGATCACCTAAGCGAGTATTTTGTCAATTCGCGCGATTGTCGATGGCTATTTGACAGAAGCGACAGAACAGAAATGACGTAACAACTTACAAAATAGGTTCGCCATTTCAGCCGCCAGGGGTCGTCTAGATTTTTGAAATCGCGAATAGCCCAAGGACGTCTGGAGCGCGATTCTGTACTTGCCTACCGACAATTATCGGATCGGTAGCTAGGGTGAGAACCAATCAAATTCGCTCCTGCCTAGCTACCGATCCGATAATTGTCGGTAGGCAAGTACAGAATCGCGCTCCTGGATAGCCAAGCTTGAGCGCAACTTACAATGGGAAAAACATGTAAATCAAGCGGTTGGCGGCTGACTGCGGCTGCTAACGCTAATACACAATGTAGTAGGTCAGCCTCGAATTTGGGATTTTGTCGCTAGATGTCGCCTAGAGCAATTGGCTTGCAAGAAATCATCAGCGCATATGAGAAAAATTTAAATTTCTGTACCAAACCACCAACATCTATCAGTAAGTTGGGCGCCACGTTGAAATTTGAAGACAGCGTGATTTACAACTAATTTGAGCGACCAAACGACAAATGCTGAACACGCCACCTGCCCGTGCTTTCCGAAAATTGCACAATTTGAACGGCGGCTGGCCTACTAGGAGTAGTTATACAATGCTAATACCATACAATGCTAATACCCTTGACTTTGACAGACTGGAAAACTTAATGATCATTAAGCGTAAATTACGATATAAATGACCATCAGTGTGTCACGTCGTCATTTACTTAATGATCATTTAGAACGTCATTTAGGACCTTAATGGTCAATGGGCCTTATGAATATAAAGATTAGGCAATACACCTATCCCGTCGGCAAATTTTGGTCCCAGTGCGCACGCAATATACCTATCTAACTATTTTCAAAATTGAGTTCGGCAAGTCTGACGGGCATCGGTGCATATTAGGTTTGTTACATCAGCAGTCCCTGACTGTCCGCGGACGTCAGCAGCATGCGCATTACGATTTTGGCGTTCCATAAATCGTAATGCGCAGGCTGCTGACGTCCACGGACAGTCAGAGACTGCTGAACTTGGTACACTTGAGGTCAGCTTTTCTGCATCCACAAAGCTTCTCGCAGTTTTTCAGGCATCTTCAGGAAATCAGCCGTAGCAGATTTTCGAGAGCTACGTTATCCTGGGTTCTAATAGGCATCAACAGAGAAATGTTTGATTTCCAACCTCATTGTTCAGGTGGACAGTTGTTTATTATCTCCAAGCTGCTGTTGAATGATCATTGTTCATCAGAAATCAGTTGAAAAACATCTCATTATTCAACGTGAATCACGTTTTTCAATTATTATACATATTGTGTTTCAAAATACGAGTACTTTGTCAGTTTTAAGCCTGAGTGTCACGATACTATTTTCGTACTATTTTGATGCTATAAATACCTGATTAGAAACGACAAATTCAAAAATTCCCTAGCAACCTAGTCTCTCGTTCTAGATTTCTAGAATGAAAATATGACGAAAATAGTACAGTGACACTCACGACTTTAATTTTGCCAAACCAGAAACTTTATACAAAACAATGCGTTCATACGCGGAGTTACATTTCCAACAATAGTTACCAGACGTTCAACAAAGCACGCAATTTTTTCAAATCATTCAATCATGTTTTAAAATCAATTGAACAATGACCGCAACGTCGTGCCAGTTTGACCACATATGCGACGCGTCACTAGTCATGTACCCCAACTTTGATAGCGCTCCGCAGCTAAGTCGACAAAGATGCATACATGTCATCACGGCATTTTCTATAGATGGTTTAATCCTCTACAAGCTAGTTTGTTCAGATTTTTCATATTTATTACGTTTATTTCGGTATTCAATGAGGAAGCTGGGAGTGCAAATCGCTATTTCCCAACATTTTCTTTTTTTTTTCTTAGATTTCGCGAAACGGTGTGAAATAAAACTTTGGTTTTTTGAATCCAGTTTTTCATCCTCTACATTGTCATAGTTTTTTCATCGAGTCTAGGGTTTTTGTTTCCAGAAGAACCACTTTATCAACAGTATTGTCGCGCAACTTCGAACGTGGTTCATGGCTAACTAGAAAAGATAATAATCGGCCTTAAAGATTTTCTAGTGGAGCATTCAATTCTCTACAACTTTGTTGCTCACAATTTTTTGATATCTCTCATCGTTCTCACAGCATCCAAGAAGGAAGGTCACGCCGCGGACAGTTTTTTCACTTCACTAGACCGGCGCGCAACTTTGACTGCGATAAACGGCTAAACTGAAGAAGTTGGACATATGCCCTCATGAACTTTTTTGTAGAATATTGAATTCCCTACAACTTTGTCCCTGACAGTTTTCACACATCTCTCACCGTTCTCTCACCGTTTCAAAAGGAAGATCGCGGCGCATGTTTTTCCATCTTCTCCATTTTTTCTACCATGATTCCCGGGATGACTGAAAATTAAACTTTGGTTTTTCTTATTCAGTTTTTCATTCTCTACATCGCCATATTTTTTTCATCCTGCCCCTAATTTGTCCCAACTTTGGCCTAAAAATCGCCTCATTTTACTGGACTAATACATCGAAATCCAACAGACACGCGAGTTTCGGACCTAGTCGGGCCAATTTTCACGACATAAGCATAGCATAACCCATAATCAACAAAACAAAATAATGAATTTGCCTTTTTGACTTTGACAGCATTCACATGAATTGACCAATGATGAGTAGCGTAGCAATCTTGCAACTGAAATCAACTCGGAAATCACTGCAGTGGCACCAACCTTACGGAGAAAATAACTGTATTTTAAAATTTATGTAATTGAGGTCTCCAATTTTCCGTTGTCTCTCTTTACTGTGACGTCATGCGTATAAGAGACGGTTAATCGAGGTCATTGGGCGCTTCCCAATAAGGCGTATAAGGACACAATTCGACACATATGGACACAATTTGACACAGCTAGCGTTCCAATAGCAGTAATAGCACCACATGTCGACACAATCGAAACATTGGCGAGGCTGAGTTTAGAATTGAGCTGGCAAGTTCACTTTGACATTGTGTATCCGTCTTGTCGCAGTTATTGGAGAGCGCCCTATGTTTCCTGAGATATGACATTTCGTTTCTGACAATGGGAAATTTTTCGAATCTGACAAGCGCTCTGTCGTGTATTTATTCGATTTCAGCATGGATTTCATAATTTCACTTGTTCTTACCCCCGTTCTTACAAATAAGTGTGTTATATGTAGTGGAAAACTGAGAAGATACTTACAGAAATGGTTCAAGGGTGTTGTGTCGCTCTATGCGAGTCGAGAATAAGACGAATACACCCAGCATAACCATGCACCGGTTCACGAAAGACTCAAACTTGATGGAAGTGTGGCTGCACCAGCACCAGCAGGGATCACGCTGCACCAGACACGTGCATCTTACTACGAAAAAACTCTATTACTTCGTCCATTAAAAACTCCCTTATGGGCTCTAGTGACTTTCCCCACATGATAATGGGAACAGTATAGCTATCCGATTTAAAATTCCCGCAAAAGTCAGAAACGAAACGTCCAAACGTCATAAACGTCAAAACGTCAAAGGTGACCTCGAAAAACCATGTACTTTCTATCTCCTAAAATTAGAAAGGTCAATTGAGCGCATTGAAATATTTCAGAAGCGGTTGAAGATACTCTGAAACGGTTTATTGCGACTTTGCGGCATCTTATCAGCATGAAATTTCGCATCTATCTGGTGATTCTCATGATTATATCAATTTTGATTCAAGAGATAAAATTAGGTCATCATCTGGAATTGATGACGTCACACAGGTCAAACGGCACAATTTACGGCAAACCGTCTGATCAGGCAAGGCTTCAAGCCCCATAAGAAAAAGAAAGGCACTGATGATAGTCATGAAAAATTTCCACCCAAAATCATGGAAAATAACACATATGTTAGATTTGGATAATTTGAACATTCAAACGCCTATATCTGAAGAACTGTCAAAGCGATACTCAATTCATACGCATCAAAATATTCGGTTTCATATGTTTTAACTTTTGCTTCAAAAATGAAATCGATCTTTCCAACGGTTACAGAGATATAGACAAAAAACCTAAAGTTTGCAGACATCTCAAGACATTTTCCAATATGGCGGCCGTAGCACAAGGTTGATCTCCCGGGACTTTTAGTATGTTAATCAGAAGGCTTTTTACCATCACTGTACCAAGTCCCCTTTCCATTGCGATTTTTCTTGAGTTTTTCCCTAAAATGACTGCACTATGAGGGATTCAGCCAGCAGCAGCCAGACTTAAAGTAAACTTGATTCCACAAAATTACACTAAAAACAATGGTAATTGTTGACGACCACTACTTCTCGACTTCAGCCACCAACTTTTCACGGTAGGTAGACACCACCACAACATCACGTTCGTCGACCGTAGTTTCCTGGGGAAACCACTATTTCCACTGTAAAATGCCCCTTCTTTGCATTACTTGTCCTACTATGTAAGTACATGCAAGATGGAAGCGTCCTATATAGCTGTTTAAGTGGTTGCCTAACTCTTAGAAAATGCTAGTCGAGAAGTAGTCGTCGTCAACAATGGGGAACTATAGTGGCAAACGCCTGAAGTAATGGCGCCCGTGTTTCATGCACCCCAGCTGTCATCAGTGTCATTTTAAGCGTACATAACCTCAACTTTGTAATTGTCATTTCGTTTTCATTTGACACTTTTGTCAGCACTCAGCATAGGAACCAGCGGTTTGCGTTACTGCGTGAGTTCAAAAGTAGAAACGCCGATAAGCCAAAAATCGCGTTGAAAAAATTGGTAGTGACGTGTTGTGTATCAGGCTATAACAGTTCCAAAAGACCATACCTTTGGAGTTTGCACCAGCTCTTTTTTATTCCCTCTCAGTGGGGCTCCCTCCTGGCCTCAACTCTTCTTTGAGCACTTTCCACTTTCCGTACATTTGTTTGTATTTCTTTGAGGTTATGTACGTTAGCTGAAGTCGAGAAGTAGTGGTCGTCAACAATTGACCTTTCCAATTTTAGGAGATAGAAAATACATGGTTTTTCGAGGTCACCTTTGACGTTTTGACGTTTATACGTTTATACGTTTGCACGTTTCGCTTCTGACTTTTGCGGGAATTTTGAATCGGTTAGCTATACTGTTTCCATTATCATGTGGGGAAAGTCACTAGAGCCCATAAGGGAGTTTTTAATGGACGAAGTAATAGAGTTTATTCGTAGTAAGATGCACGTGTCTGGTGCAGCGTGATCCCTGCTGGTGCTGGTGCAGCCACACTTCCATCAAGTTTAGGTCTTTTCTGAACCGGTGCATGGTGATGCCGGGTGTATTCGTCTTATTCTCGCACTCGCATAGAGCGACACAACACCCTTGAACCATTTCTGTAAGTATCTTCTCAGTTTTCCACTACATATAACACACTTATTGGCAAGAACGAGGGGTAAGAACAAGTGAAATCATGAAATCCATGGTGAAATCAAATAAATACACGACAGAGCGCTTGTCAGATTCAAAAAATTTCCCATTGTCAGAAACGAAATGTCATATCTCAAGAAACATAGGACGCTTTCCAATAACTGCGACAAGACGGATACACAATGTCAAAGTGCACTTGCCAGCTCAATTCTAAACTCAGCCTCGCCAATGTTTCGATTGTGTCGACATGTGGTGCTATTACTGCTATTGGAACGCTAGCTATGTCAAATTGAGTTCATATGTGTCGAATTGTGTCCTTATACGCCTTATTGGGAAGCGCCCAATGACCTCGATTGACCGTCTCTTATACGCATGACGTCACAGTCAGAGGCGTATCTACGGGGGGGCAAGTGGGGCACGTGCCATGGACGCACTTTGATCCTCAGGGCGCAAATGAGAAGAAAAGATAAAGATGTAAAAAATTAAAAATGAAAAAATGAAATGATGTAGATATTTGAACTGTTGGGCGCAATTCGTGTGAACAATAATTGACAAGCGAAATGGGAATAGTGAAAGAAGGAAAAAACCAAACCAATACATTCAAACAGACGATATCAACTCTCGACTTTCATCCGATCCAGATATAGCCTAATACGGGGGCCCAATTTGTCGCTGACCCACCTGAATAGGCTATTGACCTTATTGGGGAAAATGGCCGTTTCGTCGAGGAAGTTTTAGGGAATTAATTGTCAGAAGAGGTGTAAGTTGCCGCAGGCAACGTCGGCTGTTACGTCAATTGGTGGCACGTCAAAACTGTCACTTTGCTACTGTCTTGTGCAGTCCACTACAAGCACGGATTTCTGAATATAGAGCTGGATAGCTAATACAACACATGCGTGTTGTCCGAACCCAGCTGGCCGCCATACTGTGCTAAAATGTTATTGGCTGACGGGCAACAAATCGGATTCAAAATATAAACCGCCGTCTTTTGTGCATTGGTGTTTACATTTGTTTCAAATATTAATTGTGAAATAATAATTACCTGAAACTGGACGAGTCCTACAGGGAGAGAGCTAAGATGCTTGTACTTTTGTTTCGTAGAATGATTCTTGGTTCTTGAATCTTCCTATTATTCATTTTTTAATTATTGGTTAGTGGTTATGATTTCATTAATGTTGTTTATTACAAATTGCAACTCATTTTATTTCGGAATAGTTAACTACATACATGTTGGAAACGTAAGGTATTTGATGAATTGTTTCGAAGACAAAACGTAGAAACTCAAGCAAAAAACTAATGGCGTCTTCGACTGGCCAGAACGGAGCCAGTTCAGCTCGAAAATCGCTATCACTGATTGGGCAAGGATTTTCGAGAACCTATCGGATCCCTTGATTTTAGAGCCGAACTGGATCGGTTCTAGTGATTTCAAAACGCTACAAAACAACACAAACACGAACCTGATTTATATCACAAAAATAAAATGAAAACAATTATTGAAGTATAACATAATTGTTTATTTGTGCTTAATAATAATTCCGACATAGCTTGGCTTGTTGATGCTTTCGGCATAGCTTGATCTGGTCATGATTCCGGCATAACTTGACTTGTGGTTGTTGGAGCTTCCTGGATAGCTTGACTGCTTTTTGAAGCTACTGGAATGGGTCTCAGGTATACCGTGGTCTCAGGGTAGGCAAATCAAGTGAAGGAATTACATTGGGTTTCAGTTTCTTGAGCAATCCAATTCGCTCGAAGGCTTCATCCAAGAAATGATCTGAACAAACACGCTCTCATTGTTACGCTGCTGAATAAATGTTTGTTGATCCCTACTGATGGCCTGGAGCCACTCCACTTTGATCGTTTCGGAAACCTAAAATAATTCTTTTGTAATAAATGAAAAATCGGATAAAAACATCGAACTTACACATGATAGGTTATGCCGGTTTTGTTTTGTTTGACGCTATTTTTGCAACTAGGCACAAAACAGGACGACATCAAGTCTTTTTCTTCAACAAATCGCTGAAAAACGTCGAGAAAACTTCGCACAAAGAAACGGATAAACAAGAAAAACGTCAAAAAATGACGATAGATTGACATTTGGGTGACATTTGGCAATCAAAGTGACACTCAGGGATGACAATTATTCGCAGCTTTGCCAACCCACAAGCATTAAAGTAACTAAAAATTAGCACAGTATGGCGGCCAACACGCGTTCGACAAAAATTGTGGTGGGGGTATATTGTGATTAGCTATCCAGCTCTATATTCAAAAATCCGTGACTACAAGTCAATAATGTGGGTATTGCAGGTATCCACTGGTGCCCACACGGTAAAAAATTTCTATGAGTGAAGCAGGTTTCCAAATAAGTGAACAGAATTTTTGAGTGAAATTGATTCTCATTGATTGAGTAAAATATTTGTTCACTCAATTACGAGTACTAATTGCTTAATTCCACACCGGCATCAGTAAAATAAGTTTTCACGAAATTATTTCACTCAATCTGGAGTATATCTAACTAAATTATTTCGTCTAAATTACATGATTAGCACCATTTAACCTACTACGCAGGCGCGTGTTGAGAAAACTCATTCTTCGTAGGCCCTCCGGGTATGGTAGTCAGCACTGATTGCTATTGTTATTGTTGTTGCGGAAGTAACCGTAATTGTGTAATTATTGTGATAGTGGTGTGGTTCAGTGGTTGCTGTTGATTGGATTGGCGTTTGCTGTTTTGAATTGCAACGTGGGCAATTCTAATTGAGGCATTCATTGCAAAAACCCCACTTCTCACTTTTTGGTAGAACCCAATTTCGGATATTTGGGGCCATGCTAGACTCAATTCACTGAATAAATATCTGTGAATTCACTGTAGTAAAGTTCCAGGTGTAGTTTTTGCGAAGAATACCTCAATTGTCTTGAAGTGAAACAAATGGTATCAAAAATTCGCCTCGCTTCCAAATGTGACCGAAGCATCCTCCTACACCTCCGCAAATGTGCATGAACAGCTGAAAACAAACCAAATTTTTTGATGCCATTGGATTTCAAGACGATTAGGCCCATACTGCATCCGAAGCACCAATCCAATGTAGAGCAACCACCAAGCACATCATCATCACAATAATCAGACAATTTTTATTATAATTAGGTACTTCCGCAAAAACAGTCGATTGATTATCCGAGTGAAATTCACTCACAATCGAGTGAGTATCCGAGGGAAATTTACTCACAGTCGAGTGAGTATCTAAGTGAAATTCACTCACAATCGGAGTGAACTTCTGCCAACTCTAGACTCAAGCTATGAGTGAAAGTTTTAACTCCAACCTATTTCTCTTCGCTCGATCAAATGAGTACAAATTTTCGCTCAAAATCAGAGTGGATGCGATTCTACTCCGATTTTGAGTGAAATTTCTTTCAATTTTTTTTCCCGTGCACCTAGGCTACTAGACGTCGGAGCATGTGTTCCTCGAAAAAACGTCCTCTACGATCAAGTACCGAGTTCTTCACCAGGTGGCGTTTTTTAAATGTCAATCGCTTATTCTGAAAAAACCGGCTGCGGCGCAATTTCCAAAGTTTCTAATTCAGGGCGCACTTTTTATGTTTTGCCCTAGGCGCAATTTACCCTAGATACGCCACTGGTCACAGTAAAGAGAGACAACGGAAAATATGCGATATTCAGCGGCACGAGTTGCGCTGTAGGTTCGCAAAGCTAGGGGATGGAACTCATGCGTCTGCGCGAGCTAGGAAAAGTCAAAACCTGCAGATTTTCAGCCATCAATTTAACAAAGGAAAATAGATGACAAGAAACTCCTGACTTCCATGCTAGATTATGTGGAATGATGTTGTCCATGTGCATTGCTGTCGAAAAAATGACTTCCGCGCGTAGTGTTCCGAAAAGAACGAAAAAGCCGTTTTCAGTGTATAACTGGTTGCCTAGAAGGTGATGTTTTTTGGGAACACACATGAAATGGAACTGTAATGTTCTTTTCGTACGGTTTTTGCAGCCAGGCACTCAACAAACTGCCCGTCATTTCTGAAAAAAAAAAACAGAAAACACAAAACCTCTGATATAGGCGATTTACATTTAAAAAACGCCACCTGGTGTAGAGCTCGGTACTTGATCGTCGAGGACGTTTTTGCGAGGAAAACATACTCCGACGTCTAGTAGCCTAGGTGGGCACTAGTGGATACCTGTAATACCCACATATTGACATGGAAATTTGACAAGTAGAAATAATCTGAAAAAGGGGTTTGCATTTGTGTCTCTTATTTCATGTTATGATTAGCGTATTTGTAGTAGATCTAGCTCCAGAGGTGCGCAGCTGAAAGACTACGTTCCCAGCAATGCACTACATTATTGCGATAAAAAAAGAACGTTTACGTCGCGAACACAGAGGTAGCTACGGCGAGCTTGTTAGAATGAAAAATGCGGATCTCCAGCTGAAGTCGAAGCAGGAAATCTTTAGAAAAAAGTAGGGTTGCACGATGTCAATTGACCGGTCAAATAAGCCGTCAATTGACCGGTCATTTGACCGTGTCAAATACTCTGGTCAATTGACCGGTCAAATACGAGCCCCCGGGCCTAGTGGGGTACTTGCCAATAAAATATAGATTTGACTGAAAATACTTCCAATCATCAACAAGAGTGAAAAAGAGTATTTCCTGAAAATTCTCAGAAAATATATCCATTGGTTGGAAAGATTTTTTTTTTCAATTTTTTTTTTCAAAAGGTTGGTAACGAGTGGAAACTTCAGTGGAGTTTTCATTTTTGTACTTTTCAAATATTGTCATGCCACTTCAACAGTTTTTGGAGTTTTCAATCCAACAGTGCTATTTGTTTAGTTTTTAGTATATTGAGGCGAGTAGATGCAAAACTCGCCTTATCCACTTTTGGTGGAAAATGAGTTTGATACGCCACTGAAAAGCTCTTCTAAAAGCGCACTAGCTGGTAAAACTTCCACGTAGCTAAACTCGTCTTATCCCGTCTAAATTTAATGGTGAAATATCGCTGTTGAAGCAGAACTCGCCTTATCCATGCTAGATTCTAATGCAAAACTTGTCTTATCCCCACGGCCAATAGGAGCACACCATTTTAGCGGTTGAAGTTAGTAATGTCATTATGACATTGCTTGTCACTAATAATTTCATTATTATTGAGCTTATCATTGTTACACAAACACAACAGTTTATTGTACAAAAATATTGCTTGTGAGTTTTCGGGTACAAAATGGATCAAAAAATTGTCCCTGCACTGCCTGGCAAAGGCAGGAAGAAAGTTGCTGACAAATCCAAGTGGAAGCGGGAAATCTCCAAACGTGGAAGGTAGTTGAATTACATTCTTTGTTAGAGTAAAATTAAGAAGTTCCTTTGTTTCACAGAAATGTTGCAAAGAACTTGCCAAGAGCTCCTTCGTGCAAGCATAACGGCAAGACGTACCACTGTAAAAAGTTAACTTTGCGTGACATCTACGTTTTTCACAAAAGCTTCTATTCTAACAAATCGAAAGTTGAGCAGGACGGATTCCTTTTGAAATATTGTAAAGGTTCTAAGCCAAGAAGAAGTAGGCAAAAGAAAGAAAATAGCAGCAGGAAGAGCGTCAGCTTGAGATACTTTGTGAAGAAAGCTTGTTGTAATACATTTGAGATACAAGTTTGCCAAAAAACATTCTTGAACATCCTTCACGTTTCGAAGTTTCGTGTTCAACAGATCGTCAAAAGACATTTAGAAACTGGGGTCATGCCTAGAGAGAATCGTGGAGGGGATCGAATAAGCCATAGGTATGAAGAAAAGCGAATCGCTGTTAATGAGTTCGTTACCGGTCTAAGAGGAATCGAGAGTCATTACTGTCGTTCAAAAACGGATACCAGACAATATATGGCCAGCGGTCTAAGCATTTCAAAGCTTTGGCGAATGTATAATGAGGATTGTGATCCAAGCCTCAGAGTGAAAAGATCTTTTTTCCAAAACATCTTTGTCACGAAGTACAATATAGGTTTTGGAAGTCCAGTAACGGATGCTTGTTCTAAATGCATTGAACTTTCTGAAAAAATAAAATCCGAGGAAAATGTCGAAAAGAAAAACGGTCTTATCATAGATAAGAGAATACACAAACTCAGAGCGAATGCATTTTTCGGCAAGCTGAAAGAAGTTGATCCCAAAATGATAACATTTTCATTTGACTGCGAGAAAAACTTGGTCAACCCCAAAGTTCCAGACCAAATCGCCTATTATAGCCGTCAACTGTACCTACACCTATAACTTCACAATCGTAGAAGGCTCTTCTAAGAGCAAAATGTCTGCAGAAAATATCTTCATCTACACTTGGATGGAGCATGAACATAAGAAGGGCTCAAATGAAATTGCCTCAGCTGTCTATCATCGCCTTTCAGAAACCAATCTATTTCCTTATTCTGTCATCAGACTTTGTGCCGATGGATGCGGAGGTCAGAATCGAAACTCAACGATGATCGGCATGTGTTCCTATTCTTTAGCCAATATTGCTCCACCTAACATTACTACCATCGAACTAGTGTTTCCAGTTCCCCGGGACATTCCTTTCTACCACCAGACAGAGTGTTTGGGAGAATTGAGAAGGTTTTGAAAAAAGAAGCTACAATCACCGATCCTAAAACGTACTTGAATATTTTCAAACAGCACGGTACTGTGACGGAACTGGGCAAGGCCTGTCCGGTCAGGGATTGGAAAATGTGTGTTGGAGAGTTTTTTAGACCTGTTGGATCTTGGCACTTCCAATTCTCTCAAGCAAAAAGATTTATAATAAGAAAGAACGGGAGCAGCAATGTCACATTACGCGGAGAAATTTATTATAATTCGGATGTTGGTGCATCTAAATCCATATTGAAGAAGGGAAAGAAACTCAATGTTAATTTTTCTCCTGAAATAATTCCGATGGGAGCTACTGTGGTAAACCCCAAGAAACTGGCTGATGTCAGGAAGTTATTGTTAAAACATTTTGGAGACGATTGGGAGTCGAGAGAAGACTTGGCCTTTTTCAAACCGCTATTATCTCACCGTCGGATGAAGATGACGAAGTTGATTTTTGCGAACCCAGAGAAGAAGAAATCTGTTGTGGGGCGACACAAAACTTTCCCGGCGGTATCCAGAGACGTCAGTAATGATTTTGATCGAAGTGTCCCTTCGGGAGGGGGAGGATTCGATTTGGAAATCTATGGAATTTTTTTATTGAGTTAGGCGTTGAGCAAGCATCCTGCATCCATTGTCGGGCCTACAGAACAAGTAACAGGTTGTAAGGTTTCCAAGGTGATGAAATATTTCGACAGGTAGAACTACGAAGCTAGATGTGGCTGAAGCTCAAGAGAGCATTGCTGGTTCCTTATTAAATTTTTGTTTCTAGCTCAGACATCGTGATCAACTTAGGCAAATTTGATTTAGGACCCTTACTGCATCTGTGTGTCAGATTTCAAGTCTATATCTTCAATTTAGAGCTTAGGCAGACAAGTCCAAGCCCAATGTGCCATCTGAGGGCTTTCCAGTAAGAAATATTTACCCATAGTTCAATCAGCTCATTCCAGACTTGAATTATGCTTCCGTTCCTGATTCCGATTTGATCGGACCAACAATTACACAGATATCGTGGCAGAACCGTTCATTTTGCGCGATCGTATATCAAGTATGTGGGGCGACACAAAACTTTCCCGGCGGTATCCAGAGACGTCAGTAATGATTTTGATCGAAGTGTCCCTTCGGGAGGGAGAGGAATCGATTTGGAAATTGTGAAAAAATTCTATTGAGTTGAGCGTTTAGCAAGCAACCTGCATCCATTGTTAAGCGGGCAGAACAAGTGACAGGTTAGGTCCAAGGTGATGAAATACTTAATCCAAAGGCAGAACTAGGTAGTTCACTCTTGTATGATATCTCAAGATTGCAATGCTAGTCTCGTATTAAAATTTTTGTTTCTACTTCAGATATGATGATAAAATTACACAAACTTGATAAGGACTTTTACTGCATCGCATCATTGTGTCAAATTTCAACCCTATATCTTCAATTTAGAGCTTGGGTAGACAAGCCGAGCGACGGCATTCTGCAATCATTGTTGGACAGTTGTTGGCAGAACAGTTAAATCTGCACGATTACATATCAAATGATTGTGAAACTGAAGAAAAAATCGATCCAGTCCAGCAACCATCCAGGAAAACTAACTCGGATACACACATCACAATAAAGCACTGCGGTTCAAGGTTCAAGGCGCTGTAGAGCCTCATCCATCAGAACATTTAGTTCCATAGAGAGACGGTTGTTTTTCAACCAAAATAATTCAGAAGATTGGACGAAAAATGGTTGGAGAATATCCAAGAACCAATTACCGATTGTTAAAAAAATATTTGGTGAAAATCGGTTCACGGGTATAGAATACCTGGCGGGAGTTCTTATTATTTGAACTTCAGGGCCCCAAACGACATGTGGAATGAGGCTTCGAGCCCTTAAAAAGAGCAGGTCCGGAACACACCTGACGGCACAATAGTTCTCAAGACTGAAAAGACGAGAGAGGAGCTCAGTGGGACTCCATGAGACACCCGTAGACACCATAGAGCTTCAACCAACCCAAGAAGACATAACGGCGTCGCTTGGCCTGGAACGGCAAAATCTGATTATCACAAGTGGGGGCCCCATCAGGGCTTTGAACGGTAGTAAGAAAACATGGGGCCCTGGTACCGAATCATACAAGGGAACTGGACACATTCGAGATTGAACGTAGGTATACGCCAAAACGGGATGGGCATACTGGAGTTGCTAAAGCTACAGAAAACACAAGGGGGTTCACGGAGCCCCCCAAAACGATACTTGAAGACACAAAGGATCGGAGCACACTGTTGTCTAAAGCTCAGTCCGCACGGGCGATATATCGCTGAAATTTGGCGATATGCCGCTGTTTTTGACATAACAACAATGACAACAATTGCATTTCAGCGGTATATCGCCGAAATTTTGCGAATCTGTCGCCCGTGCGGACCGGGTTTTAAACGATAAAAAGAAACACACCGAGATCTGCCTGTATCCATAATTATTTTGTCACTTTGACATAGATACCAGGGATCACGATGGATACGTCAATGTAACAGAAACGTACCGGTCTGGTTGCTAAGAAAATTGAGTAGGCCAAAATTCGAGCAACAGGCAAGCCCGGCTGAATTCGGCCAGGCCAAACTTTGAAAATTCATAGCGCTCGGCTGGTGAATGATGGGAAACTCCAACTTCAGCATTAGTTTGATTCTTTGGTAATGTTGCTTCCTGCCAAGTTTGGTTCAAATATGTCGTATAGATTTTGAATAAATAAATGGCAAAGTTTCGGACTTTGGCATTTTTTATAATTTGACAGATAACAGATAGGGAAATATTTTCAACTGTTCTGAATACAGTTTTTCAAGGGCTTTCGAATGACATATTGCAAGTCAAGTTCCGTGAGATGTAGCTTCTGTCATTTTCTGATAGTGACATTTCTGTTCGACAGATGACAGCCAAAAACTAATCCGGTCATTCCAGGGTAAAACCCCGTCTGCATACCAAGTTTCAAGTCGATCGGATCAACGTTTCGGCAGTTATCGTGGAAGATTACAGACATACAGACTAACGGACAAACATCATTCTGGAAATTGTCTCAATCGTCTTGAAAAACCTCAAAATGGATATATCCGGCGTAATCCCAAAACTTTTTTTCTGCACGATTCCAATACTTTCCCTCCGAGTTCGTGGGGGGGCCGGGAAAGTAAAATTGCTGGATTAAGAATTTAAGCGCATGATTTTTCCTATTTTAGAATTAGAAATAGAATTTAATTATTATTTTAGCATTGTTCATTGTTTCCTCTTGCTGTAATCATGAATGGTACATAAAATAAAGAATTTTTGATGCTGCAAAACTCGCCTTATCCGCCCTGTTGGTGCAAAACTCGTCTAATCCAAACTCAAAAGTTGTTTTTTGCAAACATGGTAGAGTTTATGTTTAAACTAGTCATCACAAAGCCTTATCATATTTTTTCTCCAAATTATCAATATATTTCTTGATATGATCACAGTAGAGTGGACTATTCACACGTTTTTCTCATGTATCTCAACAGTGCTTAACATGGATAAGGCAAGTTTTGCATCTACTCGCCTCATTTGTGACGTCACAAATATATTTGTAAAACACGCATTACGGCCGCAATTTTGGGAATATAGAATGAAGAAAAAATACGGGTACATTATTTTTGACCAAACTATCGATTAAGCTAATAAAAAAAATTTGGGCAAGTACCCTATTTAAATTTGATAAAGTCTTAAAATAGAACCAAATATTAGTTTTTTTTTTTTTGGAACATGTTATATCATACACCATATATTTGTATGAGTACCTGAACTGAGTTAGTTGAGGTGCTCGCGTACCTACCTATAATTATCAAAAATTAAAATTGAAATATATTTTCATTAAAGTTCATTTGTTTTGAAATGAAATGAAAAATCGAGTAAAATATAGTACCGTATGATCAAAAACTTTCCTCCTCTAGGCAGGTTGTGATCTGGTCATTGACAGGCAAACAAGGCTGATTTTGGCCAGGTCACAGCCTGCCCAGAGGAGGAAAGTTTTTGACCATGCAGTACTTACTGAATGATAGTAACACCTGTTTTTTAGCGTCTTTCTTAATATTTGACCGATTTGACCGTCAATTGACCGTCAATTGACCGGTCAATTGACCAAATCTTATTTGACCGGTCAAAATGCAACCCTAGAAAAAAGCGAGGAAAAAAGGTAGGTGGTGGTTGACTCTGCACGGCCAGCCCGAGGTGATTTTTTCTTGACTGGCAGGCTGGTCGACGGGCTTGTGTGTTTCCCTCCGTGCGGGTGTGACAGAGTCTGTTGCTCTTCCTTGGGCGGAAGCTATGGATAAATCAGAGAAAGGTCTGCGACGACGCTGGTCATCAACATGGGGCCCAATAACGAGCCTATGGGGTCCCAAGGGTTCACAGGAACGAAATTTTGCTTGTAGCGTACTGCACAAGACAGCAAAGTGACAGTTTTGACATGCCACCAATTGACGTAACCACCGCCGTTGCCGGACGGCAACTTACACCAGTTCTTGTAACCGGGGGGATAATGTGTCGTTCGTTTCTTCCCTTCTCTTTCAACTCGGATAAACTCGCGGGTTCTTACTCTTCCCACATGAATCGATGCGTTTCTCTCTATTGGGTTTGCTCGGGCGCCACCTTACTTTACCGCAAGGAATCAAACAAGATTCGGGTTTTACTTTAGTATATTGAACACACAACAATATATCAAACAAGTATCAAAGACAACAATTACATTTACTGTTTACAACATTACTTAGAGAGAAATGTGACCGCACCTATCCACCCTGTGGGAATCTACCACAACAACACGACTACCGTCAATGATCCAATTTCAGTGCAATGCGCTACTCGTTTGGTGTGAAGCACCGATGGGTTCCGACCCCGCAACAGTCTAGGGTACTCTTCGTATCCGCTCCACCCCGCAACAGTGTAAGGTGGAGTAAGCCCACTAGAGCAATCCACACCGCAGCCCCCTTCAGGTCACTCGTCCGGTACCCAAGTCCCAGACAACCGCGTTATCCGTAGACAGGACACCAGAGAGTGCACCACGAAGACGACCCGCAGGACGCGGTATTAACACGGAGGGGCATCCACACAGTCGCCCCCTTTCGGTTGATGTTGCAGTATCAGAGGCTCAGGACAACGGTCAGGTTGTCGTCCACAGCTCTGACGCCGCTAGTCCCCCACAAAAGGTGACCCGCAGGACACTGACACTATTGCATCTCAATGCAAAGTGGCGGAAAGTGCAATTCCGGCATCACCGCGTCAGTTGGCCGTCGTCGGCTTGGTTCATACTTCAAACAAACTAGATTGGTACGGTGTACAAATTGGTCGGCCGCGGCCAGTTAACTCGTCAAGCACCGTTCATGTACCCTCCCTAGATGTTCGCCTTGCCGATTGCGACTGGCACAAACTGCGTGTCTTTATATGACTGATGCATACTCTGTACAACGTCTTCACAAAGACATGTATACATGCGATCCAGTGGAATTGGATGAAGTGGCCGTACGCCACAACTTTATTTACGTTGGGTTGTTGGACGCGGTGCGGTGGCTTGGCCGCACGGCGCCCTCTCTTGGTCATCGTTGGGACCTTTTATTTACCGCGGGACGAGTGCGCTTGCTACCTATTTATCTCGCGCTACCTAGACGCTTTATCACATTCTAAAAATTAATTCCCTAAAACTTCCTCGACGAAACGGCCATTTTCCCCAATAAGGTCAATCGCCTATATTATACATATAACCCACGAACCTGTAATATAGCTGGACTGATGATAACAGAGGGGGAAATGACGCCAGGCGGGCGCTGCCATGAGATTATGTGGACGTTGGGTTTTTGTTTTCAAGGGTTGGCATTACCTGCCACGGCAACGGTCTGATTCTACGAGTTTACCTAGGTATATCCTGTTCACTTTTTATTTTCAGCAGAATTACTTTTTGGAGCAAAAATAAAGTGACAAGCTGAAGCGCTGGGAAGATACGGCTAACGGCCGCTGATAGTTTCGATTCAAAACTTTGCAGGTGCCATCAGCCGTAGCCGTAGCCCCCCATCTTGTCACTTTATTTTTGCTCCAAAAAGTCATTCTACTGAAAATAAAAAGTGAACGGGATATAGGTACAAGCCGCAGAAATCAAAACCAGAAATCAGGATATTATCCCAGATCAAGATAGCGCGGCACTGACAGCCAAGCACTGACTGTCACCGAGCGAAAATCATTCCAGTGAACCTCAAACGTTCTATGTAATAACGGTAAACTCTTGCAAATCTTCATAGATCGGTAACAAATGAGGCTAAAAATTACATTAATATACACTAAAATTATATATTCATAAAATAGAGTGTATAGTCATAGTCATCAATACATAAAACTGCTCCGTTGAATATTGAAAGCCACTCTCGAGGTCGCTAACAAACATTTTGGGTACCGGTCATGTACCGGTGCATAATGGGTGCTTTCCACCTAGCTCCAAGTTTGGTACACCTTCCATTTGCGCACGTGCGGGTTCCAAACGGTGCTTTCCATCTACGTGTTCTTACCTGGTTTTGTGCCGTCCGGTGGATCACCTAAAATTTTGTGCCGTCGGAAGGCACACCGGAAACGGATGCGACAAATGACGTACCGTCAGCTGTAATCCAGCACTCCGTTGTCATATGTCTCTCTCTGTGTCGTTTCATCCATGCATCCGTGATTTATTTGATTTCTCTGCAGGGATAACGTACGATCGATTAAGATTTACGCTGCCATTTATTTATTTCTGAATGCCATAGTCATCTTTCGCCTCCAGACCAGAGATGTCGCGTCGGTCAACGATGCCGGTGCTTTCCATCTAGGTGTACCCAACCGTGGAACATCTTCCGTCTGGTGGTATTTGTACCGTCTAGGTGGAAAGCACCCAATAAGATGGCGACTTCCAGAGGAGGGGTCATAATTTGTTGGGGAATCTGGGGAATTAGCAGTCCAGCTATAGGCGATAGAAAATAAGGACTACGCACCCTGGTGTGAGATCTGTGAACCAACTTAAACGCGCTCGGCCCGGCGCCCGGAGCGCACAGTCACGATGGCTGTGGCGCGAAATTGATATTTGACATAAGTAGGTACGTCAAAAGTTGGAAAAAGTTCTGAAGTTTTCCATACTCCGGAACATCGGTTTCCAGTAATTTCCTGAGATGACTACACAGTGAAGAAATTGTCGCTGATACATGATTTTAGCAATTCTACTGATAAAAAAGGGGTACAAAGACTCCTCGGAATGCTAACATACGTCAGTAAATTTATCCCAGATTTCTCAGAAAATACCGAGCCACTTAGAAAACTAATTAAAAAAGATGTTGAGCTCGAATGGCTGGATACACACCAGCAGGCCTTTGATGGTTTGAAGTTAAAATTGTCCAGGAGTCCGGTGCTCCAATTTTTTGATGTCAACAAGCCAAGTACAATTTCAGTAGATAGCTCGAAATCTGGATTAGGAGCTGTCTTACTTCAAAATAACTTACCATGCGTTTATGCCTCACGAGCTTTGACAGATACTGAGCAACGATATGCTCAAATAGAAAAAGAGTTACTGGCCATTTGTTACGGGTTAAATAAATTTCATGAGTATGTGTTTGGCAAAAAAGCCATAGTGAAAACCGACCATCAGCATTTAATCTCAATATTTAAAAAGCCATTGAATAAGTGTCCAGCTCGTCTTCAGCGAATGCTGATTTAGATACAAAAATACGACATCGAAGTCAGATACAAACGTGGCAAAGATCTTCCAATAGCAGATGCACTTTCCAGGGCTTATTTGCCTAAACAAACGGAGGACGATAAGAAATGGGAAATAGAAATTGATGCTCAAATTTGCCTTATCACTTCTCAAATTAACGCATCAGACAATAAAATGCAAAAAATTAGAGAAAATACCAAAAACGATGATGAACTCATTGCCCTTAGAAATGTAATTGAAAATGGATGGCCAAATAATAGTAAAAAATTGAACGAAAATGTAAAAGCTTAGGTACTGTAAATATCGGGACGAACTAACAGTCATTAATGACATAATTTTCAAGGGTCACTGCATCCTTATACCAAAGAAAATGAGAAAAGAAATGCTGAATAAAATCCATTACAGCCACCTAGGCTCAAACAAGTGCATAAAGTTAGCTCAACAAACGTTATTCTGGCCAAACATGGTCAATGAAATCCATCAATTTATCGCGAATTGTCACGTCTGTCAAACGTACTCCAAGTCACAAAGGTCAGAGCCACTTCGACCACATGAAATTGGTTAACTACCGTGGTACAAAATCGGATGCGACTTATTTGAATTAAAAGGGGAAAAATTCTTGTTAATTGTAGATTATTATTCTAAATATGTTTAACTCGAAAAATTGACAAATGACACTACCAGTAATCAAATAATTAATAAAATGAAATTCATCTTTGCTCGTCACGGCATACCGTCGATAGTAGTCTCAGACGGAGGACCTCAATTTTCGTCTGACCAATTTAAATTTTTTTCGAAAGAATGGGACTTCAACCACGTTCTATCGTCTCCAACTTATGCCCAATCGAATGGTATGGCCGAAAGACAGATCCAAACAATAAAAAACATGTTAAGAAAAATTATCGCGGATCACAAAGAATTGCCAATGGCACTGTTGCATTTCAGAAATAGGTACTCCTGGTGTAAATGGTTGGTCGCCAGCTCAAATTTTGATGTCAAGAAGACTACGAACCAACTTAACCGGCTTCACGGAAAACCTAAATCCTAAAACAATCAACACAAAAATGCATCACAGTCAAATGAAAGAAGCTCAAAGTCGGCAACAAGGAATGTATAATGATAAGAGAGGAGTTCAAACTTTAACTCCTTTACTAGTTGGAACACATGTATATGTTCAAATAAGACCACAAGCAACGTGGACACCAGCTATCGTGTTAAGTAGATTAAGAGATCGATGTTATAAACTCAAGCTAGAAACTGCTTCTGTACTAATAAGAAAATCTGTTGTGGGGCGACACAAAACTTTCCCGGCGGTATTCAGGGACGTCAGTAATGAGTTTGATTTAAGCGTCCCTTCGGGGAAGTTGGATTTAATTGAAAAGTTGATTGAAAAAGTTCTAATGAGTTGTGCGTTATGCGATCATTCTGCATCCATTGTTGGGCCTACAAAATAAGTGACAGGTTCTTAGGTTTCCATAGTGATAAAATACTTCGAAAGGTAGAACTAGGAAGACAATTGTTGCGAATTTGGAGAATGCAATGCTGTATCCAGACAAGCCCAGACCCAATGTGTCCCTTGAGGACTCCCGATCGAAATCATCTATCCAAAAACTAATCAGGTCATTCCAGGCTGACCTTATGTTTTCGTACCTGATTTCGATTTGATTGGAGCTAGAGATAGTTAACTGTTGTGATATCTCAAGAATGCAATGCTAGTTCCACACAAAGGGGTTTACGCAGCCCCAAACAACACCTGAAGACACAATTAATCGGGGCGCACTGTTGTCTTTAATGATGCAACCTAAATTATTGTTTGAAAAATAACCGGTGAAAATCAGTCGCGGATTGAAAACCTGGGGCAGAGTTCTAATTAAGTGCAATTCAGGGCCCCCAAGTGGTGACCTCTGAAATGAGACTTCGAGCCCATCAAGAAGTTAGGTCCGAACCACACCTGAAGGCACGATAGTTCTGAAAACTAAAAAAAAAGGGGGTTCAGTGGGGCTTCAAGAGACACCCGCAGACACCAGGAGCCTAAAGGGCTTCAACGAACCCAAGAAGACACAAGGCCGCAGTTTTGGCCTGAAACGGCAAAATCTGATAGACACAGATGGGGGCCCCATCAGGGCCTTGAACGGCAGACACCATGGGGATGGGGCCCTGGTACCGAATCAAATAAGGGAACTGCACTCATTACAGTTTGTACATATACGTTAATGGAATGGGCATACTGAAGTTGCTAAAGCTACAGAAAACACAAGGGGGTTTACGGAGCCCCAAACAACACAAAGGATCGGTTCGCACTGTTGCCTCAAATGATGCAAGAAGATACAACAGAAAACACCGAGAACCTGCCGAGAACAGCGTTCATGTTGTCACTTTGACATTGATACGATTCCTAACAAAACCGTAGTTACCTACCGGTTTGGTTGCTATGTTGCTAAGGAAATTAAATAGGCCAAAAATCAAGGAACAGGCAAGCGAGGCTGGAATCGGCTAGGAAAATTTTTAAAAATCCATAGCGCTTGTCCGGAAAACGGTGGGAAACTCCAACTTCAGCATTAGTTTGATTCTTTGGTAATGTTGCTTCCTGCCGGGTTTGGTTCACATCTGTCATATAGATTTTGAATAATTAAATGGCAAAGTTCCAGACTTTGATATTTTTTATAATTTGACAGGTAACAGGTAGGAAAATATTTTTAACTGTTCTGAATACAGTTCTTCAAGGGCTTTCAAATGACATATCGCAAGTCAAGTTCCGTGAGATGTAGCTTCTGTCATTTGCTGATAGTGACACTTCTGTTTGACAGATGACAGCCAAAAACTAATCCGGTCATTCCAGGGTGAAACCATGTCTGCATATCAAATTTCAAATCGATCGGATGAACGGTTCGGCAGTTATCGTGGAAGATCACATACACACACACCCACAGACAGACATCATTCTGGAAATGGTCTTAATCGACTTGGGGGACCTCAAAATGGATATATCCGGTGAAATCTCAAAACTTTTTTTCTGCACCATTACAATACTTTCCCTCCATGTTGGTGGGGCCGGGAAAGTAAAAAGGAAATTCATCAAACCAAAATTAGCGCAAAATAAAAGCATAGTGGACCGGCGTCCACAAAATACACAATTTGTCAACAAAAATGATAATGATAGAGTTAAGTACTACCTAGAAATGAATAATGAAGAAGAAACTACACACAACGAAGATAACGCCCCGATCGAACAAAATGTCGCGGTCGAACAAAATGTATCGGTTGAACGGTTGAACCAAACCGTACAAAAGAAAAAACCACAAGTGAGGTGGGAAACAGAACTTCTATCGTCTCAACACGAACCAGTTCAGGTAGAACAGTTAGACCTGTTAAAAAATTAGATTTATAAATTTAAATGTAAGTAATTAAGTAGATTAGTATAATATAGCTTAGTTTAAGTTGAATTAAAATTCAAAGTTAGTTTAACCCCCACCCCCAAGTTGAGAAGTTGTACACTTTCAAGTGCGACTATCGTCTATCGTTTAGCTCGATATGAACACTTGGCGCACTGGAACCAGCTGATTTCTCCGGTTCTCTACTGTTCTTTAAAATAGTGTATTTTGTGGATGGGGTACTGAGTAATTTTTGTTTAAGATTCGATATTTTTATTATTTCGTTACCATCAGTCATTTGTATAACACTGAATACAAACAAGGATATTTTCATCGCGAGGATGAATGGTTGTAAGTAATTTTTTAGTCTAGAAAAGACAGTTGCCTGTAGTCAATGATGAGCAGTAGCGTGGCAAGCAAAGTCGTGCTGTTGTGCAGGTAGTGTGTAATGCGAGGGTTCAAGACAATAAAATATGTTGTGAAGTTGTGCCAACAGTCGACTTTTCTGGCTCCATTGAAGTTTTTTGTTCCCGGTTCACTGGAGTTAGGGCTATTTTGCGTACATGCGTAAGCGATACGTTGTTCCAAATCTGGCATGTGCTTACATCCATCGGTACGAACAAAGGTTGCATCTGAACCAGTTGATATTCCCATTTGTATCATGTTGTATTATGTGTTTTTATAGGCAGTCCTTTCGTATAGCTCGGTACGAGTGATGGGCGCACTGAAGCTATACGAATTCTTCATTGACTGCATGTTTCAGCATGTGTCTTTTCAGATAACTTTTTTCTTTAGCTCTGTAAAAACAGTTGCTGCACTGGAACCAATAATTTCTTCACTGGTTGCATGCTGCAACATGTGTCTTTTCAGGTGTTCTTTTCGTTTAGCCCGGTAAGAACAATTGCTGCACTGGAACCAATTGATTTCTTCATTGGTTGCATGTTGCAACATGTGTCTTCTCAAAAGTTCTTTTCGTTTAGCTCGGTAAGAACAATTGCTGCACTGAAACCAATTGATTTCTTCATTGGTTGCATGTTGCAACATGTGTCTTTTCAAAAGTTCTTTTCGTTTAGATCGGTAAGAACAATTACTGCACTGGAACCAATTGATTTCTTCATCGGTTGCATGTCGCAACTTGTGAATTTCAAGTAGTTCTTTTCGTTTAGCTCGGTAAGAACAACTACTGCACGGGAACCAATTGATTTCTTCATCGGCTGCATGTTGCAACATGTGTATTTTAAGTTGTCCTTTTCGTTTAGCTTGGTAAGAACAACTGCTGCACTTGAACCAATTGATTTCTTCATTAGTTGCATGTTGCAACATGTGACGTTTCAGGCCTCTTCTATCTTTGGCTCGGTAGGAACAATTGTTGCACTTGAACCAAGCGATTTCTTCATCGGTTGCATGTTGCAACATGTGTTTTTGCAGGCGTTCTCTTTGTTTAGCTCGGTAAGAACAATTACTGCACTGGAACCAATTGATTTCTTCATCGGCTACATGTTGCAACATGTGTCTTTTAAGTTGTCCTTTTTGTTTAGCTTGGTAAGAACAACTGCTGCACTTGAACCAATTGATTTCTTCATTAGTTGCATGTTGCAACATGTGACGTTTCAGGTATCTGCTATCTTTGGCTCGGTAGGAACAATTGTTGCACTCAAACCAAGCGATTTCTTCATCGGTTGCATGTTGCAACATGTGTTTTTTTAGGTGGTGTTTTCGTTTAGCTCGGTAAGAACAATTTCTGCACTGGAACCAATTGATTTCATGTTGCAACATGTGTCTTTTCAGTAGATCTTTTGGTTCAGCAATTTTCTCATTTATTGAATCACGAGTCGGCATGTTCGATTCCATTGCTCCAACGTCTGCTTCTGAAGTTTTCCCATCAGCTCGATTCAACTCTTCTAGCAAATTCTCACCATCAAGGTGTTCTCCTGAAGCCTGTGTAAACGTTGGTGACGTCTTTGCACACAAATCGTAATGTCTCATGAAACATAAGCTTGCGTCAGACCTGTATCTGCAGTGATCACACGCATATCCCACAAATTCCTCACAGAACGTCATAATATTAATGTTTTCTCCATCTCTCCCCGGACTGTGTGCTTGTGTGCAATGTTCGTACAAGTCGAACTGATAGTGGCTCTTGTAGTCGCAGCAGATGCAAGGGAACTGCTGCGGTTCGACAATGGCGTGGAACAGTTCGGCTGCGTAAATGTTTTTGTGGTTCCTCTGTACGTGGTGGTTGAGTTGAAGCACCGATGCAGTCTGATGCGAACATTGCGCACAATGATATCTGTCAACGAATTCGGGTGTATCTAACCTAAAAATTAGAATGGATATTAATTTAATGGAACACCGGGAAGCATTGATCAATAACTCACATTGTGTAGTAGAGTTTTGTGGTCAAAATGTTCTTTTTTCAATTTCACAGGATAACGGTTCTCACTCCTTACAACGAGTCATTGCTTTTTCACGTTTTCAGTGTGATGCTTGTATAAACTATGATGATGAAAATGATGACAGGAGGTAGGTAGTAGTAGGTAGTCACGTTCCGTGAAGTTGGGCGCTGATTTTCTCAGCCGCTGATCTGGCGAGGATTCGCGATTTTAACTACCGATAGGGGCGCTGTAAACAAGATGGAGGATTGTAAGTTTTTCTGTCACCTCTGTCATCGTGCGTTGTATAACGGTTGTATTTGTGGTATTTGGGTTACCTAATTAATTATTGATCGTTATCGTAAAAGGTTAATTTTCTTGAATAACTCGATCACCTCTAAGCAAGTATTTTGTCAATTCGCGCGATTGTCGATGGCTATTTGACAGAAGCGACAGAACAGAAATGACGTAACAACTTACAAAATAGGTTCGCCATTTCAGCCGCCAGGGGTCGTCTAGATTTTTAAAATCGCGAATAGCCCAAGGACGTCTGGATAGCCAAGCCAAGCCCGAGCGCAACTTACAATGGGAAAAACATGTAAATCAAGCGGTTGGCGGCTGACTGCGGCTGCTAACGCTAATACACAATGCTAATACCATACAATGCCAATACCCTTGACTTTGACAGACTGGAAAACTTAATGATCATTAAGCGTAAATTACGATATAAATGACCATCAGTGTGTCACGTCGTCATTTACTTAATGATCATTTAGAACATCATTTAGGACCTTAATGGTCAATGGGCCTTATGAATATAAAGATTAAGCAATACACTATCCCGTCGGCAAATTTTGGTCCCAGTGCGCACGCAATATAGGAGAAGAGAGGCGAATATCGACCGGCAGTCTAATATCGACCGCACCACTGTGGCCCATTCTGTAAGTTTTTTGGAATCATGACACAGGGTGCCATCTAGCATTTTGCAAGTGAACTCCAGCAGAGCTGTCGGTCAGCCATTTATTTGAACCACTTGACGGACAGAAACGAATTATCGTTTCCAGCTGATATGATTTAAGTTCAGGAGTGTTTATGATAACGTATTGCAGACTTTTCATTGTAGTTACACTTAGGTCTCCTGGTGCAATGTACCAAGGATCATTGATAGTAACTT
The DNA here is from genome assembly GCA_949128115.1 of Anaspis maculata. Classification (NCBI taxonomy): domain Eukaryota; kingdom Metazoa; phylum Arthropoda; class Insecta; order Coleoptera; family Scraptiidae; genus Anaspis; species Anaspis maculata. Next base: position 57,733,332 of record OX421967.1, on the reverse strand, counting down.
TGTGTAGTTGGCCTAGTTCCATAATCTAACCTGGTTCTTCATCGTCAAAGAATTGTTTTTTGCTTTTGTTGTCGGCCAATATCGACCGGGTTGATCGATATTGTACAAATGAAGTTTTATACATCACTTCAGATGCCTCGCGTTAAATATCGGCAGAAAACGAATCGCGCCTCGTGTGGTGCGAAAATGACCTGATGAGGTTCCTGAGAGCACTTACCTAAGAATTATTTTCAATTTTATCTGTTAATCTTTCAGGTTCCTATCATGGGAATCGTTCTTGGTAAATGTAAGGAAAAGGGGGGCAAAATCAAACACTAGATTTTTTCGAAAAGATATGTTTCGACTTGTATTTTTGCGCTTTTGCTAAGCATGCAGACTACAAAATGGCTAAGAAAACGTGCGGTCGATATTATCCGACCTGGTGGTCGATTTTACCCCACTGGTCAATATTACCCGCTGAAATTTTCACTTCGCTTTCGAATTTTTTTCACAAAAATGTTTCTACTTAGTGAGTGACTATTCAAGGTTTTGGGTAGTTGAATGGTTGGGAAATATGGTACAAAACGTACAGCCTTGACAGTGCACATGGCGACTGGTTTTGAATTTTTTGCCTTAAGTGGTCGATATTCACCTGCTCTCCCCTACCATTGTAGACAAAAAAAGCTGAACGACAGATGAATGACTTTTCTAATTTTTGATCTGTGAATCAGCTTTACTGTCATCAAGAATATGCCACCCATAACCAATAATGCTTTGTCATTTTCTGTGTCAAACGGGACAGGATGTTCAATGAATCTGTTAGGGTGCAAATTATTCCTCTTGTGGAAAGTGGTATCGCGTGGAAGACGGTAGCAGACCTTCTCAGTAACAGGAAAGGGACGGTTTACAACGTTATGTGCAGGTGGCGGAAAAATTCAACGCTGACACGGCAACCAGGTTCTGGCAGACGCAAAGCTATACCTACTACCGAAGCCGAAGATCAAGCATTGATCCAAATGGTCTATGTCCAGATCACGGTATGTCCAGATGCTAGAGGACGATTCGTTCGCCAATGTTCGACATGCTGCGAGCCGCTTAAATTTCCCTACAAGCAAAAAGCAACGGACCGCCATTGCCATGTACTCGTAGCATATTACATGGAATGAACCAGCACGAAGTCACCGTGTTGCGGGCTCGTGTTGATACAGTGTGTAGAAATCTCAGTGGAAATGATCCATTTTTATCTTCACCTTCTTCTACTCCTGGTTCATAGCTACAAAGAAATCAAAGACACAACTGACGTTGTCTTGTGACTCAAAAAAATAACTGGCATTTTGTCATGGGCTTGTCAAAAATGATAATCCTAAAGGGCCTTCTACACAATTTGAAAAGTCATTCATCTGTCGTTCAGCTTTTTTTGTCTACAATAGTACCTACCTATCTAACTATTTTCAAAATTGAGTTCGGCAAGTCTGACGGGCATCGGTACATATTAGGTTTGTTACATCAGCAGTCCCTGACTGTCCGCGGACGTCAGCAGCATGCGCATTACGATTTTGGCGTTCCATAAATCGTAATGCGCAGGCTGCTGACGTCCACGGACAGTCAGAGACTGCTGAACTTGGTACACTTGAGGTCAGCTTTTCTGCATCCACAAAGCTTCTCGCAGTTTTTCAAGCATCTTCAGGAAATCAGATTTTCGAGAGCTGCGTTATCCTGGGCTCTAATAGGCATCAACAGAGAAATGTTTGATTTCCAACCTCATTGTTCAGGTGGACAGTTGTTTATTATCTCCGAGCTGCTGTTGAATGATCATTGTTCATCAGAAATCAGTTGAAAAACATCTCATTATTCAACGTGAATCACGTTTTTCAATTATTATACATATTGTGTTTCAAAATACGAGTACTTTGTCAGTTTTAAGCCTGAGTGTCACGATACTATTTTCGTACTATTTTGATGCTATAAATACCTGATTAGAAACGACAAATTCAAAAATTCCCTAGCAACCTAGTCTCTCGTTCTGGATTTCTAGAATGAAAATATGACGAAAATAGTACAGTGACACTCACAACTTTAATTTTGTCAAACCAGAAACTTTATACATAACAAAGCGTTCATACGCGGAGTTACATTTCCAACAATAGTTACCAGACGTTCAACAAAGCACGCAATTTTTTCAAATCATTCAATCATGTTTTATAATCAATTGAACAATGACCGCAACGTCGTGCCAGTTTGACCACATATGCGACGCGTCACTAGTCATGTACCCCAACTTTGATAGCGCTCCGCAGCTAAGTCGACAAAGATGCATACATGGCATTTTCTATAGATGGTTTAATCCTCTACAAGCTAGTTTGTTCAGATTTTCCATATTTATTACGTTTATTTCAGTATTCAATGAGGAAGCTGGGAGTGCAAGTCGCTATTTCCCAACATTTTCTTTTTTTTCTTATATTTCGCGAAACGGTGTGAAATGAAACTTTGTTTTTTTGGATCCAGTTTTTCATCTTCTACATTGTCATAGTTTTTTCATCGAGTCTAGGGTTTTTGTAAGTTTTCCAGAAGAACCACTTTATCAACAGGATTGTCGCGCAACTTCGAACGTGGTTCATGGCTAACTAGAAGAGATAATAATTGGCCTTGAAGATTTTCTAGTGAAGCATTTAATTCTCTACAACTTTGTCGCTTACAATTTTTTGATATCTCTTATCGTTCTCACAGCATCCAAGAAGGAAGGTCACGCCGCGGACAGTTTTTCCACTTCACTAGACCGGCGCGCAACTTTGACTGCGATAAACGGCTAAACTGAAGAGGTTGGACATATGCCCTCATGAACTTTTTTGTAGATTATTGAATTCCCTACAACTTTGTTCCTGACAGTTTTCACATATCTCTCACCGTTCTCTCACCGTTTCAAAAGGAAGATCGCGGCGCATGTTTTTCCATCTTCTCCATTTTTTCTACCATGATTCCCGGGATGACTGGAAATTAAACTTTGGTTTTTCTTATTCAGTTTTTCATTCTCTACATCGTCATATTTTTTTCATCCTGCCCCTAATTTGTTCCAACTTTGGCCTAAAAATCGCCTCATTTTACTGGACTAATACATCGAAATCCAACAGACACGCGAGTTTCGGACCTAGTCGGGCCAATTTTCACGACATAAGCATAGCATAACCCATAACCAACAAAACAAAATAATGAAATTGCCTTTTTGACTTTGACAGCATTCACATGAATTGACCAATGATGAGTAGCGTAGCAATCTTGCAACTGAAATCACCTCGGAAATCACTGCAGTGGCACCAACCTTACGGAGAAAATAACTGTATTTTCAAATTTATGTAATTATTACATCTGATTTTGGGTCATCATTGAATGATTAATTGCTCTTCATTAATCAGGAAATCAGTCCATTCATCTGTGGTAAGTACTTGTTCCATATAGAACTATGTGGTTTGTATTTACTATTGCCAGGGCTGGGCGGTATTTCAAATACAAGTATTTGAAATACATCCAAGTATTTTGTATTTTGTATTTAAATACATTTGATTGAGAAGTATTTGTATTTTGTATTTTGGAATAGTTCAGGCAGCTAGTATTTCGTATTTTGTATTTCAAATACATTTTTCGGAAAAGTATTTTGATTTTCAAAATACAAAATACAAAATAAATTTGTTTCCTATGCTCTTTAGTCTGTTCGGGCCGAAATTGTTCTGGTAATACTATATTCATCCCATTGACGTTTCTTGCTTTTGCACACTATCTGGGATCGATAATGAGTTCGATTGCATCTTTCACGTTTCACGTTTTACTGGTAAGTGCATCCTATTGTCAGCCACGAGAGGTTCCATGTCGGATGTCGGACAATATTTTCGAAAAGCTGGTTATCCCCAAAGGAAGTCAGCATTTGTTATTTTGAAGAATTGATGAATGAAGTAAGGAATACCTAGGTTTGAATATGAAGTTTTCTTCACTTATGTTTATTTTATTTGTCTTTTCATAGTTCATAATAATTTACTTATTGTTGCGACTGAATCAATGAAGTGTTCCCCTTGAAATACTTGCATTTTACGGTTTTTCCAATAAAATGGTTGAAATACGCAACAAGAATGTATTTTGTATTTTGTATTTGGAATACTCTAGGTTGTATTTTGGAATTTCTTAGTTTTCCAAAATACGCATTTTGTATTTTGTATTTCAAAGACATTTCAAGAAATAGTTTGTATTTTGTATTTCGACTATATTGGATCGTGTATTTTGTATTTAAATACATTTTTCGAAGTATTTTGCCCAGCCCTGACTATTGCTTCACCTTCCACAAAGTTCCGGGAGCCTGGAGAGGCGGCACGCAAGTAATTGCAAATCTCTCCCAACGGCAAACGAACATCTCCCATAACAGTCGTAATAAGAACAAATAACACAACAATAACTTATCGAATTTACTCGCAACTGGAATACAGCAAACAGACGCACTATCTCTAACTGGGACCACACTAGGAAGCCAAGCACGGAGTAAACTGGAGTAAACAGAAAACACTGAGTGGTGGGTGATTGATGCAATAAAAGTGGGGTTGTTAGTTGTGAGTGTGACATCTCATGTCACCTTGAGCTGTCAGTTGAATTCCGCCTTGCGCGGCCATTTTGTGGCGGGAAAAATCAATTTAAATCGCGAATTTAGATGATGGGATGGAATTCTTTAATTTCTTATTACCCTGTGATGTCATCTACATACAGGGTGATTCACCACCAAATAGACATAGCCTAAGGGTAGGTCCAGTTTTACTTGGCGAACCAGGATCTGGCTTTGAAATTTTTCTAACACTGTTTGTTTCGAAGTTACAGGGTGATTCATGTATTTTGTCGAATTTTTTGACAAGCCGTATCTTCAGAAAGACCGAATAGATTGGATTGAAATTTTGTGGGTTGATTCTTCGATTGATATCTGACACATCGCCCTATCAAACAGTTTGAAGTTTCCAGGGCCGGCCTTGTAAAAAAAACTTCAAAGCTTTTTTCAAAAAAATACATTCTGTATGCACATTTTCCGAATTTCATTTGCATATTCGGAAACTACATCAAACATGCTAATAATAACGCGAAAAAAATTGCTTGGCACCATTGAGCTGTCAAGAAAATTTTGACAATCGTAATGATTTTTGAGATAAGGATTTTTTCTAAATTAATATTTTCAAATATTTGCAAATGATCTACTATGGCCCTGAATTTCAGCCGTTTCGTCAGAAAAATGAAAATGACATTTTCCTCGTTTTCTCAGAAATAACAAAAAATTTCATCAGAATTTTCAAAATTTTTTTGATACGTTCCTCAATCTCAGCTCAAATTGGGATAGAAGTCAAGCTGAGGGACGTGACAATAATTTTTTGAAAATCGACTGTAACTTTTTGATACTACATACTGAGAAAACGAGAAAAATGTCATTTTTACTTTTATGACTAAACGGCTGAAATTTGGGGCCATGATGAATCATTTGTGAATATTTGAAAATATTAATTTACAAAAAATCCTAACCTCAAAAATCATCAAGATCATCAATTTTCTTTTGACAGCTTGATGGTGCCAAGCAATTTTTTTTGCGATATTGATAGCATGTTTCATGTAGTTTTTGAATATGAAAATGAATTTTGAATAATATGCATACAGAGTGTCTTTTTTCAAAAAAGCTTTGAAATTTTTTTTTTCAAGGCCGACCCTGGAAATATTTAACTCTTTGATAAAGTGATGTGTCAGATATCAATAGAAGAATGAACCCATAAAATTTCAAACCAATCTATTGGGTTGTTCTAAAGTTATGGCTTGTCAAAAAATTCTACGAAATACATGAATCACCCTGTAGCTTCGAAACGAACAGCGTTAGAAAAATTTCAAAACCAGATCCAGGTTCGCCTGGAAAAACTGGACCTATCCTTAAGCTATGTCCATTTGGTGGTGAATCACCCTGTAGATCGCTATCATGCCAACATTTCCCAAAGCTGAAGGAGGAATCTGGATAAAATATATTTCAAAATACATTGCGGCATCAAAGTTTATAAGGTTTCTCTCCATTATTGGTGTTGCCCTACCACATAATTTGTTCGCTTCCTACCTACTGCAAAATAGTCTTTCATGTTCGTCCTACATCACATTAGTACATCCTGTGCCAGTTTTTCGAAACCTATACTGAGGAATGCAATTTTTTCTAATAATTCAGCATAAATTTATCAAAATTCCATGGAGGATCTCTTTCCAATGACCTAAGAAATGACCCAGAGACCTCGTGATTTTCTGTTTTTTTCCATAAAAAATCGACACTATTTTATTTAAATAGCTGCTAAAACCGAACCGCTGAACTTATGAATCTTGGTAGACAACCTGAAGAATGATCAAGGGTCATAATCGTGGTGTTCAATAACTTGCAATGGCTCGATGGTTAGCAGTAGATCCTCTAGTTCTGAGGAATCCGATAAAATCCGTGCATCATCTTTCTTTCAGCAAAAATGGTATGATGGTCCATCCAAGGTGATCTTTCACATGATAAGAGTAACGGCATGATGACTAGCCTAATGACTATCAGTCATTTTTTCGGCCATCAGCTTGATATTCACAAAACAAGATGGCGGCTCTCCTCCAAAAAAAAGTTGACTGTCTTATTTAGGAAAATATTAGGCCTAGAAAATAACTGCAGCTGTTATTTATTTATGATGTCTTTTATAAGGCAAATACCAAATTTCATTTTGATATCTTTAAAAATAAGCGATATAATGGAGATAATGTTTTTTTGACAGATCTCAGTTTTTTTAGAATATCTCGAAAACGATAATTGATGTTTCAAAATGGTTTGGTGTACCTCAACAACTATCAAATTGCGCATCATATGACATGCCCTGCAATACTCTACCTTTGTCCGTTCAAAAGATGCAATTTTTTTAAATTGTTTTTCTTCTTCACCCTGTATACAGGATCTGAACTGAAATTTTGCTTGCGGCGATGAACAGCATTGTTTAGACAGGTTCTAAGGACATGTGTGCCAAAGGGCATTGCATTACTCAAAAATGCAGTGAACAGGACTTTTTCCGAACGTGCCGACTCCACTATCACCATTTTACGTTAAAACAAAACGATGTCACCACACTACACATTGATCACGTGATCAGTATAAGAAGCCACCATTGGCTGATTGGACATTGCACGGTATGACGCCAACTCATGCATGGACATTGTACGTTTTGAAAACAACTTCACTTTTCCACCGGTAGTTTCAAAGGGACATTGTATTTCTTGAATCCATCTAAACTGCTTGACAATTGGACTGCAACACCTAAAAATTAGGTGCGTTTTCAAATTGAGATAGCTCGAAAAGTATTTGACGTATTCCAAAAATTCAGGCATGTGACTAAGATCATTTCTTTGACTATCGAGTGCTGGTATGGATGATGAGTTAAATTGCACAATTTGTCATATACACTATACAGGGTGCCAACGGAGAGCGTGCAGATACGGGCAATCTTTCACCTTGTACAACTTTCGAAAAAAAAGTCCGAGATTTTTTCCATCACCTGTTTTTGAAAAGTTGTATCATTATGCCAAAACGATTTTGGAATTTTGACATTAACTTTTTTTTCAAAAAATTGTGCTCAAATTTCTGAAATATGCACTTTTTGATTAAGAAAAAGAAATAGAGACATTGTTTGTTCTCAAACGGCGGCGGCGTCCATATTAAATTTGCTTACGAAGATTTTCATTTGAGCCCCCACATCCCCTAGAAACTACCCCTTTTGGCTTTTGGTACACCGTCTCCGCCTCACAACAAGATATGCAATGCTTCATTTAAAAGGCCTAAGAAAAGTACTCATCAATAATTGTATTGAAATAAGGATACTACGATGACCCCACACGTACAGCTCCCTAAAAACCACCCCTTGACTTCAAGGGACAGGGACAGGGTTGGTATGATAAGACATGCAATAGGTACATGAAAATTGCAAAAACCGTCTTTTTCAACTGTTCCACTACAAAAGTGATGCTACACATACACAATGACCTTTTGCGTAGGTCATTCCAACAGCTACCCTCTCGAAACAAGAACTACCCCTTGAAGTCAAGGGATGGTTTTTATCCTTATTTCAATCCAATTATTGATGAGTACTTTTCTTAGGCCTTTTTAATGAAGCATTGCATATCTTGTTGTCAATCGGTGTCCCGAAAGAGGTATCTAGGGGATGTGGAGGCTCAAATGAAAATTTTCGTGAGCAATTTCAATATGGACGCCGTTTGAAAACAAACAATGTCTCTATTTCTTTTTCTTAATCAGAAAGTGCATATTTCAGAAAATTGAGCACAATTTTTGGAAAAAAAAAGTTAAGGGTCAAAATTTCAAAACAGTTTCGGCATAATCATACAACCTTTCAAAAGCAGGTGGTAGAAAAAATCTCGGACTTTTTTTTTTAAAGTTGTACAAGGTGAAAGATTGCCCATATCTGCACGCTCTCCGTTGGCATCCTGTATATGACAAATTGTGCAGTCAAACTCATCATCAATACCAGCATTCGATAGTCAAAGAAATGATCTTTCCTCACATGCCTGAATTTCTGGAATCCGTCAAATATTTTTCGGGCTATCTCAATTTGAAAACGCACCTAATTTTTAGGTGTTGCAGTTCAATTGTCAAGCAGTTTAGTATGATAGGACTACGGAGGACAGGAAGAGCTTTACAATGACACCTATAACTCATTTTATGAAATTTGTGGACATTGCACGGTTTGAATCTACACCCCTCAATATATGTTCTAACTTTTGCTTCAAAAATGAAATCGATGTTTCCAACGGTTACAGAGATATAGGCTAAAAACCTAAAATTTGCAGACATCTTAAGACATTTTCCAATATGGCGGCCGTAGCACAAGGTTGATTTCCGGGGACTTTTAGTATGTTAATCAGAAGGCTTTTTACCATCACTGTACCAAGTCCCCTTTCCATTGCGATTTTTTTTGCGTTTTTCCCTAAAATGACTGCACTATGAGGGATTCAGCCAGCAGCAGCCGCAGCCAGACTTGAAGTAAACTTGATTTCACAAAATTACACTAAAAACAATGCCCAAGTCCGGCCCTGCCTCGCCAATCCTTGCGTCAATCCCCCACCCAGAGATCCCCGCCGCTTTCTTCTCTCCCGCTCACCGCTCACCGTCGTGAAGCCAGCCGCGAAACGTCAACGGTGACACATGTGACATTACTGACATTTCTAGAGCCAGAAACGTCAAACGTCAATGTGAAGGTCGCACTTTTCCAGATAGAGAAAAAGCGAATTCCGAATCGGAAAAATGGGTTTCCAGTCGACAATTTACAACACCTTGTTCAAGAAGACGTCGACGTTTTACCTGACGATCGCCGCCTGCTCCTTCTTCTTCGAACGCACCTTCGATCTGGGCTCCGAGGCCATTTTCGACAGGATCAACGAAGGCGTAAGTTACATAACACTGAAGCGCGATGCAGTTTTTCAACAATTTCCGTATATTTTTGCAGAAACAATGGAAGGACATCCAGAAGAACTACGAAAAATGATGTGTTTGGATTAGTTAATTTAAATAAATCTGTAGTCGTTCAAGAACCGAGCATTTCAATGTGTTGTAGGCTTAGGAAACCTCAACTTTACAAAGCCCAAATTCCAGCTTGCTTTCAATGATTCAGCTGCAAATCACAGCAACAGTAGGAAATAAAACTGGAGTTTCTAAGTAAAAAAAAAATCGTTTATTGCTTTAACGTAATACTAGCTATTCGGTGACTTCCCAGGGTTTTTCGGGCCGGTCTTGGTCCCACGGCCTGGCCGGCTTGTACTGCGGCGGCTCTTGGAGCGCCACGCCTCCGTCCCGCAGCGCCTTCAAGAACAACGCCACCTTTCCGTCCGGCCTCGCCGGCACGACAGTGCACTCCATCTCGGTCAGGCCGGATTTCAAGCACCGATCGGCCAGGATCCGGCCCAAGTTCACGAACGCCGACGTGTCGTTAGTCCTGTACAAACGCCTCTTGATCGCCCACTCGGAAGTGGAAGCTTTCAGAACGGTGCCGTTCTCGAAATGTTCAACGCAAGCCGTCACATGCCTCGCCGATTTGGTCAGCGTCAATCTGCAACATTGGTGCTTTCGAATAATTCAGTTTCAAGCGCCGAAAAAGGGTTTTACTTGTGCCAAAACCGCTTGCCGAGGGCGTCCACGTGATAGCCATCGGGTTTGTAGCCGATTCTCATGCGTTCCAGGTTTCTGGGGTTCCGGTTGACAAAGTTCTCGGAGATTTGTGTGCTGGAATTGGTGAGTTTGCTCAAATTTCGGGTGAACTGGCCCAGGATTTGGGTGCTTTTCGTTGAAAACATCTTGTTCAGTTGAAATTCAACTTCAAACAATGGTTGTTCCCGAAATTTGTGATTTTTGTGTCAATTTTAGAGGTTATATGTCAAATTTGACAGGAGCGTCAATCGCGGGCCACGGTTGTCAAGTGCTGCCGCCTACTTGGCTTTTTGACCTTGTGTTTTCGAACTGTTGCCAGTGGCGTAGCATGGACATGGGCGTAGGGCTTTCAAATCTCGTGCAACAAATTCCAAAATGAGTTCAAGAGAACTCACTACTCACTCGCCTTCAAGTTGTTTCGTAGGCCGAAACTAACCCGTATATCTGAATGATCTTAAGGAGCTGAAAATTGTATTTACTCAAATAAAGTCCCATCTGCTGGTACAGCTGTGAACGAAGCCGGTAAGTATGAGACCTACTGAAATAGAGATAGGTGTCAAATTGGGTGTAGACCAACACACCTTTCTGTCTGTTTCTGTATACCGTCCGTTTTTTATTTCAGGCCCCAGCCCGTAGCACCTTTATTGTGGGTTTTGAAATCACAAAAACAAGATCTTTCGACTGATGATATGTCAAAACATTTTTGTCAGATGCCATTTTTTGACAATTGACAGAATAGTACTTGTAATACATCATTTCAAAGCCCGTAAAATTCTGAAACAATGGCAGAACTGTGTTTTCATTTGTGAAATCGGGTGTCTTTTACAGCTTCTAGGTGTCTTTCAATAGGAGAAAAATGTTGAATTTCAGAAATACATAATAAGTAAGTAGATTAAGCAGATACCTATTTTTGATGTTAACTGATGATAATACATAATCATTAAGAGGGCGCATACACGTGACGTTTATAATTTTTCAAAGGCATTTTCAGGCGTATTTCTCAACTGAACGCAAAACTATTTGGCACGAACACGGCAGTAATCATCCTCCAGGGTATGAAACAATGATCCCATCATTTTCTTCACTGCTTTTTGAATAAATCGCTAATAAGCAAAAACTGAATTCTTTTTTTCCTGGGTCGGGATTTAACGTTTAGCGCATGAACAGTATTTTAATACCTAGGTCACTTTTTGCTGAAACTTACTGTAAAAGGTCATCAAACGAAATTGCTTAGTTTTTGAGATCATGCCTTTGCAAAAAGTAGATGCACTCCGAAATTTTTTCACCACTCAACAGTTTGGCTACTGTCTGACAGGTGTCGCTGCACCAGGACATCCCTGAGGTAACTCGGATATTCCTTGCTGGCAAATTTTATTTACCTCGATTGACAGGTATTGCCAAAATTCAAGGTTAAGAGCGACTGTCATTGTCATTAAGGTTGAGAACGATTGTCAATGTCAATTATACCTTAAAATAAAAGCAAGAAGACCATAATACATCGGTTTTATTAGGTACCTACAAAAATTCATTCAGAGGTGTCGTACTCGTAAGTATATCCTGGTCAACACAGGGTAAAAAGTTGTCCATGAATGAGAATAATCCTCACAGTGCGTGACATTGTCCCACTGACCGACACGTTTAATTACAGGGCATCTCCCTACTACACTTTCTGATTTCTTGTTTTGCGTTTATAATTATAGGTACCAAACACAACACAACACCACACCACAATCCACACCAGTCACAACACATCTTTGCCGGTCCAAAAGTAGCTGCAAAATTAAGCAATAAATTAGCTCTCATTTCAGATTTCTAGCATTCGAAATTTACCTGCAACTTTAATAATTGGAATATCAATAATTTTCTTGAAATGCGGCAACAAGCTGAGCAGCAAGCACCCTTGTTGAGTTGAGAGCCTTTGCTTGAGGGCAAAACACGACGCGACTGTGACACAAATTGGAAATTTCAGGGGTTGATGAGCTGACGCCTGACGACGCTGACGTGTATGTGTCAACTGACTGCGATCACTCGATGTCGATGATAGCCACACTTGTGAGCAACCTCGTGGCAAGCTCCTAGGCTTTGACATTGCTTCTGATGGCCTCTGAGGCCTTCTTCGTTTTTTGAGACGCTCTCTTTGTCTCCGTCGTTGACAAAGTTGTCGGTGCTGAGATCGTTGTCGGGTGACGAGATGGTGGTGGTTTGCTGCAAAACGTCATGCCATCCATGGCTTCGATGCTTGCGGGGCTCTGCCTTTCTCCAGCGACAGGTCAGGTTTCGCCTCCCTCGGCTTGGATCGAGGCTTGGATTCAGGCCCGGTCGGTGGCCCGGCAGGGGTGGTAGTGGCCGCTGTAACGAGCCGCAGAGATCGTCGAGCGGTTCCAGCTATCGCTGTAGTTGTCACTGTTGCCTTTCAAACGGAGTTGCAAAACGATGCCTTGTGTGCTTTGCGAAGTGCGGATTCTATTAAGGCAAGACTTGTGAGTCCTTGGACTTGTGGCGCTGAGATGAAAGAGAGTTTGCTTGAAATAATCTGTTTTGGGAGAGTGATAAAGAAACTGTGTCACTTTTTAATGACAGACGCAACAGACTGAATTCTAACCAAAATCAGTACACTGTCGGAATCGAAATATCAAAAAAACGCCCTCTCACTGTTGGTAGCTTACTATACACTTTCCTTCTAGTAGAAAACTGCACTTTCGATTGTTTCCGAATTATGATTTTATCAAATTAATTCAGCTACTTGCGGAAAGATGACTCTTCAATGCCCCCTCTTAATCAATCACAATGAAAAAAAAGTCCTAGAGAAGTTCCTCGAAATGACCGCCTCCTTGTTCCTTGAATGAAAGATTCGACGATCAGTGAATTGGAATTACCGGCCCAACGCGATGACATCCAAGCTGGCCAGATATGACCTCCCTCAATTTTTTCATGAGCTTACCTGAAAGATAAAGGGTGTTTATAGAGTTTCCCAATAATTTGGACGATTTCGAAAATCAGATCATCACCACTAGCTATTATCAAAAATACCTATCACTTATTGAGTGTTTATTTCTAGAATTGACATTTTTTCCTATTGAAAGACCGCTAGAAGCCGTAAAAGACACCCCATTTCAAAAATAAACACACAGTAGTTCTCCTCAGAATATAATGGGTTTGAAAATGATGTATCACAAGTACTATTTTGACATTTGTCAAAAAATGACATCTGTCAAAAATAATTTGACATATCATCACTCGAAAGATCTTATTTTTCTGATTTCAAAAATACATAATATGTTGGGTGTGAAACCCATAATAAAGGTGCTACGGGCTGGGGCCTAAAATAAAAAACGGACGGTATGTAACGGAAGGTAATCTACAGGGTGTTTCGCAATTACGGTTACAAACTTTTAGGAGAGATCCTTCATCAAAAATGGACCAGGAAAAATATAACTTCGATGTCCTGAAATGCTTCGTTAAAAAGTTACAGGGTGTTCAAGTTGACTATTTAAAATCGATTTTTCGACGTAACTTTTGAACCGTTGAACCGATTTTGTTCAAATTTAAAACAAAGTCAACTGAAATAGGTTTGTATGAAATAATAGCAACGTGTTTGGAATAAAAAAAAAGGGGCGTAGATAATGGAAGGGTGTTTTCATATTTCCCCCCCTATTTTTTACCCCCCCTAGTTATTTTCACAAATTGTTCTAATTTTTGGATTTTACGTTCGATTTGGAAGAAAAAGTTACCTTTGAAAAATTTTGATTAGAGGCTTTATTTCCGATATATTTGGGTTTGAAACTTTGGAAAACATCTCGAAATCAACACACTTTCAATGAGCCGAAATTTTTTTTTCCCTGAAAACTTCTCGTTTTTCAGAAAAAATGGTGGTTTATCAACTTAGAGACTCTTGGAAACCTATTTCTGCTGAGAAATCATGGGTTTTTTTGGATTCTAATTTTAAGGCCTTTGAAAGTGGCAATTTCGAGATGTTTTCCAAAGTTTTAAACCCAAATATCTTGAAAACGAAGCATCTTATCAAAATTTTGCAGGATTAATTTTTTTTTATCTAAACTGAACGTGGAATCCAAAGATAAGAACAATTTGCAAAAATAGCTAGGGGGTAAAAAATGGGTGGGGAAATATAAGACCCCCTCCCTATTATATACGCCCCTGATTTTTTTTTCTGAAATACGTTGCTATTATTCGATACAAACCTATTCCACATAAATTTGTTCTAAATTTGAACAAAATCGGTTGAACGGTTCAAAAGTTATGTCAAAAAATCGATTTTTAAAAGTCAACTTGAACACCTGTAACTTTTTAACGGAGCATTTTAGGACATCGAAATTATATTTTTTCTTTGTTCATTCTTGATGGAGAATCTTCCCTATAAGTTTGTTACCGTAATTGCGAAACACCCTGTATATCTATCGACGCAATAATCAATATCAATCTATTTATACAGGGTGTTTCCAAAATGGTGATACACACTTCTAGGGGAGATTCCCTATCAAAAATGGACCAGGAAAAATTAAAATTCGATGTTCTAGAATGCTCCGTTGAAAAGATACAGGGTGTTCAAGTTGACTCTTTAAAATCGATTTTTTGACATAACTTTTGAACCGTCCAACTGATTTTGTTCAAATTTGGAACAAAGTTAACTAGAATAGGTCTCTATCGAATAATAACAACGTGTTTAGAAAAAAAAATCAGGGGCGTAGATAATGGGGGTGTCTTCATATTTCCCCCCTATTTTTTACTCCTCTTGCTATGTTGCCAAAGTGTTCTAATTTTTGAATTCTACGTCCAATTTAGAAAAAAAATTACTCCTGCAAAATTTTGATTAGAGGCTTGATTTTTGAGATATTTGGGTTTGAATTGTTGGAAAACATCTTGAAATCGCCACTTTCAATGAGCCCAATTATTTTTCTGAAAACTTCTCGTTTCTTAGAAAAATAATAGTGGTTTATGAACTAAGAAATTCTAGAGAACTTTTTTCTGCTGAGAAATCGTGAGTTTTTTTTATTCTAATTTTTAGGCCTTTGAAATAAGTGGCAATTTCGAGATATTTTCCGAAGTTTCAAACCCAGATATCTCGAAAACGAAGCATCGAATCAAAATTTTCTACGAGTAACTTTTTTCTCTAAATTAAACGTAGAATCTAAATATAGGAGCAATTTGGAAAAATAGCTAGGGGTGTGAAAAATAGGAGGGTAAAAATGAGGACACCCCCCCCATTATCTACACCCCTGAACTTTTTTTCCTCAACACGTTACTATTATTCGATGGAGACTTATTTCAGCTAACTTTGTTGAAAATTAGAACAAAATCGGTTGAACGGTTCAAAACTTATATCAAAAAATCGATTTTGATTATTCAACTTGAACACCCTGTAACTTTTCAACGGAGAATTTTAGGACATCAAAGGTATATTTCTTCCTGTTCCATTTTTGATGGGGAATCTCCCCTAGAAGTTTGTATCACCATTTTGGAAACACCCTGTACAGGTGTCCCGAAATTAATGCAACAAAATTCACAGGGAGGTGGAAAATTGTAAAATAAGGGGACTTCCTCAGTAAAAATACTCTCGCAAACGTAATAACGGAGATACAGGCCTTCAAAGTTGTTTTTTCCAACCAATTTTTTTAGCATAACTTTCAAACCGTAAAGCCGATGCTATTCAAATTTGAACCAAAGTTCACCAAAATAGATCTTTATCAAACAATAATAACTAATTTTATCAAACATTTTTAGGGGCGAAGATAATAGGGAGTACCTCCCCCCTTTCCCCCCTCTTTTTCACCCCTTTAAATATTTTTTAAAATAATTGCAATTTTTGTATTCTACGTTCAATTTAGAGAAAAAAGTTACTCCTGCAAAATTTTGATTAAAGGCTTCATTTTCGAGATATTTGGGTTTGAAACTTCGGAGAACATCTCGAAGCCAGTTCAAAGCCTTAAATATGAAAGTGGACCCTGAAAAGTGGCATTTTGAGATGTTTTCCAACCGATTAGATTCAAAATAGAACCAAAGGTTCACTGAAACTATCCCCTGTCGAACAACCATAACATGTTCCATAAAAAAGTTTCAGGGGCGTAGACATTAGGGGGTGTCCCTACTTTTCCCGCCCTATTTTTCACCCCCCTCCCCCCCAGTTATTTTTGAAAATTGTCCATATTTTGAATTCTACGTTCAATTTAGAAGAAAAAGTCACTCTTACAAAATTTTGATTAGAGGCTTCGTAGGAGATATTTGAGTTTGAAACATTGGAAAACATCCCGAAATCGCCACTTTCCAGAGCCCAAATTGGTTTTTTCCTGAAAATTTCTCGTGTTTTGGAGAAAATGGTAGTTAAGCTGAGAAATCATGAGTTTTTTGGATTTTAATTTTTAGACGTTTGAAAGTTGTGCTTTTGAGATGTTTTCCAAACCTTCAATCCTAAATATCTTCTAAACAAAGCCTCTAATCAAAATTTTGCGAAGTGATTTGTTTTTTTAAATTGAACGTAGAATTCAAAATTTTGAACAGTTCCCAAAAATAACTAGAAGGGAGTAAAATAGGGGGGGGGGGGAGTAGAGACAATTGAACGTAGAACTCGAAAACTGGAACCATTTTCAAAATTATCCAGGGGGGGGGGGGAAATAGGGGAAAAAGGGGGGCGGTACCCCCTATTATCTTTGCTCCCAAAAATGTTTGATGAAATGCGTTATTATTCTTCAATAGAGACCTATTTCAGTTAACGTTGATTCAAATTTGAATGAAATCGGTTTAACGGTTCAAAAGTTATGCAATAAAAACTGATTTAAAAAACCAACTTTAAAGGCCTGTATCTCCGCTACAACGTTTGCCAGGGTATTAAGATACTCTTATTTTTCAATTTTCTACCTCCCTGTAAATTTTGTTGCAATAATTTCGGGACACCTGTACATTTAAAATAAAAAAACTCTGAAGCGTGTCCCGGCACGATCAATGGAGTTACACGGTGTAGTGTAGCCCTCTATCCCCTATCCAAGGAGAAAATTCCCGGTTTCACCTGAAAGACGTGCTTTTGAAGATACAAGGGCTGAAAGTTTCGCCCCTCGAAATTTCTAGAGCAGTCCAGAACATTCGAGCGTATTCGAGATAATTCCACAACATTCCATGATGTTCCGGTATGTTCTGGAATGTTCGGGAATGGTCTGGAACGTTCCGAAACATCTCAGAACGCTCCAGATCATTGTGGAACATTCGAGATAATTCCAGAATGGTCCGGTATGCTCTGGAATGTTTGGGAATGGTCTGAACACTCGTCCAGAACATTCCAGAGTACCTATTCGAGATAATTCCACAACATTCCAGAATGGTCTCGTATGTTCTGAGGTGTTCGGGAATAGCCTGGAACGTTCGGAGACATCTTGGAATGCCCCAGATCATTGTGTAACATTCGAGATTATTCCACAACATTCCAGAATGTTCCGATATGTTCTGGAATGTTCGGGAATAATCTGAAACATTCCGGAAACATTCCCAGAACACCCGGAAACATTGATCTAGATTATTCGAGATCATTTCACAACATTCCAGAATACTCCGGTATGTTCTGAAATGTTCGGGAATAGTTTCTGAAACGTCTGGAACATCCTGGAACATTCCAGATCATTGTAAAACATTCCAGATTACATTATAAAGTTTTCCCTCATCCATAAAAAAGCTTCCCGGTTCTACATGGAGAGCGTGCAACTGAAAATATAAGGGCTGGAAGTTTCGCTCCCTGGAAATTTCTAGAACAGTCCAAAACATTTGTCCAGAACATTCGAGAGTACCTATTATCAGAGCTGGGTTGTGTTTGAACTTTTAAATACTTTTCAAATGATAAAAACTTGAAAGTATTTGAACACTGAGTTATGAGTATTTAAATACTTTTTCTGCTGTCGGAAAAGTATTTATTATTTAAATACTTTTCAAAAGTATTTAGTATTTATTATTTGTAAAAGTATTCACAAACACTTAGCCAAATGCTTTTACGTTATCTAAATACTTTCTAAAGTATTTAAATACGTTTGTAAGTATTTGGTATTTAATATTTGGAAAAGTATTTGTAAACACTTTCACGTTATTTGAATACTTTTCGTGTCAAATAAACTACGAAACATCGAAGCATACTTTAAAATTTCAAAAAGCATTTTCTATTTTGTGATACATCAAATTGATGGCAATAAAAATTTTTTTCCGTCAAACGTATGTCTAATTTTTTTAAATCACCCCCCAACCCTTGTGAAAATCCTCTGTTTGTCAATGAAAGAACAATTTTTTCCCTATAAACTTCCG
This sequence comes from Anaspis maculata, assembly GCA_949128115.1. Taxonomy (NCBI): domain Eukaryota; kingdom Metazoa; phylum Arthropoda; class Insecta; order Coleoptera; family Scraptiidae; genus Anaspis; species Anaspis maculata. The sequence continues at coordinate 57,714,839 of OX421967.1, read as the reverse complement.
ATTTTTGAGAAATGGACTCTCCAGCAAAAACAGCTCGACTTTCATTTCACGAGGTCATCTAAGACACGAATGGCCAAATTTTCATCTTCAACCCCTTCGCCCCCACCCTACCCTACCTTGAAATTTCAAATAGCACCTTTCTTCTGATACATCAGATTGAAGGCAATAAAACTCTCTTTCTGTCAAACATATTTTTATTTTTTTTAAATCACCCCTTTGAAGTAGGGTAGGGTGGGAGCGAAGGGGTTGGAGATGAAAATTTGGCCACACGTGTCTTAGATGACCCCATTGAAATAAAAATTGACCTATTTTTGCTTGGAAGTCTATTTCTTATGAAATTGTCCTTTCATCAACAAATAGAGGATTTTCACAAGAGTTGAAGGGTGGTTTAAAAAAATTAGAAATATGTTTGGCGGAAAGAGAATTTTGTTGCCTTCAATTTGATGTATCACAAAATAGGTAATGCTATTTGAAATTTTAAAGTAGGGTAGGGTAGGGCGGGGGCGAAGGGATTGAAGGAAAAAATTTAGCAATATGTGTCCTATATGTCCTCTTCAAAACAAAAATCGACCTGTTTCGGCGTTTTCCTGTAAAAAAGTTTGGCGGCCAGAAATCATGGGTGAGAACATTTTAAATTAACACCCTGTAGATAGGTATATGTCTTCTAGAAATTCCTTAGGTAATTCAAATACCTACTCTCAAGGTATTGAAATACTTTTAAGGTATTTAAATAAAAAAAGTATTCAATACTTCCAAGGTATTTGAATGAAAAAATATTTAAATACTTTGAAGGTATTGAAATACTTTTAGCTAACCAAATACCTTTGGAGTATTTAGATACTTTGAATGTATTTAAATGACAAAAGTATTTGGATAAAGACACTATTTGTTATTTAAATACTCACACTTGAAATAAAGCATTTTTTATTCAAATAATATTTTTTCCGCCAAATGGAAAGTATTTGAATAATAAATACTTTCAAAAAGTATTTAACCCAGCTCTGCCTATTATAGATAACTACACAACATTCCAAAATGTTTCGGTATGTTCTGGAATGTTCGGGAATAGTTTGGGAACGTTCGGAAACATCTCGGAACATTCCAGATCATCGTGAAACATTCGGGATCAATCCACAACATTCCAAAATGTTTGGATATGTTCTAGAATATTCAGGAATATTCTGGAATATTCAGGAACATCCCGGAACAATGAACATTCCAAATCATTGTGGAACACTCAAGATCATTCCACAACAATCTAGAATGGTGCGGTATGTTGTGGAATGTTCTGAAACGTTCGGGAAAATCCCGGAACATTCCAGATCATTGTGAAACATTCCAAAACACTCGAATGATGCGGAGTGTTCTGGAACATTGTGGACTGTTTGAAGCCTTTTTAGTGTGGAGCTACCCATTGGTAGGGGTGCAGTACAGAACATTCGAGAGTATTCGAAATCATCCCACAATATTCAGTATGTTCGCCTTGAAGTTGTCTCGTGAAATTCGCTGAAATTAGCCCATAAGCCCCAATTCAATGCAAGTCAATTCACTCGCCAGCAAATTCACTCAAGAGGCTGAAACTGGCTTATTCAGTTCCAAATAAATTGCTCCGGAAAATTTGAACTGGTTTGTTTTTCACTTTCAGAATACCTAACTTGATTCAAGTGAATTCACTCGCCTTCGAAGTGATTTTACAGCCTAGAACTAGCCCATTCACTAGCTTCCTAAATAGCCTCAAGACGATCAAAATTCTATTCACTTGTCTTTCGTTGCTTTCAAATTTTCAAATGGGTTCTGAAGCAACACTACTACTAATTTGAAAAAAGTGATTGCTACACCAGCATCTTCCTCAAAGAAAATTAAAAAAAAATCAACACCACCCCATCCCTAAACTTCTGAGGACATCTGTTAACTTGACCTCTTCATCTTCAAGTGCTTCTGAATCTTCAAATTCGATTCAAGCGAATTCACTCGCCCTGGAACTGACTTCGTTAGAGTAAAAGTAGCCCACTTACTCGCCTTGAAATAGTCTTGAGACGATTGAAAATGTGCGTACTCGTCTTCGATCGCCTGTAAAACTTCAAATGAAATTGGAACGAACTCACTGGCCTTTAAATTGATTTTGATAGGCTGACTAGCTTTATTACTCGCATATTCATATTGCATTATGGAAATAAGAACTTGTCTAATGAGTCGCCGTCAAGTTCATACTTGCCCTCGTACTTGCCTGTTTACTCGCCCCTCATTATGGATTCTATAAGCTAAAATTTGATTCTCGCGTGGATTCACTCGCCTCCAATTTGCTTTGTAAGTCATTATATTGGTCTGTTCACTCGCTTCCAACTTCAGAATGACCTGCGTGCTCGTCTTTCATCGTCTTTGCTCACATCGATTTAAGTCAATTCACTCGCCTCGAAACTGACTTTGAAAACTCGAACTATCTCATTTACTCGCCTTCACATTGCGTTATGAGGCTCGAGCTGCTTCTGTTTGATTTTCGTGAGTCCTAATTTGATCCAGGTCAATTCACTCGCCTGCAGATGTAAACAAGAAGCTGCAAGCGGCCTATTCACTTCCATATAATAAACTTTGGAAGACTCACTTTTTTCGCTTTCATGAGCCCTGATTTGTTGCACGTCAATTCACTCGCCAGCAAATTCATCCAAGAAGCTGAAACTGGCCTAGTCAGTTACATATGAATTCCTTTGAAAGACTATGCTGTTTTTTTTCACTTTCACAAGTCATAATTTGATTCAGATGAATTCACTCGCCTGCAAATTTATTCAAAAGACAGAAAATAGTCTATTCACTCGCATAAGATTGCCTTGGAAAATTTACAGTTTTTCCGCTCTCATAGGCCCTAATCTGATACGAGTCAATTCACTCGCCAGCAAATTCACCCAAGAAGCTGAAACTATAGGCTGGTTACTTGCATATGAATTCCTTTGAAAGACTCAAACTGGTTTGTTTTTCACTTTCACAAGTCATTATTTGATTCTAGTGAATTCACTCGCCTGCAAATTTATTCAAGAGAGGCTGAAACTGGCCTATTCACTTCCCCATAAATTGTCAGGAAATTCAAACTTGTTTGTTTTTTCACTTTCACAAGCCCCAACCTCATTCAAGTGAATTCACTTGCTTGCAAATTCACTCAAGAGGCTGCAACTGGACTATTCACTTCCATGTAAATTGTTACGGAAAATTGAAGCTGGTTTGTTTCTTCACTTTCACAAGCCACAATTTGATTCAAGTGAATTCACTTGCCTGAAAATTCACTCAAGAGGCCGAAACTGGACTGTTCACTCCCATATAAATTGTTACGGAAAATATAAACTGATTTGTTATTTCACTTTCACAAGCCCCAACTTGATTCAAGTGAATTCACTTGCCTGCAAATTCACTCAAGAAATTCTAGGCTAGTCACTTGCATATGAATTCTTTTGAAAGACTCAAACTGTTTTTTTCCACTACCACAAGTCATAATTTGATTCAAATGAATTCACGCCTGCAAATTTATCTAAAAGACAGAAAGTAGAGTATTCACCCGCATCAAATTGCCTTGGGAAACTCACACTTTTTTTATGTTTCGAAGGTCTTAATCTGAGACGAGTCAATTCACTCGCCAGCAAATTCACCCAAGAACTCGCACAAGAAGCTGAAACTAGGCTGATCACTTGCATATGAATTCCTTCGAAAGACTCAAACTGGTTAGTTTTTTTTTCACTCTCACAAGTCATAATTGTTTTCAAATGAATTCACTCGCTTGCAAATTCATCCAAAATACAGAAAGTAGCCTATTTACTCGCATCAAATCGCCTTGGAAAACTCACACTTTTTCCCGGTCTCAAGGGCCCTAATTTGATACGCGTCAATTCACTCGGCAGCTAATTCACCCAAGAACTCGCCCAAGAAGCTGAAACTAGGCTGATCACTTGCGTATGAATTCCTTTGAAAGACTCAAACTGGTTAGTTTTTTTTTCACTTTCACAAGTCATAATTTAATTCAAATAAATTCACTCGCCTGCAAATTTAACCAAAAGACAGAAAATAGCCTATTCTCTCGCATGAAATTGCCTTGTGAAACTCACACTTTCTTCGCTCTCAAAGGTCCTAATTTGATACGAGTCAATTCACTCGCCTACAAATGCACCCAAGAACTCGCCCAAGAAGCTGAAACTAGGCTGGTCACTTGCATATAAATTCTTTTGAAAGATTCAAGCTGGTTTTTTTTTTCACTTTCACAAGTCATAATTTAATTCAAATAAATTCACTCGCCTGCAAATTTAACCAAAAGACAGAAAATAGCCTATTCTCTCGCATGAAATTGCCTTGTGAAACTCACACTTTCTTCGCTCTCAAAGGTCCTAATTTGATACGAGTCAATTCACTCGCCTACAAATGCACCCAAGAACTCGCCCAAGAAGCTGAAACTAGGCTGGTCACTTGCATATAAATTCTTTTGAAAGATTCAAGCTGGTTTTTTTTTTCACTTTCACAAGTCATAATTTAATTCAAATAAATTCACTCGCCTGCAAATTTAACCAAAAGACAGAAAATAGCCTATTCTCTCGCATGAAATTGCCTTGTGAAACTCACACTTTCTTCGCTCTCAAAGGTCCTAATTTGATACGAGTCAATTCACTCGCCTACAAATGCACCCAAGAACTCGCCCAAGAAGCTGAAACTAGGCTGGTCACTTGCATATAAATTCTTTTGAAAGATTCAAGCTGGTTTTTTTTTTCACTTTCACAAGTCATAATTTGATTCAAATGAATTCACTCGCCTGCAAATTTATCCAAAAGACAGAAAGAAGCCTATTCCCTCGCATACAACTGCCTTGGAAAACTCACACTTTTTCCGCTCTCAAGGGCCCTAATCTGATACGAGTCAATTCACTCGCCAACAAATTCACCCAGGAAGCTGAAACTAGGCTGGTCACTTGCATATGAATTCCTTTGGAAGACTCAAAGTGGTTTGTTTTTTCACTCTCACAAGTTCTAATTTGATTCAAGTGAATTCACTCGCCTGCAAATTTACTCGAAAGGCCGAAACTGGACCATTCACTTCCAAATAAATTGTCACGGAAAATTCAAACTGGTTTGTTTTTTCACTTTTGCAAGCCCCAACCTGGTTCAAGTGAATTCACTTGGCTGCAAAGTTCGCTTCGTATATTCTCGAAAACTGCCCGATTGCATCGGTTCAAAAAGGCTTTATTTCATACGAAATGACACAAGAACAACTAGTACTCACTGAGAATATTCTCATTATTTTGTAATTTTTCATAACAGAAATTTTACCTAGGGAAAAAAAACATTTTGACATGCAAGAATTTGGATTAAAAAAAATTGGAACTCAGTAAAGAATCTGATCTTTTAGGCACTAAACTCGGCTTGGCTATCTTGATTTTTTCTCTGGATAACGACAAAACTGTCTTGCATTCCATGGCCACCTGAGACTGCTTCGCGAGTTGCTTCGTATTTTCTAGAAAAATCGCCCAATTTTAGCGGTTTAAAGGCTCTATATTACACGAAATGACGATTAGAACTAGTATTGACACTATTTTCCAAATTTTATATTTTTTTTAAGAAAAACTGGAGTAAAATTATTTTATTTATTGATAAAGGAGTCTGTGATAATGATAATTTTTCAAACTTGTGAAATTCAAAAATTTTCAATGAAATATTTGAGTTCTTAGATTTTTAGCTTTCAGATACCAAACTCGGCGTGACTATCTAAGATAAAAACAAGAGGTGTCAAATATGCCGCAAGACCACTCACACGGCCTTTCTTATTGGAACAGGGTTCAGTTCCTTATTTGCCCTAATTATAATTAATCACTCTGGTATAAATCAAGTTTGAGATTCCTTCAAGCTGATCGAGCTTTGCCATATCAAGACTCACCCTGTATACGTCTTCAGAGATTGTACCTATAAGTACCTACAATTATTTAAAAGACCGGATTTTGAGCAATATATTTTTCATCAGCCTTGAACAGAAGCTAGATTTCCAGGTTCCAGCAGCGAACTTTCGCTTCGGCCATCACTAAAAGCCGATAATTATTAGAAACCTTACTAATAAAACGACGAATAACCATGTGACTAAATATTGACATTAAAATTTAGCTGGTCAGGTAGACACCTAATCAGGCATCAAATCAAGCAGCTCATCAGCTACTGGACATGATGCGACGACGTAAGTTTTTGCGCATAGACATCGAGCAAGCCGTATTTTATGGAAATTTGTGTTGGATTGGAAGACAAAAGACGTCGCAGCCAGCCGGTGTGTCACGCGCGGCGCCTACTTTTCATTGATCAAACTCTCCGGCCGGCTGGAGAGCGCGCGAATCCCAAGAGTGCTTCTGTTTTCAGCACGCCAAAAAAAAATCGAAGCGGGCGCGCGTATCCACCTATGACGTCACGAGTGCCCGTGTGTGCCCTCTCAGCAAAATCAAGTAGGTCGGGTCCGGCACAACGCCGCTGCTCTTCTGTTTTTCTTGCACATACAGCGCGTCACCTGGCGTCACGGCCCGCTAGATCCGACCCGAGGGCACTCCCACTTTATTGAAAAGCCGCTCCGGCAGAAAAGTTGCCGTCGTGTGTGTACTACACATACAGCGTGAGTAGTAGAGAAGCCAGCAGAAGCGGTTTTACCCCAGCTCTACGTTCACTTGTTCCGTTATACCTCAGTCTCAGTGTGCCACCGACCACTCGCCGACTCTGATTTACCTCTTCATTTTTTTTCAACTTCACTTGAAAATTACGAAAAAAATGAACAACGCCATTTTCGCAGCCGTCCTCACAGTGGCCATAGTTTCGGGGCTGCCACAACAGCAACAGCAGCAACAACACGACGACCACAACGGCCACAATCACGGTAGCCATGAACACCATTGGGTAAGTCGTTCTTTTGTCTCAAGAGAGGCGGTTAGCCTTTGGTAGGTAGCCTACTTTGTGTGATTTATACCTACTCGCAGAAGCCAACTAAGCACTTTTTATGTCGAGTATTCAGGTACTTATTCGAAAAAAAGATGTTATAAGCAATTTTTTTTTTATTTCCAACAGGTGAACGTTTCCGTGTATTACGAATCGCTGTGCCCCGATTCCATCAAGTTCTTCACGCAGCAGTTGTACCCGTCGCTGCAAGGAAACCTGTCGAATTACATCAATTTGACTTTGGTGCCGTTCGGAAAGTCGAAGGTATTTTTTTTCACTTAATATTCATGATAAGTTTTTTTTTAATTCTTTTTATACGAATAAAGTGACTGGAATTTTGAATAGAGCTCGAAAAAAGCTGTTATTCTGAAAGGTGTCACTCGTTATGGTTCCACCGGAAAAAATTAACAACCGCTTATCATTTCAACTCGTCAGAATTTGATTTTTTATGAATTAGAAACCCTCATCAGGTTTGAAATTAAGAATAGTAAAACCGGTGAGATTAGTTGAAGTAGACGAGAAATAGGCGGAAAATAGACGAAAAAGTGGCCGTAAAACAAGTGACAAAAGTTCTAAAATTAGCCGAAAAAAGCAATTTGCGAATTGATGTGACACAGCCACAGAAAGTGACCGTGACCGCCTTTATATCTGTCACCGCCCCGGTGATTGTGTATCAACAATGCACATTCAGGGCTTTACTTCCTTTTAAAGATTTTTAAATTGAGATTTATGTGTGTCATCCTCTTTTCTATCGCTATTTTGTGTGCGGTTTTTCTTTTCAATGGCGCGATTCATATGATAAGCGATAATGATGAGCAATTTTAATTGGCGGTTTGGTCGCATTTTTGCGTATTAATGTGAGAGACATACGACACGGCACAGTCGTCGTCGGTCGGCGATAAATAATAATAAAAATAACAAAACTAATTATGAATTGAGCTTTACCATTTTTGAATGCCACAAAAACTTTCCAAGAACGACTTTCGATTGTGATTATTATATGAGTCTGCATTGTTGCTCATCGCAGCGAATTGTCCTGGAATGAATCATTGTTCTTTGCAACAATGATTGTGATTTATTCATATTTTTATGTAGGTGTAGTATTAGTGATAAAAGTATACCTACCTAGATAGCCGAAGCAAGGCTTCGTTCACTCTGCTTGAAGAGCTAAAGCTCTTACAAAATTGAAAATTGAATAAAAAATTGTTACAAAATGAAAATATTGTTACGGATTTCGCGTTTGGGTTCGTTTTTCAATAATTAATTAATAATTCGTGCTTGGGTAAAGCGCCAAGAACTACTCGCTGTTATCGCTTTGAATTTAAGACTGGTCTGTCGGCCGATCTATCGGTGTTTCTATACCTCCGACTGGTATTCTGGAAGTTTTCACCGGTTCTGTGACAAATTCCATATTGACCGCGGCATATGGCTTCGCGGCGACTCTTGAACATTCCTACACATCTCGCGTGCATCACCAGCGTGTTCGCGAACGGCGCCTCCGCCAATGGGGCTGATGTATGTTACCCGCCTGTTGATGTCTCCACGTGAATTGAATGGCCCCAGCCCTCGCGCATGTTCTCGAATGCCTAGAGCTTCGCAACTCGTAACACGACGGTCCGTCTAGAAGGACCGCGTGTGCTCTCGAATGCACAACAAAATCGCCACTCGTAACAATATACATAGGTTGTATGAACATATCAATCGATGAAAAATATTTCTGATTGAAAAAATGAAAGAGAAAAAATACATGAAAATATAAAACTTAACAATAAAATGAAGAAAAAATTCTGAAACAAACTGAAAAAATTGAAGCGTCAGTTTCTTATTCTTGCCACCTCCCTTCATACAATAGTTTATTATTTTCATCTATTCAATTATGCATGAATCTCAATTCAAAGACCTAAAGCTTAGTTTATTGAAGATAAAGGCTGCTTTGGTCATGCCTCGCCTTCGGCGAGTGCCTTTGAAGAGCATCTTGAAAAACCTAAAGCATAGTTTAAAAAATGATAAAGGCTGCTCTAATGTGTCTCATCTTCGGTGAGTAACTTTGAAGCGCTCGTTGAAGGACCTAAAGCTCAGTTTACAAGATAAAGGTTTCTTTAGTCGTCCCTCGCCTTCGGCGAGTGCATTTGAAACGTTTGTTCAAGGACCTAAAACTTAGTCTACAAGATGAAGGCTGCTTAATTCGTGCCTCGCCTTCGGAAATTACCTTTAAAACGCTCGTTCAAGGACCTGAAGCTGAGTTTACAAGATAAAGACTGCTTTAGTCGTGTCTTGCCTTCAGCGAGGGCCATTGAAGGGCATCTTGAAAAACCTAAAGCATAGTTTATATAATGGTGGTGCTTGTTCAAGGACCTGAAGCTTAGTTTACAAGATGAAGGCTTCTTTAGTCGTGCCTCGCCTCCGGCGAGTGCCTTTGGGATCCTTGTTCAAGGACCTAAAACTTAGTTTACAAGATAAAGGCTTCTTCAGTCGTGCCTCGCCTCCGGCGAGTGCCTTTGGGATCCTTGTTCAAGGACCTAAAACTTAGTTTACAAGATTAAGACTTCTTTAGTCGTGCCTCGCCTTCGGCGAGTGCCTTTAACACGTTTGTTCGAAGACCTGAAGCTTGGTTTGCAAGATAAAGGCTTCTTTAGTCGTGCCTGGCCTCCGGCGAGTGCCTTTGGGATCCTTGTTCAAGGATCTAAAACTTAGTTTACAAGATTAAAACTTCTTTAGTCGTGCCTCGCCTTCGGCGAGTGCCTTTGACACGCTTGTTCGAAGACCTGAAGCTTAGTTTGCAAGATAAAGGCTTCTTTAGTCGTGCCTCGCCTTCGGCGAGTGCCTTTGAGATCCTTGTGCAAGGACCTAAAACTGAAGCTTAGTTTGCAAGATTAAGGCTTCTTTAGTCGTGCCTCGCCTTCGGCGAGTGCCTTTGACACGCTTGTTCGAGGACCTGAAGCTTAGTTCACAAGATGAATGCTGCTTTAGTCGTACCTCGCCTTCGGCGAGTGCCTTTGACACGCTTGTTTGAGGACCTGAAGCTTAGTTTACAAGATAAAGGCTGCTTTAGTCGTGCCTGGCCTCCGGCGAGTGTCTTTGACACGCTTGTTCGAGGACCTGAAGCTTAGTTCACAAGATGAATGCTGCTTTAGTCGTACCTCGCCTTCGGCGAGTGCCTTTGTATGGCATCTTGAAAAACCTGAAGCATAGTTTATAAAATGGTAAAGGCTGCTTTAATGTGTCTCTTCTTCGCCGAGTAACTTTGAAGCGCTCGTTGAAGGACGTAAAGCTTAGTTTACAAGATAAAGGCTTATTTAGTCGTGCCTCGCCTTCGGCGAGTGCCTTTGAAACGCTCGTTCAAGGACCCTAAGCTTACTTTACTAAAGGCTACTTTGATCGTGTCTCGCCTTCGGCAAGTGCTTTTAAAGCGCTTGTTCAAGGACCTGAAGCTTCGTTTGCAGAATAAAGGCTGCCTTAATCGTGCTTCCCCTTCGGCGAGTGCCTTTGAAATGCTCGCTGAAAGACCTAAAGCTTAGTCTACACTCTACAAGATAAAAACTACCTTAGTGGTGCCTACCCTTCGGCAAGTGCCTTTGAAACGCTCGTTGAGTGCCTTTGAAGGGCATCTTGAAAAGCCTGAAGCATAGTTTACAAAACGATAAAGGCTCTAATGTGTCTCATCTTCGGCGAGTGCCTTTTAAACGCTTGTTCAAGGACCTAAACCTTAGTTTACAAGACAAAGGCTGTTTTAGTCGTCTCTCGCCTTCGGCGAGTGCCTTTGAAACGCTCCTTCAACGACCTGAAGCTTAGTTTACAAGATAAAGGCTGCTTCAATCGTGCCTCGCCTTCAGCGACTGCTGAAACGCTCGTTCAAGTACCTGAAGCTTAGTTTGCAAAATAAAGGCTGCTTTAATCGTGCCTCGCCTTCGGCGAGTGCCATTGGATGTCGCGCTAAAAGACGTAAAGCTTAGTTTACAAGATAAAGGCTGCTTTAGTCGTGCCTCGCCTTCGGCGAGTGCTTTTGAAACGCTCCTTCAAGGACCTGAAGCTGAATTTGTAATGTGAAGCTGAATTGTAAAATAAATGCTACTTCAATCGTGCCAGTGCCTTTAAAACGTTCGTTCAAGGACCTTAAGCTTAGTTTGCAAAATGAAGGCTGCTTTAATTGTGCCTCGCCTTCGGCGAGTGCCTGTAGAACGCTCGTTCAAGGACCCTAAGTTTTCTTTACTAGATAAAGGCTGCTTTAGTCGTGCTTCGCCTTCGGCGAGTGCCTTTGAGATCCTTGTTCTAGGACCTAAAACTTAGTTTACAAGATTAAGGCTTCTTTAGTCGTGCCTCGCCTTCGGCGAGTGCCTTTGAGACGCTTGTTCGAGGACCTGAAGCTTAGTTTACATGATAAAGGCTGCTTTAGTCGTACCTCGCCTTCGGCGAGTGCATTTGAAGGACATCTTGAAAAACCTAAAGCATAGTTCATGAAATGATAAAGGCTGCTCTAATGTGTCTCATCTTCGGCAAGTAACTTTGAGGCGCTCGTTGAAGGACCTAAAGCTTAGTTTACAAGATAAAGGCTGCTTTAATCGTGCCTCGCCTTCGGCAAGTTCTTTTGAAGAGCATCTTGAAAAACCTGAAACATAGTTTACAAAACGATAAAGGCTGCTCTAATGTGTCTCATCTTCGGCGTGTGCCTCTTAAACGCTTGTTCAAGGACCTAAACCTTAGTTTACAAGACAAAGGCTGCTTTAGTCGTGCCTCGCTTTCGGCGAGTGCCTTTGAAACGCTCCTTCAACGACCTGAAGCTTAGTTTACAAGATAAAGGCTGCTTCAATCGTGCCTCGCCTTCAGCGACTGCTGAAACGCTCGTTCAAGTACCTGAAGCTTAGTTTGCAAAATAAAGGCTGCTTTAATCGTGCCTCACCTTCGGCGAGTGCCATTGAATGGCGCGCTAAAAGACGTGAAGCTTAGTTTACAAGATAAAGGCTGCTTTAGTCGTGCCTCACCTTCGGCGAGTGCCTTTGAGACGCTCCTTCAAGGACCTGAAGCTTAGTTTGCAAAATAAAGGCTGCTTTAATCGTGCCTCGCTTTCGGCGAGTGCCTTTAGAACGCTCGTTCAAGGACCCTAAGCTTTCTTTACTAGATAAAGGCTACTTTTATCGTATCTCGCCTTCAGTGAGTGAGTGCCTTTCAAACGCTTGTTCAAGGACCTTAAGCTTGCTTTACTAGATAAAGGCTACTTGTATCGTGTCTCGCCTTCGGCGAGTGCCTTTGAGGCGCTCGTTTAAGGACCTGAAGCTTAGTTTGTAGAATAAAGGCTGCCTTAATCGTGCCTCGCCTTCGGCAAGTGCCTTTGAAAAGCTCGCTGAAAGACCTAGAACTAAGTCTACAAGATAGAAACTACCTTAGTGGTGCCTTGCTTTCGTGAAGCTTAGTTTACAAGATAAGACTGCTTTAGTCGTGCCTCGCCTCCGGTGAGTGCCTTTGAATGGCGCGCTAAAAGACGTAAAGCTTAGTTTACAAGATAAAGGCTGTTTTAATCGTGCATCGCCTTCGGCGAGTGTCCTTGAAGCACACGTTGGAGGACCTGAACGTTAATCTACAGAATAAAGGCTGCTTCGGTCATGCCTTGCCTCCGGCGAGTGCCTTTGAAGTGTACGTTGGTGAACCTAAAGCTAAGTTTACAAGGTGGAAGCTGCTTCAGTCGTACTTCGCCTTCGGCGACAGCATTCGAAGCGCATGTTGGAAGACCTAAAGCTTAGTTTTTAGGGAGCTATTTCGGTTATGCCCCTACTTCGGCGAGTGCCGTTGAAACACGCGTTGAAGAACCTAAAGCTCAGTTCACAAGATGAAGGCTTTTGACCCACGTCTCGCGGAATGTAATTAGACAACTAGCTTACCCGAGTTAAGCTTCGTTCACTTAGCTTGAAAAACTAAAGCTTGGTTCAACTGTGAAGGCGTACGTAGTCGTATCGCCTTCGGTGTTTTTAGCTTAAATCATATAAAGCTTGATTTTTTACTCACGATGGCTAGTTTCAAGAAATAAAGCTTTACTTTGCTTGCGGAAATGAAGATTGGTTTACTGCTTGCAGAATAAAAGCTTAATTCAGTCTAAAAAGCGTAGTAGTCGTGAGTCGCCTTCTGTGTTTTGCAGGCTTGCAGGAGTATAAAGCTTGATTTACTCTAAATGACTGGCTTTAATTAGTGAAGATTTGTTTACTCTCCTGAAGAACAAAAGCTTGGTTTACTCCGCTTGAAGAACTGAAGCTTAGGCGTCTGCTTGGCGGAATATAAAGCCTGATTTACTCTAGTAGCTTCAAGAAGTGAACCTTCACTTACTCTGCTTGCAAAACTGAAGCTTGTTTACTCTAATGACTAGCTTCAAGTAATAAAGCTTCGTTTATTCTGCTTGGACTTTTTTCTGGACATTTTAGAGGCACTTGCTGAAGCGACATATGAGGCTGAAGGAACATAAATCTTGATCCACTCTAGAAAATTAGCTTCAAGAAATGGAGCTCCGTTTACTCTGCTTGCAAAACTAAAGCTCGGTTTACTACGCTTGCGGAGTTGAAGCTCGGTTTACTGCTTGCAGGATTGAAGTTTGATTCACTGTAAGAGGCATAGTCGGGAGTCGCCTTCTGTGATTTTGAAGCTTGCAGAAGCATAAAGGTTGATTTACTCCGAATGACTAGCTTCAACTAGTAAAGCTTCGTTTACTCTGCTGGATTTTTTCTTTTGTTTTCAATGGCACTTGCTGAACGCGACACATGTAGAAATATAAAGCTCGGCTTGCACTTGCCGCCTTGAACACAGCTCGTGTAAGTGGCAAATGCATCAACTCAATAATTGAAGAACAGTCCAATTGTATCGTGTGAACTAGGCTTTACGTGCGGGCAAATTCCAATAGCACTTGCTGGAAGCGACACAGGTATAAAAGAATGAGGCTCGGCTTGCATTCGTTGCCTTGAACCTAGCTCAATTTATGTATGGCATCCGGGCCGATACACTTGGAAAGCAGTCGAATTATATCGTGTAAATTAGGCTTTACGTGTGGGCGAATTTTCAGTAGCACTGGCTGAAAGCGACGCAGGTGAAAAAATAAAGCTTGACTTGCATTTGTTATTGCTCTGCAACTAGCTCAAGTTAGTGGCAATCACGTCGGTACAAATTGGGAAAAGTCATATAATACCGTGTAAACTAGGCTTTATCTGCGGGCTAATTTTTAGTAGCACTTGCTATAAAAGTGATGCAGGTGAAAGAATAAAGCTTGACTTGCATTTGTTATTGCTTTGCAACTAGCTCAAGTAAGTGGCAATCACTTCGATAAAAATTGGAAAAGTCATATTATATCGTGTAAACTAGGCTTTAAGTGCGGGCTAACTTTCAATAGCACTTGCTGAAAGCGACACAGGTGAACGAATAAAGCTTGATTTGCATGTGTAATCGCTCTGCAACTAGCTCAAGTAAGTGGCAATCACGTCGATACAAATTGAAAAAGTCATGCTATATCGTGTAAACTAGGCTTTACGTGTGGGCTAATTTTTAATAGCAGCTACTGAAAGCGACATAGGTAGAAGAATAAAACTTGACTCGCATTTTTGCTGTCTTGCAATCAGCTCAAGTGGCAACCGCGTCGGTACGTTTGGAAATTTTGAAACAATCAAATTATATCGTGTAAACTAGGCTTTAGGTGCCGGCAAATTTCTACTAGCAGTTGCTGAAAGCGACACTGATAAAATAAAACTCATTGGGCATGTTACCTTGAACCTAGCTCAAGTTTGCAGCAATCGTAGCGATGCAATCGGGTATCGGTACGGTTATATCGTGTAAACTGGGCTTTATCATGCCGGCAAGCTCTTCAAGTTTCATTTGGAAAAACCCTATTGAGTAACACCTCCCAGAAAAGCTCTCGCCGCCTGCTGTTCATTTCCAATGATATTTTTTCAGTTCACTTCGTGACAATATTGCAAATAACTTTTTTTTGGTTTTACAGTACACATTCGACATCAACCAGTACGAGTTCACGTGCCATCACGGACCGGCCGAGTGCGAAGGCAACAGGCTCCATCTGTGCGCCATCAAGCTCATCCAGCACGGAAAGAACACCGAAAATCTGAGCTACAACAAAGTGACCACCGCTTTCATCAACTGCTTGATGGACAAGGTCAAGCCGGAAGGCAACAAGACGACTTTCCCGAGCACCGACTGCGCCACCATCAACCACGTCCAGAATCTGAACGACATCCAGAATTGCGCCAATGACGTCGAAGGTTGGTACACTGTAGATATTGCTGGAATTCGAAGCAGAAAAAAAACGGCAAATTCCACAAGAGCTCCGACTTCTTTGAAACTCAGCCGGATTGTTGTGCTGTTGCAAAACGAGCTCGTGATTCATCTCACATGCTCGTGTACTTTGTCATTATCTATGCAACGCGCCGGCTTTTAATTCGTACATTAGCAACATTTAAATTATTCCAAGGCTCGGCGGCGCTTGATGATTGTTTAAAGATTTATCGTAGCGCATAGAGAACGTCTCCAATTTTCGGACTTTTCTAAATTGATCGGGTAAACAATGCGGCCGCGGTAAACAAGCTGAATGGAAATCGCAATAATTGAAAACGGCCTTGGATCAAGAGCGGGCTGAGGGCAGCAACAGCAACAATAATAGATAAATGGGTGTAATAATGTGTTTTCATCACCGTGACTTCATTCACACAAATTTCAGATTCGGGTGTATAGTATATGTGTGTGCACCTATAATCATCGTGACCTTGTCGCTTATACCATTTTAAATGCGCGCCTTGGCAAATTCAATGCTCGAGCACGTTGCTATTCACGAACCGAGCTTGGCATTCAAAAGCTGTTGTCGAGAGCTTTTCTGGGAGGGGTCACTCGATGAGGTTTCTTGAATGCCGAAAATGACGTTTGCGACAAGTAAAATTGGACGTTGAAAATGTTTGTTTGGGAGATTTCCGAAAATAGAGCGCGGCATTGAAAAGCTGGCTGCAAAAGCTTTTCTGGGAGGTGTCACTTGATTGGGTTCATTTGAATATCGAAAATGACGTTTGGGACTAGTAAACGTCAAAAAAATTTTGTTGCGGAAACAAGCAGCCAAGCTCGAATCGCAACGAATTATTGCTTAGGAATACAGAATCAACGTTTCCGTTGTGGAAAAATCTAAAAACCAGATGATTTAAAAAAAAAGTTTGCTGCTCAGAAGCATCACGATTTTTTTTTTACGAAAAACATATCGTGTGACACCTCTGCGAAAAGCTCTCGCTGTTCTCTATCCGTTATCACTGTCTGTTTCTAAATAAATCGAACGTTGGAAGCATCAAGCATCGAAATAGATTTTGTTACTGGTTCAAAATATGCGACGGTCAAGATGTTCGAAAACTAAGCGCGGCTTTCGAATGCCATTAGCGAGAGCTTTTCTAGGAGGTGTCACTCGATGGGGTTAATTTCAATCCTGAAAATGACGTCTGGAACCGCATGTCATGATCAAACGTCATGAATTTGGGATGCGAAAAGAAGCAACCGAGTACGAATTACTGCAGAATTTGATCTGCAATACGGAACCAGCGTTTTCGTTATTTGGAAAATATTGAACCGAACGTTTGTGCTGAGAAACGTACAGCTGCTCAGAAGCATCACAAAAAAAAATCTGCGAAACATACCATGTTGCACCTCTACGAAAAGCTCTCGCTGAGCTCTATCCATCACTGCTGTTATCCTTCCAATAAAATGAACGTGTAAAGTAACAAGTGTTGAAGTACATCTTGTTAAAGGTTCAAAATTTCGTGAAGATTTTCAAAAACAAAGTGCGGCTTTCGAAAGCTGCTATCGAAAGCTCTTCTGGAAGGTGTCACCCAATAGGGTTTATTTGCGTGCCTAAATTGACGTTTGGCACACACATCTAAAAGTTTTTATTGCAAATCTAGGCAAACGAGCTCGAATCACAACGGTCTATTGTTCAGGAATACTTCACCAGCGTTTTTATTGTTCAAAAGTCCAAAAACCGAGCGTTTCAGTGAAAAAAACCCTTGCAGCTACTCAGAAGCATCACGAAAAAAAAAATCTGCGAAACATCGTGTGGCACCTCTACGAAAAGCTCTCGCTGAACTCTATTCATCACTGCTATCAGCTTTTCAATAAATTGAACGAGTGAAGTAGCAAGTACTGGAATATATCTGATTATGGGTTCAAGATACGTGGTCGTGAAGATTTTTAAAAACTAAGTACGGCTTTCGAAAGCTGCTATCGAAAGCTCTTCTGGGAGGTGTCACTCGATTGGGTTTATTCAAGTATCGAAAATGACGTCAAAAAGTGTTTGTTGCAAAATTAGGCAAACGAGCTCGAATCACTACGGATTATCATTCAGGGATACTTATCAGCTATTTTTCTGTTGAAACGCCCAAAAACCGAGCGTTTTCAGTACAAAAACCCTCGCAGCTACTCAGAAGCATCACGAATTTTTTGTTTGCAAAACATACCCCGTGTGACACCTCTACGAAAAGCTCTCGCCGAGCTCTATTCACCACCGCTATAAGCTCTTCAATAAATGGAATGAGTAGAGTAGTAAGCCTTGAAATGCATCTTGTTATAGGTTAAAATACGTGGTCATGAAGATTTTCCAAAGCAAAAGAGCTCGGATCACCAAGATTATTGTTTGGGAATGCCTCACCAGCGTTTTAGTTGTTCAAAAGTCCAAAAAACAAGCGTTTTCAGTAAAAACCCGTCGCAACTACTCAGAAGCATCACAAAAATATTTTTGCGGAACACACCATGTGGCACCTTCACGAAAAGCTCTCGCCGAGCTCCATCAATTTCATTAGCTTTTCAATAAATTGAACGTGTGAAGTAGCAAGTACTGGAATATATCTTATTATAGCTTCAAGATACGTGGTCGTGAAGATTTTTAAAAACAAAGCGCGGCCTTCGAAAGCTATCGAGAGCTGCTCTGGGAGGTGTCACTCGATGGGGTTTATTTGAGTACCGAAAATTGACATTTGGGACACGTCAAGAGAGTTTCCAATGCAAATAAGATGAAACCAGCTCGAATCATCACGAATCATTGTTCAAGAATACTTCACAAGCGTTTTTGCTGTTTAAGAGCCTACAAACTGAGCGTTTTCAGTGAAAAACCGTCGCAGCTACTCAGAAGCATCACGAATTTTTTTTTGCGAAACATACCGTGCGGCACCTCTACGAACAGCTTTCGCCGAGCTCTATCATCATTGCCATCAGCGTTTCAATTAATTGGACGTTTAAAAGTAGCAAGTAATGAAATATATCATTATAGGTTCTGGATGCGTGGTCGTAAAAAAAATTTCAAAAACAAAGCGCGGCTTTCTGAAGCTATCATCGAGAGCTCTTCTGGGTGGTGTTACTCGATGGGTTTCACTTGAGTACTGAAAATGACATTTGGGACCACATGTCAAAAACGTTTTTGTTGCAAAATCGAGCGAACGAGCTCGAATCACCAAGATTATTGTTTAGGAATACCGCACCAGCGTTTTTGTTGTTCAAAAGTCCAAAAACCAAGCGTTTTCAGTAAAAACCCGTCGCAGCTACTCAGAAGCATCACGAAAATATTTTTGCGAAACACACCATGTGGCACCTTTACGAAAAGCTCTCGCCGAGCTCTATCAATCAATTTTATTAGCTTTTCAATAAATCGAACGTGTGAAGTAGCAAGTACTGAAATATATCTTATTATAGCTTCAAGATACGTGGTCGTGAAGATTTTCAAAAACAAAGCGTGGCTTTCGAAATCTATCATCGAGAGCTGCTCTGGGAGGTGTCACTCGATAGGGTTTATTTGAGTACCGAAAATTGACATTTGGAACACGTCAAGAAAGTTTTTAATGCAAATTAGATTAAACGAGCTCGAATCATCACGAATCATTGTTCAGGAATACTTCACAAGCGTTTTGGCTGTTTGAAAGCCCACAAACTGAGCGTTTTCAGTGAAAAACCGTCGCAGCTACTCAGAAGCATCACGAAAAAAATTCTGCGAAACATATCGTGTGACACCTCTACGAAAAGCTCTCGCCGAGCTCTATTCGCTACGATTAATCGTTTTTCAATAAACCGAACGTGCAAACAATCATTTCATGAGATATGTGTGAAATGTGGATTTCCATAAAAATGATTATTGTTCCAGGTTCAAGATACCTGCACATGGCCGGTGAACAGACGGAGGCCTTCCAGAACCCGCTGCAGTCCGTGCCGACGATAGTCTTCAACAACCAGTACAAGCAGTCCGACAGCCAGATGGCCCAATCGAACTTCGTCAAGGCCCTGTGCCAGTACATCCAAGGCGAAAAACCGGCGGAATGCTCGAAAAATTCCGCCAGCAAAACCCACATATCCGCGGCCCTTGTCACGGCCGTAGCCTTAGCCCTAGCCTTTGCGTCTCACCTTTAAATGTGATCATTAAATTATTATAATCATCGTCGAGAACAAAACAATTATAAAAAGAACCAAAATTCGTGTACCTTTACAAAGCCTTACTGAATACTCATAGATAGCTTCGTTATATGAATCCAAGCAGAAAGCCAAGCTTGTACTTAATAGGGAACCCTCTCTAGTTTTGCATCGTCGTCGTTGTCCATCGTCGTCAAAATCAACAAGTTGAGATAATATTTTATTTTTTATTATATGTATGTATGTGGTAAATTTTAAATTAATTACTGAATAATAATAAAAACGATATTATTATTGAAATTAAATAAAAACAAATCTGTATTATGTACATTTTTTTGTGGATGTGTGTCGCCAACATCGACCTAAACCTAAACCTACTATCAAGAATTCAAGCGAATCCTCCTGAGCTATTAATAAAAGCTATAACATTATAGATTTTATCAAACCAGAGACTTAGAAGCGTCAAAAAAGCATCTTATTTATCCTGTTCGAAAGGGGGTCCTCAATCTGAAACAAAAACTCCGTTCTAAAAAAACTTCTACTCAATTTTATATCAAGGATTTTCTGGAGTTTTCAGGATTAGTTCTGGAATGGTTCAGGATTTCAGGTGCGCTTTCAAGTACTAAAAATATGCATAAAAGACTGATCTACATGTCTATCAACTATACCACTGAAAAGTGACTAAAGTTTTTCAAGGTAAGTGTTTTCAGGAGTTACAATAGCTTCCAAAGCATTCTGAGGATAGGTTTGGCCTGTATCGAGCTTAATACACATTTCTGGATCAGGTTACTGGGATCAAGAACTAATTTTTATTGAGTATTTCCAAAAATTAGCGATGAAATGAGGTAAGCGATAAAACTGTAACAACCTTGCATTCAGTAGATGAAAATTAGTCAGAAACGCCATAGCATGATATAGTGTTTCCTTCCACAAATCGACAAATTGGAATGCAGTTTACAACCAAAGCCAGATTACGATTATACAATGTATCGTTTCTGACTAATTTGCACCTACTGCATAAATTTTTTCTAGTTTATAGCTGAGAGAGATGACGCAGATCAAGTCTTTTTCCACTAATCGAAAAATCACATTTCAATTTCCAACTGAGACATGACTATGACTTTATGAAACGTGTCGTTTCTGGCTAAAGCCTACTATATTGCATCTAGATTCACTGCACAGGTTGTGAATTAGTCATAAACAAGCGCAAGATTAGATTGGCCCAAGTTGATCAATAAATCAATTTGATCAGATCAATTTGGCCCTACAATTGTACATTTTTTAAGTAGCACTGCAGCATCTCGGAATGCTCGCGAAAAGCAGGCAAAAGCTGAATTTTTTTTCGAAAAATGAGCGTTTCATAATACCGCAGTCAAATTTTTGGTTTAGTATGACCAAAAACGAGCTTGTTATACATTTTTGAACAGCTTATTGGAATCAGGAACTACTCTTGTTGGATTGTTCAGGAAATCAGCGACAAAATGACATGTTTGAATTCAATGGATGAGAATTAGTCAGAAACGGCTTAGCTAGATATCGTCGTTTTCTTACACAAATCGAATAAGTGAATGGCCATTTTCAAACAAAGCCGAATCATTGCACCATGTAATTTTTTCTACAAATCTAAAGGAACCAGCTTGACATTTTGAGTAAAAAAATTGGTCGTTTCTGACTAATACGCATCCTCAGTGAGCTGCAGTTCTAAAAAACACCGACCTTATTCTTTGCGCATCTTGCACAAATTCTGCAACGGCAACATCTTGATGTCGTTCTTCATCTTGACGACGCCCTCGTGTATGTCTATGGACAGCAGCTCGCCGGTGGCCTCGCGCTCTTCGCCTATGATGACCTTGAAGGCGTCCCCTCGCTGCGGCCGTATCGGTTCCAGATGATCGGACATGATGTTGACGACGCGATCCTCTTCGGGCAGGAATATCGAGCACATGGCTCCGGATATCGACCGGATGACTCCGGTCTGTCCGACCAGACCGGGATCGTCGTGGCTGTCGCGGATGCGAATTTCGATGTCGACCGTGTGCCAGTCGGTCATCGGCATGACGTCCAGGCCGGCGCCGGGCGTCTGGGGATTGTAGGGCATGTTGGGACTGTAGCCCGAAGAGGGCGTGTTGTACGGGTTGCTGTTGCTGCTGGCCGGCGATTGGCCGTAGCCGGTGGCCGGACTGGGCGTCGAGATCGCACCTGTTTCGAAAGAAGAAAAAAAAGAAACGTTATCAAAGCTTGTACTTTGGGCAACCAACAGAAATAGCTTGACGCTATTCGTAGACTGGTCCACCAACATGAATAGTAAACGCTACTCTTGTCATTCAGTTACGCTTTCTGTTAGTAATGATGATGATACATACTCTGGCCCACGAACAGAGAGAGTAACGGTACTATTTCTGTTGATGGGCCAGATTTAAATACGGAGACTTGTAACAGCAGCAAGTTGAGTTCTTCACACTCAGATGAGCTGGAAAATGGCAACGTCATCACTATTTCTGTTGGTGGACCAAGCAGCAGAGCATGACAGAAACCATTTGTGCTCACAGCAACTCTATTGGATGCTCTATTAATGCCCATTACATTGAAATGTTGTGCTGATTTGAAAGAAATCGAGCAAATTCAGTTGAAACTTCGAGGTATGTACTCACTTTGATAACCGGGGCTGGCTTGGTAAGGGCTGTAGCTGGACTCGTAGATGGTGCCCGGCGTTTGCGGAGTGAAAGGTCCGTTCATTTGATATCCTGGAGTACCTGAAAGCATATATGATTTTTTTCAACAAATTCGAATAAATTTAAAACTCAAAATAAAAACTTCTGAATTTGGAAAAATCTTCAAACGGCCTGTTAAGTTGACCCTACGTGGAAATAGATGGATGAAACGTGCATGTCACGTACGATTTACCAAGAAACGATGTGTCACTTGATTTTCAATATTTTTACGGTTTCACAAATTTCGAAAAAAATCCAAAAATTTCAAGAAAAGCCAATTTTCAAAAAGTGCGAGCCGAGTATTGTTATTTGCAAATGCAAGCAGAACGATTTTGTGTTTAATTTTCACGTGACGTTGTAAACACTTCGAGAAATAACGGGAAAATTGAAAATGTCCTTGGAAAATCTTTCTACGACCTGTAAAATTGACCCAACGTGGAAACAGATGAACGAAACGTGATTGTCAGGTACGATTTACTAAAAAACGATATATCACAAGACATTTTCAAAACTCAAAATTTTGACAGTTTGATGACAACTTTCCAAAAAAATGCCAAAAATTCAAAATTTTTTGAACGTGCGAGCAGGATATCGTTTCTTACTAAATTGAGTGCAGGCAAAACGATTTTGTGGTTCATTTTCAAGCCAAATTATAAATGCTTCGAGAACTAAACGGGAAAACTTGAAAATGTCTTGGAAGAACTTTCAACGGCCTATGAACCTCTCGACGCCAAAAGAGATTAGTAAAACGTGCTTGTCACGTACGATTTACCAAGAAACGATGTGTCACTTGATTTTCAATATTTTTACGGTTCCACAAA
Organism: Anaspis maculata; assembly: GCA_949128115.1. Lineage (NCBI taxonomy): Eukaryota > Metazoa > Arthropoda > Insecta > Coleoptera > Scraptiidae > Anaspis > Anaspis maculata. Next base: position 57,691,973 of record OX421967.1, on the reverse strand, counting down.
TTTCGAAAAAAATTCAAAAATTTCAAGAAAAACCAATTTTCAAGAAGTGCGAGCGGAGTATTGTTATTTACAAGTGCAATCAGAACGATTTTGTGCTTAATTTTCACGTGATGTTGTAAACACTTCGAGAAATAACGGGAAAAATTGAAAATGTCCTTGAAAATCTTTCTACGACCTGTAAAATTGACCCAACGTGGAAACAGATGAACGAAACGTGCTTGTCAGGTACGATTTACTGAGAAACGATATATCACAAGACATTTTCAAAACTCAAAATTTTGACAGTTTGATGACAACTTTCCAAAAAAATGCCAAAAATTCCAAAATTTTTCAACGTGCGAGCAGGGTATCGTTTCTTACTAAATTGAGTGCAAGCAAAACGATTTTGTGGTTCATTTTCAAGCCAAATTAAGAATGCTTCGAGAACTAAACGGGAAAACTTGAAAATGTCTTGGAAGAACTTTCAACGGCCTATGAAAACCTCTCGACGCCAAAAGAGATTAGCAAAACGTGCTTGTTAGATACGATTTACTAAGAAACGATGTCACTCGACTATTTCAAGATTCAAAATTTTGACAGTGTGCCAAGTTTTGAAAAATTACAAATTTTCGAAAAGTACAAACAAGGTATTGTTTCTTACCACGTATGATTTACTAAGAAACGATATGCCACTTGACTTTTTCAAAATTCAAAATTTTGACATCTTCGACAAATTTTAAATAATTCCAAAAAATTCAAAATTTGCGGTAAGTGGTACTGTTTCTTACTGAATCGCGTACAAGCGGAACGATTTTGTGCTTAACTTTCATGTAATGTTGTGAATCCTTCGAGAAATAACGGGAAAAGTGGAAAACCTTGGGAAAACCTGTGTACAGCCTGTAAAATTGACTGGACCTGTGATCAGATGCACGGAACATACTTGTCACGTTCGATTAACTTAGAAACGATATGTTACTGACTTTTTCAAAATTCAAAATTTTGGCAACTTTTCAAAAAAATTCCAAAAATTTCGAATTTTCGAAAACTGCAAGCAGGGTATTGTTTCTTATTAAATCGAGTGCAAGCAGAACGATTTTGTGGGTGATTTTCAGGTCACGTGAAAAATAACGGAAAAAAATGATAATGTCCTGGGAAAATCTTTACACGGCCCTTTAAATCCGTTAAAGTTTTTGATTTAGCATTTTTATTACTGATTTTATCGACAAAAAACGATTTAATATGTAAAAAAGGGCCCCCCACTTCTCAGATGATAAATGAAGGCTTTCTGGGCGTGCCTGCAAAAAATTGTTCCGTAGTCATGAAATGCATAGTTGTAACCCTAGTCCACCGGACTACATATCCAAATCCTGAACATGACATTTGGTGGAAGCGCCTAAAAACCGGCCCTTCAGAGTTGCATCCCCATATCCAACTCCCAAACATGACATTTGGTGGAAGCGCCTAAAAGTGGCCTTTTTCTCTTAAGGGAAAATCCAATTCCAACCTATCAGACCTCACTTGCTTTTTGTTGCTGATAAATCCATCGGGATTTCAGTCACATAACCTTGATAAATGGAGCTATCATCGATGAATTGAGTGAGTATAGAAAAAGAATAAAACTAAAATTGCGCAAAACAATACCTGGATTGTAGCCCGGTGACGGGTAAGTGTTGGAAACGGTGGGATCCCATTCGCTGGCGGCGTTCGGCGTCCTCGATCCGTCGTGTATGGGCGTCATGGAACCGCCGTAATGCAGCGGAGTGCGAGATCCAGATTCGCACATCGGAGTTTTGTTGCCCGTGTCCCTGTACAGCGGCGTCTGGCTGCCTGCGTAAGCCGGAGTGCGTCCGTAACTCGAAATGCTTCCGTCCCTGCTTGGAGTGCCTGAAACATCAAATATTTGCGTTATTATTTTTCCTGCCAAATCTAGTATTATGGTACTTTGAAGGTACTAGCAGGAGCTTTTTTGAAACGTGTTGTGAACAATATTATGAGCAATGTGACTGTATTGGAGAAACATCGAAGGGAAATGTGCACAAGCCTTCAAGGAGCTTGAGCATTTACATAACCGCACATTCCTCGCTTGGTACGAAAAGCGTTAAAGACGGTGAAAAAAAGCATAGGAAAGTTCCTTCAGTTTGTGCAGCAATTTCAACTTCAAGTGCAGAGTTCTCAAATTCGGGATTTCGGTCAGGTCGTATCATCTCCACGTCCAACCCCCGGGCGTGACACTTGGTGGAGGCGCCTAAGGACCGGCCCTTCTCCATTCAGAAAAATTGATAGTCAGGTCATCCTTACGTCTAACCTCCCGGGCGTGACATGGTAAAAGCGCCTAAAAACTGGCCTTTTTCTGTCCAGATAAAGTTGTTGTTTTCAAGTTTCAAAGTTGATAAACACGAGGATACCGCAATGATTACGTGGATTCGATCAGCGGGAAGCGCTGCACAACGATGTTTCTCCAATTTACGACCAGTGTACGCCCCGAGCTCTGATACTTACGGCTCGGATGTTTCTGAGCTACAGCTGCTTCAGAGCAATTCTAAACATGAAAAGTGGATGAAAAAAACCGACAACTTACCAACGTCAGAGATGTGATTGCGATCCACGCTGATTGTCTGACAAGAGGTGTGCAACTCGATCCTGGCCGTCGACTGCGTGGCGTCCTTGACGATGCCGATGTTGCCCTTGTACGGACCCTTGGTGATCTTGATCGTCGTCCCGATGATGTCCCGGTCGCGAGAGACCCTCCCGCGGCCCGCGCCGCCGCCTCCCGGAGCTCTGGGGCTGGAGAAACCGCCTCCGCCGCCGCCGCCTCCTCCACCGCCGCCGCCCCCGGCCGGAGCTGCGTTGCCGCCGCCGCCGCTGGAGGGATGCATCGGACTGCTGCGCCGCGGCGACATGAACTCCATGCCGGTGCCGAGGTCGCCGCCGCCGGGGGCGCCGGTCTTGGCACCGCCGGCCAGCTGCAGGTGCTTGGTCTTGCAGACGAATATGCCGCCGTTCTGCAGGAACTCGACCGAGTGCAGGAAGGCGAAGTTGCGGTAGATGTGCTTGATTTCGCCGGAAAAGCCCGAGTGGGGGCCGTCGATCACCTTGACCATGTCCTTGCGGTGCAGGTTGTTGCGGTACGAGTCCAAAGCGGCGGTGAAGCGGTTCAGGCGGCGCTTTTGGAGCGATCCGGGGCGACACTCCACCACTTTTCCTGTTACGAGAACAAAAAACCAGCAAGTCGTATTAGTGCGTTTCTGAAGAACACTTCCAGCTCGGCATGAATTTCAAATTTAGCGCGCCAATTTGTTGCCTTCCGCTAAGAACAACTCGACTAGTTTCAACTCACGGTAACTAGCGCGATAAACTGTAATGGAAAAATTGTCTACTCTGAGTGTAACTGGACTAACTGGCGTCGCCTAGCTTCAACTGCCAGCAAAATGCTGTTATTCTACCGCGTCTCAATAAAGGTAATGCATTATCAATATCTTCTTATTCATTTACGAGCTTCAACTGTGATTTCAACTCGATTACTGACGTCTTTTTACTCAAATAGTTGGATACGAACATTCGGAACAGTCACTATTTCAACCATTTCTACGGCAACCGGGTCCGTTAGGACGAGAATGGAACTACAATTCTTTCTATGGTGCAGAAATGAACGTCAAGTTGCTTTTCGAAGCAAATCGCTTTTTGATACCGCGAAAGGTCAGCGAGAAGTTGAGACTCACCGTGCATGTTCAGAACATGGAAGTTTTCTCGTTCCAATCGGACGATCACGCCGACAGTTTCGGCATCCAGATTGACGAGGTCGCCCCATTCGAATTTGCCGAGGCTGTCGACGCCGCTGGCCATGTCCGTGCAGAGTTGCAAATCTTTGGGCAGAATTTCCATTTCGTGCATCGTCAAGTCGGAAATCAAAACGACGCGGTTGTTTTCCACCCGCACCACCAGGCCCGTGTCGCCTTCGTATCGTCCTGCAATAAAAAAAAATTGCTGTAATATCCGAATTCATGTCTGTAATTACATACAAAAAATGCATTTAAAACGTGAAACGTTGCATTTCAACGTCAAAAATTGTACTGGTAATGTCAAAAGGTTCATTTGTAATGTGAAGAATTTTACTTCCAGCAAAAATTGCATTTTGAAAAGTCAAAAATTGCACTGGTAGTAGTAAAAATTTAATTTGTAATGTCAAGAGTTCTACTTTGAAAGAGTAAAATTGCATTTGAAATGTCAAAAGATACATTCGCAGTGTGAATACTTTCATTTTGTTGATTTCACCAAAGATCGCCAACATGTTTCATTCACAAGCCACTTCTTCAAAGCGTCGAAGCATTGCACTTGCTGTATTTGCAAAGAACAAGGACACACCGCAACGACTTGTAACTGCAAAAAAAAAGTCATACTAACCAGCCAAAACTTTGACGTGATCTCCCATGCGGAAGTACTTCTTCAGCTCGCTGGCCTGGAACACCAGCGCGTCCTTCAGGTCCTCGTGCTTGGGCATGACGGTGATCATGGGTCCGTCGATGCCGATGATCTTGCCCTGCAAATTGATCAGTTCCCCTTCGATGACTTCGACGTTGTCGCCGGCGGAAAAGGAATGCGTCACGGTCTTGTCTTCTTTCTCGGCCGGCAGTTCCAGGTCGATGCCTTCCGGCTGTTCCTCGAAGCGTTCCAGTTCGGCCAGGGTCGGCTTGACTCCGTCGACGATCACGCCCGACATCGTGAAGTTCTTGTAGAGGAAGCCCTTGCGCGAGAAGCGACAGCCTTCGAATATCAAGAAGTCGCCGTCGGACGTGACCTCGCCGCCTATGGCGCGAATCGCTTCCGGGTCGAAGGGCTTGGCCGCAGGGCGGCGCTTCTTCTTGCGCTTATCCGCATCTGAGTCCTTGAAAAAAAGATACATTTTCGAGACTTTTACTTGCAGAATCTCAATAATCTACCAGACTGCATTAAAATTTGTCTGGGGCGTAGAGATTTGGTGTCTTAACGACAGTGGCATGTTGCGGCACCCGAATCGCATTTCCCCGCATGACGCTGTCAGTTTTTCAAATTAAATCTAATGGATCCCCCATTCGAACAAGCGGCTTCGAATTATATACATAAATTGCTGAGTTTGAGGCGTACAGCAAAAAGTGTCAGGCTCCGCCTGGGAATCGAACTCGCGTCGCCTGATCGTCGGTCAGTTGCTCTAGCGCTGAGCTAAGACGACACCAATCTACCTCAACATTCGTGTTTTCGACATATTTCGTGTCGCCATTCATTTTTTTTCCATTCGTCATGTATTTCGACTTCGAATTTCTGAGTCTTTTAGATGTAAACTGAGAAATTATGCTTTCAGAAAAGCAACACGCACGGGAAATCAAACTTACGGACTGGTTGGTCCTCAGGGCGCCCCTGAGCTTGGTGTAGTCGATCCTGGGCAGCAGCTTCAGATGAACCTGGTTCTGCGCCATGTCGAAATAGTCCACCTGGGCTATGTCGTCCTTGTACAGACCGCGTTTGAGACGGACCCACTGCTTGGATTTCAACCCGGTCTGTTCCTTGACCACCCGCAGGACGTCCGTCATCTCCTTGATGGGGACCATCTGCTGCTTCCAGATGCCCATCCTCAGATTGCCGACGTTGTCGATGGCGGCCTTGACGTGGGGCTGCTTGTAAGCCTCGATGTAGATGTAGCCCTTGACGCCCTCGGGTGCCACCACCGACTTGATCTGCAGCGGCTCGGGCGTGTTCTGGTAGGCCAGAAACTTGCGCATCAGCAGCAAGGCCGTGGATTTTTCCTCGCCAATGCGGCACTTGACCATCCACAAGTTCGGATCTCTGTTGAATTTCGATTATTTACTCAGGCTCGGAAAAAAACTGTAGAGAAGAAACTTACTTGACTCCAGGGAGAAGGGTCTGTTGAGTGATCTCGTCGGACATTTCCTCGCCGCCATCTCCAAAGTGCTTGTGGGCTGCGCTGTCGTCGGCATATTTCTTACGCAGATATTCTTCGATTTCGTGCTCTTTCTGAGCGCTGAAACCACTAAAGTGAGGCTTACAGAACAGTGAACAGCAAGACCACAACGATACATGCACAAAACAACACAAACCGGGGTGAGCTACCCCTGTAATCAGAAGTAATAACAAATGCCGTTTCTGCACTGGCGCTGCATGCACCTAAACTTTGCCAGAATTTCGAAAATGCTTTGCGAAATCAGGTACCTTTTTGTTGAGCTACAATTACACTTTGATGCCAGATGAAATCACGTTTGTGAATGAAAATTTAGTAAAGGACACTATCGGGTTTGAGTATATTTTCGGCCCCGTAGGACCAGTTTTAAGCTGATTGCCTGTCTATTTGTTTGAAGACAATATTGACCAACAACTGGCTTCATCAGTTTCGTTGTATGCCCTTCGGGCTCTACAACGCCCCAGCTACATGGCAGCGGTTGTTCGACAAGGTATTGGACGGGCACCTCAGAGCCGGTATGTCTTCGTCGGCCTCGACATCACCGTATGACGGAATTAACCAGTTTCGTTGTATGCCCTTCGGACTCCACAACGCCCCGCCTACGCGGCAGCGGTTGATCGACAGGATTTTAGAGCCTGTTACGTTCGGAGCTTAACGCGCCGATGTTCCGGAGTTCGATATTGGGCCGCGTTACGTCACCGTGACGTTTACACGACGTTTGTCTGTCACTGTACCTAATCTCCAGACGCGGCGACTCCCTGCACTCTTCTTCCCCGCTTGATATCGCCCCGGGGCTCTATTTTCGGGAGACGTGCGATCCGTTCGGCATGCAAAGTTTCTAGGCAACCGGGGCTGTGATTGGTTGTCACCTAGGCAACATCACCTGATGAGCTTTTCCCCGGTTCCGAAAATAAGGCCCCTGGTGTCCTGTTGCGATCCTGCTCTACTGTAATGCTATATTCATCTAACTGAGTACTATTGTGTCGAGTGGTTACTGATCCGGTTTGTCTTTCAGCGCGCGTTATTCGATTGCGGCCGAATTTTTTTCGATAAGGCTCGTCTTTATTTTGAAATTATCAATACGCTCGAGTCAATCGAATTTACTGTGTATGCTTTCAAGCACTCATCTCACTGTCGCCATTTTTTTTGTACAGGCGGATTTGCTACCGATTTTGAACCGGCCCGTTTAAAGCTGGCCCTTGGCTGGCACGTAGTAAGCCATGTCTTCGTCTACCTTGACATCATGCCCACGACGGACATTACCAGATTTGTTGTATGCCCTTCGGGCTCCACAATGCACCGGCCGTGTGGCAGAGTCGTATGTCTTCCACGGCTCATAGACTGACCCCCGTTATTTCATCACAGATGCTCCTAGATGGTCGCAGTCCTAGTAGCCCTTTCTATCGCAAATGAGCTTTGAAACGTAAAATTTTCTCTAAAACTGCAGAATTGCAGAAATACATGTGCACTTCCGGCGCAAGGCATCGAGGACTTGAACATGTAGTTGTAACGATATTTATTCAGAATCACAGCTACAGATTTGATCACGGGCCGCAGTCATAAGGATAATGGTCTATCCGGAAAACAGACGTAATCAACAACTTACAACAGACAAGCCGCTTGTAAACAATCGTAAAACTTCTACTCGCTGATAACTATTTTTATAGGGCTACCTACTCAACATCAAAATGTGCTTAGAGTACATCGGCTCATTGTTTCCTAACAATTGACCAGAAAAAAATTGGGGAAGGTAGTTAAATGTAGATAAACATGAGAAAATTGGAACTGGCACTTCATTTTTTTTTACAAATTTTCGTAGATCGCTACTTCACCGGTCAACGAGGTATGCAACCGAAAATACCTGCTTCTGAACTTTGAAATCAATAATACAACCTGTAGCATGGACCGAAAATGGCATGCTACACCACCCCTCTCCAAAAAGAAAAAAATTAACAAGGATTTTTCTACGTTATACAAGGCGTTTCGCGATTACGGTCACAACAAACTTCTAGGGGAGATTCCTCATCAAAAATGGACCAGGAAAAATATAACTTCGATGTGCTAAAATGCTCTGTTGAAAAGTTACAGGGTGTGCAAGTTGAAATTTTAAAAGGAATTTTTCGACGTAACTTTTGAACCGTTTAACCGATTTTGTTCAAATTTGAACCAAAGTTTACTGAAATAGGTCTCTACCGAACAATGGAAACGTGTTTGAAAACAAAATTCAGGGGCGTAGTAATGGTGAGTGTCCTCAATTTTTTCCCCTATTTTTCACTTCCGTAGTTATTTTTTCAAATTATTCTTATTTTTGGATTCTACGTTCAACTCAGAGAAAAAATTGCTCTATAAAAATTTTGATTGGAGGCTTCATTTCCGAGATATTGGGATTTTAAACTTTGGAAAGGATCCCGAAATCGCCGTTTTCCAGAGCCCAAATTGTTTTTTCCTTGAAAACTTCTCGTTCCTCAGCAAAAAATTGTTGTTCATCAACTTAAATTAAAACACCTACAAGGCTTATTTCAGTTGAAGAATCATGAGTTTCCTTGGATTTTAAGTTTTGGGCCTTTGAAAGAGGCGATTTCAAGATGTTTTCCAAAGTTTCAAACCCAAATATCTCGAAAATAAAGCTTCTAACCCAAGTTTTTTCCTTAATTGAACGATTCTGCAAAAAAAAAACTCAGGGGGTAAAAAATGAGGGGGGCGGGGGGAATGAGAACACTCCCCCTTATCCACGCGCCTGATTTTTTTTCTGAAACGTTACAATTGTTTCGATGGAGACTTATTTCAGTAATCTTTGGTTCAAATTTGAGCAAAATTGGTTGACCGGTTCAAATGTCATGTCAAAAAATCGATTTTAAAAATTCAACTTGAAACCCTGTAACTTTTCAATGAAGCATTTTTGGACATCTAAGTGTACTTTTTCCGGGTCCATTTTTGATGGAGAATCTCCCCTAGAAGTTTGTAACCGTAATTGCGAAACACCCTGTATAACCTACCCTAGGCTCAATAGAAACATGGGGGTCCATTAGTGGACGGCGTCACTATAGGGGATCGGTGTCTGTTACGGGATATGCCTTGCCTGTCACATGTCAAATGTCATCTGTCATGAAATCAAACTTGAGAACTAGCTTGACTTGACAGCAAAATGTGTCACTTGGATGACACGTACATCTGCCACCTGTCATATCGTCGCCTGAGAAGCGACACCTTGTATGCAGTGTGACCACAATTTTACAGGCGGAACAAAAAAAAAGTTGAATCAAAAATCAAGCAAGACCATTTGAAGTCGAAAATTTCAAAAAGGTCACAGCTTGATTTTTTGAGACACCCTGTACGAAAAAGAAACGTGAAGTTGTAGCAAAGACTTTCACTTCAAGCCCGAAATTCGTCAAAACCAGATAGTGTCTTTTTACGTCATCAAACGTAACTTTTTTGCACTTTCGCAAAACAACTAAATCGCTGTTTTATGGCGAAATCTCGTTTGCAACATGAAAATTAGGTTGGTTTCAAAAAAGAAAGTTGAATTTTTGTTCAATCAAAATCGACGTCGGCGACCAATGGAATCGTAGGTTGCGGTTTTGAGTGGTGACGTCAGGTTCCTTGGCAACAAATGAATCTTATAACAGGTTGCTTGGCAACTGCCTCCCTAGCAATGAAGCAACCTCTCAACAGGTTACCTGGCAATTATCTGACAGTTGCTACGCAACATGACGTCATGTAGCAGGCTTGATTATCGTGATGGAACCCTGTGGGGTACACACGGAATGGAAGACACCAATCAACGAGAACCGTGCTTGGCTATACAGGATGGTCAATCCTAGGGTAATTATCCCATAGTGGTCTTACTACCGTTCAAGATAGAGAAAAAGATGTAAGAGAGAAGTTATATGGTTTGATGAAACCTATAACCTAAGATTATTTTCAGCTATACAGGGTGTCTCATTTTGACGGGACCAACGAAACGTCAATTTTTTTAAATGGAACACCTATATTTTTTTGCATTTTTATGTTCAACTTTTTCAACTGTCTTATGCCTGTATTTTTGTTTTTCAATTGTGTGACAGTGCTACCAACTGAAAATTAAAAACTGAAAAAAATTGCATTTTCAGTTTTCTTGAAAAATCGTAGCGGCCTTGCTTTTCAAAACCAAGAGATGAAACTTGACATGATGATAGTCAAGTTAAAGACCAATATCCCAATGTCAAAAAATTGCGATTTCTTGATACAGGAAGTTCACAAAAAAAGCATCAAACTTTATAATTTTTAAAGTATCATAAACTAATTTTTTCAAATGGCATGCCCCTAATTTTATAACGTTATCTGATAGATTTTTTTATCCTCTTTCACTTTTACAAGAGGTACCCTACCCTTGAACTTCATTTTTCTCGAAATAATATTTGTCTTTGACTTGACTATCACCACGTCAAGTTTCTTCTATCTTTTAGTTTCAAAAAGCAAGGCCGCTACGATTTTTTTTTTAACAGTGAAAATGCGATTTTTTTTCGTTTTTAATTTTTAGCTGGTAGCACTGCCACACAATTGGAGAACAAAAATACAGGCATAAGACAGTTGAAGAAGTTCAACATGAAAATGCAGAAAAATATAGGATGTTCCATTTTAAAAAATTGACGTTTTGTTAACCCCTTCAAAATGGGAGACCTGTATAGCTGAAAATAATTTCAGGTTATAGGTCTCATCAAACCATATAACTTTTCTTATACATCTTTTTCTCTCTCTTGAACGGTTAGACCACTGGGATAATTACGCTAGGATGGACCTGTATAAGTAATTAAAACCGATGGCCTACAGGTGGGTGCCTAAAAAGCACCTCACTTGGTTTAATTAGCCTTCCCTGAAGCTCGAGAACAAGAACATTCAAACTTTGAACAAACAAATTTCAAAAACAAAACCATCAAAACAAAAGCCGGTCCCAGAAACCGCTCGTCCAAACTTACTCCCACAAGTTCGTCCCGCGCCTCCGCCCCTCGATGTCCCTGGCTGTGGGCCCGAACTCGTCCACCTCGTTCGGAACGATCCCGATCTCCTGCGCCCCCTCCTCCCACTCGTCCTCGTCTTCCACCTCGTCGTCGACTTCGGCTTCGTCAATGATGAAACCGCCGTATCTCTCGTTCTTCTTCCGCTTCTTGTTGCGTCCGCCCCCCGCGTCGGAGTCCTCCTCCGAATCGTACTCGTCCAACGAGTCCCCCTCGGGCTCCTGCTCGTCCTCCACTTCCTCCGGGCCGGAAGCCTCCCTCGCTTCGGAGCTGCAATTTGTAGGTTAGAATTTGTGCGATTTTTGGCTGATAAAAGCGGGACCGAAGGCCGCGAAACACTCACCCCGATCTGGCGGAGTGCGATCTGGACCTGGAGCGGGAGCGCGAGGCCCTGGAGGCCCGCGAGCCCCGCGAGCCCCTCGAGCTCCTCGATCCGGCATCAGAGGCGTTGTCGGAAAAATTCGACGCTTCCGAATCGGACATTTTGCACGGCCGTGGTGGGAAAACTTGCTCGGTCGACGGTTTTTCGCTTTTTCGGAGCTGAAATTCGTCCGGGTATCCTGGAACGAGTGGAATTTCACGGGAAATTCTGTTGATACACCGAAAAATGACACATGGATGAAAACTGACAGGCGGTGGCACGGCTGCCACGACTGCGCGGCGAAAGTTACTAGGTTCTGGGGTGAAACGCACATTCCCCCAGAAATGTCACCAGAAGTGACGCGCTGCAGTGTATGTTCAGTGGCGTGCTTGATTTTGATCGACGTGACGTGATTTTGAAACTCGCCAGTGCCTCCTGCATTGATAGCCCAGGCGCCAGGGAGCAAAAATCAGCTCAATAAGGAAATAATTGTTTCCTGGCTGGAAACTAGCTTAAAACGATCTATGTGGCTTAGGTTTTGACATACTAATTTACCCTCTTTCGGAAATGTCAGCGTCATGTCGCCATCATCAACAAGAAATGCACCAGCGTGGTTTTGGCCGAATATCTTGATTTTGGGCCATCTGACAGCAAAAGATGTAGGAAGTCATTTTGAAACCATTGAAATTCCCTACGGAATAGTTTTTAAATGACCTTTCTGCGACCTATGGTTTTTGAGATAGAGCTTCTGGAAGCAAGAGGCATTGTCGTAAAAGCTCCATGGCCACTTGACTCAAAAAAATTAAATGTCGATGTGACAAAAAAAATTCAAAATGAGATTTCTCGAGAATCCTTCATGCTATAGTTGCGGTGATGGTCTTAAACTCTTCTTCTTGAACCATTGATTACGAATAGAGAAAAGTCAAAAACGTCACATTGTACCTACATATACAGGATGTACTGAGGGAATCAAATCAGATCAGAGAAATTTTACATATTTCTTCGATTTAGCCTATATGCGACACTCTAAGCACCTAACACGAGTCCAATATCAATATGGATTTGCTCTATAAGCTTCACTTAATACACTAAAGAAGTGGTCAGCTCACAGCTTTACCGTAAAATGTTTTGAAGGCACTCTGAAATCATCAAAATATTAAAAATTTACAGTATCAAGGAATTTATATAACAGTATATTATATACCAAGGGACCGAAGTGAATTTTTAATTTGAGGATTTGGACCCAAAGGGCCACAGAGCAACAAACTTCACCCAAGAGATCGAAAATTCACTTTGGTTCCTTTGTATAGATTATACTGTTACATACATTTCTTGCTACTGTAAATTTTGATGATTTCAGAGGGCCTTCAAAACATTTTATAGGAAGGCTGTGAGCTGACCACTTCTTAAGTGTATCAAGTGAAGCTTACAGAGCAATGCATATTGATATTGGACTCGTGATAAGTGCTCAGAGTTTCGCATAGGCTAAATCGAAGAAATATGTCAAATTTCTCTGTTCTGATTTGACTCCCGTAGTACACCCTGTATATGTACAATGTGACGTTTTTGACTTTTCAATATTCGTAATCTACGGTTCAAGTGGAAGAGTTTAAGACCATCACCGCAACTATAGCATGAAGGATTCTCGAGTAATCTCATTTTGAAATTTTTTTCGTCACATCGACATTTTAGTTTTTTGAGTCAAGTGGCCATGGAGCTTTCACGACAATGACTCTCGCTTCCAGAAGCTCTATCTCAAAGACCATAGGTCGCAGAAAATTGATTGAAAGATCAAACTGTAGGGAATTTCATAGGCTTCAAAATGACTCCTTACATCTTTTGTTGTCAGATGACCCAAAATTAAGATATTCGGCAAAAACCACGCTGGTGCACTTCTTGTTGATGATGGCAACATGACGCCGACATTTCCGAAAGGGGGGAAACTAGTATTGTTGTAGGACGCTTTGGGTATTCACAGCAAAACTCACTGGAAGCCGAATATTCTTTATTCACCTCCACTGTACAAGCCGTAATCTCTCAATGAATCTTCTAGCATTCTCCCGGCGCTGCTCTCAACACCCGTCAAAATCCCCCTTCCGCCTCCTTGTCCATCCCGTGCTGCCAACCGTCCCTGTCGCCGTGTTGGACACGTTCACTGGCGCCTTCCACTCCCAAGCGGCACCTCACATTCGGCCATACTGACACAAGTTCGTCCTCGAACGACTCCATTTGCAAGAGAGCATGCAAGAGCAGGTGAAAGCGGCGTGGCGATGTTCTCAAGCTGGAGGTGAAAATGTTAGGCAGGACGGCAGATCAAGGCGAGGGAGGACAAGATGACCTGGCAAATAGAAACAAATCAAGAAATACTCGGCAGTTTTTTTTTTTTTCACATAAATAACTATAAACTTTATAAACTGAGAGTCAACGAAGAAAAGAGTGCGCTTGTAGACACAAGTGTGGCCGTACCGGACGGCTGTCATTATGCATAAATCATTTTGAAGATCAAAAAAAAATGTAAATCAGAACATAGATTAGTGCGAAGATCAGAACGGAGATCATGTCGAAGTTCAAGGCGGAGATCATTTTGAAAAGCAAGACGTCGATCATTTCGAAGATAACGTAGATCATTTCGTAAAGCAAGTCGGAGATCAGAACGTAGATCACTTCGAAAAGCAAATCGGAGATCAGAACGTAGATCATTTTGAAAAGCAAGTCGTAGATCAGAACGGAGATTATTGCGAAGATCAAAACGTAGAACATTTCGGAAATCAGAACGTAGATCATTGTGAAAATCAAAACGTGGATCATTTCGGAAATCAAAACGTTGATCATTGTGAAAAGCAAGTCGTAGATCAGAACGGAGATCAAAACGTGGAACATTTCGGAGATCAGAACGTAGATCATTGTGAAAAGCAAGTCGTAGATCAGAACGTAGATCATTGCGAAGATCAAAACGTGGATCATTTCGGAAATCAGAACGTAGATCATTGCGAAGATCAAAACGTGGATCATTTCGGAAATCAGAACGTAGATCATTGTGAAAAGCAAGTCGTAGATCAGAACGGAGATCAAAACGTGGAACATTTCGGAGATCAGAACGTAGATCATTGTGAAAAGCAAGTCGTAGATCAGAACGTAGATCAGAACGTAGATCATTGCGAAGATCAAAACGTGGATCATTTCGGAAATCAGAACGTAGATCATTGTGAAAAGCAAGTCGTAGATCAGAACGTAGATCATTGCGAAAATCAAAACGTGGATCATTTCGGAAATCAAAACGTTGATCATTGTGAAAAGCAAGTCGTAGATCAGAACGGAGATCAAAACGTGGAACATTTCGGAGATCAGAACGTAGATCATTGTGAAAAGCAAGTCGTAGATCAGAACGTAGATCATTGCGAAGATCAAAACGTGGATCATTTCGGAAATCAGAACGTAGATCATTGTGAAAAGCAAGTCGTAGATCAGAACGTAGATCATTGCGAAGATCAAAACGTGGATCATTTCGGAAATCAGAACGTAGATCATTGTGAAAAGCAAGTCGTAGATCAGAACGGAGATCAAAACGTGGAACATTTCGGAGATCAGAACGTAGATCATTGTGAAAAGCAAGTCGTAGATCAGAACGTAGATCAGAACGTAGATCATTGCGAGGATCAAAACGTGGATCATTTCGGAAATCAGAACGTAGATCATTGTGAAAAGCAAGTCGTAGATCAGAACGTAGATCATTGCGAAAATCAAAACGTGGATCATTTCGGAAATCAAAACGTTGATCATTGTGAAAAGCAAGTCGTAGATCAGAACGGAGATCAAAACGTGGAACATTTCGGAGATCAGAACGTAGATCATTGTGAAAAGCAAGTCGTAGATCAGAACGTAGATCATTGCGAAGATCAAAACGTGGATCCTTTGGCAGATAATGTAGATTATGGTGAAAAGGACCTTTACTCGGGGTCCCGCAAGATTATCCACGGTTTGAGAGAGTCTACAGCTACCACAGTTTTTGACTGTTTAGAACCACGAAGATCTTCAACCACATAACGGTCATTGGGTAAAGCGACAACAATACGGAATGGCCCCTTAAATTTTGGCTGCAACTTTTTCGGTTGACCCGTTGCAGCGAAGCTGGTTTTGCGAACCATGACCAAATCCCTTGGATTGAAACTTCGTGGTGGTTTCCGACGGGAATCGAAGATTTGCTTCGCTTTTAATTGAGAATCTTCGATTTTATTTGTCACTTGGGTGCGAAGACTTGCCAAATCTTCTCGTACCAGAGAATCGCTGATTACAGCGAGGATTTTTGCGTCGGCAAGTGGTCGAGGATTGATGCCCATTAGGACCTTGTACGGAGACTGACCGGTTGTTTTGTTTACACATGAATTTATACTGAACTGAATGGATTTTAAATGTGTATCCCAAGTTGTTTCGTCGTTGTCATTGGTACTGTAGCAACGCAAGGAATTTAAAACAGTAAGATTGTAGCGTTCACATTGTCCGTTGGCGCGGGGAGTTGCAACGGCGTTTAAAATATGTTTGATTCCGAATTCCTTGCAAAAACTGGCCATGGTGACAGATTGAAAAGCGGAGCCGCGATCTGAGATTATCCGCGTTGGAGCACCGAAGAGGAAAATAAAATTGCGTAAGGCTTTTATAACATAGCGGACTTGAGTGCTTTTAACTGGCTCCAGGAAAACAAACTTAGTAAAAGCATCAACCAATACCAAAATGTGAGTATTTTTCTGTTTAGACTTGATGAATGGTCCTACGTGATCAATATGTATCGTCTCGAAGGGAATCGCTGGTTTCGGAATTGGATGAAGGAGACCGGGCTTGGGCCCCGATGTTGATTTCATATACATGCAGTTGAGGCACGCGCTAACGTATTTGCGAACAAAACGAGCCATTCCTTTGAACCAATAGTTACGGCGAATAAGTTCTAGTGTTTTCTCACTACCAAAATGACCAGCATCATCATGATTGAGGCGACAAATTAACCAGCGACAGGACGTAGGAACCACCCATTTTAAGGAACCATTGACTTTACGGTACAGGAGGTTATGTTTTAGGGTAAAGTTTGTGAAATAATTCTTTGTCGCTGAGTCCGGTTTAGATTGGAGAATAGTGATTATGTTTGTGATAGTTTCATCCTGAGCTTGAACTGCAGCAATCCACTCTGATTCAGTAAGATTGATGATGTTGGCCACCAAAACATCATCTGGCAGTGGGTTTCGGCTGAGATAATCAACGTGGGTCATTTTTGAACCAGAGCGATACTGGACAACAAACGTGAAATCTTGGATTTCAAGCCACCAACGGGCGATTCGAGGAATCAGGTCTTTCTTCGATGCAGTTGCCCGAATCGCGGCACAGTCTGTAAAGACTGTGAATTCTAATCCAAGAAGATAAACGCGGAAATGACGCAAAGAGAACACAACAGCCATTGTCTCAAGCTCATATGAATGATATCTACTCTGTTCACTTGTACACTGTTTGCTGAAAAATGCTACAGGATGCCATTTGTCTTGATGTTGTTGCATCAAAATTCCAGCTACACCAATGCTGCTGGCATCGCAATGTAGTTGTGTTGGTAAGGTGCTGTCAAAGATTTTCAACACCGGACTGTCGCTAAGTAAGGATTTTATTAATTCAAAAGCGTCGGTCTGCTCACTTCCCCATGACCACAGTGAGTGCTTTTTCAATAACTTGGTAAGAGGTTGAATGATGAAAGCATAATTAGGGATAAACTTCCGAAAATAGTTTGACAAGCCCAAAAACTGGCGAAGCTCTTTCTTAGTGCTCGGTGCAGTCAGTTTGAGAATCGCGGCGACCTTTTGACGGTCTGGACGGACACCATCTGCAGAAATTTCTCTGCCCAGATATTTTATTTCCTCCAAGAAAAATTTACATTTAGCTGGTTGTAGGGTCAAGTTATACTTCCTGAAGAGGCGCAAAACGTTTTCAAGTTTAGAAAAATTTTCGTCTATGGTTTTCGAAGGAATTAAAACATCATCGAGATAGATGAAAGCAGTTCGGGGCTCTAGTTCACTCAGAAGGTCTGACATCATCCGTTGAAACACAGACGGCGCATTGCAAAGACCGAAACTCATTCGTAGAAATTCAAATTTTCCATCTGGTGTTATGAAGGCCGTTTTTTCGATGGAATCAAGGCCCATAGGGACTTGATAATAGCCCGAAAATAAATCAAGAAGTGTAAAAAACTTGAAATTGGCCAATTGATCAATTTGATCTTCAATAAGAGGAAGCGGAAATTTCTCTTTGATCGTGATACTATTCAATTTCCGGTAATCTACACAAAGCCGAAAATTTCCGTCAGGTTTTGGAACCAGGATGACTGGACTGGAGTACGGTGAAGTGGATTTACGAATGATATTGTTATCCAACAACTCCGATGTCAGAGCTTTTAGTATTTGACGTTGCGATTCCGGTAAGCGATATGGATTATAAGAGACCGGGTTAGTACTCGTTAGTTTGATACTCATTTCAACACCAGTGGCTTTCCCAATTTCTTGTAGATTAGTTGCAATGCAATCCCGATAGGTGTTGAGAAGTTGAAGGAGTCGTGGTTCAGTATTTTTGTTGCAAACAATTTTAATTTCCGAAAGCGAATTTAGTTTTTGAATTACGTTTATGTTCAAGTTAGGCAATTCGGAGCATGTGTTGAATTTTATGGCTTTTCCATGTTTATAAAAAGACACATGGGGTTGAGAAAGGAAATTAGTTCCAAGTAAGATGTCTCCGGGACATAGGGAATCAGGAACTAAAATAAAACCAACGATTGCAGTTACGGAGTCCACTGATACCTCACAAACAGTTATTTCTTTCCCTTCATAAACCGCACCCGAGAATGACTTAAGAAAGCGAGGATGACTGTTAATGATAGTAAGACTTAGCTTTTGTGCAACAGAGGTTTTCATTAGTGAACATTCACTCCCGGAATCAATAAGACCAGATAAGGGTGTGGAATTGATAAGAACAGTTGTAAAATAAAGGTTTGTATAGTGTTTGACAACATGATAAATTTTATTTGTCATGGGTAGTCACATTTTCTTATTCTTTCGTTTTTTTCGGCAGTCCTTCTCATAATGTCCAACCTTGGTGCAAAAGCTGCAAATAATTAGAGGAGAAGGTTTTGACAATATTTTTGATTGATAAGGGGCTCGCCTTTTATTTCGACAATTGAAACTGCGATGTCCAGGTTCATCGCATGTGAAACAACGAATCTTGAACGATTTCTTATTATCTTCAGATTTCACAACTGGAGTTTGATTATTTTGGTCGCAGCTCCTTAGATATGTCAACAAATCATCTAAAGCACGATAATTATTGGCCATTGCAATTTGTCGGGCTCCTTTATCATGAATGGAATCAACAATTATATTGATTTTATCTTTTTCAGGGATGTGCCAATTTAGTCTGCGTAATTTATTCAGTTTAGAATTGAAATACTCCACAAGAGTATGATGTTTGTCTGAAGAATGTAATGCAGCGTCGCGAAATAAAATTCCCGTTGATGACGAATCTATATCAAAAACAGAGCGTAGAGCTGCCTTGAGTTCACTCCAGTTTTTATAAACAACATCGCCACCAAGATACCACTCGCGTGCGTGCCCCTCTAACTTTGAAACAACAAAACGAGTGGTTGTGACGTCATCCCATCGTGAAAAGTACGATTTTTCCTCGACCAAACGGATCCACCTATTTAAAGGCACAGTCCCCTCACTAGGATTAAAGTTAGGGACATTTTGCCAAGTGCAAGGTGGCTCTTGCAAGCCAAGTTGATTACGTTTCATGCTACTTATCTCATTTTTGAGGATCTGCAGCTCCTGTTGCAGAGTCAGTGGTGGAGTTGTGGATCGCTCGGCCTCGGAGACGGTACCTTCCACGATGGCTGCTCCCGCTTCGAAAGGCTGCAGCTCGCGGTCTCGATTTCGGGTTCCTCCAGGTTCCGACATTCTCAGGCTGCCGTCAGGTGTTGTCCGATTCCAGTAGGTACGGCGAAACAACAAGCCCAGTTGCCCAAAATAGCAATCGACGCGACGTAGGAACTGATAACCGATGGCGATGGCGACGTCGCAACTTCTTCCTCCTTTTCTCCTTCTCCTTGATGAACGAACGAAAAACGTAGGTACGCCGGATGTGATAAAACCGACGTACAAAAGAAAGGTGTAGGAAAGATCCCGCTTCTGACAATTGTTGTAGGACGCTTTGGGTATTCACAGCAAAACTCACTGGAAGCCGAATATTCTTTATTCACCTCCACTGTACAAGCCGTAATCTCTCAATGAATCTTCTAGCAGTATGTCAAAACCTAAGCTACACAGATCGTTTTAAGCTAATTTCCAGTCAGGAAACAATTATTTCCTTATTGTTTTCCCTGGCGCCTGGGCTATGACGGGAATACACGATTCCAGGAGAATAATATACCTAAGTATTTGCCAGAATTGTATTAGTCATTGTGTGTACCAATTGTATTTTGCTTTGTTGGTGTTGCTGGTGTCTAGATGTTTTAAGCGGTTTAAAGCTTCAAGGGGCAATCTGTTGTGTTTCATTTTTTCGATTTTCAATAAGATGTTGAGTGAGTCCCTGATGGCAAAAAGAGCTAGTTTTGGTACGTTGAATTCTAATTTGCTGTAGTTCTCTGCAAAAAGTTACAACCTTTGAGGAAAAAACCTTGCACCGTATCCAAATTACTTAGGTACCTTAATCCCCATACACTCACACAGTAATTAAGTGTGGGCAAAACAACGGCATAAAACAGTTTCAAGTAACTCTCCCAACTGTTGACTTTGTTCTTTAGAAGAGTCGTGCTTCTGATGAATCCTGTTGACTGCTTAGCTTTTTTAATTCTCTGCTTGCATGCTTCTGCAAACAGCCCGTTGAATTTGAAGTCGATCCCGAGATACTTGAAAGAATTTACAACACTTAAGATGTTTCTATTGTAATAAAATTCAACTCTTGGCGGATTAGGGTGCTCCCGGAAGATGATTATTTTACTATTAGTTGTGTTGAGCTCGAGTTTGTTTATTTCGTTGTATCTGTGTAGTAGGTCCAAGTTCCGTTGTAAATTGACTGGAGAGTCCGCAAATAAAATCAGGTCATCGGCATAAAGAAGCGTTATTACGTCAGTTAAATTATCGATGGGGATTCCCCTGACATTGCTGGTGGTAAAGTAGCTTTCCATATCCGCTATAAATAGACAAAAAAGTAATGGACTAAGAGTTTCCCCCTGCAAGACTCCCTTTGTAATGAGTATATTTGTGAATTCACCGTTTTCGCCATGTAAGGTCATAACTGCGTTATCGTACAGGTTTTAGTAGTGGTATTTCACCGTCGATGTTGCCATCTCCCACTTATGCTACACCTCTCATGTCTCCTTACAGTGCCAGACTAGAGTCAAGCTCAACAGGGTCTTCTTTCCCCGCTAATTTTTCCAAGCCCGTTCCCTTGGCAGTGGTTTCGCTAGATAGTGGGTAGGGACAGTGGGAATCTCGTTAATCCATTCATGCGCGTCACTAATGAGATGACGAGGCATTTGGCTATATAAATATTTATTCAAATCTCTTAAGAATAAATACATGTCGGACCTGTACGGGGGCTACCCCGCCGGCCGTAGTAAATGTGTAACTCTCGAAGATCGCCTTGGATTCTTCTTTTTTCTCCTTCGTCCTTGGACTCTGGATGACGGAAACGCCGTCGCGTAACATAGGGGGGCGCCATGGGCCCTAAGGCGGCAGACGGGCGCCACCCCTTTCTTCAACTCCTAACCCTGTTGCAAATGTCATATAGAACCATATAAAAAAAAACTATATGGCTTCTGTATGGCTGGTATATGGAATTTGGTACAGTCATTCCATATAGACGGCATATAAAATTACGTATGGACATCCATTTAGAAATACTTTAAAAACCATATAAAAGCCATGTAGAGCCAGATACGATTGAAGGTCAATTTCATGGAATTCCATGTAGATTAATATACATCCATATACCTCTACATGGAAAAACATATAGCTCAAAAATATCCCTGATTGGTTAAAACTCTGTTTCTGTTGGGTTTTCTATTTCTTCCTTAGGGCGTAGGTTGTTCCTCCATCTTGTTGGAGCTGAAACTGGCTTTGGAGAAGCGTACTCTCCAACTCTGGGCGTTTATTCTTTATTTTCTGGAACATTGATATTTTTAATTTTATACATACCTCGTTTTATACCTAACTTCAAAATACTCGTGCTCGTGCAGACTGCCCTGCCAGTCCAAGACAGATACTTACATTATGTTGTGGATATGTAGACGCATTTTCCTTACCATCACCGATACCAATATCATCTTATGATTGTGAGTCTTGAGATGATTCCTCTTCTAGCAGGTTCGGAATTCGGAATCGCTTGGCTTATGTTGCTAGTAGAAGAAAATAATCCTCAATCCGCCTGGGAGCACTGAGGTTGAATTAAACTTACCGCCGAGACTGATTATATTTTATGTTTTCTGTCGGCACCACTCCGCGGGTTTGGTCACCTACGAAATAAACATACGCGAACTTCATAATTTCATTCAAGATGACGCGAGACACGGCTTGCTGGTCAAACTAAGCCAAGCCAGATTGAGATGACGACCGTCGAGCAAGCTCGAAGTGACATCGTCTTTTTCCGAGTCCCGAAATTGACCAATCATATGAGCGAATTTTCTCGCTGTTTGTTGGTTAGATTCTACATGGAAATCCATGTAGCGACATGGAAATCCATGTAACGCATATTTGAATGAAAAAAAGTCACATATAGCCATGTAGAGATATCATATGTTTTTCCATGTACATCAAATTCAACAATGTTTTCCATGTACACTCCTACAGGAATGTATATGGATTGTATATATATTTTTTTTACCAGGAATTGCATGTACAAAACCAGTCGAAATGAATGACAACCTATAGACTCCTGTAGAGACTGTTTGGGCCATATAGATGACATATACAATATGATTCTATAGTACATTTGCAACAGGGAAGTGCTTCGGGACGGATTGGGTCGTGTCCCTCGGCGCGGCGCGAAGCCGGGAGCTGGCCGATGTAGACCATGTTCGCCACTTGGCGGCTGTTGTCGGGGGAGCGCGGACGGCTGTTGAACCGGGCCTCCCCCCGGCCTTCTTAAGGTGGCCTAACCTGGTGGCACCCAGCGGAGGCACGTACGAGGTATACTGTCGCGGCAGGGCCAACACAACCGGCCGCGACACGCCAAGCAGCGCCCCCCGCTGAGGGGGGTCCCCTCACCCCCCAAGCAAGGCATTCCGTCGCCCCTAGTACGACGCACCAAGCAGAGGGAGCTACGGGGTAGGCGACCCTGAACGGTCAGCCAAGCCTGTTGCGGTAGCCACACCGGGTCTTTTTACGGGGACCGCCCCGTGCGCTAAGAGCCTGGTGGGGCCGGCTCGCACGTCTCCCGCCAGGGGTGTGTCCGTAGGTGGACCGTCAGGAGGAGCCCACGTTTCCCCCCAAACCTCCGGACATTCCTGGCGGGCACATCGATCGGGTATTTGCACAAGACGACGTGAGGATTTGTGCAATGCGCCCTCGTCGCATCCTCAATCCGTCTTGCGACGCCATCAACCACGAGAAGGTTCCCGATATGCACTCTGCCGATTGCCTCTGAAATCACCGGCCTACTGGCGAGGCAAGGGGCTGGGTGCTGTTAAGCGATGAACTCTTAACAATGAAAGCAAGAGAGTCATAGTTACTCCCGCCGTTTACCCGCGCTTTTTTGAATTTCTTCACGTTGACATTCAGAGCACTGGGCAGAAATCACATTGCGTCAACACCTGCTGAGGCCATCACAATAGAGCCCTTCAAAGTTCAGTTTTTAAAATCATTTTTTTTGCAATTACTCTCAAGTCAATGAAGCGATTTTGACCAAATTTGATACAAATGCTTGCGAAATAGATACCCATCACTTGACGTAGGTTCGTGCTTGACGTAGATAACTTTAGTCAAAATTGTTCAGTGGCGTAGATACGGGAGATTGTTCAACTTCTCTCACCCCATTTTCTACGCCACGGGATATTTTTGAAAAATTATACTTTCGCTGAATTCCTTGTTCAATTTGAAAAAAAAGTTACTTCCGTGAAATTTTGATTAAAAGCTTCATTTCCGAGATATTTGGTTTTTAAACTTTGGAAAACATCTCGAAATCTCCACTTTCCAGAGCCCAAATTGTTTTTCTCTGAAAACGCCTCTACTCGTTTCTTAGCAAAAAATGGCAGCAAATCAACTTAAGGTTTAAAGTCAAGGCAAAATAATGTGATTCGCCTCTGCGAGATGGCGGCAATATCGCCTCACCACCCAGCGCGACCCGTAGGTCCCTTTAGGTAAACGTAAAGAAAACGGTCAAACCCTCTAATGGTGATAAACTAGACAGGAATGCTTATGCTACTGTTCGGTAGATGGCATCAAGAAAAAGATGCTTTCATGGCATTGTAGGGTGTCAGGCAATTTGTGTCATACATTATAGGCCAAAAACTGCATATTTGCGAGTGAGAACGGAATTTGTAGTCCGATGCTGGGATGTCCGATGCGGATGCCAAGGGGATCTATAAATGCGAATATGTGCTTGTGAATCAATTTCTGAACGTGTGCTACTTATAATATTGTATTTTTTTCAATAAATACCCTACGAAATGTATTTTCCACCAAATTTTTGTTACGTTACGATCAGTCCAAGAAGAAAAGAAAATAAAGCTTTTCTTGAACACTTTTTCCTGTAAATTTCAAAATTGGACACAATAATATTTTACAAGTTATAGTATACAGGGTGTCGCGAAAAAACTTCTTGTGTTGATGTTACACTCTGTGTATTCGAATTGCAATTGATGTAGTTTTTCATTCTGGATACAAATATAATATACCTACCACAGTGTTGAGTTAGGTATTTCCGAAGGCAAATTGTCAAAAAATTCACAAAAATCCCAAGATACTGACCTAAACTTCCGTTTATATGGCTAAAAAATTTCTCAAATTTGCTTGAATTTGTTTTTCGGGAGATAATTTCTTTTAAAACTCAAATAAGGGGTGTTTTTTTGAATCTGGCGTCGAAGTGTGCTGTGCTCTAGCCAAATTCGCCTGCATTCGGCCAGGGCAGAGCACACTTCGACTCTTAGCGCATTTTCCATCTCGATGAAAATCGCTATTGCAACCGCTTTGTCCGTCCGTCCGTCCGTCCGTCCGTTCCTCGAACTCCTCCCAAACTAGACGACCTAGCTTTCTAAATTTTTCGCTGTTACATAGCTGCCACTCCCAAAGGAGGGCTAGGCTATATTAGATGTCTATATTGCGCCGCCAACATAGAGAAAACCGCCCCCGATAAACTTGAAATAACATAATATTGCACTTTCTACCAGACCTGATGCTCTGGTGTTCTCATTTTTTGAATAATACATAGTTGCCACTTATAAACGTAAGCCAAGAAACATTCCGTCTTCAATATGCGCCGCCGACATGAAAAAACTGC
Organism: Anaspis maculata; assembly: GCA_949128115.1. Classification (NCBI taxonomy): domain Eukaryota; kingdom Metazoa; phylum Arthropoda; class Insecta; order Coleoptera; family Scraptiidae; genus Anaspis; species Anaspis maculata. The sequence continues at coordinate 57,667,174 of OX421967.1, read as the reverse complement.
TAAAAACCGCCCCCAATCACTTTAAAATGAAAAACATAAACCCTAAGACATAGCGATCTGATTCTTTCGGTATATAAATAGCTGACTAAAAATGGGAAAGGATAGGCTACTTTTGGTTAGTCGCCGCCCCCAGATTCCGCCCCCAAACGATAAAAAGTGCAACTTTCACAAATGTTACTGATTGAGATGTTCCCTTAAACATTAATAGCTCCCTTAAATAGCTGACTAAAAATGGAAAAGGATAGGCTACTTTTGATATGGCGCCGCCTCCAGCTTCCGCCCCCAAAAGAAAAAAAGTGCAACTTTCAACACTTTTCACTGATTTAGCTGATAATGTTACCTCGAACATTTGGAAACTCTTGACTCAAACTGTGCAAGAATTTCTTTGCCAAACTCTGCCGCTCCCACACGCCGCCCCCAAAGTGAGAGATAAATGTAAAACATGAACCTGAAGACATAGCGATCTAATTCTTTCACTATATTGATAGCTGACTGAAATTGAAAAAAGATAGGCCACTTTTAATTAGCCGCGGCCTTCAGCTGCCGTCTCCAGCTGCCACCTCCAAACAAAAAAAAATGCAACTTTCACAATTTTCACTGATTGTCATATTTCCCTTACATTTAGAAACTCCCAACTCAAACTGTGCAACAGTTACTTTGCCGAATGCTGCCGCCCCCACAGTCCCCACACGCTGCCCTCAAAGTGAGAGATAAATGAAAAACATAAACCCGAAGACATAACGATCTAATTCTCTCGCTTTATGGATAGCTAACTAAAAATGGGGAAGAATAGGCTACTTCTGATATGGCGCCGCCTCCAACTTCCACCCCCAAAAGAAAAAAAGTGCAACTTTCAATAATTTCCACTGATTTACATTTTAATGTTACCTTAAACCTTCAGAAACTCCAAACTCAAACTGCGGAAGAATTTCTTTGCCAAACTCTGCCGCTCCCACACGCCGCCCCCAAAGTAAGAGATGAATGTAAAACATAACTCTGAAGACATAGCGATCTAATTGTTCCGCTATATAGATAGCTGACTAAAAATGGGAAGAGATAGGCCACTTTTGATTAGTCGCCGCCTCCAGCTCCCGCCCCCAAACAAAAAATGCAACTTTCACAATTTTCACTGATTGTCATATTTCCTTGAACATTTAGAAACTCCTAACTCAAACTGTGCAACAGTTACTTTGCCGAATGCTGCCACCCCCACACGCTGCCCTCAAAGTAAGAGATAAATGGAAAGCATAAACCCGAAGACATAGCGATCTAATTCTTTCGCTATATGGATAGCCGACTAAAAATAGGAAAGAATAGACTACTGTTGATTAGTCGCCGCTCCCAGCTTCCGCCCTCAAACAAAAAAATATTGATGAGTGAAAGAATTTTTATTCAAATTTATTTCATTGGCAAGTACCCCATTCTGATAACAAAATATCACAATGAGTTTCGAATGAAGAAAGTGGACAAAGGATGGTGTTTCTCCTTCAACCAAATTTTTTTACGTTCATAATATGCCTCTTTGAGAAAATGCGCTACTGAGACTCACGCACGTGAAGGCATACTCACTTGTTTTGTTTGAGGGCGTGAGCTGGGAGCGGCGACTAATCAACAGTAGTCTATTCTTTCCCATTTTTAGTCGGCTATCCATATAGCGAAAGAATTAGATCGCTATGTCTTCGAGTTTATGTTTTCCATTTATCTCATACTTTGAGGGCAGCGTGTGGGGGTGGCAGCATTCGGCAAAGTAACTGTTGCACAGTTTGAGTTGGGAGTTTCTAAATGTTTAAGGAAATATGACAATAAGTGAAAATTGTGAAAGTTGAATTTTTTTTGTTTGGGGCGGGAGCTGGAGGCGGCGACTAATCAAAAGTGGCCTATCTCTTCTTATTTTTAGTCACCTATCTATATAGCGGAACAATTAGATCGCTATGTCTTCAGGGTTATGTTTTACATTTATCTCTCCTTTGGGGGCGGCGTGTGGGAGCGGCAGAGTTTGGCAAAGAAATTCTTCCGCAGTTTGAGTTGGAAGTTTCTGAATATTTGATGTAACATTAAAATGTAAATCAGTGGAAATTATTGAAAGTTGCACTTTTTTTCTTTTGGGGGTGGAAGTTGGAGGCGGCGCCATATCAAAAGTAGCCTATTCTTTTCCATTATTAGTTAGCTATCCATATAGCGAAAAACTTAGATCGCTTTGTCTTCGGGTTCATGTTTTTCATTTATCTCTTACTTTGGGGGCGGCGTGTGGGAGCGGCAACGTTTGGCTGAGCAAATGTTGCACAATTTGAGTTGGCAGTTCCTAAATGTTAAAGGGAACAGCTGAATCAGTAACATTTGTGAAAGTTGCACTTTTTATCGTTTGGGGGCGGAATCTGGGGGCGGCGACTAACCAAAAGTAGCCTATCCTTTCCCATTTTTAGTCAGCTATTTATATACCGAAAGAATCAGATCGCTATGTCTTCGGGTTTATGTTTTTCATTTTAAAGTGATTGGGGGCGGTTTTTAGCAGTTTTTTCATGTCGGCGGCGCATATTGAAGACGGAATGTTTCTTGGCTTACGTTCATAAGTAGCAACTATGTATTATTCAAAAAATGAGAACACTAGAGCATCAGGTCTGGTAGAAAGTGCAGTATTATGTTATTTCAAGTTTATCGGGGGCGGTTTTCTCTATGTTGGCGGCGCAACATGGACATCCAATATAGCCTAGCCCTCCTTTGGAAGTGGCAGCTATGTAACAGCGAAAAAATTAGAAAGCTAGGTCGTCTAGTTTGGGAGGAGTTCGAGGAACGGACGGACGGACGGACGGACGGACAAAGCGGTTGCAATAGCGATTTTCATCAAGATGAAAAATGCGCTAAAAACACCCGTTATAGACCCAACATTTAAAAAATCTGTTGTGGGGCGACACAAAACTTTCCCGGCGGTATCCAGAGACGTCAGTAATGATTTTGATCGAAGTGTCCCTTCGGGAGGGGGCGATTCGATTTGGAAATTGATGAAAAAATTCTATTTAGTCGAGCGTTTAGCGAGCATCCTGCATCCATTGTTGAGCGGACAGAAAAAATGACAGGTTAGGTCAGTTTTCCAAGGTGATGAAATGATCCAAAAGGTAGAACTAGGTAGCTAACTGTTGTGATATCTCAAAAATGCAATGCTGGTTCCTTATTGAAATTTTTGTTCCTACTTCAGATATGATGATGAAATTACAAAAACTTGATTGAAAACTTTCACTGCATCTTTGTGTCAAATTTCAACTCTATATTTTCAATTTAGAGCTTGGGCAGACAAACCCAGACCCAATGTGCCACCTGAGGGCTTCCGATCAAAATCATCCACCCAAAGTTTAATCAGAACATTCCAGGCTGAACTTAGGCCTCCGTACCTGATTTCGATTTGATCGGATCAATAATTCGGTAATTATCGTGACAGAACCGCTTAATTTGTACGATCGCATGAGTGGTTTTATATTTTCAGGAGGAAAATTTCCGGGAAATTGGAGAGAAATTATTGGAAAATGTTCAAGAACCAGTTATCTATTCTCTAAAAGAAACATTCCAAGAAATCTGTTCACGGAATAAAAAGTTGGAAAATTTGCAGTTTTTCCAGAGAGGAAAACTCGGCAACTGTTGATCCGATTTCGAAACTTTTTCCTTCAAAAATTAGAGCCCCTCCTGAGTGGCAACGGCCAGGAGAAATTTCGAAAATTCATTACGCTCAACTGGAGAATGGTGGAAAACTGCAACTGCGGCCTCAATTTGACTCTTTTGTTGTGTTGCTTCCTGCCAAATCTGGTTCCAATCCATCGGATAGATTTTGAATAATCAATTGGTAAAGTTTTGAACTTTAACATTTTTCATTATTTGACAGATGACAGATAGGGCAATGTTTCCAACTGTTCTGAATACAGTTTTTCAAGGGCTTTCAAATGACATATTGCAAGTTGAGTTCCGTGAGATATAGCTTCTGACATTTGATGATAGTGACAGTTGGGTTTGACAGATGACAGCCAAAAACTAATGGGCTCTTTTCAGGAAACAACCATGTTTGTATACCAAATATCAAGTCGATCCAGTCAACGTTACGGCAGTTATCGTGGAAGATCACAGACAGACACACACACACACACACGCACGCACGCACGCACGCACGCACGCACGCACGCACGCACGCACGCACGCACGCACGCACGCACGCACGCACGCACGCACGCACGCACGCACGCACGCACGCACGCACGCACGCACGCACGCACGCACGCACGCACGCACGCACGCACGCACGCACGCACGCACGCACGCACGCACGCACGCACGCACGCACGCACGCACGCACGCACGCACGCACGCACGCACGCACGCACGCACGCACGCACGCACGCACGCACGCACGCACGCACGCACGCACGCACGCACGCACGCACGCACGCACGCACGCACGCACGCACGCACGCACGCACGCACGCACGCACGCACGCACGCACGCACGCACGCACGCACGCACGCACGCACGCACGCACGCACGCACGCACGCACGCACGCACGCACGCACGCACGCACGCACGCACGCACGCACGCACGCACGCACGCACGCACGCACGCACGCACGCACACACACACACACACACACACACACACACACACACACACACACACACACACACACACACACACACACACACACACACACACACACACACACACACACACACACACACACACACACACACACACACACACACACACACACACACACACACACACACACACACACACACACACACACACATTAGCAAATTAAACGTAAGTTCAGGTCGGTATCATATGTGATTTTTGTGAATTTTTTGACAAGTTGCCTTTTAAAATAACACTGTGGTATATGTATATTAGCATTCAGAATAAAGAAATACATCGATTGCAATTCGAATTTACAGGGTGTCGCAAGAGCAAAAAAGTTTTTTGCGACACCCGTTATATCATAGGGTGCACAATATTATAAAGTGGTCAACAAAATAAGTGTCTATGTCGATATTTGTATAGTTTTTCAAAACTTGACAGCTTTGGAATCTTTCGCGCGATTTTGGATCTGTTTGAACTGGTGGATAGCCTCATTCTTTGGCTATCGGATCCAAGTTTTGCGGATATTGAGAAAGCCCAATAAAATTTCTACAGGGTGTCAAATAAAGCAATGCAAAAGTTTTGAAAGTTTCGCTAACCCCCATTTTGCCAAGAAATTTTTTTTGTGGATACCAACACCAAAAATATGAAGAATGATGTATTCTCTCGAAAAGGTTTTCGATTCATCCCCCTATTTCTGTTTAAAAAAAAGTTATGCCATTTTTTCCTCAATCTACACTTTTCGACAATTAACGTTACAACTGGCCATATTATCGAGGCAAATTTGACAACAATTGATACTTTCACTTGAAAAACTGTCCCATGAAAAACATTTTCTTTACTCACCCCTAAAATGGTTATCTACGGTCCGTGCCTAAAGCCCCTGCGGACCGAGTAAGAATGTAGCCTGCTGGAGCTGGAGATGGAATAGCACTGTATCACATCAGATTTACAACATTAACCATATGAAACCCTCTGATAATGTTTGTTGAGGGTTGTTTTAAAAAAATTGAAAATTGATAACTTGAGAACGAGAAGACCTAGAGGCTACTTTCTTATTTGACGTTCAATCGCATACGGTGACGCATTTTGCAACAAAGTGGGGGTGTGATTCATAGCTACCCTTACTTAAGGGATGGAAATGTTTTTGTTGAAGTGTTTGGTATCATTTCTTATGGTTTCGTCTGTTCTGAATGCAATTTTGGCAATTAAAATTGATTTTGAACAAATGTTACCATTTGAAAGAAAGAATCAAGTTCATAACTTCGGATGGAGTTTTTCTTTATTGTGACAAAATGTTTACAATTGAAAACAATGTTTCCATAAAATCGATAGAGTTATACTATCAGTAGCGAAAAAAATTGGTACAGCCCAGTTTTAACTTTCAGTTGCTTTCAAACTCGGCGCGGTCAAAGACAGCAAAAATTTTGTAGACAAGACTTCCACTGATTTCCACGTAACTTCTACTGACTTCCATGTGATTTCCATTGACCGCCACCATTGTGTACACCAGACTTCCACTGCGGTTTACCTATAGAGCAAGCGTAGCCGGAACTATGGACTTGATTTCAAGTTGGAGATACGCCCGCGCCTAGAGTCTCACGCAAAAATAGCCAACTCGCTTGTCTTCGTGTCTCGGAGGACACGTAAAGCACTCGTTCTTCCTCGGTTAGTGCGCTACGTCACTAGTCACCTCAAACCAAGTAAAAGTGTAACTAGGAACTGCCTTCGGGTCTCTCCGCAAAATACTCTTCGGCTGCGACTAAAAAAGGAAACACCGTTAGACACGAGGGATATGAAAATATCCTTGAATCACTCACATAAGTTCATCTTCATCAGTATTTGGTGGGACCTCCTCTAGCTCTAATGAGAGCCGCAACCCTTCGAGGCATACTCTCCACCAGGTTTCGCAAAAACTCCTGAGGAATAGCATCCCATTCAACCTGAATCGCATCCGCCAAGTCATCAAAATTTTCAATTTGTCCTTCCCTTTCTTTCATATTTCTCTTCATTCTACTCCATACATGCTCAATCACATTCATATCAGGAGACAAGGGTGGCCAATCCATTCGCTCAATATTGTGATCCCTCAAAAATTCGGTGACAATACGTGCACGATGTGGTCTCGCGTTGTCGTCAACCAGAATGAATCCATCACCGAAGTTTTGCGCGTAGGGGACCACAATATCCCTAATACACAAATCTCGATATCTCTCTCCATTCATGCTCTGTCCTCTTAACACCACCAACTCACTCTTTCCTGTCATCGTGATTCCACCCCAAACAGTCACTCCTCCACCTCCAAACGCCACTCTCGCCTCCATGTGCTCTTCCAAAAATCTTTCATTTCTTCTTCTCCACACCAAAACACGCCCATCCGAATGGAACAAATTGAACTTACTTTCATCCGTAAACAAACATCTACCCCATTCAGCTATTCCCCAGTTCTGGTGGTCCTTAGCCCATTGGAGACGCACGGCGCGATGACGTCGGTTCATTAAAGGGCATGAGGCTCTTCTTCTCGCTCTTTAGCCCAGAGTCGTGCAATCTTCGTCTGACAGTTTGGTTTGACAGCTGGATCCCCGTCGTGGCCCTCAACACGTTGTTGATGGCACTTGCAGTAGTGGTCGGTTTTCTCTGGATCGCCCTTCGAACAAAGCGATCCTGCGCAGCGGTTGTTTTCCGAGTTCTTCCTCCACGACGGTAATTAATGTCTCCAGCTGTCAGACGTCGAATTGCACGACTTATGGACCTAGAGGAGGTCCTAAAAAGTGCCGCAATGTTGTCGATGGTGTCGCCCCTCTCTCGCATTCGTGCCACGATGGCTAATTCATCCGGACTTAAACGCGGCATTTTACAAATTACTCTGCTCACAATAGCGGAAGAACAAGGTTTGGTTTTTAAGGTAACATAAGTAAAACGATAAGTTCTTCAGCTAAAAAGACACATACACAAATGAAAAACCAATCGAACGAGTTTTACCCGAATAGGAGATAATGTTGAATAAAAACAATTTTTAATACCAAAATTGAATTCAGCAGAGACGAAACCATAAGAAATGAAACCACACACTCCTACAAAAACATTTCCGTCCCTTAAGTAAGGGTTGCTAAGAAGGACACCCCCACTACGTTGCAAAATGTGTCACCGTATGCGATTGAACATGAAATAAAAATTTTGTCTCTAGGTCTTTTTCTTCTCAAGTTATCAATTACCAATTTTTTGAAAACAACCCCTAACAAACAATATCAAAGGGGGTTTGATATGGTTGATGTGGTAAATCTGTTGTGACACAGTACTATCCCATCCTGATGCCCGCTCCAGCAGGCTACATTCTAATTATTGACCCTCATAACTCCTACATCACTGGTTGGATTCTTTCCAAATTTGACAGGTTGATGGATAATCATGACAAACCAGCTTTTGCTGGATTAAAGCTAAATTTGTCGAAACGTTCCTGAATTACAAATTTTTGAAATCCGAAAAAAGTGAACTTTGAAGGGCTGTATCTTCGTCATTAGGCCAAACTTTGCAAAATGGTGTATAAGTTTTCGTCATATTCAGACGAAATCAACCCACAGTTAATTTTTTTGCTATCATCCCAGAAACACCCAGTATGAAATAGGTAGGTAGGTACCGAGGTAGGTACCTACCTACAACAGTTCTCGGCAGAAACAAAATACTCACCCAACTCCGCGACAAATCCAGTTCTTTAATTGGACACGAACTCGTGAACAGCATCTCAATTTGGAAATATGTGATCTCTTGTTCAACCAAAGAAAGGCAATCATTCCACAGCCGTTTATCGCGGCACACCCTCTGGAACCTTTGGCAGACCTTCGCCAACGTGCACACGTCGAATCTTGGGAGATCTGAGATTATTTTGTACAAGATCTCGTCTGGTGTATAGTCAAAGTAGTTCATATTTTGCTCCTGGAACATTATTTATAGATAAGTATAGGGACAAGACAAGTTGGAGAAACAAGACATTACAACCAAACGAGTAGTGTTTCAAAGTTTCCGAAAATTTATTTTTTGGAAAAATTTCCGAATTTTTTCTAAAAAGACGGAAAAATTGGAAGAATCGGAAATTTACTTTTTAACCGGTGTGAAGTATTTTTCCCAGCAATTTCAGCCATTTTGATTTTTTCTTGGTACCTATATGAAATTTTATGGAAGGTGTTCGGGTATTTAGGTATAATTACCCAAATGAATTATGTTTATGTTGTTTCAAGAATCAAGACTTGGACTTCGAACTTGTGCTACATTCGAACAAACTGAAAAATTTGTGTACAATACGTTGGAAAACGTTGCGTTTCTTATCAAATGAGTTGTTTTTAGTGTGAAATAGTTATAAAGAAGCCAAATGGTGAATGCTAGAGGGATACGAGAAGGTTCAGTGAGCGATCAGGCCTTTTTGTATTATTTTATCATCAGGTTAGGCAACCAATGTTACATTCGAACATTCCGAACTGACAGTACTGTACTGACACACGTGCCACAAACGAATAAACCATGTAAAAATTGAAGCATATAGTCTATTGTTCACCCTTAATCGACAGACACTTTTCTCTGAAGCGTGTACTCTGATGTGATGACTTTTCTCGACCAAATATTTGAGGTTGACACATGGCACATAGCACGTGGGACGTGGGTTTTAAACATAAACAGAAGGCAAACGGTCAACGAGCAAGCAACCAGTTATACAGTCCATCCTCGGATCAGAATCTCACAACAAATTTTTCAACTTTAATATCGAAATATATGAAAAATCAAGCAATCATTTAGTTTCTTGCTTACTTTCCTAGAAAAATGTTATACTTTTACATGCTCCAGCACAAATTTTTACGCATTCCATGCATCCATTTGTTAATTGTAATGGTAAAATTGATCATTTGTTCGAAATTATGGCCTGATCAAATATACCGCCACTACCTATACCTGTCCACGCCGTCGCAGAAGAGCCCAATCTATATAGGAAGAACTATGTACTATTTCACTGATGAGTCAAGATTTACAGGACGAGGATGTGATGGCCGAGTCAGAGTTTGGCGAGAAGTGGGCGAACGTTTTTTGGAAACCTGTATGGTAGAGGACGACCGGTTTGGCGGAGGGTCTGTGACAGTGTGGGGTGGTACATATAGGGGTGGAGGAACTGAACTGGTCGAGTTCGCCAACGAGACTGTGAATGCCGATAGGTATCTTAATCGGATTTTGATATCCATTGTCCTACCATTCGCAAACCAGAGGGAACCTGATTTCGTTTATATGGACGATAACGCTACCTCACATCGTGCTTGGATTGTTGATGACTTTTTTTGCCGAGGAAGACAATACAAGAATGATCTGGCCCGCGCGGTCACCCGATTTAAACCCTATAGAACACGTCTGGGATGCACTTGGGAGGCGTATTCGTAAGCGTGCTGTACAGCCGAATAACGAATAACGTACTCGTTATTCGTTATAACGTGATCATCAAAATAATTGTACAGACAGTATGCCCAGAAGATGCCAATATGTACTTCAGACCAGAGGGGGACCGACTCGATATTAATAAGTTCATATCTTTTTTTTGATAGTGTGTAATAATCATCCTTTGTAGCTATTAACCGTGGGTTCCACAAAAAAGATAATACGAGATTAGTTGATATGCGATTTTTGTTTGTCAATTTGTAGCTGACTGATCAATAAAAATGATGGTTTGTCTCTCAATATCGGAAAGATGATGGGTTTAGTACAGATTTCAGGCATTTTTTTGTCAGTAATCACCTAGCATTCAGCAGAAAAAAGTTCAGTTAATCTGCAATCAGCCTTGATCGCTGATCATCTTTTTTGTGGAACTGACGGTAAGTTTTTCTGTTGTTAATGCGACCACTATACAGGTGTCCGTTTTTCGAGGCTAAGCATGGGTATCTCGCTTATCTCAAGAGATACAAAGTCGGTTAAATTAGAAAAAAGTTGCGCATTTTCATGACGATCAATGATCCAAAAAGAAATTTGACGTATCGATTTTCGTTTTTGAGATATCGTGAAAAAACAGGATTTTGATTTTTGTTTCTATTTTTTATTCAAAAAACGGTTGGAGGTGACCTTTTCTGATCTAGACATTGTCAGGGCACTTTTTCAAGGGGAATCCAAATCTGCCAAAATCTTTATTTTAGCTTTGAAAGCAACCGAGATACGACATTCAACTTTTTTCTCTAATGGATTTGGAATTGGATTTTGATATTTTTGAATACGGTATTCTTATCTGGTTAGAACGATGTGCCACATGTCATTGTTGAATAAATGTTTGACATTTACGTTTTTTTTTATTGTCGATGCTGATTTTGTTTCCAAAGCACTCTTTGAAAAATTTAAATTTTTTTTTTGCTCTAAAGCATGAATTCAACAGTGGCATGTGACACATCGTTGTAACCAGTAAATAAAATTGTATTCAAAAATGTCAAAATCTAATATGGCGCCCGTAAGAGAAAAAAAGTTGAATGTGTTATCTCGGTTGTTTTGAAAGCTAGAATAAAGATTTTGGCAACATTGAATTCCCCTTAAAAAGGTGCCTCCACAATGTCTTAATTAGAAAAAGCTACCCTCAACCGTTTTTCAAATAAAAAATAAAAACAAAAATTACAAATTTCTGTATTTTTCCGATATCTCGGAAACTAAAACTGACAAGTCAAATATCCTCTTGGATCATTGATCGTCATAAAATTCGCAATTTTTTCCTAATTTAACCGACTCTGTATCTCTAAAGATAAGCGAGATACCCATGCTTAGTCTCGAAAAACGGACACCCTGTATCTCTGTTACTGAATAAAATATTCCATTGACGGGTTACAGGTTCTGGTACAAAAATTCATAAAATCAAAACCATTCGAAATAGCGTTATGAAACAAAAAAGGGGGTGAAGAAGACAAATGAAGCTACAGATTGGCTATATTGACATTGTCCAAGGCCATCTAGAAAAATCCGTGCGGCACTTCAAACTTGACAAAAAAAACACGGCATTACGTTCCATCCTGCATGTCATTAAGATAACTCGCTAATTAAAATGCAACAAAAGGCAAAGGTAGCCAAGACCTGTACTTACACAATGGTGAAGAAATCATGTATCTGTGATCTTCCAGACGAATCTTTATCTTTATCTTTATCTTTAATTGCAATTTCCTAGATGCGAGAGAAGCAAAGAATTGCATAAGTTTTTTCGGAGTTGATCTAGTTGTTGTCTTGGGTATGGCAATAGATCGTATGTCGCAGAACTTTTCTCATGAGAGCCAAAAACTTTGCTCATACCAATCATAGACCTGAAGAAGCAAAATGAAGGAACATGTAGCAAAATGACGATGAGTAGGTAACAGTTTTTCTTCAAGCGTATGATAGATGGGCGAAGGTTCTTCGGTTCTCCTAAAAGAAGACTGTGTGACATACGACCTATTATTGCCATATCCACGACGATGTGTTTTGTCCACTATCGCATCAAGTGCGATGTATATTTATAATCAGGATGAAAAGCGGAATTGATTCCACCAATGAAATACAGGGTGTCCACTTTGAGAGAAATTCCTGATGCTTGACCCTGTTAGCGGTATATCACAGAGAATTTAAGTTGACAAATTCGAAACCTCGTTCGAAACCTACGGAAAAAATCATGTCTTTTTGTTTTTATTTTATTCAAGAGAAAATCGCCAGAGGGGTGTGAAAATGTATACGTGAACACCGTGTACAAAGACGATGCTCACAGAACGACAGTAAACAAGCGAATATGCCTCATGGGCATGAGGCTCAGTAGCGCACTTCCTTTTTGGAGGATTAGTGAACGCAAGATGTTAAGTGATTAGGGTTCTACCGTCTTGGGCGAAAAATTGCAATATGGCGGCCAAAATATCGACAGAATCATGAAATTCGGCTTGAAAATCAAAATGATCGTACTAGACAAGGGTAAGTTCCAAGTTTCATGAAAATCGTTCCACTAACAAAAGATTTCAATATGGCGGCCAAGATGGCGGCAGAATTATGAAACTCAGCTTGAAAATAGGAATGATCGTACGAGACAAGCGTAACTCCCAAGTTTCATGAAAATCTTTCCACTTATAAGAGATTTCAATATGGCGGCCAAGATGGTGGGGCAATCATAAAATTTGGCTTGAAAATAAGAATGATCATACTAGACAAGGGTGAGTTTCAAGTTTCATGACAATCGTTCCACTAATAAGAAATTTCAATATGGCAGCCAAGATGGCGGCCGAATTATGAAAGCCAACCTGCCTATTTGGTCCTTGAGGACCTAAGCTATCCACCGGATAAAGTTCAATCTTCAACGGCTGTAGCTTTATTTCCCGAGGAGAAGTTCAACTTCATCGAAGTGCACAAGAGATCTCTGTTTTTTGAGAATAATGATAACGATGTATGGATAACAAAAATAGTGCCCATTGGCCACCCTTGGAGACATCAGCTATTAATCGGAAAAAAGTTCCAAGACTCTTGTTTCAATTCTCGAGAAGGAGTACAGCGTCTTAATTTCTGCACGGACTCGGACAGACAGACAGACAGACAGACAGACAGACAGACAGACAAACCGGCCACATAAGCGTCATTCTGTTACTTATATAAAAAAATGTGCTCCAACTGATTTCGACCTCCTGAACACGAATATCGGGTTCACTTTTGAATTGGAACATTTCTTTTTTATCGAAAAACCGGAAAAATGGTATCCTTGTCACATGATTTTTAGTGATACCTACCTATTTTTTTTTTGTTATTGAGCGAACATGTTTCGTAATTTGAGTGCCATTATCCTTCAGGTACCTAGTATTGGCTATTTCAAAATGTTCAATTACTATTTCGGCACGTCTGATTTTAAATTTGTAGGGTCGTGTAATATGCGCCGAGCCGTGGCTTTGCGGCCGTTTTCAAAAATCGATAACAATTGACCTAACGGTCGGATCGAAGTGGGGTTTTTGTCAAAAGAAAGTTCAAATTGTTCTCTAAATATAATGCCGTACATGCAGTGATGTATTTCATTAAGAAATTGTAGTTGCCTGCATATCGCAACTTTCTACATCTTACCGCGAATGCCAGCACTTGATCGGCGAAGCCGCCCTACACCAAAATGTTATTTTTGTAATTGTTCATGATTATTTCGGCAACATTTTTCTTGATTCGCGTACCAAGGCCATGAGCTACCCATTCGAGTTGAAATATTTTCTGTATTGAATTTCGTTTTGTTCGGAGGAAAGGATATCAAGCACCAGCAAGCAACGAATAAATCATTTGCGGCCGAGCCGTAGTTTCGGAGTCATGTTCAAAAATTAATAACTACTAATCGGCACCCCGCACCGATGTGAAATTTTCATTAAAATAAAGTTCAAATCATCCTCTAAATATAACTCCGCATATGTATTCTGGTAAAATGATAAGATCGGGTCGAGGATCGGGTACTTCCTCGCATGTGATAACTTTCGAGATCAGGCCGGCTTCTGAAATGCAGCATTCAACGGCGATGCCGCGTCACACTAAATTGTTATTATTGTCATTGTTTATTATTATTTCGTCAAGATTTTTCTAGGTTCGGGATACAAGGTCATGAGCTACCCAATGGAGTAAAAATTTTTCGCAAAAACCTTTTCGTCTAGGACTAGATGCGGGGACGGACGGACGGACGGACGGACGGACGGACGGACGGACAAAGCGAGGACAAAAGCGCCTTCCCGTTTGGAGAAGTGCGCTAAAAAGGGTAGGTAGTGCTTTATGGTAGTGATGACTGATTGACTGGAGATAAGCCGAAGTTGAAAGGTAGGTAAACTGGTAAGAAACAGCCAGATTTGCGCAGGTTTGAATGAAAGATGTTTATGGCCGAACGAAACGCAGAAAGAGAAACCATCATGTGTGTGTGTGAAACAATCATAACTATACTGGATGTTCCAGAATTCGCGGCTCGGATTCCAGAGCGGTTTATGGAGATTCTTCAAATGTGTAAAAGAAATATGTCAAAAAAACTTGGGTGCGTGACCATAGTCACCCTCGAAAGAAGTGGAACTTCTATAGGTATGAATCAATTAGCAAACAACGTTCGAAGAAGTGTTCTTTCCGTACGCCCGCTCCGCTCCCTAACGGTTTGTAGCATCTTGTTTTTTTTATTATTATTGTTATCATTATAATTATCATGGGTCACTTGAAGGGCAAAATACTATCGACATGATTTTTTCACGATTAGACTTTTTTTGTTACTTTCTCGCTGCGCTCGGCGCTTAAACTTCCATCTCCATCACATGAAGTCTCACTTATACCCCTAATACAATAAATATCTGTCTATTTTCATTAATAATATGCTCCATAAAGTACCTATAATATAATAATAATTTTTATTATTATTTTATTTTATCTTCCTGCGGTGCCCGGTGAGGCGACGCGGTCCGTCTGTCCAAGGTACACATAATAATTATGCGAATGTGAAATCGTGACGGATTTTCTTACTGTACGATTTTCCCCGTTATATTACAGCACGGTGGAAACTGTGGCTGGTAGGCACAGTATGGTAATCTAATAATCTCCACAAAGTATAATAATGTCGTTTGAAAAACTCCGGTATCAATTTCAAATGAAAAAATCAAAAAATATTAAATACATAGGTATATAAATAGGTATGTACCTCGTGAATGTGATTTGCGGTAACTACGTGGTTCAAGAGTTCCTACGATATTATCTTCTCCACTCACAATAAGGCCGCCAATCAGAAGAGATCCGCTAGCGGCTCTCCCACTGGCACTACCAACCGGCGACCTCCCATTCAAATTTTGGCCGCGCTAAGCGTTGTCGCAGTCAAATTATCACTCAACTGGAGTGAAGCCATCGTCCCATGTTTGGCTCGAGGTTAGGCTATTGCCAGGCAGCGCGATTTCGCAGGTGGTTATAGGCGCTTCAATAGGTGGTTGAAATATTACCTGCTTATGAAACTCCCTGACCATCAACTCTTCACCAAAAAATTACCGTTTGACTGATGTGGTCCGAATTTCACGGCATGTCTCGTGACTTGAAGCAGTTTTTTTTTCAAATTGGACACTGGAGTGTCTTGAAGAAATACGTTATAAGCAGCTCATGAGTAGCGCTGAGCAATACATTTGATTAATCGATTATTCTACCATGCAAAAAAAAATCATCGATTAATCGAAAATCCCAATTAATCGATTATTTAATTAGGTAGTCGATTATGAATAAACGATCAATCAGTCGATTATTCGATTGTGAATAATCGATTATTTAAGGGATTATTCGATTTTTTTGATCAATTATTCGATTTTTTTGATCGAATAATCGATTATTCAATGAACGATTCGAATAGAATATTCGCATATTTTATAATCGACTATGCAAAATCGAATAAAATCGATTAATTGATTTCAAAATAATCGATTAATCGATTTTGAAATCAATGAAATAATCGATTAATCGAAGTAATATATTATTTTTTTATAATCGATCTCCGTTATAAAATCCCATAATCGCCCAGCCCTACTCATGAGTCAATAAATTAAGACTGTCTGTGTAGAATTTGAGCCAAATCGGTCGAACGATTCACAAAATATCGAAAGAAAACGATTTTTGGTTCCAATTAGCCCAGGCTTTTTAGTCAAAAAAACGGCAAAACATGAAACAAATTAAAACACGGTCAATCTCTTCAGTTTTGGGTTCACTAGACTTTGCTGTATAACATACAAAAAGTCCCCAATTTTCCCCCGTGTGCGTCATTGTTTTTTTGACAGGCAAAGATGAAGACACCTCAAAATGCACTTCCCGATTAAAAATGCTCCTAGTTTTCAACCACCCAATCGATTTCTCTTATTTTGGTCTTGAATGGAAGATAATGAAGCAATGTGAATGATATGGGATAGCTTGTGTTCAAAATTTGACACTAACAGTCATAATTTTTTGATAATGACACTTTTTTCGTGTTTTTTTTCTTATGCTCCAGTTAACATTTTACTTTTGCATCGACCACTTAATATCACTTGGTATTATTATATGCAGTAGATTCCCTACAGTTTTAGCTTCAAAATGACGTATCTTTTAGCTCCATTGTGAATTGTCCAGCAATTCCAATAAGGATTCTATGAAGTTACGTCAAACGCATTATATGGGGGAAATCACTTCAACATTATTAACCTGGACTTTGATCTGTAATAATTGATTCTACGTTCAATATGCACAGCATCGTACTGTCTGAATCTGGTCTGGTAGTACTCGTATAAGTAGGTACTAGGTACAGTGTCTCAATTTTCCTCTTTGTGCATCATGTTTTTATAGTTTGTTCTTGTTATTGCCGTCTGCAGTGTCCGGCAATATCTCAGCTACTAAACTTCGGATTGCGCTTGGGTTGTTGCTAGATGATAGCTTAGGTACTCTAGATAGACAAACAACAAAGATATTTCAATTCATTATTCGCCCGTCCGTCTGTCTGTGTGTCTGTCATTTCACGCAATATCGCGGCTCCTAGACCTCGAATTTGCCTCTGGTTTTCGCTAGATAATAATAGTTAAGGTACTCTAGGTGCAAACAAACAACACGGTGGGCTACGCGGGAGCACCCACGTGTAGTTGGTCCCCGTCAAGACGCATCTTCCTCCAGCTCCGGAGACTCTTTTGAAGATAGTGTCTTGCAACTGCAAGAAGATCTGCGGTCTAAAATATAGATGCAGGCGATCTTCCTTGTCTTGTTCGCAGATGTGTAAGTAAGTTCTGTAGGGGCACAACATGTGAGAGTCTACCCCACCTTGTTGAGTATGACCCTAAGGACGATCTGTTATTTTTATAAACTTATGTATTTAGTCCATTTAGGTGCTAGATAACTTAGCTATTATTTTAGATGGGTATAGGTAGGTACTATCGGTAGGTATTCGAGGTTATTATCGATTTATTGTTTGGAAATCAACAGACGAGTTTTAACGAAACTGATATATTGGAGAAAATAAGCTAAGAGTACGCATGGTAAGCTAGATGGGATTTTTATTGACTACTAGTGAACTTGAGATTATAATAATTATTATTCGATATTTTTTGCAGAGCATGGCTATAAAAATCTTCCTGTGCTGTGCTAGACTCCCAATACATCATTAATATGTAAATACAATGTTGAAGTTCTGTTTTGGAAAGATTGTGAGCATTTTTGATTTGAAAAAAATGATGATTTCCTGTTGAAAATTGTGGATTTTTAATTTACGATATTTTCACGTTGAATACATCAATGTTCAAAATTTCGAATACGATGGATAACTGCAACTATTTCACGCATTTACATCAGGCATTCGACATAATTATCATTTCTTGAATACTAATTAATCGAGTTGGTTTGATGTGCGGTGTAAGCCAGCTTGAAACTGAAAAATGTGGCTATACCCGCGGGAAAGTTGCTGTTGTTATATGATTATCATTTTAATGTAGAGTGTTCTTTTTTCGGAAGCTAGAGAATTGTTTTGGCTACAAGAAGACATCTTGAAAGATGAAATCAAAGCCATATTACAGCTACAATACATTTTTTTCAACTGCGCGGAGATATTTTTGAGTGACATTTAGGACTTCGACATTTTTTTCAATAAATTATTTTTCCCACCTTGTAACCACTTACGTCGCGTTTATGATATGATAGTCTTATGCAGAAAAGTCCATATAATTCACTCAATCTTAAATCCAAATGATTAATGCATCAAACGCAAAAATAACCCAAATTGAAAAACCGGCTTTATTTTGGTCCAAAAATCACGTTTTTCTGATAAAAATTGCTCAAAAGATTTTTTAAACAGAATTTAAATGTCATAATCGGATTTGCAAGGTCAGATTTAGTGAGAAACGATACCCAACATGCCAGTATTGTCTCAATATTATTGGAAACCAAATTTCTTGCATAGGTCACCAATTGCCCCCCTCCCGAGCTCCCCTCACGGAAACCATAGACATCTAGTTTGTCAATAAGTTCCACTTATAACCCACTGTATCCAAATATAATAAATTTGAAGCCAATGACTAGATTACTCTTGTCCTAGAATTTTTTTAATGAAAATTTTGACCCCCCCCCCCTCAAAAATTATGACGCACACGGAGGAAAGTTGGGGACTTTTAGTATGTTGTTTAGTAAGGTTAAGTGGGTACGATACCGTGAAGATTGCACGTGGATTAATTTGTTTCATGTTAAATGCTAAAAAGCCTGTGCTAAATAGCGATATTATTGATATCATAAATTATCTGATATTGTTTCCACTTTCCAGTATTATTGGTATTATCGGTATTATAGGTTTTATTTTCAGTGTTATTGGTACCTATTATCAGGTAATATTTTGGAAATTATATCGGTATTATCGCAAATATTTCGTAATATGGTATTATTGGTATTATTCTCAGTATTTCCGGGATTATCGGTATTATGTGCAAATTAATACTGGTAATACTACAAGCTTTGGTGCCGTATTTATACCTCGCTTTTAAGCTAAAAGCGCTATTAGAGCGATGCGAATTTAGGGGCATTTCTCATATTCCAGTGTTCAAAAATACAAATTAACTCGAAAATTAATTGCAATTAAGTACATACAATCGCTCCCAATCGCAATAATGTATTTTTGAACACTGAAATATGAGAAATGCCCCTAAATGCGCATCGCTCTAATAGCGCTTTTAGCTTGAAAGCGAGGTATGAATACGGCCTCATGGTGTACCTACAAATTTTGGGTCCGTGATCCACCCCTCGCGTCACACAATGGATACAATAATAACTACTAGCCAAGTCGAGAACCATTTCTGTCGGGCCACACAGCACCACAACACCTCTGCACAACACCAAGTAGTGGAGTCCAGTGTCGGCGACACGCATTACGAAAGTAAATAATCATTTTCGGTTGTAAATGACACTACCGCTGAGTTAGAATCCATCGATAAAATCAAATTTTAGTTTGTGATGGAAGCTGTTGTCCTTAAAACACAATGCAAGCGGTAAAAGAATACTAACTGTAAAGAATAGAACCGAACGCCGCGACAGCTTACTCTCCCATCTCTCCACCATTTCTAGGACGACACTGGTCACCCCAAGGATCTGACACTATAACGTTACACCTCCGCGTTACACACCTTCGTTACATCTACTGATGCCATGAAGCGAATTCACTCCCATGTGTGGTTCTGCGTTAGTTGTGTGTTGTGATCTAGGCGCGAGAATAGAAGTTCCACTTTAAAAAAAAAGTTGAAGTTCGATTTTCGGAGATGAAATCAGGTGGGAGGTCGAAGGTTGAGGATTCGCCTCCTTTCATTTCCATCAGATATCTGATGAGGTTCCACTAAACTTGATCGAGCAGGCTTGAGTAAAATTAATTCAAATATTCCATTGTTACCTGCGATTTTATATACTGAACCGAGAGAGTCGTGAAGTGAAAAACAACAAGAAAATTCCTTCGAAAAAAATTGGATCACAAAGTCCAACTGTGTGTTTCCCTAAACTGTTTAGGATACTGGGAGGCAAGCTTTGGGAGTTTGGGACACTCTGTATGTCAAGTGAAGAAAGCCCATTCACCCTTGGTTGGGCTATCACGGTAATGGTAATTATTGCAACAATGCAACAATTCAAACCATTGACCAGGTAAACACCAAACAATGCCCATTGTCCGGAAACTGTTTTGTAAATAAAAGGGGGTTTCACTTTCAAGTATAATGGTGTTTGAAAGAATTGAGCCTCCATCGACGATGTGCAGTATGCCCGGGGAACATATGGAATCCAGTCGAGAAAATGAGAAAAATATCAAAAAAATTATTGACTTTTATTTCTGAATATATTATTAGAGATCAAAAATAGAACTTCGTCGCTCTCTACAGGTGTTCATAACCGAACGCATCATATAGGCCAAGGTAGTTCAAGAAATGCTCCAAGTGTGTCAGAAGAATATTGAAAAATTTGTTTTTTAATTTTTGAAACTATGACGGCTCTTTGAACCTCTTTATTTTTGTTATCAGAATCGATTCTTATCAATAAATGACGGAGCATTTTTTTGACTCGATCCTAGAAAAAATCGTGTTTCTATACAGGTATAATCGTGTTTCTATACAGGTGTCTCAAAACTCGCGCCCCAGGGAACACTGACATGTGCCGACAACAATAGGTTCCCAGAAAACGGAAGAAAAATTTTTATTGCTGCTTGCATGAAGGAGTCATGAATCTTTCGAATTCACCAATCCCGGAGGGTCAATTCGAGGTAAATTTGCAAAATTCAACTTTCGAAAGTAATACCAGCTGCCTGGCATTTTGCAATAAATGTTTGGCTCACTGTTAACGAGAGGAAACCTAGCAACTTTAAATTAACACACCTCAAAGGAATTGAAACTGCAGCTAAATAAGCTGACTAAACCCACCCTAATTTGTTGCTCTACATCAGTTTATGAGCTTTTTGCAGGTGTTCATAAAAAAATCGGAATTTCAAAAAAATATGATTCCATGTCTTACCTGTACCCATATTATATTAGGTAAAAAAACATTTCAATATTCAAAAAACGTTGCTTTTACGTTCATTTTGAAGAGCCCACCAGAATCGGTACAGCGGTAACAAAAATGAAGAGGGTTAAAGTACCACTTTTCATCCCTCTGGCCTATATCTCGGCCTATATGCAAAAAAAAGTGATCTGAATTTTGTTAAAAAAATTTTCTGGCAAACTTGAAATGTTCCACTTACTGCCTTGGATTAAATTTACGGTCGGTTCAGAACGCTCTGTCTGTAGGGGAAGAGAGGCGAATATCGACCGGTGGTCTAATATCGACCACACCACTGTGGCCAACCCTGTAAGTTTTTTGAAATCATGACATAGAATGCCATGTAGCATTTTGCAACTGAACTCCAGCACAGCTGTCGGTCAGCCATTTATTCAAAGTGCTTGACTGACAGAAACGGATTATTGTTTCGAGCCGATATGATTCAAGTTCAGGAGTGTTCATGATAAGGTATTGCGGACTTTTCATTGTAGTTAGACTCGGGTCTCCTGGTGCAATGTACCAAGGATTATTGATAGTAACTTTGTGTAGTAGGCCTAGTTCCATAATCTTACCATGTTCTTCATCATCAAAGAATTGTTTTTCGCTTTTGTTGTCGGCCAATATCGATCACGATGGTCGATATTGTACAAATGAAGTTTTATACATCATTTTAGATGCCTCGCAAAAAATATCGGCGGAGAACGAATCGTGCCTCGTGTGGTGCGAAGATGAACTAATGAGATTCTTGAGAGTACTTTCACAAAAATTATTTTTTATTTTCTCTGTTATTCTTTTAGGTTCCTATCATGGGCGCCGCTCTTGGTAAATGTTAGGAATAGGGAGGCAAATTCAAAATAAAACTAGATTTTTTTTGAAAACAGATGTTTCGACTTGTATTTTTGCGCTTTTGCTAAGCATGCAGACTACAAAATGGCAAAGAAAACGTGTGATCGATATTATCCGACCTGGTAGTCGATTTTATCCCACTGGTCGATATTACCCGCTAAAATTTTAACTTTGCTTTTGAATTTTTTTCGCAAAAATGTTTCTACTTAGTGAGTGACTATTCAAGGTTTTGGGTAGTTAAATGATTGGAGAATATGGTACAAAACGTACAGCCTCGACAGAGCACATGGCGACTAGTTTCGAATTTTTTGCCTTAAGTGGTCGATATTCACCTCCTCTCCCCTATTCTCGCTGTATACAGGGTGATTCATGAGTGACCTTACATGGGCTAATGAGAGATAGAGGACTGCGAGACGAGTCAGGATCCACTGAAGAAATTTCATTTTCACCAATGGTTACGAAGATACAGGGTGTTTTGTGTGTTTCGTGTGAAATTTTGATAAGCGATATTTCTGAAACAGCCAGAGGTATTTTGTTGAAATTCACCAGTAATATTTCTCTATTGGAACTCACCCTGAAGCCATACTGGGTAAGTCAAAATCCAGGGCCGGGATTGAAAAAATGTGCCCCTTTTTTATTTTATCAAACAGTATATTTTCTGACCGCTTTTCTAAAAAACTGCTATCGGATTCGAAAAGCTAAGAAAAAATACTCCAGAAATCATTCTTCAATTTAGATGGCACACCTGAACCGTTTCGACAGAAAAATTAAAAGTAAAATTTGTGGGTAAGTTTTCATTTTTGACCGGACATAATCGACTCATTGTTTGATTGAATTCATTCAAATTCAATTTTTAGCTTGTCTTTGTGGAATAGAAGGGCTTGGTAGGAAGAAAAATTCCATAGCCGAAGATTTTTTTTTGACGACCAAATCGAGTCTAATTTTGGTTTCACTCTCGATTTTTTGTCTTAAAAAAAATGGTCGGCTCTGGAATTTTTCTTTCAACCAAGCCCTTCTATTCAACAGAGACAAGCCATAAAATGAGTTTTATTGAATTCAATCAAACAATGAGTCGATTATGTCCGGTCGAAAATGGGAACTCACCCACAAATTTTGCATTTAATTTTATTGTCGAAACGGTTTAGGTGTGCCATCTAAACTGAAGAGTGATTCTCAAAGCATTTTTCCTTAGCTTTTTGAATCCGATAGTAGTTTTTTGAAAGCGGCCAGAAAATGTACTTTTTGATGTAACAAAAAAAGGGCACCTTTTTTCTAGCCCGGCCCTGGATTTTGACTCACCCGGTATGGCTTCGGGATGAGATCCAACAGAGAAATATTGATGGTAAATTTCAACAAAATACCTCTGGCTGTTTCAGAAGTATCGCTTATCAAAATTTCACACGAAACACACAAAACACCCTGTATCTTCGTAACCATTGGAGAAAATGAAATTTCTTAAGTGGATCCTGACTCGTCTCGCAGTCCTCTATCTCCCATTAGCCTATGTAAGGTCACTCATGAATCACCCTGTATATATTATGCGATTTCGTGGAACTGTTAATGACAGACTGTGTAGGTAGATCGGTAAAAACTCTCAGTTAGTCGGTGTGTGAACTGAATTTCTGCTTTCGATACAGGGTGAGTCATAAACTCAAGTTCTCTTTGCTAATACCTGCAATCCCGTTAGTCCCAAAATAATTTAGGAGAAAGTATTGCTGTTCTCATTTTCATAAAAAAATTCTTACTAGCGTTTTTCAAGGAAAGTGAAATTTTGAGATCATCCTGTAGAAATTCAGTACACACTGGTGGACGACCATTTTTACTGTCCAATATTTTACAACTCCCCAAACTTGGGCTATTTTCTGATGTTTGCCTACCGCCTTTTAGTAGCAATAATTTTTTTCATTTGTTGAAAAGCGTATAATATAATATGAATACTCACCGGATTGTCGTACAACTTCATTTTCGACATTGTGAGTAGTTGGTTGCAATATCTATGATTCTATTAATTTTCACAGATCTGGACGTACAAAGACGAAGCTCACCGAACGACAGCAAAATGGGAAGTGATGAGAAGCCAGGAAGTGATGAGAAGATCCCAGATGAAAAGGAGATGAGTCGAAATTGAAAGGGAAACTGGTGACAACCAGCCGTCTTTCAATGATTCTCTTGAATTCTCGCAAATGCATGTTCAGGCAGGTATACATAGAATAAAGGACGTTTATAGCCGGACGAAACACAGAAAGAGATACCATGTGTGTGGAACAGGCATCAAAGAACAGGCATATAGGTATAGAGTGTCCCAGAATTCGCGGCCCAGAGTCCAGAGCGGTTTATAGCAATGCTCCAAATGTGGCAGAAAAATGCAAAAAAATGTTGAAGTTTGATTTTTGGGAAATAAAATTAGGTATACCGGGCGGGCCATAATAAACCGGAATACTTTTTTTTGCCTATAAAATTTTTATTCCCTGACCGATTTTGACGGGAATAGTACCAACGAAAAGCCAATAGACTAGGTCGTACACCACAAAAGTCAAAATGGCCGTCACTTCAAAATTAAAGATGGCGGAGATGTTTGAATATACACCTTTTTTTGTTTTCGTTCTTTTTGTTCAAAAGTTATGAAAACTGTGAAAAAAACAGCATAATCGGAAAGAATGGAGTATTTCTCACAATTCAAGACTATTCTGAGCTTATTCGGTTCATTCGTTCTGGAGTTATAGCGAAATTAAAAAAGGCCTATTTCACATGTTCTGACAAGAAATGATGGTTTTAAATTTTAGTTTCCTGCCTCGAAAAATTTTATGTTTTTCGGGGCCGATTCCACAAAAATTTGTGTCAATGGATATCCATGGTGTGATTCGAATTCTATTCGAATCGTTCATTGAATAATCGATTAATCGATCAAAAAATCGAATGATTGATCAAAAAATCGAATAATCCCTTAAATAATCGATTATTCACAATCGACTAATCAAATAATTGTACGTTTATTCATTGTTATTATTATTATTATTAGATGTGGTCGTTTGGCCTCAAAGGAACCTTTCTGCACTGCTACCTGTAAGGTATCATGCGCGTGGTATCTGTGCGTTATCATACTTCTACTTCATTCCCAGGAAGTCAACTTCTTTCACAAAGGTGATGATTTCTCTGGGAGACTTGCCCCTGTCCCTGATGTCTGCGGGTGTTCATTCCGCGCTTCCCATCAGTGCAAGCCTTTGCTGTGCCAATACTTTGCATTGGCAGAGTATGTGCTCGGTAGTTTCATCTGCCGATTCACATAGCCTGCACATGGTTAAGTTTTCCTTACCCATATTGTGCAGGTGGTATCTCACCTCGCAATGTCCGGTGAGTAGACCTGTGAGCAGTCTCAATTCGCTCTTTGAGAGCGAGAGGATGAGTTGCGTTTTCATTTTTGAGAGCGCAATAAGCCTTTTGGCTTGTCTTTGGCCTGGAGTGTGATTCCAGTAGGCAATTTTCTGCCTATTTTTTCATTTATCAACTTCTCCCTTTATTAGGGATATCGGCATCCCACCTGAGGGCCCCGGTCCGATAAATGTTGTTTGAGCCCCTTTTTTCGCGAGAGCGTCCGCTTCTTCGTTTCCCTTTATACCCTGGTGAGCAGGTACCCACACCAAAGTGATAGCGCGTAATGAAGAGCGATTTATTGTCTTCCTCATTGAATCGTAGCTTGGAATGTTAACAGCAATTCCGGAAGTCATAATATGTTGCTGCTACTGGCTACCGATTGGATAATCTTCCTGAGCCTCATCTCAGAGATTATCGCCAGCCGTTTGAGCTCGTTTTTGAAGGCAAATGCTGCAATTTTTCTATTTTTCTATTTTTCTATTTTTCTTCATGGTTATGCCCAGTAGTTGCCTTCTTGGAATCGTCGACGCTGTAGTGGATTAAATGGTTCTTGCACCTTGCGCCCAGTTCTTGTGCATCTCCATGAAGTTGAATTAGAATGCTGCCTGTCCATTCGCTTCATGAAGGAGCAGGATCTTGTTTTTTTTCTTTAGATAACTTCCATAATAACTTGCTATCGCATCAATTATTTTTTCGAATCAACGTCACTCGTCACTCGACAACAGGGCTTGACAATGGGCAAAAAAAGAGTCCATGTACACAGGCCTCAATGGAAGAACAAAAAACTAAACAACAACTCTGGAGATTCATCTGACAAAGAGTTGATTTTTGAACAAATTTCCCTTAAAGGAGATTGTTCTGAAAGGGAGGAAAGAATACAATCGAAGTTGTCGAGGTTTTGGGCCTCACAAGGCCCTTATGACTGTTTCACCATTTTTTTGTCATATATTGGAAAGGTGCCAATCTTCAAATAGGCAAAGTTACAAAAAACAGTCATGTGGGGATCATCATCAAAAAAATTTTTTTCTTCTCCACTATCCCAGGTTATTATGATCCTATGAATCGAACAGATGTTTTCGCTTGGAATGGCCTGAAAGTTGCTTCCCGTGGTATCGCGATGCCATCCGGCAGGATTGTAATACGGACCAATGCTCTTATTTCGAACTGTGTCTCTACGATGGTACCTAACCCCTTTGCACATGCCTACAGGGTGATCAAAAATCGAGAAATTCTGTTTTATGAACCAAAATAGGTCGGAACATGAAAATTAGCACACATACTCCTCATCCGATGCTCATTGGTGTGGAACAAACCACTTTGAGATATCTCGAACTGTTTCTCAAATGTACCTGAAATACAAGTGTTACTCATCATAAAAGGGACGTACCTACTGGGTGGGCCTAGCAAAAACCTGACTGTTTTACTTTCCTCGCCAAATATTTGTTATTCCTCCGATTTAAGCAAACTAAGTATCACTGAATAGTCAAATGAATAGGTTGTAAAAGTCAAGCAACAAAATGAACGAAACGTCAAGATTCAAAATGGCGGAGGCAAGTAAAAATATATAATTTTTTGAGCTCGTTCATTTTTTATAAACGCTCTTGCGATTCTTGCGATGGTAATTATAATGATGATTTTGGAAAGAACAGATTTCCTCTAACAAACCAAAACAATAACGACTCAAATCGGTTCATCCTGTACAAAGATATAGCGATTTGAAATAAAGGTTGATTACTTATTTTATTGACTGCGTTTCTATCGCAGCGTTCGATCCGCTCGAGTTTCGATCGGATCCAGAGTGGCCCCAGTCAAGCGCGTTTTTATCGTCGCACGTTCGATCCGCTTCGCTCAATCCTATTTCACTACTTTAGAATTAGGTTAGAATTTATGAGAGACAACAACATGGTTTAAAACGCGTCAAACTGCGCCAACCGAAAAAGATAATAATTTTGAATTCTCTTGGTGTATTTTATTCACAATTACTGGAAGGCATCCCTTGATTTCGTGAAAGTAACGCTTTGTTTACAAGTTGGTCATCTGTCACTTCAATCCCATCCCGTTCACATTGGGTGAAATACGAGCGGATGCAAGCCTCGATCCGCTCGACTCAAGTCAAGCCGGCCAAAGCACCGGATCGACTTGAACTCCTCGATCTGATTGAAATCTCAATCCCGACAGTTTATATTGGCTGTTTCAAGCGGATCGACCCGATCGGATAGAGTTTCGATCGGATCCAAAGCTGCGATAAAAACGCAGTCATTGATTAGTTTCTCGCCTGCCATTTTTATGTATTTGTCAATTCAAACTATATTTGCTTCAGTGCCTATCTGATTGAATCGGCTACAAACATCAGTTTTGAAATGGTCAAAATGTCAGAATTCAAAATGGTGGTTGTAAGACGGAACACTGCCGACCACGACGCTTGGTCAAAAAATATCAAAATTACAAAACAAAAGACAGAATTGGGAAGAATGAACTTTGCCTTGCATTTGAGGATCACATCGAGTTTGATCGGTTCATCAGTTGTGAAGATATATTGATTTCAAATAAGTTTGTTGATTACTTTCTTAGATATGCATCGACTATTACTTAATTACATGTTGGTTTCTCACCTGCCATTTTTTCACTTATTGATCGATTCAACCGATTTTTTTTTTGTAACAGCAATCTACTAAGTTCAGCGGGCTATAAACACCAGTTTGGAAATCGCCAAAACGTCAAAATTGAAAATGGCGGATAGGAGACGGAACATTGGCGAAGTTCTTTTTGGTCAAGAGATATAAACGTTTGTTATATGATATAAGTTATATCATATTATATTGTAATTATTGTAACGATTTTTCGCGTACGGGATCGCCGCTCGTAACACTGCCCCCCTCTTGAGCCTGTTCGTCCCGAATAGGCTCATCGTTACTCCCGGAGTAACGTGCAATGCGATCAAGGTGGACAACTTTCATCTTAGCTTTCGGGGTCCGCTGGATTCTGTACACGACGTCGATAATCCTCTTGACTACCGTGTACGGCCCTTCCCACGACAGATGCAACTTCGGAGACCTTCCTTTCTTGCGCTGAGGATTGTACAACCAGACCAGGTCACCTGCTTGAAATCCCGTGGGATTCGTCTTCAAGTCATAACGCGTTTTCAACTCTTCTCGGCTGCGAGTTCTTGGTCCTTTGCTGACCGCACAAACCTTGCACTGACGACACCATGTTTCCACGTCGTTCCGGTAGTTCACCCAGTAGAACCGCTCGCGCACCTTGTCCAACATCCTGTTAACCCAAGGTGCCCCCCCTCCAGTGACGCCATTGTGCTAGGACCTCCTTCACTCTCTTCTTTGGAAGCACTAATTGAGCCATCTCTTTCTTCCCATCGGGACTCTCCCAGACTCTCTTCAGCAACCCGTTCTCTTTTCTCAGAGAATTCCACCGAGCCCAAAGAGCCTTGAAGTGGGGCCCTTCACCAGATATCTCGGCCCATTCTGGTCTTTCCTGGCCAAGTTCTTTTCTTTAAGCAAGCAAACCGATGGCTGGGTCCTCACGCTGCTCTTTCTTGAGCTCAGCCGTAGTCCAATTTCTCGGAGTTTCAAAGACAGGTGCTTTGATTTCAACGTTCCCATTCTGCTGGTCTACCCTCTTGTCGTGCCTGCAGTCCTCGGTGCGTGGTCTTCGAGAAAGACCATCTGTGTTGCCATTATCATGACTCCTTCCAGGACGATGTTCACTTTCTTCATCAGCAGCTCCCCGTTCCAGCCTGGAACGATCTGCTGAACGGTACGGTTGCCAGCAATCACGCTGCAGATGGCCATTCTTTCCACAATTGGAGCAACGCAGCCTTCCTCCTGTGCGATTGTTTTCTTTCGACTGATGACCTCCTCGATCAGCAGCTTCCCGTTTCAGAAAGAAGTCTGCTGAAGCGTATCGTCGCCTGCAGTCGCGTTGCAGATGTCCGTCCCTTCCACATTCAAAGCAACGTGGTCTTCCTCCTCTACGATTGCTTTCTCTCGGTTGGTGACTTTCTCGATCAGCAGTCGAGATCGTTCTCCGTTCCGCTATGAAACAGTCTGCTGAACTCGACCATTGCCTGCAGTCCCGACGAAGATGTCCCGTTCTTCCACAGCCGAAGCAACGCGGCCTTCCTCCAGCTCTTGGCTCGCCTTGGGGTCTGTTCCGAGACATGGCGCTAAGAAGTTCCTCAAACATCTCCTTCGCCGATTTCGGAAGCATGTGATGCTCTGGATTCGTCAAAGTTCACCTCCCTAAAACGATGAGGGCGCGAAGCATCTTTGTCAGCCTCGATGCGAATAGCTTGGATGAGTACGTCGCTGATGTTGGCTGGATTGCTGATCATGACCATCTGACGCAATTCTGGATGTTTTATTCCGCCCATGAAAGTTTCCTTGGCGATGTCGGCCAAAACACCCGCTGGATGAGCTGGATAGGCCAGGTAAACCAGCTTCAGGACTTTGGATTCGAATTCCTGAAGGCTTTCTCCGCTCTTTTGTGTTCTGGCCTTCAGCTGGGTTTGAGGAAAGAACAAATTGAGTAGAGTCCTGCACCAAACGCGGGTATTTCTCGTCAAAGCCAGGGTGAGCGGCCGTCTCGGGTAGTAACGGCCAGGAAAAATACGTTTTTTGTGTAAAGGCATGCGGGCAGCCTTTGATGGATATGATTTTTCACACGTAATGTAACGGATTTCCCTTGTTTCTTCTTCAGGATTGAAAAAGAATTATTCAAATATATTGAAAAATTTAAAAGTTATCTACATCTCAATATCTACCTACTCTGCTATCTGAAAATCCTACAATAACAATTCTGAAGGACCAAGCGACATGAAGATAGGCAAGCTGTGATTAATTTTTGAAATCAGATGCAAACATGGGACAATTTTGCTGAAAACCACGAAGCTTTTCCAAATAAAACCATTGTAAAAATCGTCAGTAGTTGAGGCTTTATTCAAGTTTATCATTTGAGTCCGGCTCCGATAAGCTAGGCCAGTTTTGCATTTTCTAATGGGAAGGAAACTCTCGGAAAATTAAGAGAATTTTGACAGAAATTGTCGGAAAAGTTCAAAAACCAGTAACGCCTCGTAAAAAAACAATTGATGAAAATCTGATTACGGGTCGAAAAGTTGAAAATTTGCAGTTATTCTAAGAAGGAAAACTCGAAATCCGTTAGTCCGATTTCAAAAATTTCTCTCACAAAACTCAATTCAACCTTTTCCCTAACTATGACTTGCAGCAAGTCTGCACCTAAAATAAATATTTCGTGTGGCTTACCGCAGGTCGAAATTCGCATTGCATTTTTTCTAATTCACGAAATGTTCAAGTTTCATTTTGAACAAATCACCGTCGGAAAATGGAAACCGTGTCGAGTTCGAAAATAGGCCCGCACGACGCCCAATGCAATCTACTTTTGATATCAGTTGAAATTTTCTGAGAGAAAGCGATCTACGAGCAGAAAAAAGTATCTGAGTAGATAGTTCTGCACCAAACGCGGGTATTCCTAGTCAAAGCCAGGGTGAGTGACCGTCTCGGGTAGTAACGGCCAGGAAATAGGCGTTTTTGTGTAGAGGCATGCGGGCGACATTCAATGAATATGATCTTCTACACATTTCATGACAAATTTCCCATGTATCTCCTTTAATATTAGAAAAGAATTATTCAAATATTTTGAAAAATGAGAAAGTTATCGACATTTCAAAACCTTCCTACTACTTACCTGATGTGAGTCCAGGCCCAGTTATGAGCTTTTTTTCTTCTTGAAATTAATCACTTCGAAAACAACCGGGAAGTAAAAAATCAGGCATAATTGTTCAAAATCACTACCTTAGTAACATTTCGATTTGATATAAGCAAATACGGCAGCTAATCGACCACAATTTGAGAAAAACCTATTGCGCCGGGCCCAAAATTCGCCCAAACCAGACCAGTGTCCTTTGAGTTGAAACTCAACTCCATCTGGTGGACCGGAAAAGATGGAGGAATCCTAAGTCAAAAAATCAGTTCGTTAAGGAAACAGCCGCTCTGTTTTGATAAAACGTTATTGTATCAAGTGCTACTTCTTTTGGCGACATTTTTACAAGTGCTTTTATGCACGCGCCGGTATTACCGAACGCTTTTTAAACAGTCGCTGTTCTTTCCCATCCATCTTTTGGACACGCCATTTCTCCCAGCGCTATTTATTCTTGGCGCCATTTTTCGCAGCGCTCTTTTTGGACGCGCTCAAATTAACGGGGCGCTCTATATACACTCGCTGTTTTTTCCAGGCGCCCTTTTTATACGCGCTGTTTTTTCCTGGCGCTCTTTTTGCACACGCTGTTTTCTCCAAGCGCTCTTTATTACGCGCTATTTTCGGACGCGCCGTTTATCTCAGCGCTCTTTTTACACAGAGCCCTATTTAACACCGAAAATTGATACTTCCGGAAGCTCTAGCTCAAGAACCCCGAGTCGCACAGAGATGGTTCAAGTGTCAAATCGTGGAGAATTGAATGTACTTTCATACGTCCATAAACATTTCAATCTCGCATGGACTTAAATTTAATTATTGTCAAAAACTTCTCTTCAGATATCATTTTTTCAACATGGTGGTACGCACTGCAAAGATATCAATCGGAAAAGTGCAAATTTGAAAAAGGCACATCAAAATCTACAAATAAGGCAATAAGGCACAAATTTCATGAAAATAAAAAAATTAAAAAATCTTCTTTTTCTCAAATTATTTTTAATTTTTTTCTTCAACATTCCTCAATGTCTTTTTTCATGAAAGGTATCAGATAACAAGAAGAATTTACTTTTCTACAAAATGAGATACCTTGTGTAAAAATTGGTTGAAAAATAAAAATGTTACAGCAATTTTCTTATGACCGTACCAAATTCATTTTGGCACCTCCACCAAATTTGCCTGCGACAGATGTCAATGCTCCACCATTTTTTTTTAAAGTATTTGATGTCCCAGAAATCGATCGAGACATAGCTCCATATATTTTAACGAAGCTGGACATCACCAGGCCATTCGATACCTTCTGCCCCTAGATAAAATCCGCCATTTTGAAAAAGGGGCGCTATTCAAATCCTTAGGGACGAAAATAAAAGCACTGCGGATCAAATCGTTCATTCAAGTCTTAGTTACGATCCTGCCAAAGGGTTTGCCTTTATCATAATTTGCAACTTGTTTTTTCCTACCACGTCCACTATAAGCAAAAATCTGGCCAAACCGGAAATAAATTCGGAAGTTGACGAAATTTGGTGGATCGATGCAGAATTCAACGTGGAATAACATATTAAAATTCCCGAGAATTCCAACGCTTGGCTTTTTTTCTAGGACCAATAAAAGAGCGCCATCTTTGTAAATTTTCGATTTTTTCTGAATAACTTGTAAACTATCACATTAAGAACACAAAAACCAGGAAGCAAATGTAGCCCGTTAAATTCTCAAGAGATCAGTATCAAATTCATCACTTTGTGGTTAATAGTCTCTGAGATACAGCGTCTGCTAGAACGCAGTGAAAATGACTCAAAATTTATTTCCGGATTTTACGTAACAATTTGCATAGTGTCAGTTCAGAGGCTGTAACGTGGACAGAAAATGTGCGGATTTCAACGTGTGTCACATTTTTGGAAAGCCAATTCAACATTCGGTATCACACTTTTATCTAGAAGTCGCCAACTTCAAAATGGTACTTTTCCTCAACCTTTGAAATCGATACTTGAAGTTCCGAAGAATCCCCAAAGATCGATTATTTTGATACCATGCCATTTGCCTACTTTTTCAAGTAGAGCAAAACCATCCAGGAAATATGTGGAAAATTGGATACCAAAACCATAAGATGTTCCAGAATGTTTTTCCCAGTGATGGTTCCTGAGTTGTATGGGTTGAAAGACTAAAACGACCTATTTGGAGAAGAAGATAGGTAGTCCGGACACTAACTGCTGAATACTGTACGGACCTTGCATTTGAAAACACAAAATGCCACTCAGCAGACGTAGTGAATATATTTATGTACTTTCCACGTCTGCCAAGTGGCATCTTACACCTATATTCACATATATTCACTACGTCTGCTGAGTGGCATTTTGTATTATCAAATGCAAGGTCCGTACAGTAATCAGCAGTTAGTGTCCGAACTATCAATTTTTTTTTCCAAGTATGTCGTTTCAGTCTTTTCACCCATATACCTGAGGAACCATCACTAGGAAAAAGATTCTGAAACATGTTATTTTTTTGGTATTCAATCCTTCACATATTCTCCAGATGGTTTTTCCATACTTGGAAAATGAAGCAAATGGTATGGTATGGAAATAATCGATTTTTGGGGATTCTTCGGAACTTCAAGTATAAATTTGAAAGGTCGAGGAAAAGTACCATTTTGAAGTTGGCGACTTCTAGACAGAAGTGTGATACCAAATGTTGAATTGGCTTTCCCGGATTGTCAAACACACTGAAATCCGCACATTTACTGTCCACGTTACAGCCCTTGAACTGACACTATGCAAATTGTTACGTAAAATCCGGAAATAAATTTTGAGTCATTTTCACTGCGTTCTAGCAGACGCTGTATCTCGGAGACTATTAACCACAAAGTGATGAATTTGATACTGATCTCTTGAT
Organism: Anaspis maculata; assembly: GCA_949128115.1. Taxonomy (NCBI): domain Eukaryota; kingdom Metazoa; phylum Arthropoda; class Insecta; order Coleoptera; family Scraptiidae; genus Anaspis; species Anaspis maculata. The sequence continues at coordinate 57,633,241 of OX421967.1, read as the reverse complement.
AATTCAACGCACTACATTTGCTTCGCTGGTTTTTGTGTTCTAAAGGTGATAGTTTACAAGTTATTCAGAAAAAATCGAAAATTTACAAGGATGGCGCTCTTTTATTGGTTCTAGAAAAAAAGCCAAGCATTGGAATTTTTGGGAATTTCAGTATGTTATTCCACGTTGAATTCTGCATCGATCCACCAAATTTCGTCAACTTCTGAATTTCTTTCCGGTTAAAACCTATTTTGACTGGACTAATAGAGGTCCCAGTCCGTCTTCTTAGGGTTTCTGCACTCTTTCACGGTTTCCATGTTTCCTTCTATGTCAAACACAATCATTTGATGGTCCGACATGGAGGTTTCATCTAGAACCCTCCGTTTGGATGAATGATGAATGGATATCCATGGTGTGATTCGAATTCTATTCGAATCGTTCATTGAATAATTGATTAATCGATCAAAAAATCGAATAATTGATTTTCAATTAATCGATGATTTTTTTGCATGCTAAAATAATCGATTAATCAAATGTATTGCCCAGCGCTACTCATAAGCTGCTTATAACGTATTTCGTCAAGACACTCCAGTGTCCAATTTGAAAAAAAAAAACGACTGTAAGTCACGAGACATTCCATAAAATTCGGACCACATCAGTCAAACGGTAATGTTTTGATGAAGAGTTGATGGTTAGGGAGTTTTATAAGCAGGTAATATTTCAACCACCTTTCGAAGCGCGCCTATTTGCGAAATCGCGCTGCCTGGCAATAGCCTAACCTCGAGCCAAACATGGGACGATGGCTTCACTCCAGTTGAGTGATAATTTGACTGCAACAACGCTTAGCGCGACCAAAATTTGAATGGGAGGCCGCCGGTTGGTAGTGCCAGTGGGAGAGCTGCTAGCGGATCTCTTCTGATTGGCGGCCTCATTGTGAGTGGAGAAGATAATATCGTAGAAACTCTAGAACCACGTAGTTACCGCAAATCACATTCACGAGGTACATACCTATTTAAATATCTATGTATTTTATATTTTTTGATTTTTTCATTTAAAATTGATACCGGAGTTTTCCAAACAACATTCTTATACTTTGTGGAGATTATTATTAGATTGTCATGCTGTGCCTACCAGACGCAGTTTCCACCGTGCTGTAATATAACGGGGAAAATCGTACAGTGAGAAAATCCGTCACGATTTCACATTCGCATAATTATTATGTGTACCTTGGACAGACGGACCGCGTCGGCTAGTGATGGGCACTATCGAATGAATACTATCGAATAATTCGATAGCACGTTCAAATGAATGAATGAATGAACGAATGAATGAATGTATGAATGAATGAATGAATGAATGAATGAATGGATGAATTTGAATGAATCATTCGATAGTTTCAGTCATTCGATAGTCGATCATTCGATAGTAAAATTTATCGATAGTGCCCATCACTAGCGTCGGCCCACCGGCACCGCAGGAAGATGAAATAAAATGATTGTAAAAATTATTATTATATTATAGGTACTTTATGGAGAATATTATTGATGAAAATATATAGATATTTATTGTATTAGGGGTATGAGTGAGACTTCATGTGACGGAGATGGTAGTTTAAACGCCGAGCGCAGCGAGAAAGAAACAAAAAAGTCTAATCGTGAAAAAATTATGTCGAAAGTGATCTGCCCTTCAAGTGACCCATAATAATAATAATAATAATAATAATAATAATAATAACGATGGGTTTATTCAGAAGTTGGCGGTATTCAGCATAATGCTGCTCTACCATACAACCACCGGCATATGACCCAGGAAAATAAAAAGAGCCACCTAGCCGAGCTTCGCCCCTTCCACGACCCCCCCCCCCCTCGACAATGATCGACACTTTTTGTCCCAAAATGGTATCAACGAGATATGATGCGTCAAATTGCGATGTATTTGCATCCAATGGATTAACGGGTTTCATCCGAGGTTTCATCCCCTCCATTTTGAGTTGCAACTGATTACCCCCCCTCCAATAACTCAAAATCCCGGGCTGGAATTTCTGTCAATTTTGGGCATGTGGTGGGGCATCCAAGTCTGAACAGAATGTCAAAGTTTCAGGACGTCCATATTTTATCCAAGGTTTTAGCGATTTTTTTACCATTTTCCCTACATCATATACATTTGACAGAACAAATCGAAATATTCCAATAGAACTATGAAATTTTTCATCGTGTTTCGTTCAGAATTGTTCAACTGTTCATTCTCAACATTTGCAGTCTCCACATAGCTGTGTGTACTTGAAATCTCATGAAAAATAAGGCTCGATTTGAAATTGTTCGGAATTATAAGTTTTCAGATTTTTGACAGCTCTAAAAAGAAAGCCTCCACTGGGATTTTTCCTAAACCTATAAATTTGGAAAGAGCACAAAATTCTGAACAAAACCTGTGATTTTCACGACTACGGTATTTTTTTGATGTCAAAATCTACTTTTCTTGGGCTATTACGACACTCGTCAAAGGCTCGTGTCGGCAAACTGCATCCTCATGAATCAGAAACAATCATTGCCCGCTTATTGAATAATATACTATTATTTTGATTATCCTATTATCTTCAAGTCTTCTACCGTAACAGGTAAAACATAATTCATAATATAGCTTTCATTTCCTGCTACCTAGGAGTATTTTTAGTCGAGCGATAAGCGTTTTTTGCCCTTTATCGGTACACGCTCGGTTTTTCAGACAGACACACATCCGATCAAAAACTCGCTGGACTACCAACGGAAATTTCGAGTGTCTCGTGGCCTAGCTATTTATTCCCGTGGATTTGTTGTTTTTTTTCAGCCGCCACCACTTCGACGTGGTCTCATCAGTGTAGTGCTACTCGTTTCGGACTGTCTTTCTTTTTCTGTGTTGTTCCTGTTTCCTTGCTAAGACTTGTCTCGTTCCTCCAGTGGTGTCTCCCCGGTTCGGGTCTGCCTGCAAGCCATCTGCAGCATTCTACACCATCACCGGAGAGAAACAGGTAAGTCCTAGATTTAGGTTTGCGCCAGTTCCCAAAACAGCTTTGTTCACTTTTAATCCCAGTATTTCCAGTGGCGTGCGATCCACGCGACTCGTGGGATTCAAGCCGTGAACTGACTCCAGGACTGCAATTTTTCCGACAATTTTATTGCATTTAGTTTTCATTGTAACGCCTCCATTCTCAGTCAAAACCGTAATTTATCAGTCATTCTCTTCAGTTTACGCACCATATTCTATCATTTTACAAATTCCTCTCATCAATAATCAACCCTTGACTCGGCATTTGCGGATATAAAAATCGAACCTCCAGCAAGGAGCGATCCAAAGACCGGATTCTAGGCAAAATGCCTTTTTGTTCCTGTTTTAGGCGTTCTCATGAGACCTTGAAATAAATGTCAATGTTGTAAAAACATTACTTTTGACACCCCTTTGTTTTTGCCTGAATGCCTGAAACTGGCAAAAATCGGATTTACTATCCTAAAAAGACCTTTTTACCGGCCTTGAATAGGCATTTTCAATTTTTTGGTGAAAATCATCCACAATGTTGAGAAATATATTCATTACAGTTTGATTTGTTTCGTTCAAAAATGGTAGCGTTTGAAATCCCTATGTTTTTGTCTATTTCGCCTGAAACTTGCAAAAATTGGATTATATTTGTCTTGAAAGTCCTCTTTTTCTCAACGGCTTACAACAGACTTTCAATCTTTTGCGAGGAAATGATTCACAATGTTTCAAAAACATCCGTTGTTTGATTTGCCTTGTTGAAATGTGTCACTTTTATTTATTTTGATACCAGTTAGTATTTCATGTAACAAGTTGAGTACGCAAAGTGAATCTTGAGCGGATGAATCCGCTAGCTTAGGGGCGAGGCGGCAGCCGATTATCTCTAAGAGCGGATGAATCCGCTAAGACAATTTGCGTTCGTTTTACATTCAACATTTTTCAATTGAAGCTTTCTAAAATCAAATTGTGTATCTACCGTCTTTCAGGTACAGTTCGCAAAATAGTCCGAAAAACACTATTTCAGGGATAAAATACTGAAAAACAACTCATTTGTTTCAATACATAAGAAAAATATTGTTGGCCTATTTCGCCTATTTTAGCTCGTTACGGCCTAAAGTGTCCTAAAATGGAGGTTTTATTTGCCTAAACATGTGTCCTAATTTGCACTTTTTAACGGCCTAAAATCCGGTCTCTGAGTCATATCTGTACATTTACATCGATTTCACCGCCTGGAGTTGTATTTGTGTCAACTGAGCCAGGTTTTTGCAACCTTTTGGTGTCACAATTCCTTGGGCTTCACTCCACGGGAAAATACCGGTACAGTGACGCCCAACTTCTTGACGATTGATTGCTTTTACTTTTGTTCAATTTTTTCTAGTCTACTTTCCGTTTCTACAACATTTTGCAACTTCAATACTTTGTTTACATTTTTGTCAAGCCGTTACATTGCAACTCAGCTAAAGCTGCACGGTAAATCGTAACTGTACTGTACGGTGCAAAAAAGTTACGTCCTTTACGGCGATTTTTTTTCTCTTCAGAATAAGTCGTTTTTATCTGTTTTTTGCAAGAAAAAAATAGATGTTATTTATTTTCTTTGTGGAAAATATTTCGGTTCAACGTACCCGGGTAGTAATAATTTCAGGTGTAGGTATTGTTTACAAAAACGTTTAGAGAGTGACAAGGTGCCGTCAGAACAGTTTCCCACGTGTTCTGTAGCTCTCCGAAAAAGCGCGTTACAGTGACTGTGCCGTTTGTCGAATTCCGGTGACTTTTGTGAAAAAGGATGCCCTAAGAGTGACTCGCTTGTCGCCAACCGTCCCCCCCCCCCAGGATCACAAGGATATCAGGCTGAGTCCTCTTTATATTCATATGTTTCGTATTAAAAATATTAGCTTCGACAAATAATCTTATCGCAACAAACAAGAAGTTTTCGGTAGTTTTTACCTGCAGTGCGATAGCACTGTGGGTATGGATACATTTTGTATACATTCTGCCTAAAATTATTGAATATTTACTTCTACATCGCCCGTGAACCTCTCAACCAAGAGTCTAGCTTCTGACTACTGGGGCTATTTTCAATTTATCCCAAAATGAACAGCAAACCTTCTCAACAACCAAATGAGAACAAAACACCTACTCAATACGCGTATGTCGCAAAATCTGTCGTCTACCCAAGAGTTAGCTATCATCTACTTAGACGTGGTAGACAATTCGAAGTAAGGGGAATATGTCATACCAATTGGAAAAATAGTTGGTCCTAAAAACATAACTTTTGCTCCGAGGATGTCCAGAAACCGAGTTTGCATTTACTTGTCGTCTATCCAAATAAACTGCTCAACAATGAAAGTGTTACAAAGCCAAAATTCACCCAATTTTGAACCGCTGTAACTTTTGATTGGCACGAACGATTCTGATTTGTTGAAAGTACTAAATAGTCCATTTTTTTGGCCATCTTTCTTGTCAATATGAAATGCATAGAGCTTTTCATAAAATTTCTACAGGGTGATGAATAGAGCAGTGCAAAATTGATGAAAGTTCAACATACCCCCGTTTTCGTAAAAAAAATTTCAGGACCATCAAGACCAAAATGAAGAATGATGTGTTCCCTCAAAACGGTTCTCGAATTTTCGGGATTCCAGTCGAAACAGCCAAAATGTGATTTTTTATTGTGAATACTGTACCGGGTGATCATTTGAAAACTCTCCACCTGCAATAACTCCCAATTCCTTGTGAATATTTCTTCGAGCAAAAGCAGGTTGATTTTTATATCAAAGGGAACATCTCAAACATACATTGGCGAATTTCTATCTTCAGCCCCCTCGCCCTATTCACCCCAGCTTTGAAATTTCAAACGACACTACCTACCTTGCAATACATCAAATTGATGAGAATTAGATTTTCTTTCTGAAAAAAATATTCGCAAAATTCCTTCCCCACCTTCCTTCTCTCTAAAAATTCTCTGACTGTCCTGTTTTCAATTCTGGACCCCTCAATTCTTTTGAATTCAGTCAGTGTCATCATAGAAAACATCGAAGAAAATAATTTTCGGTGGAAAAAGTGCTACCAAAATAGACCCCTTTGCTCTCCCCCACGTCAACTTTGAAATTTAACAATACAACACCTACTGTGTGATACATCAAATTTGAGGAAATTGAATTCTCTTTCCGAAAACAATTTTCCTGAAATTTTCAACCCCTCTCCAAATAATTAGACATTTGGAGTATTTTGTGAGGAAAATGAGGGGTTTTAAAAATTTTCAAAAATTTTATTCATGGAGGGAATTCAATTTCTTTCAATTTGATGTATCACAAAGTAGGTATTGCCATTTTAGATTTTCAAGATGAGGTGGGGGGAGCGGAAGGGTGAAATTTGGGTGGCATTTTTTTCCACAGAAAATTATCTATTCCGATGCTATGCAGGATGACGTTGACTGTATTGGAAAGAAGTAAGAGGTCAAGAATATTAAATTGGACATTCACCGTGGGTTCCACAAAACCGATATTACGAGATTAGTTGATTCGCGATTTTTGTTTGTCAATTTGTAGCTGACTGATCAATGGAAATGCTGGTTTATCCCTCAATAATGAAAAGATGATGGGTCTAGTACAGATTTCAGGCATTTTTTGTGGGTAATTGCCTAGAATTTACCAGAAAAAAGTTCAATTAATCTGCAATCAGCCTTGATCGCTGATCATCTTTTTTGTGGAACTGACGGTCAGAGATTTTCTGGAAAAAGGGGGGTGGGGTTGAAAATTTTATAAATATTTTTTCGGAAAGAGATAGACAAACAGATCTTATTGACAGAATCTTTTTCAGGGGACCAACATTTCAAGAAATGATACCAAACGTGCCTATATTTTGAAATTTGAGGTAAAGGCAAAAAATGACAAAATGGCAGAAATGTGGTCAATCCAAAGTAGTACCAAAAAGTACGCTGCTAATTGGACTTTTTTTGTCCCTACACTAGACAAAAGGAACGTGTTGCAAGTCAAATTGCTCAGAATTGTTCAGTGAACAAGCCTACCAAGTGGCGTCATCTTGATATGAAAAGTTTTAATGTTTTTGCGTTGCTACAGGAATAACATACAGTATTCACAATAAAAAATCAGTTCGGCTCGACCACATTTCGGCTGTTTCGACTGGAATCCCGAAAATTCAAAAACCGTTTTGAGGGAACCATTTCGAGGGAACACCATTATTCATAAATTTGGTGTTGAAATTTTCTAACGAAAACGGGGGTATGTTGAACTTTCATCTATTTTGCACTGTTCTGTTCATCACCCTGTACGAGTTTTATGAGGGACTTTATGGATTTCATATTGACAAGAAAGATGGCCAAAAGAGTGGACACATCAGAACTTGAAACAGAATCAGAATCGTTCGTGCCAACCCCTCAAAAGTGCCAATCAAAAGTTACAGCAGTTGAAAATTGGGTGAATTTTTGCTTTGTAACACTTTCATTGTTGAGCAGTTTAGTAGACAAAATGGTCTCAAAACACAATTCAATCAACATTGATGGCAAAGAGGTTTTGTTACGTCGATTGATCACGCCGGCACGAAGACTGGTGCTCTCGAATGTCTGTCCTTCCATGCCCCACGGAATTTTGGAAGAATCGCTCAAGGATTTAGGGTGTGAAATTGTTTCAAATGTAACCTTTTTGCGAGCAGGTATTGAGGGGGAAGAATATGCACATATTTTGAGTTTCAGACGCCAAATTTTTGTACAGCCAAACGAAGACATTATCCTCCCTCCATCATTCCTTATTCGTCTGGAAGATACCGAATACCGCATTTTCATCGATACAGGCGAGCTAATTTGTTTCCTTTGTAAGGAACAAGGACACAAAGCTGACCAATGTGAAAATAACAATGCCAAAGTGTCAATGTCAATATACCAAAGTTCAATCAGATCCAGGCTTGATTATGGCATTGTGGCATATTCTACCGCCAGAAAAACCTATCTCAAAACAGTGAAATCCGTGCAATCTACTGCTGTAAGGATAGCAATGGGAGCATTTTGCACCACCCCTGTAGAGAATCTTCTCACAATGGCGAGCGAATGTCCCAACTTCGAACTGAACAATTAACTCTGAACTACTGTACCAATTTGGCTTCAAATCCAAGAAGCTCCAACTTCCCATTGGTTTTTTCTAGCAGATTCAGGACACTTCTCAATTTAAATCGAAACATCATTCCTCCTATACACGAAAGATTGCATCGTATTCAAACTGAAATTAATTTTGAAATCCCAAAAATCTTATCATGGTTTCAGTCCCAAATACCTTCTTGGAAACTTCAGACTGTGGAAATAAACTACAAATTGGATCAATATAACAAAACAGACTACAATCATCATGAAATCAGACTGGAATTCCAAGAAACAGTCTCCCAACTCCCAACCCATGAAATCATATACACTGATGGATCAAAGAATGATGAAAGCGTGGCCTCTGCTGTGATTGCGTCATCTGAAAAACTCCCCTTTCAGCTGCCGGGACACTGCAGCGTCTTCTCAGCTGAGTTATACGCCATTTTTCGAGCCATCTCATACACAGAACGCTTCCCAAATGACAAATTCATCATCTGTTCAGACTCTCTCAGCTCCCTCCAATCTTTGACACCGCTATATCCAAGAAATCCGCTGATACAAATGATAAAAGACAAACTTTTCAATAAATCTAACAAAGTCGTCTTCCTCTTCACCCCTTCTCATGTTGGAATTGCAGGGGATGAGGAAGCAGACCAGGAGGCCAAGAAAGTTGCCCGTTCAAATTCTGAACAAATTATACTTCATCTTCCAAGCGACATAAAAGCCCACATAAAGTCGAAAATCGTCCATCTCCGGCAGAGAAACTGGAATTTGAATGGCTCCCACCTTAAACTCATCAAAGCTTCAGTATGTGGCACTCTTCCCAATCCTGACCGAAGAAGTGAACAAGTGAAACTGAATCATATCAGATTGGGATACACAAGACTTACCCAATATCTCCTTTCTCGTCAAGATCCCCCAAACTGTCCTACATGCAACAATCCTACCAGACTAAATCTACGCCACATCTTAAACATCTGCCCACATTTTCATCTTGCCAGAATGTCACATCAAATTCCAGACCCAACAAGGACCCTTATCGACCCTACATCATTCCCAAATGTTCTCTCTTTTATCAGAGATATTCAACTAAACTGCGCAACAAATATGTTGTCGCGAGGGAAAAATTGGTCCGAGTTTGGACCCCAATAACTTTTGAATGACACAAACCATTTTAATTCTGTTTTGACGGTTAGTGAGATCAGTCTTTCCGTTATTCACCTTCAGGAGGTGAAGATCTGGAAGCTCCATGTAAAATATCTACAGGGTGAAATGTTAAACAGTACAAAATTTCAGCAAATTAAACGGACCCCTATTTCCAGAATAATTTTTTTTCTCGAATGCAAATGGAAGGACCATAAAGCGTTATGTTTTAGCTTGCGCCCAGTTTTGAAATTTTTGAAATCGGAAGTCTGGCTCTGATTTCATGATTTTTTCTCTTGGAAGATGCTGATTTATCCTATCGGTACAAATAAGACTATGTTACTCTGATGATGGGAGGTTGCAATTCACGAATATTGTTTCTTGAACGGTTCTCAGCAACTTAACTCGCAGACCATCTGGAAAACCTTGATCAAGGCTTCAAAAAAGGGGCTCATTCAAAATGGGCGACACAGGTGTTTTTCTTAAAAATTGAATTGGATCAGATTTTCACAACTGAAACAAGCTTTCTTTGTGATTTTGACCTCCTGAACTTGATGCCGATGGTCAATTTCAGTTTTTGATGATGACAGGCTCCCTAGACTAAAATAGTCTTTCTTGTAGCGATAGGATAAATCAGCATCCTCCAAGAGAAAAAAAATCATAAAGTCAGAACCAGAGTTCCGATTCCAAAAATTCTAAAACTGGGCGCAAGCCAAAACATCACGCTTTATGATCCTTCCATTTGCGTTTGTGAAAAAAAATTATTCTGAAAATGGGAGTCCGTTTAATTTGCTAAAATTTTGCACTGTTTTACATTTCACCCTGTAAATATTTCACATCAAGCTTCCTGATTTCCACCTCCTGAAAGTGAATAACGGAAAAACTGATCTCACTAACCGTGAAAACAAAATCAAAATGATTTGTGTCATTCAAAAGTTATTGTGGTCCAAAGTCGGATCAATTTTTCCCTTGCGACAACATATTTGTTGCGCAGTATATTTGACCAAATCTAATCCAAGCTTCCCAAATGTCCCAGCTGCTAAAATTCACCTTGAGGATCCCTGGATTTTCTTCAAGAAGCTGACCTCTTCGACAAAATTTGATGTCAAACCCAAATACAAATCGCCATCACAGTATGACTGACCAACTCTGTTCAGAGAAACATGCAAATAACTAGCATTAAAGTCAGTCGATACAAACACGGTGAAGACGCTAATAACTCTTAGCAGTTGATGCGTCTTTAAACAAAACAAAAAAAACAAAACAAAATTCTTTATTGACAATTTTTGTAAACATTTTAAAATTCCCTGCTCAATAACCAAGGATATTGCTATTTCTGTTGTAAGAGATTCAGTCAAAATTCTAAAACATCGTTTTTATCAAAGTTAACAAAAAAAAAGGTTTTATACCTTTTCCTCAGCGTATTCGGATTCTAAAATATAACATTCAATATAAGGTAACAAATAGACAAAATGAAATTCAGAATAATCACTGTAAGAAAACCATTTTTACTGATCAGTAAAGCCAGCAAACAAAAAGCTGGTGTGGTTTTTTACTAAATCAGTAACATTCGACATACAATCAACAAAGCCCACACACGGTCAGGAAAATGCGGGAAAAAAAATAGACCGGCTAATTGGTCTTATGACCAGGGCAAAACGCAATGACGTGGCAGTACGGGCTAGCGCCTTATGCCAAATCAAAATTGGAAAAAAAAAATATAAGGTAGGTATCCTTCGTTAATGAGCAAGTCAAAATTGTTTGACAAGGTGTCACGTTTGTTGAAAATATATATAAAAAAACTGAACTATAGGTTTAGGGTGGATAATAGGGAGAGTGCCCCTTTTTTCTTCCCTATTTCCACCTCCCCTAATTATTTTTTTAAAATGTTCACTTTTTCGGATTCTACATTATATTAAGAGAAAAAGTTGCAGTCAAGTTATCACCCGACTGGAGCGACCTACTACACGCTACGCCCTCATCATAGGAGCCCTATGTGGCCCCCCTCTGTTTTCGTGTTTTATTTGTAGCTCTGCTGAGCCCCTTTTCCATTGATATAGTTTTCAAAGCTCTAGTCGGCTCATGTACATCTTTGTGTGTTGGTCGATATCCTACAGGACCCCCTTGAGTCTTCAAGTACTGTTTGGAGCCCTAATGAGCCCTCTTGCATCGTCAATTATCGGTTGCAGCCCTGGTGACCTCCTTCTGACGTCTTGAACCCACAGGAATTTTGTGCATTCTTAGATTTCTCAGAGTCCTATGTGCCCCCCCCCTGTGTCTTTATGTTTCACTTGTAGCCTTGCTGGGCCCCTTTTTCATCGCTCAAGTTTTCAAAGCTCTAGTTAGCTCCTGTGAATCTTCATATTTTGGTTGAAGTCCTACAGGGCCCAGAGCCGGTTGGTTCAATTCATGTACCTTATGACGTACATTTTGGACATTTTTCGAAAATTGACAAGCCTATACCAGCCTGAAGCCCCCGGTCTTACATGTAAGACAAAGAAATTTTTAACATCCTTATCAACGCAATTAAAACTGCAGGGTTAAAATCATGTACCTTATGACGTAAGTTTTAAGGCACCAGCTCCATGTCCATAGTAAATCTGTAAAATATCTAAAAGAGACTGTCTCTTGTATTTTTCTTAAAATTTGGTCAGTGCGCTCATGATATTTTCAAAACATGTGCTTATACATTGTTTTTGGACTTGCTTTATACAATTTTGATGTGAAAGTGGGAGCGGAAAATATGTACCTACTCGGAAAAAGTACTCGTGAAATTGGGTACTTGTACTTCGGGTACTTGTACTCGGAGTACTGTACTCGACAGGATGTGCAATGAGTAAAGTAGGTACTCGGTACTCTGTACTCTCTCTTCAATTATGACAAGTACCCGGTACCCGGTATTCGAGTACAATTTATCAGTACCCGGCCCAGCTCTAACCTCTAATGCATAAGCTGTTTTCCCAAAAGTACTTTTTGACACGAAAACTTGGGAAAAAAATTTCAGTCCGGTCCTGGAATTTCATTTATTCTACTTGCTATGTCTCTTTATGAAGTATCAGTGAGAGAATAAAACATGGGAATTTCAATCGATTATACGAACGGTTGTAGAAGTATTGCACTTCGAAAATTGTGACTAAAAGTACAACACACCCTGTATCTTCGTAACCAATAGTTAAAAAAAAAATTCGTTGGTCTCAACTCATCTTGGAGTGCTCTATCCAGTGTTGATGTTTGTCACATATAGATCACGGAACACCCTGTATGTCTTAGCGAACATCTCTGTCCCATATCCGAAACTCCGGCCGTTTTTTTGCTCTCGCTTTCCTTATTTGACTGGCCTTATCAAGCTGGCCGCCCATTATGGTATTTTGAAAAGTTTACCTTGACCACGGCACAAGTGGGCTAGATTTAACATTTTTTTGGTCAAATTCTAAAATTCATAAACCGCAAATTCCGCTGGCGTTAAATCTCCCCCCCTCTATTAAATGATTGATAGGGGGGGAGGGGGTTCAGGGAGTTGGAAAATAAAACAATTCAATGAAATTTGAAAATAATAACGCACATAGGTATTATTATTTTAGTTAGTATACATATAGTTGACACAAATAAAAGCCGATAAGGAGAAAAACATTTATTTGAAACATGATTAGATATACAAACTGGTACAATAGAACAATAGAAATATATATATGGGAAGCCAACCCCCCCTCCCCCTTTCTACGTCCATTTTTTAGGGTGAGTCGGCTTTGTCGGGGTCCTCCCTGGAGGTTGTGCCTTTTTAGGTCCTGCGAAGAAAAAAAAATCAGACTGATTGTTTATATACCAAAGAAAGCTTTATTTGTGTTATCCCTTTCTAAATTGCCAAATAGTTATAAACAAAAAAGATATCAAGAATTTGTTTTTTATATCGAGGAGGGCATCTAAAACATGCATTGGTGAATTTCTATTTCCAGCCCCTTCGCCTCCACTTATGAAGTTTGAGTGAGAGAATAAAACATGAGAATTTCAATCGATTATACGAACCGTTGTAGAAGTATTGCACGTCGAAAATTGTGACTCAAAAGACAAAATACCCTGTATCTTCGTAACCAATAGTTTAAAAAATATATTCCGTTGGTCTCAACCGAGGTCTCGACTCATCTTGGAGTGCTCTATCCAATGTTGAAGTTTGTCACATATAGATCACGGAACAGCCTGTATGTCTTAGCTCTTAGCAAACATCTCTGTCCCATTTCCAAAAATCCGACCGTTTTTTCCCTCTAGCTTTCCTTACTTGACTGGCCGCCCATTATGGTATTTTGAAAAGTTCACCTTGACCACGGCACAAGTGGGCTGGATTTGACATTTTTCTGGTCAAATTCTAAAATTCATAAACCGCAAAATCCGCTGGCGTTAAACTCCCCCCCCCCCCTCCCTCTATCAAATGATTGATAGGGGGGAGGGGGTTCAGGGAGTTGGAAAATAAAACAATTCAATGAAATTTGAAAATAATAACGCACATATTATTATTTTAGTTAGTACACAAATATAGTTGAAACAAATAAAGCCGATAAGGAGAAAAACATTTATTATAGGTACAATCAATCATGATAAACAGTATATTAATATATGGGAAGCCAACTCCCCCTCCCCCTTCCTACGTCCATTTTTTAAAGGGAGTCGGCTTCGTCGGGGACCGGGCAGGAGGGTGTGCCCTGGTAGGTCCTGCGAAGAAAAAAAAATCAGACTGATTGTTTATATACCAAAGAAAGCTTTATTTGTGTTATCCCTTTCTAAATTGCCAAATAGTAATAAACAAAAGAGATATTAAGAGTTTGTTTTTTATATCGAGGAGGCATATAAAACATGCATTGGTAAATTTCTATCTCCAGCCCCTTCGCCTCCACTTACCCCAACTTTCAAATATCAAATTACACTACCTTCCTTGAGATACATCAAATTAAAGAGAATTGAAATTTCTTTCTGAGAAAATATTTTCAAAATTTTCAACCCCAGCCCTTAAAAATTCTCGCGTCACGCGCCTGCGCCTGGCGTTGACCGGATCGACTTGAAATTTGGTATGCGGACATGATTTGTCTCTGGAAAAAGCCCATTAGTTTTTGGCTGTCATCTGTCAAACGAAAATGTCACTGTCAATAAATGTCAGAAGCTATATCTCACAGAACTTGACTTGCAATATCTCATTCGACCGCCCTTGAAAAGCTGTATCCAGGACAGTTGAAAGTATTGCCTTATCTGTTATCTGTCGAATAATGAAAAATGTCAATGTTTTAAAACTTTACCATTTAATTATCCAAAATCTACCTATCCGAAGGATTAGAACCAAATTTGGCAGGAAGCAACACAACAAAATAGTCAAATAGCAGTTGCAGTTTTCCACCATTTTCCAGTCGCGTGTTATAGTCATGATTACAGGACTAGATTTGTAAATTTAATGAGAACTTAAAAGCACACCACAAGTCAATTCGAAAAGTCTCCGTCGCACATAAGTCTGACAATATAAAACAAGCTACCGGACCTAATAAAAAATGTTAAAAGTCTCAAAATGCATAAAAGTAATCTTAAGAGGATACTAACACAGAAAGCGTACTACTCCGTAAAAGAATACATGTTGGATGGAAATTTGTGGTTGAGTGGGTGATTTTTGTTTTTGATTTTTACTTTAACGTATACAATACGTACATATTTTGTATGTTGGTATGAAATAAATTTGTTATAATCTTTCTATTATGTAGGTATACATTTTCAAAATTTCTATTGGCCGTTGCCATCCGCACCCGAGAGGGCCTCTCGTCCGTGTTTTGACGACTCCAGAACGACTCGCTTTTGTAGCTCAGGACTCCAAAAATTCATTCCTGCTCGGGGATTGACTTTTTTTGAAAAATTCCAACTTATATCGAAAGAAGATTGGATTGGGAGTCGTGTAACTTATTTTCAAAATCTACACGGTTCCGGTTTCCCACGGTGGTTTTTTCAAAATGAAATTTGCACATTCAGTGAATTTCAAAAAAATGCAGTGCAAACTTCGACATGCGGTGAGCCCCACGAAATATTTATTTTAGGTACAGACCTGCTGGAAATGAAAGTATGAGAGAAGATTTTATTAATTTTTGGTGGAAAAACTTTTGAAATCAGACCCACGGTTTTCGAGTTTTTCTATCTAGAAAAACTGCATATTTTCCAACTTTTTATGCCGTGGAACAGATTTTCACCTTTTTTTCAAACAAGAGGTAACTGGTTCTTGAACATTTTCCAACTTTTTTTACAATTTCCCGAGAATTTTCCGGTTGACAATGTATAATGGCCTGGGTTTTCGAGACCGGACTTGAATGATGGAGTTTAAAGTGAAGCCTTAATGATTGACGATTTTTGCATTTAGATGATTTGGAATAAGATTTGAGGTTTTCCCCGAAAATTCAAATTTTCCTGACAAAATTTTCAATTTTTTGCAAATTATTTTTAATATTTTTCTCTAATTTCAACTCGAATTACGACTTCCCTCCCAAAGCGACGTTTCGAACAAAAATTTCCATAGGTTCCTGGACACTAGTCGGAAAAGTTTTGGAATGACAAACCCAATTTTTTAAATGAAGTGAGGGGAGCGAATGGGTGGAAGGTGGCATTTTTTCCACAGAAAATGCTTCCCTCCGATGCTATGCAGCATGACGTTGATTGCATTGAAGAGAATTGTTGTGAGAATTGAGAGGTCAAGAATATTTGATTGGAAACTCGAACAATTTCAGGAAAAATGGGAGTGAGGTTGAAAATTTTATAAATATTTTTTCAGGAAGAGCATTTATTTCTTTTGAATTTGTTGATCGTAAAATAGGTGGTGTCATTTGAAATTTCAAAGCTGAGGTGGGTGGGGGGCCAAGGGGTTGAAGATAGAAATTCGCCAAAGTATGTTTTACTATGCAACCTGGAGCATCAAGCTAAGAAACATTGAGTTCCTCATACTATTGGTTACCAAATACAGCAAAATCCAAAATAACAGGGTGGCCACGAAAGTTCCTGTACCATCGCAAAAAAGTACAAAATTACAAGGCATTCTTTATCAACCTGTATTAAACGCTGTCACGAGCCAAGAATCACTTGCAGTCGATGAAAATAGAAGGATTTATCTTGAAGTTGGTGCAAGTAATTTCAAAATCCGATGATTTTCAAAAGATTGGCAGAGAATTAAAACCGAACAATTTCTTGGGTGACCCACTTGTGACAAATTGTGACCAGGATACATCGATTCCAATTCCAAAATACAGGGTAACGCATCAAGAAAAAAAGTTTTTTGCTCAAGTCTGAATGCTCCACGGTTCAAGTGCTCTAACTGTAGGGTTGTATCCTTTGGTCAGATACAAGAAAATTCTCCCAATAATTTTTTTTTTTGGGCTTCAGTTTCCAAGTTACAGAGGGTGTCAAACAATTAGAAAATAAAATCTTTTTTTGCTATAGTTTAGTAAGTACTATTTTCACGAAAACCAAACTTGGTACTATTGATAGACTATTAATCAGCTTTCATTGAGGGTTTACCATTACTTTGTTGAAAAACCAATGGCGTAGATATTAGGGTTACCCACCAATTAACCCCGGTTATCTGCACGCCATTGAGATAAAATCAATCTTTGATAACATTTTCTGATTCCCCGGACAATTCTAAGAAAAAAAGGTACTTTTTGTCCGAAGCACTCAAGTCAACCATTTTCGAGAAAAACGGCATTTTATGCTGAAAAACATGAAAATCGATCATAACAATAAATTGACTGATGAGACTTTAGTGAGCTGCAGTATTATTGAAAGTAATAAGTGAAAAGAAGACTTATTAGAAATCATTGCTCTTGTTCAGTATTACTGACACTAATTAAAATATAATTTTATGAAAAATAAGTTGACAATTTTTTTTCTAATTTTTTGACACCCTGTAACTTGGAAACTGGAGCCCGAAGAAAAAATTTTATGGGAAAATTTTTCTTGCATTTGGCTGAAGAATACAACCCTACAGTTAGAGCACTTGAACCGTGGACACCCTGTAGAATAAAATGCTAGGTAGGTTTGACTAACCGCCGTACTATTTGTATATTTGTAACTATTTTCAATAATTTTTTCAATTTTTTTTATTGTGCGAAAGTTTTTTTTTTCGATGTTCTAGTATTTCCTGAAATATTGGCTAAAAAAAGTGAAACACCAAGTGTCTTACCTCCTTCCAACTTTCTTTCTTTTTCAGGATTGTAATCTGCAAATTAAGTTCATTGGTAAACGGTACAAAATTCTTGCCACTGTACGCGACATGCAAATCACCTACCTGGACTGGTGCTCCGCTTTCTTTTCCTTGATTGATTCTGGTCTGAAAAATAAAATAATTATTTTAACCACCAGCTGCTTAGTACGAAGACGTAAAACGGTCACCACAAAGTTTTTATTGATGTAGCTTTGATTTGGTACTTTATTCAATTCAAGGCATTAAAATAGTTTCTCTATCAAACAAAATAGGAAAAACTGGAATCGGAGCCGAATTTCAGTCATGTCATCATTTCTTCCGACATTGCGGAATAAATTTCATGAAAAACCGCGAAGTTTCGACCTATGAATTTTCTCATTTTTTAGGTCCATTCCCATTGTGGTTGAAATAATAGTAGGGAGCGGTACGCAAAAGCATACCGCATTTTGGAGTGCAGTAACGAGATTTTGCATGGGCGTACTTTATTAGTATGGGGGCATAGGTCGTGCCGTGTGCAGCTCTGTGAAGATATATAGAGTTGTGTCTTGATCGATTCCTGGGGGATCAAGGACTATGAAAAATTATGGTGGAATATTGGCATTTACTGCAGACAAATATGGTGGAGGCGCCAAAATGGGCTTCATCTGGTAATAAGAAACTGGCTGTAGGTCGTTTGTTTTTCAACGGATTTCAACAACTGAAACGTCATTTTGTAAAGAAAAGAATTATCTTCTTATTTCACATCTGAATTCACAAACGTCATTCCGTTAAACTGTCAAATTGTCTTTATAAGATATGCTAAATTCGGCAATTTTTTGAAGGTTATCCGATATTGTTGAAACCTGGCAGTATCATAGTTCTTGAGGTGCCCTTTCCGAATTTCTACTTTTTCACTTCGTATCTTTGCCGTTTTGGCCGCCATATTGAAAAGATGGCGACAAAAAACAGTTTTTTGTCAATATCTTGAATTCAACCGACTCAAGATTGAAACGAGTATATGCGGAGGAAAGCCCGTTCAAATTTTCACAATTTCACATATCAGTCATTCATGTGCAATTAACGGTTCTTGAGTTAGAGCTTTCAGAGCTTCCGGAAGCATCAACTTCCGGCATTCAATCAGCATGTTAAATTGATACCACCGTCATGTAGTAAGCAAATTAACCATAAATAGCTCTTAGTCAATAACCATAGATGATAAAAATTCAGAAAATCGATCATGATGATGTGATTTGTGTAATTACAGGGTGAACTGTGGAAGCAAACTGACTTTAGAAAGAAATAAAGGTATTACAGCATTTGAAGGATATCAGATACATTCGAAACTCATTATTATGATGAAATTTGGGGTCATCATTTAGAATATCCACTTTTGCACTTCGTATCTCTCCTGTTCTGACCATAATTTTGGAAAGATGGCGTCAAAAAATCATATTTTTTAAAAAAATTCGGAAAATTCGTCATCAAATTTTAAGATTTATATCAAAATAGAAGGTCTATTTTATTCTCTGGAATTTGACATCTGAGTCACTCATGTGCGACTCACGGTTCTCAAGCTATACCTTTTCAAAGTCAATTTTCTCTTCGAGTTCACCCTGTAGATGCACAACAACCGTTGCCATGATTGATTTTCTGGATATTAATGGTCTGTGGCTGACAACTTATCATTATTTATGGTCAATTTGACTGCCACGTAGAGCTAAGATCAACTTGATATGCTGATTGGATGACAAAAGTTGATGCTTCAGCGAGTTCTAGAAGCCAAAGCTCAAGAACCGGAAGTAGCACGTACACGAGTAAGATGTCAAGTTGTAGATAATTGAATGAGCTTCCATTCGCATACAAACGCTTCCACCTCACATGGACTGAAATGAAGATATTAGAAAAAAACTGTTTTTTGGGCGCCATCTTTTAAATATGGCGGTCAAAACGGCAAATATACGAAGTGGAAAAGTAGAAATTCGGAAAGGGCACTTCAAGATCCATAATACTGCCAAGTTTAAAAAATATCAAATAACCTTCAAAAAAAGTTGAAATTTAGCATATCTTATGAAGACAATTTTGATAGTTTCCCAGAATGACTTTTGTAAATTCAGGTATGAAATAAGAAGAGAACTTTTTTGTCTACAAAATGACGTGCCAGATGTTGAAATCTGTTGAAAAACAAACGAGCTACAGCCAGTTTCTTATTACCAGATGAAGCCGATTTTGGCGCCTCCACCATATTTGCCTGCAGCACATGTCAACATTCCACCATAATTTTTCATGGTCCTTGATCGCCCAGGAATCGATTGGGACATATCTCTATATATCTTCACAAAGTTGAACACGGCCAAGTCTTTTTTGACCCTATGCCCCCAGACTATATACCAAGACAAGCGATTTGACCCGCAGCACTCGATATTTTGTCCCTTAGGGGGCCAATGAGGGCCCTCCAAATTTTCAAGCTGCAAGAACTTCCACAAAATGATCATTGAGTATCGTCATGTATGTCATAAGTGAAGCTTGCGGGTCTATTGAAAAGGTTTCCATCAATTGTCGTCATGTCCGATTCATTCTTCACATTTGAAAAAAAAAAAACTTCAGCGGAGGTAAAAAAAAAACTGTTTTATTTTTTCTGTTGTGCAAGGAAACAATGAATTCATATGTTTTGTTGCGTTCCCAACTAAATCGCATTCCGTAAGCCCAAATATGAAGACAATTTTTTTGCAATATCATTTTCCCAAGAAGAGGTGACCTCTTCAGTGCATCTTTTTCAACAGCATTTTTTTCAATGTTACTACTGAATAAGACTGTCAATTTTTGCAGATATGAGAAGCTTGAACTCTTTTCTTAGTAATTTTCATGCAACATGGCATCAAAACGCACAAGAGATCCCTAAAACTTTTTTTTTCTGCTGGGCCGTCAAATTTTTGGCATGTTGATTTTGTAGTAGGGGAGACGCGCAAATAAATTAGATCTGGTCCAGGCCAATAAGTTCCAGCGGAAAATATACCTACTCATACCTAACGACTCTGAGTTTTGTTGTACTGCGATAAAACACGTCATGGGAGAATATTTTCTGCTAGAACCAAATCGCCTGCGCCTGCAGCCTGGATTGAATATTGGTTCGCGTCTCTCCTACTATAAAATCAAAACACCGCAAGTTGGACGGCCCAGCAGAAAAAAATTCTTTTTGGGCTCCTTTGAGCGTTTTAGAGTCATGTTGCGTCTCAACTACCAAGAAAAGAGTTCGAGGTGTCCATTCCTGCAAAAATTACAAGTGATATCCAGTGGGGACATAGAAAGAAATGCTCTTGGAAAAGGGGTACTGAAGAGGTCACCACTTCTTTGGAAAATACCATTACAAAAAAAAATTCTTTATTATTAGGTTTAGGGAATGCGATGCAGTTGACAACGCGACAGAACATAAGAATTTATCGTCTCCTTGCATAGAAGAAAAAATAAAAACCGTTTTTTTGACCTCTGCCAAAGAAATTTTTTTTCAAGTGTGAAGAATGAATTGGACAAAAGATCAAAACGCTGAAGTAGACTTCTAAGATTTTCTTAATATACAGGATGTTTCGTGTTAAATCGCAAAGATTTTGACAGCGGATAAAGCATCAAAAAATAAGTGGACTTTCTCCAGAAAACTGGTCAGAAACGTACAAAAACTGTGATAAAGCCATTCAAAGTTGAGATTGAAAATTAAAATACCGTTTTTCTCACATAAATTCCACACCGTTGAACCAATTTGCCTTAGATTTTACATAGCTCGTGCCTGTTATCTTCCATAATTTCCCACTGACTATTTTGCAGAAATGCCTAGGCACTCGAATTCTGCAATCAATTTAGAAGGAAAAGTTACTTTTGACAAATTTTGATTAAAGGCTTTCTTGTCAGATATTTGAATCCGAATGTTCCAATAACATGTTGAAAACGCCAATTCCAAGAAATTAAAGATAATGATCGGGGAAAAGTCATGATTTCTTTACTGAAACAGACTTTCCAGGCGTTCTTAGTTCATGAACCATTCTTTCAGCTGAGAAGCAACAAGTTTTCGGAAAATTATTTTTTTGCCGCTTGAAATTGGTTCACAAGATTTTTTCCAAACATTATGATTCAATTATCTCGAAAACGAATCCTTTAACAAAATTTGTCAATAGTAATTTTTTCCTTTAAATTGATTGCAGAATCCAAATGCCCAAGTATTTTTGCAAAATAGTCAGTGGCACAGAAATTAAAGGGAGAACAGGGACAAGTCCCTCAATATCCACGCCATTGGACCAATTTGTCGAAACTCAAAATCCCTCAAAGTCCCTTAGTGACAGTTTTTGGAGATTCACTTGATAATCACGTATCCAAAATGTGAGGCGAATTACTTCAACGGTGCGAAAAGTATGTGGAGAAAACGATATTTGAATTTTAACTTTGAAGAGCTGTATCTCAGAATATACGTTTTTGGAAAAAGTTTCTTAAAAAAGACCACTTTTTTGGATACGGATAGCCTCTAAAAGCGCACGTCTAAATGCGCTTTTAGCTGAAAAGCGGGATACGAATGATGAAATCATGAATATTGAATAATGGCCCTCCTGAAACTCTCTCTTCCATTTTGTGCGTTACCTTAGGTATACTCTGTTGACGTCTGTTATTTCAAATTTTACCAAAAAATAAGGAAACTAATAAATATTGATAATTTCTATGAACATATACCTACAAACTCGTACATATTTCAAAATGCAATGCATAGGTAGGTAAGTTAGTGCAAATAAGCCGGTTACAATTACAAATAACCGGTCACAATTGGAATATTTAACCGGTCAAAATTGACCGCAGTTAACCGGTTAAGAACCAGTCAAACCGGTTAACCGGTCAATCCGATTAACCGGTTAAACCGGTTAACTGGTGAATCCGATTAACCGGTCAAACCGGTTAACCGGTTATGGTACGGTTAACCATAACCGGTTATTCCTTAACCGGTCAATATGTTCTTGACCGGTTAACCGCTCAACTTTTTTTTTCTGACAGCACTAAAAAAAAGCGTCGGGGGTGGGTGGTGCGTTGGAAGAGGATGAACCACCCGAAACCATGTGTTTTTATTTTGCAAGCAAAGACTTCCAAGTATTATAGGATAGTGTCGTGTCAACTACTCGGTCGACTAGCTCTTCAGGCAATACGCATTAGAGCTGGATTCGCAGCGGTAAAATTATCTTCAATATTTCTCCCTCAAAAATTAAGAGATAAAAACTAAATTTTTTTTATACAGTGTACTGAGTATGTTAGAAAATGAAGTGCCTAAAGAGTGTTTTTTCGATTTTGTGAAAGAATTTTTTTTCTATGCGGGTGTCCCGAAAATACACCGACAACGTTCTGGGGCTTCCTCTCATCAAGACAAGAAAAAAAAGTTCCCATAAATATGGGCCCGGGAACGCTTCCTAAGGGAGCTACAGCCCCTTAAAAGTGGGACCCTGAATATGGTGTTTATTTAATATTTCCGAAACCGTTCAAAGGAAATCAGTCAAACTTGACACATTCAATAACCTTCTTATTCCTATAGACCGGAGAAGTGATGACGTCACAACATGGCAACATGGCCGGCGGTTGACATTTTCTGGAGGCCAACGTCACATGAACGTGACGTTTCTATGTTTGGTTGTGTTTGGCATGACATTTCCTGGAGGTTCACAACAAAAGTCACAAAAGTCAGTGCAAAATGGCAGTGAGCATTGCTGAAATTGCCAGCCTAAGAGACAGCCAGCGTCATACAGGCGGACTTGGTTGCAAAAAGGCCAGACATAGCCCAACTCATTGACAGAGAGCTGCGCAAAGCTGCACTCAGAATCACCAGTGCCTACAGAACGGTTCCGCATGATGCAGCACGAGCACTCTCGGGTATCTCACTCCTTGCCCTGATGCTTGCGATTAGAGGAAACAAGCCTAGGAGTGCCCACCAGCAAACCAGAAAGCAGAAACAAGGCCAGAGAGCAGTTCGTCGAGCAGTGGCAACGTCAGTGGAACGCCTTGGTTCAAAGTTGGATGAATTGAAATACTGGGGAGCCTCAAAAGCCTCAGCGCCAGGACAACGCGGAACACGCTCGTTTTCATTGTAACGGTCCATCAAGGCAGCGAGAAGACCTCGAAGAAAAACTGGGCAGGAGAATCGCCGTCGACAATCTCGTTCATGAGATGCTCAGAGGCAAAGAGCAATGGATCGCAGTTAATAGTTAGCAGTTTTTAGTTTATAGCAATATAGTTTGATTTCCTCCACCTGATATAGCCCAAAATATGAATCTTTTTTGTTATATCCATTTCCGTTATTTACCTTCGCAAAAATTTGACAAACACATGACAAACACAAACAGAGAAACGTCAAGTGCATGCCACGTGCCGTGCATCCCACGGTCATGTCACGTTTGACGTTGGCCTCCAGAAAATGTCAACCGCCGGCCATGTTGCCATGTTGTGACGTCACACTTCTTCGGTCTATTGGCGATTGACCTTATTGGGGAAAATGGCCGTTTCGTCGAGGAAGTTTTAGGGAATTAATTTTTAGAACTGGTGTAAGTTGCCGTCCGGCAACGGCGGTGGTTACGTCAATTGGTGGCATGTCAAAACTGTCACTTTGCTGTCTTGTGCAGTACGCTACAAGCAAACTTTCGTTCCTGTGAACCCTTGGGACCCCATAGGCTCGTTATTGGGCCCCGTGTTGATGACCAGCGTCGTCGCAGACCTTTCTCTAAATCATCCATAGCTTCCGCCCAAGGAAGAGCAACAGACTCTGTCACACCCGCACGGAGGGAAACACACAAGCCCGTCGACCAGCCTGCCAGTAAAGAAAAAATCACCTCCGGCTGGCCGTGCAGAGTCAACCACCACCTACCTTTTTTCTCGCTTTTTTCTAAAGATTTCCTGCTTTGACTTCAGCTGGAGATCCGCATTTTTCATTCTAACAAGCTCGCCGTAGCTACCTCTGTGTTCGCGACGTAAACGTTGTCTTTTTTTATCGCAATAATGTAGTGCATTGCTGGGGGCGTAGTCTTTCAGCTGCGCACCTCTGGAGCTAGATCTACAAACCTGCTAAATACGCTAACCATAACATGAAATAAGAGACACAAATGCAAACCCCTTTTTCAGATTATTTCTACTTGTCAAATTTCCATGTCAATATGTGGGTATTACAGGTATCCACTAGTGCCCACCTAGGCTACTAGACGTCGGAGTATGTTTTCCTCGCAAAAACGTCCTCGACGATCAAGTACCGAGCTCTACACCAGGTGGCGTTTTTTAAATGTAAATCGCCTATAGTGGACGTGGTAGGAAAAAAACAAGTTGCAAATGATGATAAAGGCAAACCACTTCGCAGGATCGTAACTTAGACTTAAATAAACGATTTGACCCGCAGTGCTTTCATTTTCGTCCCTTAGGATTTGAATGGGCGCCTTTTTTTCAAAATGGCGGATTTTATCTAGAGGCAGAAGGTATCGAATAGCCTGGTGATGTCCAGTTCCGTTAAAATATATGGAGCTATGTCTCGATGAGTTTCTGGGACATCAAACACTTTTTAAAAAAATTGTGGAACATTGACATCTGTCGCAGGCAAATTTGGTGGAGGCGCCAAAATGAATTTAGTACGGTCATTAGAAAATTGCTGTAACATTTTTATTTTCTAACCGATTTTAATACAAGATATCTCATTTTGTAGAAGAGTAAATTCTTATTGTCATCTTATACCTTCCATTGAAAAAGACATTGAGGAATGTTAAAGAAAAAAATAAAGAATAGTTTGGAAAAAAAGATTTTTTTTAATTCTTTTATTTTCATGAAAATTGCCTTATTTGTAGATTTTTATGTGCCCTTCCTAAATTTGCACTCTTCCGATTTATATCTTTGCAGTGCGCACCGTAATGTTGAAAAAATGATATCCGAAAAGAAGTTTTTGACAATATCTAAATTGAGGTCCATGCGAGTTGAAATGTTTATACAGGGTGTCCCGAAATTAGCCTGCCATACTTCAGCAGCAGATTTTACGGTCAAAAATAAGGAAAAAAGTTTCTATAAACTTGGGTCCAAAAATGCCCCATAAGGGAGCTACAGCCCCCTAAAGGTGGGTCCCTGAAGATGACTTTTAATTAATATCTCCGAAATTATTTGGAGCAAAATGATACAGTTTGGCACATGCCCAGAAGTTATTATGCTTAACAAGATGGGGCAAAAGTCATTTGAAAAATTTGCCCGAGAGTGGGGTAATTTGGTAGGAGGTGGGGTAAAAATTACCCCAACTTTTTTGTGAATATTTTTTTTCAAGATTTTATGCAAAATTATTGAATTTCAGGGTGATTTACGGAAAAAAGGTGCTCTTGTTGAACTTCGATAGCTTGCTCCGTTTCCGACTAAAATCGTTATGAAATTTTTTTGCAGACTGAAGAATCGAATTTGTTGACGATCGACTTTTTTCTAGTTCCAAAATCAGCTCTGAGTATTTCATGAGCGTATTCTACGGTCAAAAATAAGAAAAAAAGTTCCTGTAAACTTGGGTCAAAAAATGCCTCATGAGCAAGCTACAGCCCCCTAAAGGCGGGTCCCTGAAGATGATTTTTAAATAATATCTCCGAAACTAGTTGGAGCAAAGTGATAAAATTTGGCACATGGCCAGAAGTTTTCTATGCTACACAAGATGGGGCAAAAGTCATTTGAAAAATTTACCCGGGAGTGGGGTAACTTGGTAGGAGTTGGGGTAAAAACTACCCCAACTTTTGTGTGGTTGTTTTTTTTTTTAATTTTATGCAAAATTCTGAAATTTCAGGGTAATTTACGGAAAAAAAGTGCTCTTGTTGAACTTCGATAGCTTGCCCCGTTTTCGAGCAAAATGGTTTTAAATTTTTTTTTGCAAACTGAAGAATCGAATTTGTGGACGATCGACTTTTCTTGGTTCCAAAATCGGCTTCGAGTATTCATGAGCGTATTCTACGACCAAAAATAAGAGAAAAATTCCTCAAGTAACAAGAGCCCTTTTTTTTCGTAAAACACACTGAAATTTGAAATTTCATAATTTTGCCTAAAATCTTGAAAAAGGGGACACAAAAAAACTGGGGTAATTTTTACCCCACCTCCTACCAAGTTACCCCACTCGCGGGCAAATTTTTTTAATGACTTTCACCCCATCTTGTCAAGCATGGAAACGTCTGAGTATCTGCAAAATTTTATTATGCTGATCCAAATAGTTTCGGAGATAATAAATAAAAACCATCTTCAGGGGCACACATTCAGGGGGCTGTAGTCCCCTTATAAAGCATTTTCCGGCTCATGTGTTCATGGAAATTTTTCTCTTATTTTTGGTGGTCGTAGAATACGCGCATGAAATACTCAAAGCCGATTTTGGAACCAAAAAAAGTCGATCGTCCACAAATTCGATTCTTCAGTCTGCAAAAAAATTTCAGAACGATTTTAGTCGGAAACGGGGCAAGATATCGAAGTTCAACAAGAGCAACTTTTTTACGCAAATCACCCTGAAATTTCATAATTTTGCATAAAATCTTGAAAAAAAAATATTCACAAAAAAGTTGGGGTAAGTTTTACCCCACCTCCTACCAAGTTACCCCACCCTGGGCAAATTTTTCAAATGACTTTTGCCCCATATTGTTAAGCATAAAAACTTCTGGGCATGTGCCAAATTGTATCATTTTGCTCCAAATAGTTTCGCAGATATTAATTAAACATCATCTTCAGGGACCCACCTTTAGGGGGCTGTAGCTCCCTTATGGGGCATTTTTTGACCCAAGTTTATGAGAACTTTTTTTCTTATTTCTGCTCGTAGAATCTGCTACTGAAGTATGGCAGGCTAATTTCGGGACACCCTGTATACGTATGGAAGTACATTCAATTCTTCACGATTTGACACCTGAACCATCCCTGTGCAACTCGGGGTTCTTGAGCTAGAGCTTCCGGAAGTATCAATTTTCGGTGTAAAATAGTGACCGCGCCTACGGGATTTCACCACTGGATCACCACCATGTTCTAATCAAGTTAACCATCAATAACGCGTCGTCATTTATCTCAAATCATGAACATTGGTGGACCTGACTCAGCCCCAAGAGGTGATTTACAATTCCCTTGGAACCGAAAATTGATACTTCCAGAAGGTCTAGCTCAAGAACCGTGGGTCGCACAGAGCTGGTTCAGATGTCAAACTGTGGAGGATTGAATGTGCTTTCATATGTATATAAACATTTGAATGTCACAAGGGCCAAAATTTGGATATTGTCAAAAACTTTTTCCCAGACATCATTTTTCCAATATGGCGGCGCGTACCGCAAAGATATAAATCGGAAAAGTGCAAATTTAGAAAGGGCACATGAAAGTCCTCAAATAGGGCAAATTGCATGAAAATAAAAAAATGTTGAAATTTTTTTTTTCAGCATTCCTCAACGTCTTTTTCCAATGGAAGGTATAAGATATGAAGATGAATTCACTTTTTCACAAAATGGAATGTCTTCTGTTAAAATCCGTTGAAAAATAAAAATGTTACAGCAATTTTCTTATGACAGTACTAAATTCCTTTTGGCGCCTCCACCAAATTTGCCTGCGGTAGATGGCAATGTTCCAACATTTTTTTATTAGTGTTTGATGTCCCAGAAACCAATTGAGACATAGCCCCATATATTTCTACTAAGCTGGACATCACCATTCAATACCTTCTGCCCCTAGATAACATCCACCATTTTGAAAAAGGGGCGCTATTCAAATCCTAAGGGACGAAAAGAAAAGCACTGCGGGTCAAATCGTTTATTTAGGTCTCAGTTGTAACCCTGCCAAGTGGTTTGCCTTTATCATCATTTGCAACTCATATTCGCTATTTCGGTTGTACCACGTCCACTACTAACAAAATTTGAATGCTTAACAAGAATAAAGTTGCTTTGAAATAGTTTCCCTTTCCCCTTGAATATCGTTATTAAAAAATCTGCATTTCTGACCACGTTTTCATACATTCAAACTCAAATATCTCGTGAACAGTGCGTCTATCGAGGTTGAATATGGGAACCTTTTTTGGATAGAAAACTCCAATATTCCATAATTTCTTGTTGAGTTTCCAAACAATTCACATTCAAAAGAGTTGGGGTTTTTTTCACCCCCACACTCAAGCCTGACCCACCCCTGGTTAATTATTTTGGAATTAATCTTACCCCATTTAGTTGGGCATAAGAAGGTTAGTGGATATGCCAAGTTTGATTGATTTCCCTTGAGATGAGTGAGCTACAGCGCGAGAATATTTTGGGATTTTTCCAGTAAAATTGTAATTATTATCTGATATTCAGGCATCATTATTCATTTCATTTTAGTATTTAAACCATCATTAATTATTTCTGTTACCTACTATAACCTTTCCCTGTTCATAACAATTCAAGTTGAAAGAACAATAAATATATTTTATTTCATTGATTTCCCTTGAACGGTTTCGGAAATATTGAATAAAAACCATCTTCAGGGTCCCACCTTTAGGGGCTTGTAGCTCCCTTAGGACGCGTTTCCGGACCCATGTTCATTGGACTTTTTTTCTTGTTTTGATGAGAGGAAGCTGCACTCGGGCTTCGAACGTTGTCGGTGTATTTTCGGGACACCTGTATATTGAATTTCCTACGTCTGCGTCTGTCTCTCAAAATTATAAAACAGTTGATGATTTCTTAATTGTCAAAAAATGTCTTTAAAAACTTTTCCAGTGTCTTAGGGCCATTCGGCTTCTAAAAAATTGTGGAGTAATCCAAACGGAAACAAGGGGCCGTATTCATAAACTCATATCTCGCTTCTAAGATAAAACCGCATTCAGAGGTGTGCGTTTAGGGGCTATCCATTTATATTTGAGTGTTCAAAATTACAAAATACAATTTATTACATATACAGCCGCTCAATCGTAATATGTAGGTATTTTTCAACTTAACTTTCACTTCCAACTAAACTGCTCACAAATTGAAGTGGATATTTTAAAAAAGGTATTTCTAAAATCGCCAGAAAATTCTTGAAAATCACTCGATTGTGAAACCGCTTGCACTGTTTTGAAGAAAAATGTAAATATTTTCAAGAACTACTGAAGTCCTCGTCAAAAATCACGTGGATATGTCTAATACAGGGTGATGAAAAAAGTCGTTCAGTTTTGTTTTTTTTTTACTCTCGTGCAGGAGATTGTTCATCCACCCTGTACACCTATATTTACTTGAATCCCACAGTCTGTAGCTTATGTAACTCCTCAGTTTTTAGTTTTTCATTTTCCGTTGCGTACTCACAGAAATAAAGCCTTTTCACTTTCCAAAGTCATTTTATCGATGAATTGACTAAATCCGGGTGCCACTGGATTTTTTTTTGTACTATGAAATGCTACTTGTAGTGGGGTCGGTGTCGGTACACATTAAAAAATGGTACTATACCGCATTTATTGATACAGAAAATTTCTTGTGCGTGAGTGTTCTGCAAGGTCTATCGAACGATATTAGAAGGGAAAGCGCAAAAGCTTCCCCTTAAGGGGGCCGCAGAGGGCCCTGCAAAGTTGACGGTCCAATAACTCCTACCAAACCATCTTTCAATTTCGTTGTATCCACAGAGCACCTATGATAATATAGCAGCATCTGCTGTAGATTGGACGAGGATGAAAACACTAGCGCCAGCGGCGGGTGTAGAGGCAACTAAGTACCAATAGGCGGGACTTTCAAACGGGTTGCTTGTTCAATCCACTTCGAATTTTGTTCATGCAACTTCAATTTGTGAATTCCATTTCTTTGTTTCAAAATTATTGCTACATCGCAGAAGTACTCAAATTATTTTTTTGATTTTCCACTGTAATAGCGATTACCTAGTAATGTTTAATTGAAAAACGAAATAATAATCCGGTTTCTTCTGCGATGCAACATCAATTTCTTGAAACTAAAAAATGGAATTCACAAATAGAAGATGCATAGAAACGGTATTGTGACTCAAAACGAACAGACATAAAATTAGAACAAAAAAACACTATTTTTCAACAACATTTATTTCAAATCACAGATAGGCAACAAAGGAAATAACCGCTTTTAATTTTCTTGGCTATCAATAATAAGATTTACTCACTTCACTAGGAAATCCTTTTCATCGATGAGCCCACTTTATAGCTGAAACTTGAGACTTCAGTGACACTTTAATTTTGTTTATTTTAGTAGCCTAGCTGGCCCTTCGGTAGGTCTAAAATTCTAGCCGGTTCTTCGACAGGTGTGGAAGTGCTGGCTGGTTCTTCGACAGGTCTGGAAATGCTAGCTGGTTCTTTGACAGGTATGAAAGTGCCAGCAGATTCTTCGACAGGTGCAAAAGTGCTGGCTGATGGTTCTTCGACAGGTGTAAATGTGCTAGTTGGTTCTTCGAAAGTGCCAGCAGATTTTTCGACAGATGCAAGAGTGCTAGCTGGTTCTTCGACAGGTGTGGAAGTGCTGGCCAATTCTTGAGGGCTCAATTACATCCGCAGCGACAACTTGAGGATTGAGCGCAGGAATTACCTCCGTCACATGTTCCACTATGAACATAAACATTGATTAATTTTAATACACTCTTGCCAAATACTTGGCCAAATCAATTTGAATAATCAAATTATGAGATAAATAGCTCACCATTTATAACAGTGTAGAAAAAACATATTGTCTCAGCCCTCTCCATAGGCAGGTATGCCATAGGCCCTCTCCTTGTACCGGGGACAAAATACTAATCGGGGAAGTGTTGGTTACAGATAAAATGATTTTGATATGGCTCCTGGTGGAAGTTGATTTAATTGTAGAAAATTATTATTTTCCAACCACTGATTTAGCAACCACGTGCATAAGAAATGAAATTTTCACAAAAAAAAACAACTTTTAAACTGCTTTTCAACGAAAAGAGCGAAGAGCACAAAGACAACAAAGAATATTCAAGTTTTAACGGGCGCACCGCGAAAGACAGATGACAGATCTTAGAATTTTTGCCAGTACTGTCGAGATATGTCAAATAAGCGCTCTCTAACGGGTGTAGGGGCAAGCTTTTAGCACGGTCGGTAACCAAAAATTCAGTTCTGGTCAGCCCCATATGACTTTCCTGTCTATTATAGTTTGTCTATGGTTGTATCACTCAAATGGGGATGATGTAAGTCCATTGTGAATCTTGATGGCATTGGTCACCATATCTCTTTCATCCTTCATGCTTGAAAAAATAATTTCTTCGGTAGGTCAGAGAAATCACTTTTTATTTTTTTAAACATACATGACGATGCGAAGTTGGCATGTTATATGTCTCAACCTGTTATTTGGCATTCTCAAGATCATAATATGAAGTCAATTTTTCAAATTCTCAATTTTGGGTTGATTGGTAGGCTAAGAAGTAGGTATTTTTTAACATCCAGTTCAGACGTACTTTTTTCAGTGTCCAACTGGAGGTTATTGAGATCATCATCAGGGGTGGATACACTGAACTATTTTCTAAACATTGTGGCGAGAAAATCAATCCTAAACCCCGCATAGAGAGTACACAGATTATTTTTCTTTTGGTCGGTCGAATTGTCAAGAGAACGCTGAGCATCGTCAGCCTAAACTGGTATGAAAACAGCCTGAACAAATTCAAAACTGACTAAAACTCTGAGTGCTGACTTAGAATTGAATGTCGAACCATCACATAATGAGTGTTTCGGGCAGACTCGGATTCGTTTAGGCTGTTTTCATACTAGTTTAGTCTGGCCTGGCGATGCTCAGCGTTCTCCCTGACGGCCGTAGTAGGCATCGCAATAGGGTAGTGACCATCATCGAAAAATATAAAAAAAATCATACTAATCGAATGTCGAGCCTTAATAACAAGACTACGTTTCGTGAAAATTCGAAAACAAAAGTTCCAAGTGTCTCAAAATCTCCCTTGAAAGTGGCTACTTTTGGGAACGATTTCAAATCTAGCGAGCTGTATGGCGGGCTGTGACGTTTCAATCTTTTGACAGAAGTGGGGATGACCCCACCTCCGTTGCCTGTGTGTCAGTGTTGACGTTGACGTTTGCCAGCATAACATCACCTTTGAAGTCTGATGTAGTTTTGAAATATTCATAAATCATGAAAGATTTCACCTCGGATTTTACCATGGGTAAATTTTGGGAAGTCGCCTGTTCATAATCGGGCTCCATATTTTCAAGCGAAACAACTGAACAACACGAATCAAATTCAAATTCAAATTCGCTGTATTGCCTTTAAAATTTACATAATGAAATTTGTGGCAGGAGTATGGCATAAATATAAGTAGGTACATCACATACAAGTACAAAATAAAACAATTTAAAATAACAGCAGTGCCAGTTGCAACAAAAGAGGAACGTCAAAAGGCAAAAATAATAATCATAACAACTCCAACAAGCACAGGTACAAATCTTACGAATGAATCTTACAAGTAAAACACTTAATGCGAAAAATTAGGTATCCAGATATCACTGATGAATGAGGAGCAACGTATTAAAAAACCTACTCGTTCCTGGCAAAGGATCTCATCTTCATGGCACCTGCCGAAGATCACCGCACAGGTTTACAAAGCGTTAACAATATAACAATCAGCTGTTATGACCGTTGACGCATGGTTGACGCTAGTGCTTTTTGTAGTAAGTTCTGTAGTGTTGTCAAGCCTGCTTCTCCGCCTATGAAAGATTGTGACGTCATCGCGCCAAATTTGAAATGATCGAAAACTTTCATAACTTTTTTTACCAAGAAAACTTACGAAAAAAAATCTGTTGACTATATAGCGGCACTTATCAAGAAGTGAACTTTGAAAAAAGAAATAAAAAAAAATCGGTCACTACCCTATTCGACCGACCGAGAAAGAAATAATTTGTGTACTCTCCATGTGCGGTTTAGGATTGATTTCCTCGAAATAATGTTTCAAAAATAGTTCAGTCTATCCACTCCTGCGATTATTTCAATAACATCCAGTTAGACATTGGAAAAAGTACGTCTGAACTGAATGTTAGAAAATACCTATTAGGGTAGTGACCGATTTTTTTTTATTTTTTTTTTTAAGTTCACTTCTTGATAAGTGACGCTATATAGTTAACAGATTTTTTTTCGTAAGTTTTCTTGGTAAAAAATTCACGAAAGTTTTCGATCATTTCAAATTTGGCGCGATGACGTCACAATCTTTCATAGGCGGATAAGCAGGCTTGACAACACTACAGGACTTACTACAAAAAGCACTAGCGTCAACCCGTCAACGCTCATAACAGCTGACTGTTATATTGTTAACGCTTTGTGTATCTGTGCGGTGATTCGTGTTGTTTAGTTGTTTAGCTTGAAAATATGGAGCCCGATTATGAACAGGCGACTTCCCAAAATTTTCCCATGGTAAGATCTTTCATGATTTATGAATATTTCAAAACTACATCAGCCTTCAATGGTTATGTTATGCTGGCAAACGTCAACGTCAACACTGACACACAGGCAACGGCGAGGGCAACGGAGGTGGGGTCATCCCCACTACTTACAAAAGTAGCCACTTTCAAGGCAGATTTTGAGACACTTGGATTTTTTCTGAATGGAAAAAATTGTAACAGGCTAATTTTTTGCGTGCACCTCAGTATTGTGACACTTAATAAATTCTGAAAGTTCTCCATTGATATCGTTTCCGCTAGTAAAGTTACGCGAGGTCAAAGGTCACGAAAAATAGTTTTTCGCATATATCTCGAGAACGACGACATTAATCAAAAAAATATAAGAGCTAATTTGTAGCTAAGGAGATTTGCTATAAGAGATAATGTGAAAGTTCTCTGTATCGGTAATAATTCACGAGATAGAGCGGTTCAAAGAACCAGGAACGTAAGAATCGAATCGTTCTGACACAATAGCTGATGCCGAACCAGTAATCTTTGAGTTGTAATATGTCATTTGGAAGTCCCTGAAAAACTGCATCCAGAACAGTTCAAAGTATTGCCCTATCTGTCATCTGTCAAATAATAAAAATGTCAAAGTTCTAAACTTTACCATTTAATTATTCAGAATCTATCCGATTGATTGGAAGAAAATTTGGCAGGAAGCAACACAACAAAAAAGTCAAATTAAATCTGCAGTTGCAATTTTTCACCATCTTCCAGTCGAGCGTTATGAATTTTCCAAATTTCTCCTAGCCGTTGCCACCCAAGAGGGCCACTCACCTGTGAGGACGACTCGCTTTTGATGCAGGACTCCACTCAAAAATTCATTCCTACTCAGGGATCGACTTCTTATTCAAAATTCCGACTGATATTGGAAGTAGTTTGGATTGGGCGTCGTGTAGACTCGTTTTCAAAATCGACACGGTTCCGATTTTCCGACGGTAATTTTTTCAAAATGAACTTTTCACATTCCATGAATTTGAAAAAATTGCAGTACAAACCTCGTCATGCGGTGAGCCCCACGAAATATTAATTTTAGGTGCAGACATGCTGCTAATGAAAGTTGAAGAAAAGACTGAATTAATTTATGGAGTTTTCATCGCTGGAAAACTGCAAATTCTCCAACTTTTCATCTCTTTTTCAGCAGATTTTCCCCCTTTTTTTAAAGAATAGGTAGCTGGTTCTTGAACATTTCTTAACAAATTTTTCCACAATTTCCTGAAAATTTTCCTGCTGAAAATGTAAAACCGGCCTGATGGGTTATCCAGACCAGACTTAGATGATGAGGCTCAAAGTGGAGCCTTACTTGACGATTTTTACAATAAGATAATTCGGAAAAAGATCGAGGTTTTCCCTCAATCTTCAATTCCTGAGAAAATTTTCAATTTCCCGCAATTTATTCTCAATCTTTCTCTTTAATAGGGTAGTGACCGATTTTTTTTTATTGTTTTTTTTCAAGTTCACTTCTTGATAAGTGACGCTATATAGTTAACAGAAATTTTTTTCCGTAAGTTTTCTTGGTAAAACAAAATTATGAAAGTTTTCGATCATTTCAAATTTGGCGCGATGACGTCACAATCTTTCATAGGCGGAGAAGCAGGCTTGACAACACTACAGGACTTACTACAAAAAGCACTAGCGTCAACCCGTCAACGCTCATAACAGCTGATTGTTATATTGTTAACGCTTTGTGTATCAGTGCGGTGATTCGTGTTGTTTAGTTGTTTTGCTTGAAAATATGGAAAGTTGGTGGAACCTTTCATGATTTATGAATATTTCAAAACTACATCAGACTTCAATGGTTATGTTATGCTGGCAAACGTCAACGTCAACACTGACACACAGGCAACGGAGGTGGGGTCATCCCCACTACTGTCAAAAGATTGAAACGTCACAGCCCGCCCTACAGCTCGGTAGATTTGAAATCGTTCGCAAAAGTAGCCACTTTCAAGGCAGATTTTGAGACACTTGGAAGTCTTTTTTTCGAATTTTCACGAAGCGTAGTCTTGTTATTAAGGCTCTACATTCGATTAGTATGATTTTTTTTTATATTTTTCGATGGTGGTCACTACCCTATTCCAACTTCCCTCCCGTCCTCCCGAAGGGACGTTACAACAACAACAATTCTATAGCTTAATTCCTGGTTCCTGGATACTAGTCGGGAAAGTTTTTGAAGAGAGGAAGAAATTTGATAAATTCACGAAATGTGCATTTTACATGTAAATTTTCTCCTAGGAGAATTTTTGTGCGAAATTTTGTCGAGCAGATGTCATATCACTCACTAGGACACAACATTCCTTTAGTATTTTTATTCAGTGACTTTATTACCTGTATTTACCATTATCGGAAATGAATAAATTCTATATCTCGTGATGGTTTGCCTATACAAAAAACTTTGAAATAACCATTTATAGAAAATTGACTTGGCTACAAATTGGCTATGTGTATCCGGTATTTCGATAAAGGTTGTCGTTCTCGAGATATACAGGGTGCCTCAACTAAAACAATCCAACGCGATTTTCTCAAAAAATATCAAGGCAACAAAAACAATTTTTCGCAATACCGGGACGAAAAGTACACTTTTTCTCCCCCTTTGGCGGGTAGAAAAGTAGATTTTCATTCCCTTGGGAAAAAAAGTAATCGAGTGCCTACATGCACGAAAATTGATGGAGTACTTGAATTACCAATATTTCCTCAAATAAGGAACATTGTCCACAGAACATTGACGTGAAGTCTCTGGTGTTCCATCGTAAAGGATACGGTCGTTCTAAACTGTTTAGAGGAGGATCTATGCTAAAACATTGGCGCGTTTGGTAGTTTAAGGCGTGCGTTCCGACATAATGACTTGTACTGCCTTTATTTTTGAAACGCGACCCCATGTTATGCGAGACTTTATTTTCATTAGAAATTAAGAAATATTTCTATGTACGACTTTTTCAAGTCCATATCGTGGAATCAAAAGTTATCGTGAACTGAACACAAACGATGAAAGATTTTCTAGTCGTAGAAAGGTTTACCAGAATTTTCAAGCTTCTCCAGCCGATTGATAACAATGTGACTGAGTTGTGATACCTTGTGTAATCAACCAAGAAAAGGTCTATTTAACAGTGCAAAAATGTAATGCCTTGTCTACAGACTTCCGTAAAAAATTTAATTTTTAATTAGGTACTCAAAATGACTACGAAATCTTTCAATATTTGTGTTCAATTCATGATAACTTTCGATTTCACGATATTGATTTGGAAAAATTTTACACAGAAATCTGCCTTAATTTCTAATGAAAATGAAGTTCTGCATAACCTGGTGTCGCGTTTCAAAAATAAAGGCGCTAAGTCATTATGTTGGAGCGCTCACTCCCTTCAAACGTCAAACTTTCAGAATAAATGGTAGGTATACAGGGTGGTGAAAGTTTCGATGCTCACCATTGGTATCTTGGAAACGGTGAGAGATACGAAGTCGGTTGAATTGGAAAAAAGTTGCGCATTTTTATGGCGATTGACAATCTGAAAAGAAACTTTGAATATTTTGATTAGTTTACGATTTATCACGAAAAAACTGGAAATTTTGATTTCAGAAATTATTTTTTATCTTTCCAACCATCCAAGCTATTTCAATCAAACTTGGTAGTTTTATGGTTTTATGGTTTTATAGTTTTGGTAGTTAATCGTAAACCAATCAAAATATTCAAAGTTTGTTTTTCAGATTGTCAATCGCCACAAAAATGCGCAACTTTTTTCTAATTTAACCGACCTCGTATCTCTTACCGTTTCCAAGATACCAATGGTGAGCATCGAAATTTTCACCACCCTGTATACTAGTACATACATGGAAATGTTACTTCGGTATTGCGAAAAGTCTTGTATACACCACGGGACTGACGTTCATTTTCATTCCCTTGAATGAATTGCTGCCCTCGGGCTCTAAGGGCCCTCAGGCATCAAACTTCACCCGCGGGAATAAAAACTCACTTTAGTCCCTTGATGTATAAACTACTATTTCAATTGGGGGGAAGCCTGAACTTTTAGCTTTCTTTTGAGGGGGCGCCGATGTTTGTAGGTGCTTTAGTTTCCAAGAAAATGGAATTTGAATCTGGCGAGTCACAAGAATTCAAAAATTCATGACCGACAAAACAAAATACTTTGGATGAAAAAAAATTCTCTTTCTCTGAGCTTTCCATTGGTGTGTCGCCGATGTCTGTACCTAGTCCAATAAGCCAGAAAT
This sequence comes from Anaspis maculata, assembly GCA_949128115.1. Classification (NCBI taxonomy): domain Eukaryota; kingdom Metazoa; phylum Arthropoda; class Insecta; order Coleoptera; family Scraptiidae; genus Anaspis; species Anaspis maculata. Next base: position 57,595,243 of record OX421967.1, on the reverse strand, counting down.
TCTGCCTCAAAGTCCAGCAAACACAATAATCGGATTTCATAACGACCTCACCGATCTCACACTTGTTGATTTTCACATCAGCCAGTATTAATCGCTATGGAGAATCCAGGTATGTTGAGTGAAAAAGTGCTAGTAACGGCTGGTGTTAAAATCAACAAGTGTGTGATCGGTGACGTCACGGATTCCGATTATTGTGTTTGTTGGACTATGAGGCAGAATTTCTGGCTTATTGGGCCAGGTACAGACATCAGCGACACATCAATGGAAAGCCCAGAGAAATAGGATTTTTTTTCATATGAAGTGTTTTGTTTTATCGGTCATGAATTTTCGAATTCTTGTGACTCGCCCGATTCAAATTGCATTTTCATGGAAACTAGAGCACCTACAAGCATCGGCGCCCCTCAAAAGGAAGCTAAAAGATCAGGCTTCCCCCAATTGAAAAAAATAGTTTGTTGCCTTGATATTTCCTGAGATAATCGCGCTGGATTGTTTTAGTTGGGACACCCTGTATGCGAAAAATTGTTTTTCGCGACCTTTGACCTCGCGTAACTTTACTAGCGGCAACGATATCGATGGGGAACTTTCAGAATTTGTTCAGGGTTACGATACTATGATGCATGCAAAAATTCAGCCTGTTACAAATTTTTTCCAGCCAATCCAATATTTTGGTCTATAATTATAGACCCTACACCGAAAGGTACAAGGGGTATTTATTGATTATATATATATAATTATAGTCCGGATGTTAAGGTATAATACCCTTCACTTTTATAACAAGCAATGCCACTTGGCATACCTGTTGCCGAAACCATGTTTGACCGATTAAGATCAGGAGCCAAAGTCGCAAGCAATGCAGGCGTCGTATACAGGGTGTCGTATAGAAAAAAAGTAAAAAATTCGTATATAATTACCCAAACCAGATGGATTCACGTGAATAGGCACATATATTCACAATATATTACCATCAAGGAAGAATCAGTGGTTTTGGAATATATTGAGCGGTTCCTGAAATATTCAGGAAAAAATGAATTTTCTTTTGAATATTCTATTTCTCCTTAAATCAGTGAATTTTCAAGATATCGAAGTGCAACTTGGTAGTTCTATGGCCAGTATGGTCATGAATCAAAAACGATCAGGAGCAAAATGCAAGGCCTGCTATTTTCAGAAATAAGACAGTGAACTTTTTTTTCCTCGCGAGCGCCATCTTGAATCTCCGTTTTACTCTAAAGTTAAAGAAGTGACAACCGAATGTGAGATAGTTGACATACCAGTCACCCCATTATGGAAAAGATATCCTTGAAGCAAGGTAAAGGTCTCTTCATCGAGAAAACAGTGTTACTCAAGGTTCTCATGGTAATACGCATTTACAGCGCCTGTGATGGCTAATCAGAGATTTAAAAGAGCAGAGTGAGTTCTTTGTCACAATCCTACATTTATTTTGAACTGAATTACCAAAATTCATGATGATCGGTCCAAAGGTAAATTTGTGGTGGCTTGCTGAACCAAATATGTGGCCCTTTTTAATGAAAAATTCAAAAAAAGTCGAGCAATCATCATCATGTCATCCCTTACTAATAGAAGGCTATTGCAAAAACTGAAACTAATGAACGCTGGAATGTTTTGGGAGAGTCAACCCTATAATCTTGAGCCATAAAATGTTGGACACATGCGTCCCTTTGTTGAAGAGAAGACATGAGAGACTTGCATGCAGAAAGTTTTTTCCAAGTTCTGAGCCACGTATTATTTTTAGGAAGCTACCAAAATTTTGTCTCTGGATCGATGATGATGAACTTTGGTACCAAATCTCAAAATAGATGTAATATTGTTAGTCATTAACTTTTGGTGGGTTTCTGAATGAAATATGTAAATAAGAATTTTGAATTTTTTTCTGCATGCACGCCTTCCATGTCTTCTTTCTGGCAACCGGACGCATGTGTCCAACATTTATTGACTCAAGAATATATGCTTTAATCTCACAAAACATTTCAGCGTTGATTTGTATCAGCTTTCGCAACAGCCTTCTCTTCGTGTGGGACAACATAATAATGATAGTCCCATTTTTGTTGCATTTCTCACCGAAAAGCGAACGACTTTTTGTTCAACAACCCATCAAGAGTTTATCTTTGAACCCATCATCATGAATTTTGGTAATTCAGCTCAAAATGAATGTAGGATTGTGACAAAGAACTCACTCTGATCTTTCAAATCTCTGATTAGCCATCACAGGCGCTGCAAATGCGTAGGTATTATCATGAAAACCTTGGGTAACACTGTTTTCTCGATGAAGAGACCCTTACCTTGCTTCGGGGCTATCTTTTTCATGATGGGGTGACTTGATGTCAACTATCTCACATTCGGTTGTCACTTTTTTAACTGTTAAGTAAAACAGAGATTCAAGATGGCGGTCGCGAAGAAAAAAAAGTTGACTGTCTTACTTCTGGAAATAGCAAGCCCTGCATTTGGCTCCTGATCATTTTTGATTCATGAGTTCATGACAATACTCGCCGTAAACTTCGCAAGTTGCACTTCGATATCTTGAAAATTCACTGATTTACCGAGAAATAAAATATTTAGAAGAAAATTCAGTTTTTCGGAATATTTCAAGAACCGCTCAAGATTTTCCTAAGCTGTTGACTCTTTCTTGATGGGTAATATATTGTGGATATATGTGCCCACTCACGTGAATCCATCTGGTTCGGTTAACGATATACGAATTTTTCACTTTTTTCTATACGACACCCTGTATACGGCGCCTGCATCACTTACGACTTTGGCTCTTGATCTTCAGAGCCTTCGGATCTTCGGTAAAATATGGTCTTGGCAACAGGTATGCCAAGTGGCATTGCTTGTTATAAAAGTGAAGGGTGCCCCCTAAATTTTGACCTTAGCGTCCGGACTATTATGGACTATCAGCCGAAAATTGAGAATTTGGAAAATTGACTTCATAACAGGATTTTGGGAATGCTATACAATAATAGGTTAAGACACAAAACATGCTACCTTTACGTCCTCTTGTATACAGGGTGGTCCATTCTAGCGTAATTATCCCATAGCGGTCTTACCGTTCAAGATAGAGAAAAAAATGTAGGGAAGAAGTTATATGGTTTGATGAGACCTATAACCTAAAATTATTTTCAGCTATACAGGGTGTCCCATTTTGACGGGATCAACAAAACGTCAATTTTTTTGAATGAGACACCCTATATTTTTTTGCATTTTCGGATTTAGATTTTTCAACTGTCTCATGCCTGTATTTTTGTTTTCCAATTGTGTGGCAGTGCTGCCAACTAAAAATTAAAAACTGAAAAAAATCGCATTTCCACAGTTATCTTGAAAAAATCGTAGCGGCCTTGCTTTTCAAAACTAAGAGATGAAACTTAACATGGTGATAGTCAAGTCAAAGACCAATATCCCAATGTCAAAAAATTGCGATTTCTTGATACAGGGCGTTCACAAAAAAAAATCAAACTTTATAATTTTCAAAGTCTTATAACTCATTTTTTTCAAACAACATGCCCCTAATTTTATAACGTTATCTGATAGCTTTTATTATCCTCTTTCATTTTTTACTGGGGATACCCTACCCTTAAACTTCATTTTTTTCGAGATAATCGGAAATTTTCACAAAATTTGTGATTTTTATATTTTTTTTCACAAATTGAGTTGGCCGTGATGAATGACAGACAAGCCAAATAGTACGCAACTCTCAGTTAGTCAGTCTGAATATTTTGACATTGGTATATTGGTCTGTTACTTGACTATCATCATGTCAAGTTTCATCTCTTAGTTTTGAAAAGCAAGGCCGCTACGATTTTTTCAAGATAACTGTAGAAATGCGATTTTTTTCAGTTTTTAATTTTTAGTTGGTAGCACTGCCACACAATTCAAAAACAAAAATACAGGCATAAGACAGTTGAAGAAGCTGAATCCGAAAATGCAAAAAAATATAGGGTGTCCCATTCAAAAAAATTGACGTTGTATTGATCCCGTCAAAATGGGACACCCTGTATAGCTGAAAATAATTTCAGGTTATAGATCTTATCAAACCATATAACTTCTTTCCTACATCTTTTTATCTATCTTAAAGGGTAAGACCGCTATGGGATAATTACGCTGGGATGGACCACCTGTATGTATATGTCTCTGACCTTCCGAAGAAATTATTTTTTCAAGCATGAATGATGGGAGAGACATGGCGACCCGAGTGGCGACCAGTGCCATCGAGATTCACAATGGAGTCACATCCACATCACCTCCATTTGAGTGATACAACGAAATTGAAAGATGGTTTGGTAGGAGTTTTTGGACTGTCAACTTGACAGGGCCCTCTGCGGCCCCCCTAAAGGGGAGCTTTTATGCTTCCCCTTCTAATATCGTTCGTAATGCCTTGTAGAACACTTATGCAAAAGGAATTTTCTGTATCATTAAATGCCATATAGGAATGGCTGCCAACCCAACTACATATTGGTATCGCTTCTCAACCATCTGATGTATACAGGGTGTCGCAAAGAAATTCATTTATGACATTCATTTTATGTTGAAATAATCAGTAGCAAAATGCCGTTGCGAAGATTTAAAGATTAACTCCAAGTGAGTTCGATATCGTGGCAAATCTCTTGCGGAATGGCACAAGACAAAGAGAAATTGCCAATTTGGTAAACGTATCACAAGGTGTCATCGGTGGGGCAAAGAAACTGCTCCAATGCCTGGCAGTGCCTGAATCACACATGGAGATGAGGGTCGCCCACGAATAATTTCAGCAATAGAAGAGCGTCTTCTTGTTAGGCGAAAAACTGTAAAATTGAAAAGTGACATGTTCTACAACCTATAATAAGGTGTCAGAAACAAATTTCTCTGTTCATGCGACACCCTGTATATTTTTATATAGCATTTTATGTAGCCTTCTATTTGAAATCTGCTCAAAAAATCGTTACAAAAATACCTAGTAGCATTGTTCAGTAAGTACCAAAAAATCCAGTAGCATCCCGGATTAATTCATCAACAAAATGACTTTGAAAAGTAAAAAGGCTATATTTCTGTAACTATGCAACGGAAAGCAAAAATCTAAAAACTAACAATTTAACCAAGCTACAGACTATAAGATTCAAGTAAGTATAGGTGTACAGGGTGGATAAACAATATCCTGCACGAGAGTAAAAAGTAACAAAACTGAACGACTTTTTTCATCACCCTGTATTAGACATACCCATGTGATTTTTGACGAAGACTTCAGTAGTTGATGAGAATATCAACATTTTTCTTCAAAACGGCGTGAGCGGTTCCACAATCGTGTAATTTCCAAGAATTTTCTAGAGACTTTGAAAACACACTTTTTTAAAATATCCACTTCAATTTGTGAGCACTTTATATAGCATCCAGAAAGCCGTGAAATTGATTTTATACACACAAACAAACACATTTAAATTTCAATAAAGGCTTACCGGCCATATTTTTCGTAGAAGAATAGCGTGTATATATAGTGTCTTGTCTATATAGTGAAGTATAGCGATATGATTTAAATGAATAAAACCTTCGACCAGAGAAAAAGTTTCGCCAAAGCTGATAACTAAAGGCACAGGTAAAAACACGAAAAAACTACCCGACAACAATAACATAAGTACCTATATGCCGATCAGCTTTTAAATTCAGCACTAGAACGGTAATTTTTGCACGCCAAGTTGGCAATTCTGCGATATTTGGGGATGCTCAAATTTGTAATGTTGGATCAATATTTCCTCAGATGACCTTGAATTCGTATTGTCAATCGAGTACAGCGCTCTTGCAAGATTGTATGAACGCTCAAGACGTCTTGATTTTGGTAGACTTTCTCCAGTTTAAATGGGCGACTGGTGAACAGTTTATTTTGAATAAAATAGTGAATCATAATATACCATCATATTATATACTAGGTTGAGAAAACTGTTCTAATGTATGGTCAGAAATGAAGGCCTAATGTCTAAAACCTAGAACGGCTCGGCACTCTGTCACTTACCTGCCATTCTGACAAGATAACAGTCATAACAGCCAAGGCAACACTGTAGCGGAATATGATGCAAGGAGACGCCAGAATTGGCATTTCATGTCAAAATTTCCTAACCTCACTGGACTTCGCCACAAAAAGCCCGTTTTCACGTAACTTGGTCTGTCAGCGTCCGTTACACCCTAGGGAACATGGCCAACCGCGTTTTAATTTCTACTGAATTTAAAACGTGATCGGCATATATGCACATATTGCAAAGGTTTGATGGTTTGAAGGTTTTTGACTCATGGATTGATTCCACCATGGCACACAGGCGGAATTTCAAAAAATCGTGGACAAAATTAAATTTCAATTTTTTTCAACTGCTTTTGCATATTTCAGCTTTAAAATAGCTAGATAATATAAAGTTCATTACAAATTATCCCAAAAAAAAAAATTTGTCAACAGAAACAAAATAAATATCTTAGAAAGTCGCGTAGAAGAACTCATGGAAAAATTATTTCATATTAGATGATTTTTTTTTTGACATGTAGATTTGGTTAGGAATTCGGTATATTGTGGATATTCATTCAAGGATCAGATAATCCCTATAGCTAAATTTCATTTAATTGATTCCGAGTTCAATAGGGCGGAAAGAAAGTGTATTGTGTATTTCCAGTTATTCGGCAAAAATTTTGTGATTTACGTAACTGGTCGAGTAACTGGTCCAATACAAGAAAAATAGTGGAAAAAAAAGTCTCCTTGGGTTGATGGGGGTAGTAAGATGACGAGATTTCAAAATTTGATGACTTGACACCCCCCAAAACAGCTCTGTTCAAAATGATGAGATTTTCTCACTATCTTTCCTTTTCCAGTTTCGCTACTTTCGAGGATCATTCACATTATTTTTTTGGTTTCCGGTAACAAGTCTAGGTCGTCACATCCGGTAACTTGTTTGATTTGGCTTATAGTCGGGGTGCTACGATTTTGAATACCGCAAATTAATTAGACGGGATGCCCTTTGGCATGATAACTACTCATGCCAAGGTGATTAATTTTCTCCAAGGATGCGTCAACATTTCCCACTCAGAAAAAAAGATGGCGACGATTTTTGACAGGACCTGAATTTTTGTAAAACATAGGCATGTGGGATATGTTTTCTTACTAATATTGACCTCCTGAACACGAATATCGAGTTTATTTCCACATTAGAAATCAAATCGACCCCATATTTGACATCCGAAAACCGCAAAAATAGCAGACTCTCGCTTATTTTCGAATTGAAAATTTTGTGTGCCATTCACAGCGATTTCCAGCCTTGAGCTCGTTAAATGGATCTCACAAAACAAGTTAACAGTGTAAGTTCTGCAAAATAACTCTACAAACATCGCCAGGGTGCGCCCCAAAACATACAAAATATGGGCTCTGGGAGCACATTTTTCTGCGGCTGATTTAAGGAATGTAAGTGTGAAATGGAAAATGTTTTGTGATATATTTTACTGTTTTATATAGTAAACTTACATATACTAGGATTTATCAACATGAATTGACAATTCCAGATAAAAACAGAAAAAATATATTTTCATGATTTGTTGATAACTTTTTTTTTCAATAAATACTAAAAAACGTAGCTTTGATTTTGATGATCATCCAGGTAAGATACCTTTTCCACCTGAAACAACCACCTTAGCTCAAAGCTTCGGTATAGCGACTCATAATTAAAACATTTTCGTCAGACTTGCGGTTGCCAAACATCAGAAAAGCGTCTTTTGATATTGAAGTTTTGTCTTTACACTTGTTCTGGAATGCAACATACGGCTGAAGGTGAATCTTTGGTTCAAAGTTTTCTAGAGTATTTCTATCTCGCCCATGAACTCATTCAGGTGTCTAGAAATTTTCGGACTGGATATGCACCAATGGCGAAGGGCAGTAGGATCTCCAGTGTTATTACCAATTTAAAATTTGTTGTCTTGGTGTGTTGGAATTTTCGAGAATGGAAGTATAGTGTTATCAGGGAAAGCGCAAAAATACCTAGGAGGTGAACAGGCATAGAAAACGGACGTGGAAAACATATGAAAAAGTGATCAGGTAGGCACCATAGACAAGGACAAAAGTAGAAGAGGCAAGATACCTGCGCGGCTGTGTAATTTGTTGGCCGGCCATTTTGATTACATAACGGTTTTTCCTGGCGGCAATTTTAATTATGACAGGTGGGTGACAGTACTGACAGTGTACTTGATGACAGCTACGAAGTTTTAGGTTAGACTGATTTGTTGTGATCGAACTTTTCTCGGCGCCGATATTTGGTTTTGTGTAAAATATAACAATATAATTGAATGTTGAGGGTTATTCAGTGTTCGTTTCCACGAATTCTACTTCATAACCAGATATTATATTCCTGGGATGCATTGCATAAATAATGCATTGTCGAGTGCATTGTACTTGATGAATTATTGTCAAGAAATGAAGAATGATGTGCGCAGTTTTATCTCCACTTGGAAGCTGTGAAACAGATATCGAGGCCTCTGTGTGAAGTGTTCGTTTTGCGATTTTTCCTGTGTAATAAAGTTTGATCGAACCTGATCGAACTTAGCAAATGCATCAATAAAGGGCGTCTTGTTATACCTATCAAAATTTGCAAAAACATCAAGCAATTGATGAACCCAGAGATGAGAAGATATCCTTTCATACGTAACGCTGAATTTAAATAATCAAATTTCACTCCGGTAACTAAATTTTGTTTTTAGTTTTCCACGGGGTGATGGGCTTCGATTGTGGCTCGAGACAATTGGAATGATGAAGAAATAGCTTGGAAACGTCTTATGAGAAAGGCTCAGTGCTGCTGATTTGTTCGAGGCATTTCGAAGTAATGTAAATAAAATTTTATCCACACTCCCAGGACCCGAGCCAGAACCTCGTTTCACACAATGACATTTTGGAACACCACAATTTTATCTTGAGGGAAAGTGCTCGTAAGATGCTATTTGAAAATAAGATTAGGTGCAAAATCTAGCAAAAAAAACGTGAAGCGAAGAGCTGATTCAGTGTAATGTTCAACAAACACTTTCCAAACTTGTATTATTTTATCTCAACAAAGAAAAATGACTTTACGCGAGAGAAAATGATTGATATGATATTCTGGTAATGATCCCGATATCCAGGATCCCAATTTGTTTTTTTCTGAGTTGAGGCCATTTTCTTTTGTTCGACAATATTCAGACTGACTAATTGAGCGTTGCGTACTATTTGGCTTGTCTGTCATTCATCACGGCCAACTCAATTTGTGGAAAAAAATAAAAAAATCACAAATTTTGTGAAAATTTCCGATTATCTCGAAAAAAATGGAGTTTAAGGGTAGGGTATCCCTAGTAAAAATGAAAGAGGATAAAAAAAGCTATCAGATAACGTTATAAAATTAGGGGCATGCTATTTGAAAAAAATGAGTTTTTTTTTTTTTTTTTTTTTTTTTTTTTTTTGTCAATTGGTTGGCCTTGAGGGCTAGCTCTTTAGCCACTAGAACGAATTTTCAATTTAAAATCTTACTTTTTCCATTTCTTTAATTTCACACTTTCGTCTCAATGTTTTGAAAAAACTCTATTATCAGTGAAAGGATTTGGGGGTTATTTGTAGCCAACAGGGAAGTGATGTTCAGAGGAAGAAAACAATTCCTGATGCTGACCAAGTTCTTTATTAGAGCTTCGATCAGCCTTTGATGATTCCCACAAGCAAACATCAAATGATTTATGTCACCAACCGATTCATTGTCACACGAGCATACCGGTGTCTCGAGAATGCCAATGCGGAACAAATGGGACGGAAAACATCCATGGTTCAGTTTAAGCCGAGTCAAGGTTAAAACTTCTGATCTTTTAGTCAGACTTCCATTGCTCATGAGGGTCTGCCTGGGGAGAATAGGGTGAATCAAGGTGTAGTGATTCTTCGAAGTGCTAACGAATTCTCCCCATGAGGCTTCCCACTCTTTTCTGATATTCACTCTTACTATGGAGTACAGATCAGAGTATGTGACTACGTCTTCCACCTGTGGTAAAGTCGATGCCTCCTTAGCCAAGGAGTCCGCCCTTTCATTGCCCGTAACACCGGTATGCCCCTTCACCCATATGAAGATAATTTCTTTACCTTTGTCTTCCAAAATTGTCAACAGATGGAGGATTTGACAAATAATGCTACTGGTTTTTGAATTTTTTGTAGAAGCCAAAGCTTTCAGAACACTCATGGAGTCCGACAACACAATATTGGTGTGAGCAACGTCGCTAACAGCCCAATCTAGCGCTCTTTCAATGGCATACGCTTCCGCCGTAAAAATTGAAGCCTCGTCCAAAATTTTATATTTGAACGATATATCAAGGTTGTCCACAAAAAAAGCGCAGGCCGTACCTGAGTACGATCTGGACCCATCGGTATAAATTGTATTGCAAGGCTCACCAGAGTTCTGAGTAATCAACTCAGAGACAATAAATTTGTTGACCACTGGACTCGGCGAATATTCCGGAAATATTATTCTTGGTTTGACTTGTCTCAATTTTATTGAAAATTGGAAGATTGGAAGGATTGGGAAGGAGTTTCTGTCTAAAGCGTAAGTGTGAGGGTTCAAATTAATGAACGCTTCTGCTATCGGTGGCGTATTTTTTCTTATCCAGTATTTTCCCGATAAGCATTCAATAGCCAGAGGGGCCACGCTTTTCTCAATGAATGATCGGTTGAAGGTAGAGAGCTTGATGAGGGCTTTTTCAGCGAGCAATTTTCTTCGTAGATTTAGCGGCGGTTCTTGGGACTCAGCTAGAATGGCTGGACATGGTGATGATCTTAAGGCACCAATGCAAATACGAATGGCTTTATATTGGATACGATCTAGTTTAAGAAGGTTGGATTTCGACGCTGAACCGTACCAAACACAAGCGTAGTCAATGATGGAGCGGATGTATGCCCTATAAAATGTGATTGCAACTTTTGGGTCTATTCCCCATTTAGCTCCACAAATGTGCCTAAGCATATTCAGTCCTTTTTCACACTTACCTATGATATGGTCAATGTGTTTTGACCACAGAAGTTTTTTATCCAACACCACTCCTAAATATTTACAGTTATCAACCACCGGAACCGTAAATTTACCCAGTTTGAGCGTACTGCTCAACTTTAATCTTTTTCGAGAGAAAAACATGACCGATGACTTTTCCTGCGACAAAGTAAATGCCTTGCCTGCGAGCCAGTTGTTTAGGCAAAATGCAACGTACCTTAAATCCGTTACACATTCCTTGTAGGCCTTTCTCGAAGTATATAAACATATGTCATCTGCGTATTGAATACACTTGTCTGAATTGTCGCACATGTCATGTATATCCGAAGTGTAGACATTGAAAAGCGAAGGGCTTAATTTTGAACCTTGGGGTAAGCCTTGGGACGACTTTTGCGGCCCATACAATTTATTGTTACTGTCACGGACGTAAATTGACCTGTTGTAAAACAATTCCACGATGTTCGAAGCCGTAAAACTTCCAATCCCAAATTCCTGCAGTCTGGTTTTCAAAATTTCCAAATTCACTGCATCGTAAGCACCCTTTATATCTAGAAATAAACATCCCAAAATTTCATTCGATGACATAGAAATCTGAACATCTGTTACCAATTGACCAATCGCCTCCGCTGTACCTTTACCACTCCTAAACCCAAATTGGTTTTTAGGCAGGAGAGAGTTGTGTTCTAAGAACCACTCAAGGCGAGACTTTATTAAACACTCAAAAGTTTTGGTAATACACGACATCAACGAGATGGGCCTATACGCAGATGATTCAGCTGGGTTTTTTCCAGGCTTGAGTAATAAGCACACCACAATTTGCTTCATTTGATCCACGTAAATACCACCATTCCACCAATCGTTGAAAATTTCGAGCATTACCTGTTTAGCTGCCCAAGGTAAGTTTCTCAACATCGCATATGTAATACTGTCTACTCCTGGGGCCGAGCTGTTTCCAGTCTTGATCGCAATGTCGAGATCCGACAAAGAAAAGGGGAAATCGGGAAAATTACTAGTAGCATTTTTTTCCGGTGTGTTGTCAACTGTCACAAAAGGAGGGGCAAGTTTATCCAGTGTGTCAGTAATTACTTCTATGGGTATCTGAGGTTTATTTACTTTGTAGTTTTTGTTCGAAATCTTCCTTATAAATGTCCAAATCTCTGCGGGAGAAGTATTTCTGTCTATTTCGTTCAGAAAACTCTTCCAGCGATCCCTTCCCTTAGTCTTGAACAACCGTTTACATTCTGCATCCCTTTTTTTGTACTGAAGGAAATTATTCATGTTCAAGTTGGATTTGTATTGATTCAACGCATGTTTTCTGATTTTAGCCATTTTTGTACAATCTTCATCCCACCAAAGAGGTTCACCTATTTTGAGGATAGAAGGGGACTTGATTGGGATACTCTGAGATGCCGCATCAGAAATTTTTTCAAGCAATTATAAAGTTTGATTTTTTTTTGTGAACGCCCTGTATCAAGAAATCGCAATTTTTTGACATTGAAATATTGGTCTTTGACTTGACTATCACCATGTCAAGTTTCATCTCTTAGTTTTGAAAACCACGGCCGCTACGATTTTTTCAAGATAACTGTGGAAATGCGATTTTTTTCAGTTTTCAATTTTTAGTTGGTAGCACTGCCACACAATTGGAAAACAAAAATACAGGCATAAGACAGTTGAAAAAGTCAAATCCGAAAATGCAAAAAAATATAGGCTGTCCCATTTAAAAAAATTGACGTTTTGTTGATCCCGTCAAAATGGGACACCCTGTATAGCTGAAAATAATTTTAGGTTATAGGTCTCATCAAACCATATAACTTCTTTTTTACATCTTTTTCTCTATCTTGAACGGTAAGACCGCTATGGGATAATTACGCTAGAATGGACCACCCTGTATACCTCAGCAGAGGGCGCTCGCTCGCATTTTTCACATTCGGGCGCCCCGCGACGAACCGTGACGAAATATCGCTGACTTGGTCGTTTTCCATTTTTTTTTGCAAAAAACCGCATTTTTTTGGTTCAGGTTGACCGTCGAAACCATTTTGGGTATAACTTATAAGTATTCAGGTCATTTTTTTTCTTCAACTTGTGTCGGAAAAAATGCACGGTGACACGAAGGCCGGAAAATTGTCACTAATTCGAGCATTTCGACCACACTGACGATGACGCCAACTGTGGCAATTTTTCGGAAAAAAAACACAAAAAACCAGTATAACTCGAGAACGGGGCATGTCATCAAAGTTCACTTCGGGCTTAGACCACCTCGGGGCTTTTTCTGTTTGAAATCGGACGATCAACCGCCGACTCGCCTCATCGGTTTCTGAATATCTTCAATCCCGATTACCTCAGAGGGCGTCGCGACGCTCTTTTTCACATTCGGGCGCCCCATCGGGTCCAAATTCAACGAACCGTGACGAAATATCGCTGAGTTGCTTTTTACAAAAAACCGCATTTATTTTGGTCCAAGTTGACCTTCGAAACCACTTTTGGGCAACTTATAAGTTCAGATCATTTTTTCCTTGAACTTGTGTCGGAAAAAAAGCACGGTGACACGAAGGCCGGAAAGTTTTCACGAATTCGTGCACTTCGGTCACACTGACGCCAACTGTGGCAATTTTTCGGAAAAAATCAAGAAAATAAAAAAAAAAGCTAAAAAAATCATGACTCGAAAACGGGACGTGCCATCGAAATTTACCTTGGCACAGTTTCTGATCGAAATCGGACGATTAACCATCTGCCTTCATCGGTTTCTAAATATAATAATCCTGATTACCTCAGAAGGTGTCGCGACGCTTTTTTCACACCCGGCGCTCCATTGGGTTCGAATTCGACGAACCGTGACGGAATAGGTATCGCCGACTTGGCTATTTTCCACGATTTTTGGAAAATAATTAATAATTATCCGTAATTATTGTATCTTCTAGGCTTTATGCTACTATGTACCTTGAACCGTAGAATTTCCTACGACACCTAAGTATTAGGTTATATTTCGATTTTTAAAAATTCAAAAACCAGATAGCATCGACAATGAATCTTTCCTCAAGAAAGTCGCATGCCAAATTTGATCTTTCTATTTTCAAAAAAAAGTACCAAAGATGATTTCTCGCAGACATGAAAAAGTGAAATAGTAGAAATCATTTTTTGTACCTTTTTTTTTAAATAGAAACTTCAAATTTGGCATGCGACTTTCTTGAGGAAAGATACATTGTCGATGCTATCCAGTTTTTGAATTTTCAAAAATCAAAATAAAGAATTTCCTCAATTTTTTGGAAATTTTCAAAATTCGATAGCAATGCCCGTACATTTTCTTTTTGGAGAAGTTTCTTCTTGACGAAAAAAATAAAACAAAACCGATTCCCGTCAACAACTTTTTTAGTCGCATCAGAAACCCCTAATGTATTTTTCACCGTTCACCGTGTGGTAGGAAATTTGGAGTTATATCCTGTTCACTTTTTATTTTACGTATGACTTTTTGGATCAAAAGTAGAGTGACAAACTGGGGGACTACGACTACAGTTGATGGCACCTGAAACTATCAGTGGCCATCAACCGTATCCTCCCAGCGCTCCAGCTTATTGCACTTTATTTTTGCTCGATCCAAAAAGTTATTCTACTTACTTAATTTAAAACGTGAGCGACATATACAGGGTTATTCACCACCAAATGGACATAGCCCAAGAGTAGGTCCAGTTTTTCAAGGCAAACCAGGATCTGCATGGCTTTGAAATTTTTCTAACGCTGTTTGTTTTGGAGTTGCAGGGTGATATTCATGTATTTCGTAGATTTTTTGAACAAGCCGCGTATCTTTAGAGCGATCCAATGGATCCGAATGAAATTTCGTGGATTAATTCTTCTATTAGCTGACACAACGCCTCATCAAGCAGTTTGAAATTTCCAGGGCCGGCCTTGATGAAAAAACTTCAAAGCTTTTTTCAAAACAAGACATTCTGTATGCATATTTTTTTAAATCCATTCACAAATTCAAAATCCGAATAAAACATGCCATTATTATCGCAAAAATTGCTTGGCACCATTTGAGCTGTCAAGAAAATTTTGATAATCCTGAAAATTTTTGAGGTAAGGATTTTTTGTAAATTAATAATTTCATTTATTTGAAAAATTATGATCTATCATGGCTTTGGACTTCGGCCGTTTTCTTAGAAGCAATAATAAAAAGTTCATCAAAATTTTCGAAAAATTTATGCCACGTCCCTCAATTTAAGCTCAATGTGGGATAAGAGTGAAGTTGAGGGACGTAACAAAAATTTTTTGAAAAATCTGATGAAATTTTTTGTTACTAACGTTAGTAACTACTGAGAAAAAGTGATTTATTTTTAGCGCATTTTCGTAAGAAAATGACGCTTATATGGCCGGTTTGTCTGTCTATCCGTCTGTCTGTCTGTCCGTCTCTGTCTGTCCGTGTAGAAATTAAGAAGTTGTACTCCTCGGGGAATGAAGTTAGAGCCTTGGAACTTTTTTTGATGGATAGCTGATTTCCCCAAGGGTGGCCAATGGGCATTTTTTTTTTATCCATGCATATATAGTTATCATTATTATTATCAAAAAATGAAGATTTACTGTTCACTTCTAAAAAGTTGAACTCCTCCTCGGGGAATGAAGCTAGAGCCTTGGAACTTCGTCCGATGGACAGCTGATGTTCCCGAGGGTGGCCAATGGGCATTATTTTTTTATACATACATAGTTATCACTATTATTATCAAAAAACAAAGATTTCTTGTCCACTTCTAAGAAGTTGAACTTCTCGGGGAATGAATCTAGAGCCCTGGAACTTTCTCCAATGGGTACCTCAGATCCTCGTGGGTGGTCAGTGGGCAGATTGGATTACATGGTTGCACCGCCATCTTGGCCGCCATAATCAAATTTCTTATTAGTGGAACGATTTTCATGGAAGTTACTCTTGTCTTGTATGATCATTCTTATTTTTAAGCTAAATTTCATGATTTCGCCGCCATCTTGGCCGCCATATTGAAATTTCTTGCTAGTGGAACGATTTTCATGGAACTTGAAATTTACCCTTGTCACGTATGATCATTTTTATTTTCAAGCTAAATCTCATGATTCCGCCGCCATCTTGGCCGCCATATTGAAATCTGTTATCAGTGGAGGGATTGTCATGAAACTTGGAACTCACTCTTGTCTTGTATAAACACTCTTATTTTCAAGGTGGAATTCGAGGTGGAATTCATGATTCCGCCGCCATCTTGGTCGCCATATTGAAATCAGTTATTAATGGAGGGAATCTCATGGAACTTGGAAATTACTCTTGTCTTGTATAAACATTCTTATTTTCGAGCTGAATTTCATGATTTTTTATTTTCTTTCCGAAACAGCTGAAATTTAAGGTCATAATAGATCATTTGAAATTATTTTGGATCATCAATTTATAACAAAATCCCAACCTCAAAAATCTGCAGGATTGTCAAAATTTTGTTGACAGCTCAATGGTGTCAAACAATTTTTTTCTGACTATGAAAATGAATTTGGAAAAATATGCATACAAAATGTCTTTTTTTGGGAAAAGGTTTGACATTTTCTGTAAAGGCCGGCCTCGAGGCCGGCCATGGAAATTTTGAACTGTTTGATAGGACGATATACGTGTCAGCTATCAATAGAAGAATTAACCCAGGAAATTTTAATCTAATCCATTTGATCGTTCTGAAGATACAGCTTGTCAAAAAATTCTACGAAATACATAAATCACCCTGTAGCTTCGAAACGAACAGCTTTAGAAAAATTTTAAGACCAGATCCTGGTTTGCCTGGAAAAACTGGACCTACCCTTAAGCTATGTCCATTTGGTGGTGAATCACCCTGTAGTTATTTGATATACCTATTTCGACACGTGTTCAGACGAATATAGACAGGTAGCTATTCATAAAACGAAGATTATGCCTTTTGTGACAGAATAACCATGGAAGTCTTTGACGAATCAACTCGACAGTGCATGGTCACCATAAAACCCATGTCCTACTACTCTGACTGCCATTAACCCCTCTTTTTTTTTTCGAATCTGGAGAGAAAAATGTCTATAGGTTGCATAGGATTTGTCGACGAGGATGTGTGGCGGCTCTTATATGGGCATGTGGCGGAGAAAAAGTGTCTTACCTCGAGCGGGAATCGAACCCGCGTCTTCCATTTGCCGGATGGGGTACTCTACCACTAAGCTACCGAGGAGACAACAGTTCCTCCGCCACATGCCCATATGGGAGCCGCTACCTGAAGCAGCACCATGCGCGCACCATCAGCGCGCGCACCCCACCAGGGCGGTAGGCCATAAAAGCGCCAACGCTCTACCGATGTATAATTTTCTCTAATCTGTCGGGGGCCTGCAGAAGTCAGCTGATATAAAATCACCATGCAATATATACATACAGTTTGGTATGCAGGAGCCAATAAAACTTCCCCTATGAGCTTCCATAGTCAGTGTCTGAACCGTTCCATCAATTTGTAATCGCATGGTTAGCCATCGAACGATAAAATATCGAACCAATAAGTCATCGTAAACAGCCTGTCAAGTATTAGTATCAGTGGTCGAGGAAGCCGTCATTAACGCACATGCGTAACAATTATTATTATCATTACTTATTGACGCAAGTAAATTTTATGAAAATTGTCCAGTGCATGGTACAGATACAAGGGGAGTTGTTTCACTATTCCCGCCCAATCCTGTAATTGTGATTGCAGAAAATAAATTTTCCACTTATCTATCCATCTATCTATCTTCTACACCACCGGAAATTTTTCCGAAATGAAACTTTTCCTCAATTTCCCGCAGGGGTGGATGGTCCCAGGGGATAAAAGTTTTGAAAAGAAGAATTTGGGCCGGGGAAATTAAGTTTCCAACGCAGTGCACTCAATGGTGCCTCAAGCAATCCAACTCAATAAGTTTTTTTTTTCCAATTTTGATTTTGGCATGAGGCGTTAGCCCGTACTGCCACGTCATTGCGTTTTGCCTTGGTCATAAGACCAATTAAACAGTCTATTTTTATTTATTTATTTTTTCTCAGCATTTCCCTGACTGTGTGTGGGCTTGTCGATTGTATGTTGAATGTTACTGGTTTAGTAAAAAACCACACTAGATCAATAAGTTTTTGTCCATCTAATAAAGTATCTTTTCTTAACCTCACAGGCGCCACTCGACAGTGGGCATTTTCATTCCATTCTCTACAGTACTGCTGCGCTTCACCGCTTGACCATCATTTTCTTCAGTGGTCACTCCTTGCTTACCTAGCCCAGCACTATCAATCAGCGAGAAGCTGCCAACCATAGTGAAGATGATGTCTCTGATCGACCATGCACGGCACTAATTTTCACTCTGGAGGGGCTCAAATCAATGTACTTGAAATGAAGAACTGTGCACAGTCTGCAATTTGAATGAACCAGAAAGCCTCTGCCACATAATGTTCGATTGTCCTATTTACGGGCCGAACAGATGCTTACTCCAAACTTCAATCAGGTCGTATGGCGATTTGGTGGTCGCTGTTTGCATTTGAGGGACGTTGACATAAAATCCATGAAGAGGATAGGCAACTTACTCATAAGTAGGGTTGCTAGATTTTTTTGAATCATATATATGAGACACCTGAGAAATATATATGAGATTAGCAAAAGATATATGAGGTCAATTTTTTTATTATGACTATCCACATCACAATTAACATTTCGTAAAAAAAACAAATAAAAAAAAACATTTTGAAAATCTGATGAAATTTAATAAAGCCCTAATTAGATAGTTGCTAATGCCTAGGTATAGCCATTCTCATTGACCTGGGTCCTCGCCGTCGTCAACCCCAATCCCAACCAGCCCGATCGATAAAGCGCTCCCGGTTGAACAGCCAATTGAACCAGTGAGCTTGTATGCTTGAAGACCTGCGCACGAGCTGCGAGCAAAAGGGAACCGCCTATATGAGAAGTTCCATACTAACTACCTACCTCTATTTATAACAAATCGCTCATCTTCAAAAAAGTAGGTAGGTAATCTAAATGAATTCAACAATGAAATACTCTTTTAATCAAGTTAAGAAAAAGAACTTCGTTGAGGGCAATAATTCCGACCCTTCCATGTAATTTTGAGAAAATAAACCTTGAAATAAACACAAAACTAAGTACAGATATATTCAAAAATATTTTGCAGCTGCAGTTGCCGACTTTCAGTAGCTTTCTTGCTGATGCCTTGTCCTGGACATCAGTCCATTAGTTTCCCATGATGAAAAAATTCTTTCAACTTGAGAAAGAATATACCTAACATTCCACTTGAGGAATGTTATACTTGAATTGCAGCGCAAAAATTGAAAAAATATGATGAAAATTAACAAAATTATGTCTGAAACAGCTAAAAGCTCAAAATATATGAGATTTGCTCATATACCGGGTGATCATTTGAAAACTATCCACCTGCAATAACTCCCGATTCCTAGTGAATATTTTTTCGAGCAAAAACAGATCGATTTTTATATCGAGGGGGACATCCAAAACATACATTGGCAAATTTCTATATTCACCCCCCTCGCCCCCACTCACCCCAACTTTGAAATTTCAAATGACACTACCTACCTTGCGATACATCAAATTAAAGAAAATTAAATTTTCTTTCGGAAAAAAATATTTTCAAAATTTTCAACCCCACCCCCTTTTCTCTAAAATATCTCTGACTGTCCCATTTTATATTCTGGACCCCTCAATTTTTTCTCAATTTAGTTGGCGTCATCCTAGATAGCATCGAAGAAAAAAATTTTCGGTGGAAAAAGTGCTACCTAAATTCACCCCTTTGCTCTCCCCCACCTCAACTCCCGAATTTAACAAAACACCACCTACTTTGTGACACATCAAATTTAAGGGAATTGAATTCTCTTTCCGAAATTTTTTTTTTTCAAATTTTCTACCCCTCCCCCAATAAATTGGCTATTTGGAGTATTCTAGGGGGGCAATGGGGGGCTTTAAAAATTGTGAAAAAATCTTTTTCAGGGAGAGAATTCGATTTCCTTCAATTTGATGTATTACAAAGTGGGTATTGACATTTTAAATTTTTGAGGTCAGGTGGGGGGAGCGAAGGGGTAAATTTGGGTGGCACTTATTTTATAGAAAATTTTCTCTTTTGATGCTGTGCAGGATGACGTTTACTGTATTGAAGGGAAATGGAGGTCAAGAATATTAACTTGGACACTCAGAGAATTTTAGGAAGAACAGGGGGTGGGGTTGAAAAATTTCAAAATATTTTTTTTAGAAAGAGAATTAAATTCTCTTTAATTTAAGTACCTAAAAGTAAAAATCCAGTTTTCCAACACTACTGTGAGTTGAAATTTAATTTGATGATAGAACTTATGAGCTTGGTGAACCAAGCTTGGGGGGATTCCTGCTGCATATTATGTAGGTATGGATTTGGAAATTGCCAACATAATAATCAGTTCTCCTAGCTGACCCTGAAGTTTGTCACCCTTGTTCCGGGGATACCTACCTGTATATCAGAATAAAATCGCAAATCGACGTTTTTTCTTTTAATTTCACATTCACTTTATTACAAAGCTTGTATTACCTACATGCAGTAACCTGCACTGGTAAGTGAAAATACAGTTGATTAGTTCAACTGCAAATTTTCTTCGGACAGCAGGTATTGATCATTGATCTCCGGAGGCTAAATATTTCGAGACTTCTGCTGTTTGACTTCGTGTGGTTGATTTTGCAAAAGAAACTTCTTTCCACGCTGTGATTTTTGCCATCATAGATTGTACCTCGGTGTTGGTCAGCTCAAGTTCCTGTATTGAATGTTCATATGAACAGGGTGGCGTCGTCCTGCTGTTTGCGATTCTACAAACACATGAAATTATGGTTGATTTGATTTTTCCGTAGCGCTCAATCATACCTTTTCTATCTACAAGAGATTGTGATGATTATTCGATGGTTTTGGTTCCTTGGCCCTGGATATTTTCGGTTGGTTACGCCCCTTCAGGCGTTGGTAGCTGATTCGCGTTGTGTCTTATGTGTTGCTGCTGTAGTAGAAGAGAGATTGCACTTGGATGTCGTGCAGTCAGCCTGTTTATGTATTGACCTTTTCCCACAATTTGGGCAATTTTCAATTTATAAAATATTTATAACAATAATGGGACATAACGACATAACGTCAAAATTTTGACGAGAGACAGTGACGCCAACTGAAATGCCAACGAAAGAAAAGCACTGACAGAGCAATGGGAACATGCGGCGTTGCCGGATGCTCTTCAAAAAATAAATCTCTCAGTGTGTGCCACTGCGCGTGAGTGATTAATTTTTCCCGTGCTGAGAGATTTATTTTTTTATGAGTTAGTTAGGGTTAGAGTGAAAATTTGTGCGTAACTTATAGAGTAAGCTCTAAAGTTCCTATAAATAACAAGGCAAATGTATAAATAAGTCCAATAATTTCAATAAGAGCAGATCGAAATTAATATATGGCAGGGGTTTTTATATTGTCCACAACGGCGCGCAGGCACTATGAATATTTGGTGAAAACGTTTTAGTCGAGCTTTTATATAGATTTTGCGCTGAGTTTTTCTTAACTACCTCTGTTTCTGTCAATAAGTGCAGAATAGTTTTAAATAAGCACAACATTTGTATATAAATCTGGACATTTTATAAATAAGTTGCCTGATTTTCATAAAAGTGTGCAAAAAATAAATCTCTCGGAGAATTTCTATTATGTCCACGACGGCGTTCCATACTATACTGTTTGGGTATATGCGAGAGACTTCAATGCTCGAGAGAGCTACAAGCCCGCACAATTGGCGGAGGAGCCGCATGTCGACAAATCGTCGGTGTGCCGTTATACTGGTGATACAAGAACACGTGAAGACGAGCAGTAACTATAAAGAAGTTGACCAGTAACCGTGGCGAATGGATTATTTAAGTCAAGAGCGAGAATGTAGCTACTTCGGTCGGTAATTGTTCATATGCTCAGGGCCAAGGACCGTGGTTCCATGAGAAGTCCTTAGGTATTGTAATTTGCAGCCTAACTGAGAGCTGCTGTTGAATCTCCTCATATACTTGGGAAGCATTTGTGCAAATTTTTGTCGCGATTGCTCAAGGGATGAGAGCGTCTTTGATCTATTTATACAGGTGTTCTGAAATAACGTGTACAAAATCCAAAGATATGTTCTTTGGCAAAAAAATTCACAAACCAGGGAACTTGGAATTTTTGACCTGGATGACCGGTTCTGAAATGCTTCAACTGTTGCACAACTCCACTCTTAGACAAAGCACTTGATGTCTTATCACTTTTTCACGCGGCCTTATCTTGGGCCATCATATACTGGGTTTGTGGTAACACGAGTTTTCAGTGCCTTTTTCCCTGCTATTTTTGACTATACCTAATGAAATTAGCAAATAAGAAATTAGCAAAAAGAATTAGTACTTTTCCGTTCAAGACTTTAGAGCCAAAATTTTCTCGTGTTCAAAGTCGAAGTTTTCTTGTTTAAAGTAGTGGGTAGTTGGTTGTGTTCACTGAAGTCAAAAATTCCTGTTTAAAGCTGCAGTTTTTTGTCTTTGGAGTTGAGTTGAAATTTCCAGATAGAAGTCGAAGTTTCTTGAGTTGAGCCGAGGTTTTTCGTATTTTACATCAAAAGTTTCGAGATCAAAGTCCAAATCTTCCGTGTTTGAAGTCGAAATTACGTTTTCGAACTCGATATCTCTAGAATAAAATTGAGAGTTCGCCATGCTCGAAGACGAAATTTTCAAAAAAAAGTCGAAGTTTTTCGTGTTGCAAGTCGAAATTTTGGGGTGAAATTTTAAAGTCAGTGCTGAAATTTTCTGTTCCAAGTCAAAATTTTCTTGTTTTCTTTCCAACAACACAAATTTTGACTTTGATCTCAAAATTTCGACTTACAATACAAAAACTTATACTTTCATCTCACAACTTTAGCTCTAAACACCGGAAAGTTTAACTTGGAATACGAGAAAGTTCTACTTCGAGCTCGACAATTTTTACTTCCATCTGAAAATTTCGACTTTGAACACAAAAAACTCCGTCTTTCAACTTGAAACTTTCACTACAAAAAATACAACTAACTTCGAGTTTCACTGCAAAATTTCCACTTCAAATTCAAGAAACTTCAACTTCTAACGTGAAAATTCTACATCAAACAAAAAAATTTTGACTTCCCTCTTGAAATTCTGACTTCAATTGGAATATTTCGACTTTATCGATACGAACAACTGCGACTTTGAACGAAAAATCCTCCTGCTTCTAAGTTTTCCACCACGAAATTTCGACTTCAGATATGAAAGAGTTCGATTTTCCTTTCGAAATTTCTACTTGAATGAGCACGAAAAACAACGACTTCTAACAAAAAAAAACTTCGACCCTTGATACAAAATTTTTTAAATTTTACCACTGAAAAATTCAACTTTTATTTCGAAATTGTGGCGTTGAATAAGAAAAACTTTGATTTTTATCTCGAAATTTCGACTTGAAACAAAAACTTTCTTCAAACAAAACGCATAGTCGTCTATCTCAAAATTTCGACTCCAATCGCAAAAATCTTTGATTTTTATTCTTCAATTTTGAATTCAGCAACATGAAACATTACGACTTTGAACAAAAATGTCGACTTGAAACATGAAAAACTTTGACTTTTATCTGAAAATTCGACTTAAAATTGAAAAATCTTGACTGTAATCTCGAAATTTCGATTTCAAAAATGTGAAGAAACTTGGTCTTCAAACGCGGAAACTTTAACACAACTCTGAAACACAAAAAGCCTTGACTTATAAATTCCATTTTTTATATGGAAATTTTGACAGACACGGAGAACGTTGTCTTCAATCTCGAAATTTCGACTTGGAACAGAAAAATTTCAACTTGAAACAAGAATACTTTGACGTTTATTTCAAAAATTCAACTTCAAACACAAAAATCAGACTTCAAACATGAAAAACGGTTACTTCGATGCTAAAAACTTCGACTTTTATCTCGGAATTTTGGCTTGAAATACGAAAAACATCGACTTTCCTGTAAACTCCATCTTCAAATTCAAAAAATGTTGAGCTGAAACTATTAAGTTGAAAGTTTTTTGTGATCGAGTCGAGATTTTGATATTAAAGTCCGAATTTTTTGTGTTGGAAGTCCAAATTTTGAAGTTTCCAGATGAAAGTCCAAATTTCGAAGTTTCCATATGAAAGTCAGTTTTTCGGGTGTTAAGTCGGAGTCACTCGTGTTTGAAGTAGCAGTTTGTCGTTCAAAGTTAATATCCCAATATTAAAATCGAAGTCATGTTTGAAGTCAATTTCGTTTCGGAGTAAAAGTCCACAATGTTCGTGCAAAGGTTAAAATTTTTAACATACCTTAAACTAGAAGTTTTTTGGGTTTGAAGTCGTACTTTTTCTGATCTAATGAATAGAGACCGGATTCTAGGCAAAATGCCTTTTTGTTTCTGTATTAGGCATGTGCATGAGACCTTGAAATAAATATTAGTGTTGAAAAAACATTGCTTTTGACACCCCTTTGTTTTTGCCTAAATGCCTAAAACTGACAAAATCGGATTAACTGTCCTTAAAAGACCTTTTTATCGGCCTAAAATAGGCTTTTTCGATTTTTTGGTGAAAATGATCCACAATGTTGAATAAAAATCCATTTTCTGATTTGTTCCAATAAAACTATGGGAGTAAATTGATTTCAACCCTAATATAATTTATTTACTTCAATTCATTTGGAAATGTATTTGGCCTATATTACCTAATTTAGGTCGTTACGGCCTATTTGAGGCTGTTACGTGAAGTACAGCTTTTATTCACCCAAACAATGTGAACACAACGTCTCAATCTCCACTTTTCAACGGCTTGAGATCTAGTCTTGACGCAGGGACAGGATTCTAGGCAAAATGGCTTCCGGTTTTTGTTTTGGTCATTAGTCCAGTAAACCTACGTAAAAAAAGGGGTGAACCTCAAACTAATTGCAACAGAAATAATTCTTTCGCTATGGAGTACTTTGAAGTCCTACAAGCAACATATCAAAAATTGAGAAAAATTGAAATGGCGGAAAGTTTTCAAAATGGCGAATCAAAAATGGCGGTGTCACTTTGCATAGTTTTTGCTTATAGTACATAAAACATCAGTTTCTAACCGAAAATTAATCATGGAAATCTGAAAATGTCAGGATGTGTCAAGAATTGTCTGCCTTATAACTCACCCAAAATCGACAGAAATCGTACGGAAGGGTTTTGTGTTATTTAGGGGAGGGGGATCTGAGACTGCTATTCAAAATGCATCAGGGTTAGAACTTCAGAACCTATTACTCATACGGACTCAAATAAACAATTTTTTCGAATTTTTTCATGTGTCGGAGCCTGAAGGTGCCATTTCTAACAAAAATTGTATAGTTGCATAACGTGGGGGGCACGGCGGGGGGTTTTAACTAGAAGTTTGTGAAATTTTCTTTTTTCCATATTGGTGCTATACCGTCAAGTTGGGTATCATTTTCGACTAATTTCCACATTCTAAATCCAATGATAACCCTAAAATTGGAATAAAAACAAGTTTGAACAAGTTAGCTTGAAAAACCGGTTTTTATTGATATTCTTCACTTTAATTTTTTCAGTAATTGTTGGAAGCATCTCTATCCAAAAGTATTTTCAAATTTTTGTTTTTTTTTTAGCTTCCAAAAACAAAATACGCAGGTATTGGGTACGTTCTATTGATAATGGTTAATACACTACAAAGTAGTGATGTATAAAATAGTTCTGTATACAAATGCCTCCACCAATTGAAAAAAAAAAAACGAAAAATGGCAAAGAAAATTTTTCTCAGGTAACTTGTCCAAACTTGTTTTTATTGTAATTTTGGGGTCAGCATTGCATTCAGAATGTAGGAATTAGTCGAAAATAATACCTTACTTGACGCGGTAGCTAAAAAATTAAAAATCGAAATATTGACTAGCTGACTTTCTCAAGGGAATAAAAAAAATCAGGCGAAACTATATGTTTCCTCTTCATTATTCATCAAAATAAGCAACAAGACGTAAAATTGTGATTAAATTACGTTAAAACCAGTTAAACTTGAAAAAACACGTTTTTGAAGTTTATTTTTTTGCCGATTTCTATTTTCGATTTGGTCATTGTCAAAAAAAAAATTTGTGTGATCTGCTACAGATTTCACTGATTTCAAGCGTTTTGCACATGAAAACTATGCATTGGATGTGCATTTTATTCTCACAGATTGATTAAATTGATTTGTTGCGAAAACTGTTCAACGCTAATTTTTCACTCGAAAATTTACGCAGGTTCACGCAAAAATTATGCTGCGTCTATCAAAATACAGCTTTCATACGACTGCCTCTACTGAACGAAAAGAGGAATGCTTTCTCCATAATCCGCAGTTCAAAAACTTCAAAACAAATGTATTTTACACTTACAGCATCTTTTTAACCGCAAGAGTGCTCACATTTTTTGAGCAAAAATGGTCGTTAGGCGGCTTTTTCAACAAATCGAATATATCACTTTGTTTAAACAAAAGATGCATTCAGTGCATGATTTTTTTGTGTAAGATACTTGGAATAGATGAAGTATGCAAGAATTCTGATAATAAATAATTTCAACAACGACACAAATGAAATGGAAAAAAAAAAGAAAAATGTCCGAAAAAAACGTGTTTTTTTTAGTGAAACTTGCTTGAACATGTTTCAATCACAATTAAATCACCTTCATTGAATTCACAACGTCGAATTTAGTAGAAAACGATGTCAAACTTGCCATAATTGTTCCGTTATTGACAGAAACGAAAATCATCCACGTAGCGCCTACTTCCAGATTTGTTTTGACATTTTGGACTTGTTCCCCTACCTATATTGTTCTATGTTTTTTATGTGTTGTTCGTATAGGTGTACTGAACTGATAATCAACAATAATTAAATTTGTTATAGATTCTTTATCAAGAAGTATGGTTGACGTCCTTCGGCCGGATTGGGTATACCATTTTGGACGTTTTCCCCTACTCAAATTTTTCTTAATTTTTAATATGTTGTTTAGACAGCTGAACGAAACTTGATGGCCGAGAAATTATTTCTGTTGCAATTAGTTCGAGGTTGAACCGTAGTTTTACTGGACTACATTTGCACTCAGCTTTGAAATACCGAGCGTTCATTAATTAAATGGGTCAAGGGTGCCTGTGACTTTAAAAACATCTGTCGGAACTAGCATCGTTCATTTGATGTCTGTAATTTTTTGGTTATCGTAATTTGTCAAACCAGTCGCAGTTTTCGTTTTCAGAACATTTTAAATGTGGTTTTCATGACAGGGCACAAAACCTACATGATCGAGGAGTATTTTTCAACTTAAAGTATTCTCGTGAACTTATGGCAGATCAAAAATCAATAATATGGGACGTAAGTTGTCAAAGTTTGACAAATTTATTACAAAAAGATTACGCTAGTTTCGCCAGACGTTTTTGAATTCACAGGCACCCTTGACCCATTTAATTTATGAACTCTCGGTATATAGTTATGTTGAAAGAAATAGCCTTTCACATCTCTTTGATTGAAGTCTTATTTGCCTAAAATTATCAGAACTCGGATTTAGTGTACTAAAAGTTCTTTTTTAACAGCCTACAATAAGTTTTCTCGATGTTACGTAGGTAGGTATTTACTAAATGCTGGTGGAAAGAAGAGGCGGAACAAAGAGGTGTTTGTATGTGTAGACAAATTAGTACAAACTGAGTCATAACAATAAAATATAAACGAAAATATGAACCACGCTTATTGCTGAAAATGGAACGGAATATATTACTTGATAGGTAATTGCTATGTGCTTCACTATGGGCCAAGCAAAGGCCGTCACTTTTTATGTATACTAAAATAATTTTTTTTTACCTTTTTAATAAATATATGATACCAAAAACAAACGAAAGACGACATGTGATATCGAAAAAAAAAACGAGAAGTGCTACAAGTGCTAGTCTTCTAGGCATAGGAATAAGATAAACTGCCTCAGAGACAAGCTTACTAGAGATTTTAATTATCAAGATGTACATACTTATCTAAATAATAATATAATAATTTCCATAAATGTTATATTCAAAAGCCGACTCCCCCTTCTTACCGCCATTTTTTGGGGGAAGTCGGTTTTGTTGGGGACCGGGCCGGAGGGTGTGTGCGTCCTGCGAAGAAAAAAAAATCAGACTGATTGTTTATATACCAAAGAAAGCTATATTTGTGTTATCCCTTTCTAAATTGCCAAATAGTAATAATAATAATAATAATAATAATAATAATAATAATAATAATAATAATAATAATAATAATAATAATAATAATAATAGTAATAATAATAATAATAATGATAATAATAATAATAACATTTTCCAACTTTTTTTCCAATTTCCCGGGAATTTTTCAGTTGAAAATGTAGAACCGGCCTGGGTTTTCGAGACCCCCGACTTGAATGATGGAGTTCAAAGTGAAGCCTTAATTGACGATTTTTACAATATAAGATGATTTGGAATGAGATTCGAGGTATTTACAGAAAATTCGAATTTTCCTGACAAACCTTCCAATTATTCATGTAAATTATTTTCAATCTTTTTCTCTTATTCCAACTTTCGGGGTGACACAACCGATTTTTTTAGTGAACGACGATGACAATAGGTGCTTTCCTTTTACAACCTGAACTAAGTATTCTGACCTAAGTTGTTAGTGGTATCTCACTTTCGCGCATGTGATTTATCGCTTTCTCTCTCTAACTTAGATCAGATCAGTGAGTTTTGTTTTGGTATATGTACATATGTATTCCAGACATGACCAAAGATATCTTGGATATCGTGACATTCATGAAAGAACCTACCAACCAATTTTTGACACCAATGTAAAAAAAAATAGAAAGAGAATGGAGTATTATACTAAAATTTTTTTTTATTGAAATGGAAACTACATTAAAAAATAATTGACCCGTGTTTTTTGATTCAGTCAAAAACCGTATCGTTTGGGCGCAATAAATAAATAACATCAACTAGTTCTGACGTCACAGCGAGTCACCGCCTATACTGCCTGTGTAAATGACGTCAGAAATAGGCAGAATATAGGAATTTCGTTTATTTATTGCGGCCAAACGATACGATTTTTGGCTAAATAAAAAAATACGGGTCAGTTTTTTTTCAATATAGTTTCTGATTCCATCGAAAAAAAAAAAATTTATTTTTTATTTTTTGGATTTGTTGGAAATTACTCCGCGTGGAGTTGAAATAATAAAAAAATCATATCATCAAAAATTGGCTTCTCACCAAGGGCCGGTGGCGGCGTCCCTGCTGGTGGCGGTGTTCCTGCTGGTGGCGGCGTCACCGCCGGTGGCGGCGTCCCCGGAGATGCCGGTGGTGCTGGCGGTGGCGCTGTGGAGAAATAAAACGATGTGAGCGAGAACGAAGTATAATATGAATACGACTGAAGAAAGTATAAACAATAAAGTACAAATAAGGGCCTGTATTCATATCCCCCTTTTAGTTTGAAAGCGGTTCTAAAGATGCGCCTCTAAAGTTTGGGAATCCCCCACAGAGCCCCGAACCGTAATTTTTTTTCCCCTCTCGTCCGACTCGCCGACGTGAACACGTATACTACATGCGCTCCGTCGCGAAGCCAAAAATTCATAGAGAACCGCTGCATACAGAACTGCTAGAAGTATACCCAAAAGCTGAAGTCCTGTACAAGACTCCAGTGAAACCAATCTGGAATAAGTGGTCATTGTCACTTTGTCATTATTTTCGTGTATTTTAGGAAATTCGTATAATAAACAGACGACACTGCCAAGCGAGATAAGGCTAATCGCTTACGAGGGGACGACCCGGGCGGTTTTTCTTTACGCTCGCTATTTATTGCACGTCAAAGAAATAATAAATACCGAATGAAAACAATAAAAGGAACACCGGAGGAAAGCGAAGGATACTCATTAGACGAAAATAATTCTTTATTGAAGAATTATTTAACATGAAGACATAACATAAGACCGGATTTTAGGCTGTTAAAAAGTGGAAATTAGGACACATGTTTAGGCAAATAAAAGCTTTATTCTAGGACGCTTTAGGCCGTAACGACTAAAATGGGCAAAATAGGCCGAAAACATTTTTCGTATGTAAAAAAACAAATTATTGATTTTTTTCACTACTAGCCGTGAAGTACATCATTATTAACCTGTTCCTCAACTGGGATGGCGATTTTCGAGTAGTAAAAAAAAAATCTATATAAACCACGGTCGAGAAAATTATTATAGCTTCAGCGCCTTATATCCCTCAGCTGCGCTTCGGGATCTAAACTGACGCTTCAGCTATAATAATACTTTCTCAACCTTGGTATATAATATACTATTTTAGTATTGTCTCCCTGAAATAGTCATTTTGCCGACTGTTTTGAGTCCACTAAACACGAGTTTTTGCAAACTGTATCTGAAAGATTATCTCATGGTGTTGCATTGTTGATTTAGCAGTTCAGTTGTTGTAGTTACATTGTTACGGAATAGGCAACTTCACTATGGCCGATATAGAAGACACAAATTGGTGTTTGGAAAGCTCATGCTAAAAAATTATGTATGCGACAAGTACGCAAAATGCTTCGGCGGCTCATTCGCTTTTAGGGATAACGCGGATTTATCCGCTAAGGATTCATTTTGCGTACTTGTTACATAAATTACCGATTGGTTTCGAAATAAATAAAAGTGACATACAGTATGGATCAAATAAAACAATGTGAATCATTTCAACCCTCGTTTCAACCGTAACATAGGAAAAACCTATTGTAGGCTGTTGAAAAAGCACTTTTAGGACACAAAATCCGAGTTTTGATAATTTCAGGCAAATTAGACTTCAATCAAAGAGATGTGAAAGGCTATTTCTTTCAACATAACTATAAATTTCAAAGCTGAGTGCAAATGACCAGAACAAAAAACCGTAAGCCATTTTGCGTAGAATCCTGTCCCTGCGTCAAGGCTAGATCTCAAGCCGTTGAAAAGTGGAGATTGAAATGTTATGTTCACTTAGTTTAGGTGAATAAAAGCTGTTCTCTACGTAACAGCCTAAAATAGGCCGTAACGACCTAAATTAGGCAATATAGGCCCAATAGTACGTATGAATCTTGGTGTTATTATAGTTGGGAGTTACCATGTCTGTAAAAGTTTGGCCACCCTTTCAAATTTGTTCTTTGAGACCCTTAGAGACATTTAAGAAGGGTGGCCAAAGTGAGTCTCTGGGAAGTTTCCTGCAGGACACCGGAAACAAGATGGCGGCTCAAAAATATCGGAAAGAATTATAACTTGGCTTTTAGTTGACCTACGAATGAAATTTCGACGGTTATTTATGTCCACCCTTTTGTTGAAAAACATAGGTAATTAAAAAAAAAATGTAGGGTAACAGCACCAGTAAATGAGGGAAGTTTTTCCCAATATTTTGTAACTTTTTTCTCGACTGCACTGACTGCGCCTAAGATAATGTATATAATTGTTTTTTAGGGCCTTTGGAGGTAATTCAGACAGGTGGCCAAACTGAGCCACCGGGAAGTTTAACACAAGGCCCCGAAGACAAAATGGCCGACAAAAATATCGAAATTAATTAATATAATTCGGCTTATATTTTATATTTGACCTACAAATAAAATGGAAACGATTGCATCAGTATTTTCCCTGCTGAAAATCTTCGTGATTTCCTTATTCGACCCGCATTCAACCTCATTCCCGTCAGCTCGGATCGAATGAGGTTCAATAGGGCTACAATTGACCTGATTGAAACCTTCATTTGTGGTTACAATGCTGAATAAGAATGAATGAGGATCACTGGTGGAACGGGTCAATCAGGCAGATTCCCGGCATTTTTCAAACACACTCAATGCGGTTTGAGAGCATAATATTGAATCGGGCAAAAAATCACCATATTTCAATAAGGATGAATAAGGATAGATCGTGGCACGAGTCAATCAGGCAGATTCTTCACATTTTTCAATCACACCCAATGCGGTTTGAAAAGCACGATATTGAATCGGGTAAAAGAGCACCATATTCCAACAGAATGAATAAGAATAGCTCGTGGCACGGGTCAATCAGAAAGATATTCGACATTTTTCAATCACCTTCAATGCGATTTGAAAAGCACTGCTCTGGAACAGGAACCGATTTTGTTCAAATTCAGAACAAAGTTCACTGAAATTGGTCTCTATTGAACAATGGTATAGCATTACATAAAAAAATTTCCAGGGGCAAAGATAATAGGGGGTTCTCTCCCCTTTTTCCCCCTATTTTTTACTCCCCTAATTATTTTTGGGAATCGTTTCAATTTCTGGATTTCACGTTCAATTTGAAGAAGAAAGGTACTCCAGAAGATTTTGATTAGAGGCTTCGTTTTTGAGTTTTTTTATTGTGTTTGAAACTCCGGAAAACATCTCGAGGACACCGCTTCCAAAGGCCTAAAAATTAAAATCCAAGAAAACTCATGATTCCTTAATTCAAATAGGTTTTCTAGGTGTTTCAAGTTGATACATAAGCATTTTTTCTGAAAACGAGAAGTTTTCACGAAAAAAAACTGGGCTCTTGAAAGTGCATGGAGATTTTGAGATTTTTTCCGAAATTTCAAACCCAAATAGTTACCTCATAAACGAAGCCTCGAATCAAAGTTTTGCACGAGTAACTTTCTCCTCTAAATTGAACGGGGAATTCAACAATTAAAACGATCCTCAAAAATAATCAGGGGGGAAAAAGGGGGAAGTACCCCCTATTATGTTTGCTCCTGAAAATGTTTGATAAAATGCGTTATCATTGTTCGATAGATATACCTATTTCAGTAAACTTTGGTTTGATTTTGAGCAAAATAAGTTGAAAGGTTCAAAAGTTATGAAAAAAAACGATATTTTAATTTACAACTTTGAAGGCCTGTATCTCCGTTATTATACGTTTGCGAACCTTTGCAATGTTAATTGAAAAATGTTCCGTAATTTTTCAATTTTCTATCTCCCTGTGAATTTTTTTAACACTTATTCCGGGACACCTGTACCTGTATTAATTATGTATTGTATGTTGTACGCATGGTTGTACGCCATGGTTATTGTACGGTTCAATCCATCAGAAACTGATTTATAATACATACTAAATAATAATTTAAATAGGTAGGTACCTAACTCAGGACTCAAAAGGTACAGAATTTGATTAGGTTTATTAGTTATTGTTGGCCTGGCCGATCGATGACCATCATGAAACGAAGTAGGTATTGATGCGTATTGATGGGTAAAAGCCTACGTAAAAGCTCACCAGCAAAGTGGTAAAAGCTATAGTTGGTGGATCAGTTCCCATCACCGGACACAAAGCGTATAACAAATGGTTTAGTTTCGAGTCTATGGCTGGGTCTATGGGTTCAGAATAGATGATAAATCATTCGTTGCTGACTTATTCCAGTCCCTGCATGTGCATGATTTCTTTGCGACGCGAGTGTAATAACAATTGTGATTCCACAGCGATTTTTACAGTGATTCAGTGTTTTTTGTTCCATTTTTCTGATCTTCTCACAGATGGGAGGTATGTACTATTATTTACTATTATATCACAATACCTAATAACAATAATATATCTAAGTAATAACAATTCATGGTGCGATTCTCGATTCTCTAAAAAATAACAATCCATAAACGCTCTGTTACTCTGTTATTGCCTAGAAAATAGCTAATGGCCGACAGGATTTTTTACATAAAAGAATAAGCGTTTATAGAATCTAATTTTTTACAGAATCGCGTTCAAACATTGTTGTGTGGATGATACGCTGTCTCGCTGTCTAAAACACTCTCACAATAAATAAACTGTTGTAAGTATAGGTATAGGTATACAGCTATAATACTGGGTATACCATATCTATATCTTCTGCTCGATAGGTAGAATCGGGGAAGGTGGGGCTTTTTATGATTAGGTATAGAATAGTGATTTTGGGAAAAATAATTCGAAATTTTTGAGGGCGCCTACCTACGCTAAATTTCTCTCACCGTTAGAGCTCATTCATGTGATTTTTGAATATCCATGATACTTCTTAGACTAAGTTATGGCAAGAAGAACAATAGAATTTGATAAACACCTATACACTGCTCTTCTCGAAAATGAACTAATCATTGCTCTCATGCAGTTTGAAGTTGTTTTAGGACCCATATGATTATTCCCAATTTGAAATTGAGTTCCAATTTACAGTTATACCTACTTATATATATTTACTTAGGTAGTAAAGTGCCTACTTATGTCGAATTAGGTACTTATTCCCTCCAAAACGCACGCCCGGCCCCACGGTTTATGAAATAGAAAACAATAAGAGTCAATGCGATTAAAAGAAAAGCCAAAAAGAATTATTAGGGATTCCTATAAACAACCCGTGGAAGGTCGAGCGATATATCGGTGCATTTCACAAGTTTAGACCATTATTGCCTCCACAGAGTCCACATCTGGAAAATATAAAGAACCTGCTACACATGGCATATGGCATATACCTAAAGGGCAACCCATCAGATGCGCGTTTTCAGCGGAAGGCCATCCTAACAATGCACAACTATAATAAATCATGAATCAGCCCTCGAATCAGCCGGTATAAGCTCTCTAATATGTTCAAGTATATTTTGTTAAGAACCTTCTCAATAGATAGGTATCTCTATTTTTGTTACAAGTTTTTAACATGTACTGACTTCGTGCTATTTTAATTCATATCATAATATCATAACTAGGTTTATTAATTTTGTACGAGACCCCAAACTTTAGAAAACTTGCTTTGAAAAAACTCGTGAAATCTGTTTTCTTCTGTTATGATAATATTTAATCCTCCTCAAGACCTCTTGTTGGATGGTTACCTACTAAACAGCCCCTGAGTACGAGCATATTTGCAACATAGAAATATCGATGACTAGGTTCATTGGCATTATTTCACGCTCGTTGTAGATAATAATGTAATATGATTGTAGTGGTAGTGTAACTATGTATTATTTGGCTTGAATTAAGAAAGCATCTAAGTATTTATCACCTATTGTGGTGGAAGTGCGTTCTTTCATGAATGAAAGAACTTGAATCTAATTCTTCCACAGGGACCTTATGCCATTTATAAAAGCATCGACGAGATCGAGATGGAAGTTACCCCGGGCGAAGTCGAAAGAACCGCTAACCATCGAACCTTGAGATAACGTCCAAGTTAATATTGGAGAAAAACGAGGAGAAAAAAAAGACGGAACCCGATGTGGAGGTCTTAACAGTTTTGGAAAAACCACCAACCGATCAGCTGGACGTGAAACTTGGCACTAAGGTTGCAAGTTGCAAGCTGGACATTGGTGGACACAACCATGGGTCAACCTGAGGAGGCAGCCGACATGGAGACTGCTGATGTTGGTGGTACCTACCTACCTACATCCAAAAACGTACCAAACCTCGATCATGAGGACGGAGGCAGTGATCCCGGAAACACTCAGTGGTTCATGGTAATTAATTATTATTATTATTATAACGTTGAAAAAAATAATGATGGGTGTGAAGATTCAATTTAGAAAACAAATTAGTCCTTGAGTTATATGAAGTCGAATAAATTAGGGCAAAGCTGAGCATTTTGATGCTGATTATTAGGTACAGGATCATTCATATCAAATGGCCTCCCAAAATTTCTCCCTTATTTTTTGACTTGGAAAAGAATTCAAGTAGGTACTTCAGTTTTCAGAAATAATCAATAACGCTTCTTCCGATACCGAATTTTTTTTTTAAAACTTGTACGCCGTGTACAAAAATTTCACTTTTTTCTGCAGACCCTAGAAACCAACAACCATAATTATTAGGAATATTTATACATCTTCAATCTCTACCAAAAATTTTCCACCAGGTCTCATAAACAATATATATAGGGATTGCACAAAAAAACAACGATTTTTATACTCCCCCCATACAATTTTGAAATAAAAAAACGTTTTGTATTGTTAGAACGTTAGAAGCGTTCATGTTCTCTGAAAATGGGAGTAGTTACTTGAGTTTTTTAAAATCAAAAATTTGAGAGAGATATTTTGAGTGGTCCTTTGATATGAATAACCCTGTATCTTTTGAGGTACCTTCTCTTGACACCAACTTATTTTTAAGCAATAAAACCATGCACCTCTATACTCAATAATTATTATACTGTGAATATTGTTCATATTAGATTCATAGTTCTATAGTCTGTTTAGACTGCCTAAGTATAGTTGCGATCGCATAAATGGAAACACTTTGACACTGACACTGTTTTTCTTTTTCAATTTGAGCTGATATTATTTGATTTTTCTATCCAATCTTCACGACAGCACAAAATAAACGTTCTCTTCTGTGGCTAGCCAAGTTTCCATGAGGAGATTACTTCAGTCGGTCAAAATATGGAAAATAAAGATGACAAGTAATGTCAAGTGTTTCCATTTATGCAATCGTAACCGTACTGTACCTATAACTATACATATGTATTTTTTTAGAATTGCTGGATCACAGGATGGATCTAGAAAAAATCCTTCGACCCAAGACGAGCGAGACCAAAGAAAAAAGCTGATAAACTCATAATTATTAAAGTCAAAAATTAAAACGATAAGAAGTAAGGAAACGCTATTAAAGTTCCCAGTTTTTCACACTACAGTATTATGGTGTATTATTATTATAATAATAAATAACTGTGTCTTGTATATCTGCAGCTTTATTGTTGTCCCATCAAACATTACTCCTGCATTTCAGGGAGTAAAATGACGCTTTTTGTATAGACAGTGCAAAAAATAATTTTTGTGGATATTTTTGCTAAATATTCGGTAGGTATACCTAACCAAAATTCCACGATGTGTCCTTGAATTTAAAAGGTATGTGTACAAAACTCTACCTGTTTGACATCAATTAAACGTCCCTAATGCATGCACATGACACCCGAAATAAAAAAGATCTTATTTGTAAATACCGGGTGATCATTTGAAAACTATCCACCTGCAATATCTCCCGATTCCTAGTGCAAATGTCTTTGAGCAAAAACAGGTCGATTTTTATATCAAGGAGGACATCTAAAATATACATTTGAGAATTTATATCTTGAGCCCCCTCGCCCCCACTTACCCCAACTTTGAAATTTCAAATGACACCACCTACCTTGAGATACATCAAATTAAAGAGAATTAAATTCTCTTTCTAAAAAAAATATTTCGAAATTTTTCAACCCTACCCCCCGTTCTTCCTAAAATTCTCTGAGTGTCCAAGTGATTATTCTTGACCACCATTTCCCTTCAATACAGTCAACGTCATCCGGCACAGCATCAAAATAAAAAACTTTCTATGAAAAAAGTGCTACCCAAATTCACCCCTTCGCTCCCCCCACCTGACCTTGAAAATCTAAAATGTCAATACCCACTTTGTAATACATCAAATTCAAGGAAATTGAATTCTCTTCATGAAAACGATTTCTCACAATTTTTAAAGCCCCTAATTTCCCCCCTAGAATACTCCAAATGACCAATTTATTGGGGGAGGAGTAGAAAATTCCAAAAAAATTTTTTTTAGATAGAAGATTCAATTCCCTTCAATTTGATGTATCACAAAGTAGGTGGTGTTTTGTTAAATTTGGGAGTTGAGTTGGGGGAGACAAAGGGGTGAATTTGGGTAGCACTTTTCCCACCGAAAATTTTCTTCTTCGATGCTATCTAGGATAACGCCGACTAAATTGGGAAAAAAATTTGGGGTCCAGAATATAAAATGGGACAGTCAGAGAATTTTTGGGGAAAAGGGGGTGGGGTAGAAAATTTTGAAAATATTTTTTCCAGATAGAAAATTTAATTCCCTTCAATTTGATGTATCGCAAGGAAGGTAGTGTCATTTGAAATTTCAAAGTTGGGGTGAGTGGGGGCGAGGGGGGTGAATATAGAAATTTGCCAATTTATGTTTTGAATGTCCCCCTCGATATAAAATTCGACACGTTTTTGCTCGAAGAAATCTTGACTAGGAATCGGGAGTTATTGCAGGTGGATAGTTTTCAAATGATCACCCGGTATAGTTATGCCTACCTACAAAAAAATGTTGAATTCATGGCCACAAAAATTTATAATCACGTACCAGCTGTTATTCGTGACCTGCCTGATAATAGTTTTAGAAATTGTATATATAGAACGCTAGTTGCAAATGCCTATTATGATGTCGACGATTTTTTTTTTGTTAACGATTTTAATATGTACTGTTTGTGATGTTGCCTATATTTGTTAATTTATTTATTTAATTATCTTTACTGACACGTTCAACGCCTCCAAAAAGGCATTTTATGATGTAAGCCTGTCTTCATCTTGAACAAATAAATGATTCTATCTATCTCTATCTATCTATCTTATCTAAAAGCAGTTCTAGTACTTCAAGTTCACATTTGTGAGACATGTGAAGTCTCAGGTTCACTATTTACATAATTACTACCAACAATACAACTACTAAGTAGTAAGTACGTATTAATTTGAATTAATTTCCGTTAACAATAGGTCGCAAGAATATAACCGTCACCTTGGCACCCGCTATGGCAACGTTGCAGGCACGCCGGCACAACGAAGCCGAGAACGAAGCGCCTCTTGCCAGCTTCTTGCCCGCGTTGGGGCATTGGGGGGTGCCAAGGTAGCGCAATAGAGATTCGCTCGTTTTTACTCATTACTCAGTCAAATCTTGAGTTCAGCGCATTCTTTTTTTCAATACTGCGACAATTCTTCGATGATTTATCCTTGTATTTATTACAACCAAAGAAAATTATATTACCAAGTACTAGTGAAGATAACATCATACCATATACCCATCTTTAGGCAGCCATTTTTGTTCCCGCGACCTATTGATTAATAATTCTTATTTAATGTATTATTGAAGAAACCTATCTCAAAATATGGGAAATTAGGTACTGTTACTGTTGACTGTTGTTGTTATTATTCCCGAGATTATTCCAAACATTGTTACTTGGTTCTTTTTGATTTTTTTTTATTAATAAAAACAAAAATGAACTATAAGTGATTCTTGAATTTTTGGGGTTATGTGTAACGGGGGAAAAATGAGTGAGAGAGTTGCGTCAGCTTTGTAACGGCTAAAAATGTGTCGCTCTTATCCTTCAACTCGGATGAACTCGCGGGTTCTTACTCTTCCCACATGAATCGATGCGTTTCTCTCTATTGGGTTTGCTCGGGCGCCACCTTACTTTACCGCAAGGAATTAAACAAGATTCGGGTTTTACTTTAGTAAGTATATTGAACACACAACAATATCTCAAACAAGTATCAAAGACAACAATTTTATTTACAATTTACAACATTACTTAGAGAGAAATGTGACCGCACCTATCCACCCTGTGGGAATCTACCACAACAACACGACTACTGTCAATTATCCAATCTCAGTGCAATGCGCTACTCGTTTGGTGTGAAGCACCGATGGGTTCCGACCCCGCAACAGTCTAGGGTACTCTTCGTATCCGCTCCACCCCGCAACAGTGTAAGGTGGAGTAAGCCTACTAGAGCAATCCACACCGCAGCCCCCTTCAGGTCAGTCGTCCGGTACCCAAGTCCAAGACAACCGCGTTATCCGTAGACAGGACACCAGAGAGTGCACCACGAAGACGACCCGCAGGACGCGGTATTAACACGGAGGGACATCCACACAGTCGCCCCCTTTCGGTTGATGTCGCAGTATCAGAGGCTCAGGACAACGGTCGGGTTGTCGTCCACAGCTTTGACGCCGCTAGTCCCCCACAAAGGTGACCCGCAGGACACTATTGCATCTCAATGCAAAGTGGCGAAAAGTATGCTTCCGGCTCCACCCCGCAACAGTGTAAGGTGGAGTATAGCCTACAAGAGAGCGATCCACACAGTGGTCCTCTTCAGGTCAGTCTACCGGCCTCCAAGTCTAAAGGTGCCCATTCACTAGGGAACCCGGTTGGCCGACCCGGTTGGGTTCGCCGGATGTTGGCTAGTGTGTGGTTGGCGCCAACACCAACCCAACCAAGTTGGCCGGTTTTCCAGCGAGCTTGAAAACGCGGTTGGGTTCGTTGTTGGGTTCGTCAGTGAATGGGTAAGTTGGCCAACATAACAACCAACATCAGGGATAGTTACTACGGCTAATCACGGTATTTGAATCATTTGATGGAATATTGATATTAATTAGACATAAGTGATTAATTATCATCGAAGTAGATTAGCTACTTTGTCATTTTGATACGGTTATGAAAAAGAATGTCTGCGAGGAAATGACATTTTATTTGTGTCAGTGTATGTAATATAGGTACATGTGATACAGGATACCTAGATTCAATCGAAGGAATCAGAAATTTACAGTAGGTAGATACCTACTTGATTTCTTTTGTTCCTGCTACATTACAGTCGCGTTACAC
Organism: Anaspis maculata; assembly: GCA_949128115.1. Classification (NCBI taxonomy): domain Eukaryota; kingdom Metazoa; phylum Arthropoda; class Insecta; order Coleoptera; family Scraptiidae; genus Anaspis; species Anaspis maculata. The sequence continues at coordinate 57,554,913 of OX421967.1, read as the reverse complement.
CTCAAGGCGGCAAGATGCGGGGAGTGGGGCGGGGGCAAACGCAGGGCTCAATAATTCATCAAGAAATAATTTGTAGAGTTAGGAACCATATCCTTTTTGCAACACTGATAATTTCTCGCGTCTTGTGGATTCAGGATGAAAAGCTACGTATGAGAAAAGAGAAAACCCTCAAAAGTTCGCACTTCTACGCCTGATTTGTAATCTGTATTCAGATGCATTTTCACGTCGACGTGGGTAATTAGGTAGGTGCGTAGGTGAAGGTGGGTAGTTGGGTGGGGGTGGGTAGGTAGATACGTGAGTAGGTAGGTGGACACAGGGAGGCAGATAGGTAAGTAGGCAGACGCCGAAGTAGGTATACCTAACGGTCATAAACCGTTTTTGAACTTATTTCTGGTACCTACCTATAGGTGTACAGGACGTTTAAGAATTAACCGCCAAAATTCAAGGGTCGGTAGAGGATCTAAGAAGGTGAAGATTCACTCTGGGAACCAAATTTTTTGGGCATAATAATAATGATGCTGATGATAATCGGTATATTTCATGCGTTATACGATTTCGGTTTTTGACGTTTCCATCATAATTACTTGATAATCAAACTTCTTCCCATAAAAGTTTTGCGCTTCAAAATTTTCGCCAGAATTTTTTTCTGTATCGGTTTAGTGTGGGATGAAGTGCCGTGGGCGCTTGGGAGGTAGGAGAGTGGGGTCATTCGCCCACTTTCGCCCCCCTTGGCTATGCCACTGATCACCCCAGTACCTACAAGAAGTTTTTAGTTCCAGCTTTGGATGTTGAATTGGATTTGAACTGTTGACTTAATGCTAAAACCTACTCGTATATACAAAATTAGGAATAATATGAATTTCTACTACCTGCAGCGCGCAGACAAGATAATTTTGTTGCTTTTGTTTTTCCTTCTTTTGAAAAAAAAATGATGACATACAAAATTTCAAAACTCTTGAGGCCCCTGGCACTGTGATATCCGGGGCCGGGGCCCCTAAAGCCTAAAGTGAAAATAATTCGCAGGGATTCCGTGATACAGACACACCTCTATTGCCTGTGTGTAGGCGGGTAGGCCCCCAAACCTGTTGTCATGGGGCCCGCCAAGGTAATTTTAAAATGGAAAAAATAGAAAAACAATGTTTCTCACCCAAGTAATATGCGAAAAAAATGATCATCGAAGGAAAAAATTGAAATTTTTGGATTTTATCCCAATTTTTTGAGGTATTTTTTACAAACAATAGGAATTGGAGGCCCCATCAGATTATTGAGGCCCCGAGGCCCGGGGCGGACCGCCCCCACCGCCCCCCCCCCCTTAGTCCGCCACTGCCTTTTTTCGACTCATTTTTGAGTCGTTAGATCGATGTTGCGTTTCTTGAAGAAATACAATTTTGCGTGTCGACTTTTTTTACCCACTTTTGTTTTGTTCAATGGTTTGCTGTATGACACATAGCGCCAGTAATTTTCTTTTTGATCCGTTCATGACCTCGTCTTCATCAACTATCCAAAGAATTGCGCTCGCCAACCCAGTTCGCCAACACGGTTCGCCAGTGTGTGGGCAAAGCAATAAAACGCGTCAACCTGACAGCCAACACGGACCAACCGGGTTGGCCAACCGGGTTCCCTAGTGAATGGGCACCTTAAGACAACCGCGTTATCCGTAGACAGGACACCGGAGAGTGCACCACGAAGACGATCCGCAGGACGCGGTATTATCATGGAGGGACATCCACACAGCCGCCCCCTTCAGGTTGATGTCGCAGTATCAGAGGCTCAGGACAACGGTCAGGATGTCGTCCACAGCTTTGACGCCGCTAGTCCCCCACAAAGGTGACCCGCAGGACACTACTGCATCTCAATGCAAAGTGGCGAAATGTGCGATTCCGGCATCACCGCGTCAGTTGGCCGTCGTCGGCTTGGTTCGAACCACAGATGAGTTCGAACAAACTTCAAACCATAGACCTTCAAACTAGTTTGATACTGTCGTACAAATTGGTCGGCCGCGGCCCGTTAACTCGTCAAGCACCGTTCATGTATCCCCATTCCTCCCTAGATGCTGCCTTGCCGGTTGCGTACTTGCGACTGTCACAAACTGTGTGACATATTATGACTGATGCATTCTCTGTATAACGTCTTCACAAAGACATGTATACATGCGATCAAGTGGAATTGGATGAAGTGGCCGTACGCCACAACTTTATTTACGTTGGGTCGTTGGACGCGGTGCGGTGGCTTGGCCGCACGGCGCCCTTTCTTGGTCACCGTTGGGACCTTCTATTTACCGCGGGACGAGTGCGCTTGCTACCTATTTTATCTTGCGTTGCCTAGACGCTTTATCACATATGTTGTGATGTTTTGTCAATATTCATTGGCGGGTTGACCGCGCGCGGCAACAAGCGCGAATTGCGCGGCATAGCCGTTGACATATAGAGCGAAAACCGCGCGTTTTTCAAAATGAATTTCAATGAAATTTATTCGCCTCGGAAATTTCAATATTTTTCATTTCAAGGTGAAATATTTCAAGTGAAATATTTCAAGTGAAATATTTCACACTCACAATGCTAGTCTTAGCAAACATCTCTGTCCCATTTCCAAAACTCCGACCGTTTTTTCCCTCCAGCTTTCCTTATTTGACTGGCCCATCAAACTGGCCGCCCATTATGGTATTTTGGAAAGTTTACCTTGACCACGGCACAAGTGGGCTGGATTTAACATTTTTCTGGTCAAATTCTAAAATTCATAAACCGCAAAATCCGCTGGCGTTAAATCCTCCCCCCCCCCTCTATCAAATGATTGATAGGGGGGAGGGGGTTCAGGGAGTTGGAAAATAAAACAATTCAATGAAATTTGAAAATAATAACGCACTATACACAAATATAGTTGAAACAAATGAAGCCGATAAGTAGAATTAGTATATTATATACCAAGGTTGAGAAAGTATTATTATAGCTGAAGCGCCAGTTTAGATCCCGAAGCGCAGCTGAGGGATATAAGGCGCTGAAGCTATAATAATTTTCTCGACCGTGGTTTATATAGTATTTTTTTTACTACTAGAAAATCGCCTTCTTAGTTCAGGAACAGGTTAATAATGAAGTACTTCACGGCTAGTAGTGAAAAATAGTTATTTATGTACCATGGGCATAAAGTGCCACTTTTTTTCCCCGCTGTGCGAGGGGAAGGGGAAGCACAAGGGGAAAAAACGCACTTTAGCCCAAGGTGCATACAATGAATTTTGCACTGGCTAGTGCAAGACTGAACATTTCGAGTTATTGAGTCGTTGAAAAATTGTCATGGCAGCGCTGATTACTTGGTTGTACGTCGCACGATCTACCATGCGATCAACAAAATTCGGAATTAGGGTAGGCTGTGCCCCAAAAAAGCAGCTTGACATCCTGAAATTTAACCAGGTCATAGCCTACCAGATCGCATGGACGAGTGGCAGGTTACTTATCAGTCTTATCACCTATCTTGAACACGTAGCTGCCGGCGCCCCATCGCTTACTAGTAGTGGAGGTGGTACAACCGAAATAGGGAATATAAGTTGCAAATGATGATAAAGGCAAACCACTTTGCAGAGTTACAACTGAGACCTAAATAAACGATTTGACCCGCAGTGCTTTTCTTTTCGTCCCTTAGGATTTGAATAGCGCCCTTTTTTCAAAATGGCGGATTTTATCTAGGGGCAGAAGGTATCGAATAGCCTAGTGATGTCCAGCTTAGTAGAAATATATGGGGCTATGTCTCAATCGGTTTCTGGGACATCAAATACTATTTAAAAAAATGGTGGAACATTGTCATACACTGCAGGCAAATTTGGTGGAGGCGCCAAAAGGAATTTAGTACTGTCATAAGAAAATTGCTGTAACATTTTTATTTTTCAACCGATTTTAATACAAGACATCTCATTTTGTAGAAAAATTAATTCTTCTTGTTACCTTGTACCTTCCATTCAAGAAGACATTGAGGAATGTTAAAGAAAAAATTAAAAAATAATTTGAAAGAAAAAAGATTTTTTTATTTTTTTATTTTCATGAAAATTGCCTAATTTGTAGATTTTGATGTGCCCTTTCTAAATTTGCACTTTTCCGATTGCTATCTTTGCAGCACGCGCCGTCATATTGAATAAATGATGTCTGAAAAGAAGTTTTTGACAATATCTGAATTTTGGCCTTTGTGACATTAAAATGTTTATATACATATGAAAGCACGTTCAATCCTCCTCAGTTTGACACCTAAACCAGCTCTATGCGACCCGCGGTTCTTGAGCTAGACCTTCTGGAAGTATCAATTTTCGGTTCCAGAAGAATAAAAATCACCTCTTGGGGCTGTGCCAGGGCCACCAATGTTCATGATTTGTGATAAATGAAATCCGGTAGGCGCGGTCACTATTTAACACCGGAAATTGATACTTCCGGAAGCTCTAGCTCAAGAACCCCGAGTCGCACAGAAATGATTCAGGGGTCAAATCGTGGAGAATTGAATGTACTTTCATACGTATGTGAACATTTTATTCTTGCATGGACTAAAATTCAGATATTGTCAAAAACTTCTTTTCAGATATCATTTTTTCAAGATGGCGGTGCGCACTGAGAAGATATAAATCGGAAAAGTGCAAATTTAGAAAGGGCACATCAAAATCTACAAATGAGTCAATTTTTATGGAAATAAAAAAATTAAAAAAATCTTTTTTTTTCAATTTATTTTTCAATTTTTTTTTTACATTCCTCAATGTCTTTTTTCATGAAAGGTATAAGATAACAAGAAGAATTTACTTTTCTACAAAATTAAATGTCTTGTGTTAAAATCGGTTGAAAAATAAAAATGTTACAGCGATTTTTTTATGACCGTACTAAATTCATTTTGGCGCCTCCACCATATTTGCCTATGATAGATGTCAATGTTCCACCATTTTTTTAAATAGTGTTTGATGTCCCAGAAACCGATCGAGACATAGCTCCATATATTTTAACAAAGCTGGACATCACCAGGCTATTAGATACCTTCTGCCCCTAGATAAAATCCGCCATTTTGAAAAAGGGGCGCCATTCAAATCCTAAGGGACGAAAAAAAAGGCACTGCGGGTCAAATCGTTTATTTAAGTCCTAGTTACGAACCTGCAAAGTGGTTTGGCTTTATCATCATTTGCAACTTGTTTTTTCCTACCACGTCCACTATAGCATGAAACAGGTATTTATTGGTTTTGGTATGTAAGCGTGCTAATTTTGTTGTTCTTGTAGTCTTTCGTGTTCCCTACAAATTGAAGTCCATTTTTCATCGCATCAAGTAGTCACGTCAAAATAGAAGGTGACGTCTCCTCTGACGGATCAAGAGCGCTCGTTGCCATGACGACTTTTTTGCCCAAGGGCTAAAAAGAGTCACTTTAGGCTCTGTTTTGAGGTCGTAAAATAACGCATTTAATATAGGTAGTGCAAAATAGTATATTATATACCAAGGTTGAGAAAGTATTATTATAGCTGAAGCGCCAGTTTAGATCCCGAAGCGCAGCTAAGGGATATAAGGCGCTGAAGCTATTATAATTTTCTCAACCGTGGTTTATATAGTATTTTTCTTACTACTAGAAAACCGCCATTCTAATTCAGGGAGAGGTTAATAATGATGCACTTCACGGCTAGTAGTGAAAAAAACCATTTATTTATATGTACCTATGTATAATATGTAAATTAATTAATATGATAATAATATAATAATATAATAATGAAGAATTGAAGAAAAACAAGTCAAACTTAACAACATGTCACTGTCATCCTCTGATGATGATGATGAATATCTACCGACAAAATACCCCAGCAGTGGTAAATTTGCTGAGAGGATGGCCACATGGATTGTGTCTGAACTGGATAAAGAAGAATCTGGACCATCGAACATGACTGAAAACACTGTGAATGGGACACAAACCGATTGTGACATATGTGGCAAAACTTTGAAAAATGAGGCCGGACGGAGAATACATGTTTCAAGAATGCATAAAATAGAACAAGATGCTGCCAAAGATAACAGCAAGAGCAAAATCCAAGATTTTTCAAGTAAATTAGTCGAGTTTCGGAAACATGTCAAAATTTTGAAAAGAATCCCGAAAGGAGCCAGAATGGTCGTTGGAAATAAGCTGGCCACATTGATGGATCATTGTTGCTCGCAAAACGATGTTCAGTCTTGGCAGAACTTGTTGTCTTTTCCCTATATCGCCCTGAGAGTTCCATCTGAAAAGTCCAAAAATCTGACACGTTCAATCAAGAAAAACGTCAGCCTGGAGGAAGTACTGTTCGATAAACCCTCAGCCAAGCCCCGAAAACAAAATAAAGAAACGACAGACAGAATCCAGCTTTGTAGGAGAGTGGAATCTAAAGTATGCGAAGGTGACATTCGAGGAGCAGCGAATTTATTATCTTCAACAGACACTCTGGCAGCAGCAGATGAAGAGACTTATCAACAATTATTAGAGAAGCATCCATCACCTTCAAGGTTATTGAACTTACATGATCCACCAAAGCCTGAAGAACATTACTTGACGGTTTCTGAACTTGAAGTTAAGAAAGCTGTTTATAACTTTCCGAATGGTTCTGCAGCGGGCATTGATGGGATCCGCCCTCAACATTTAAAAGACCTTATTGCAAAATCGAATGGAAGTGCTGCAGAGGCGCTCATGTCATCTCTAACAAGACTATGTAATGTCATGTTGTCAGGAACTGTCAATCAAGATATTCTGGAAATAATCTATGGAGCAACATTATGCGCCCTAAACAAAAAGTCAGGAGGAATTCGCCCGATAGCTGTAGGGAGCACCTACCGACGTCTTACTTCGAAATTGGCATGCAAATCTGTACATCAGGAAATGGGATCTTACTTCAACCCAAGACAACTCGGATTTGGTACAAAGGGAGGATGCGAAGCAGTCGTACATGCAGTTCGTACATACACTAAAAAAACAATTAGCAAAAGGAAGGTAATTTTGAAGATTGATTTTCGAAATGCATTCAATTGTGTTGAGAGGGATGTCATGCTAGCTGAGATCAGGGATAAAGTGCCCTCAATTTATGCTTTTCTTCATCAATGTTATGCAATGCCTACATTACTTTTCTTTGGAGAGCGAAAAATATCTTCTCAAGTCGGGGCCCAACAAGGCGATCCAGCTGGGTGTTTGGCATTTGGTCTTGTTTTGCATCCTGTGATTGAACTTTTATCATCTGAGTTAAATCTCTGGTATCTCGATGATGGTACGTTGGGAGGTACACCAGAGGGTGTAAGAGAGAAGTAATCGAGAGAAGTAAGGCTCTTGGATTGCAGTTGAACCCTTCGAAGTGCGAGTTATTTTTTTGTGGAGACATGGACCAATCAGTTATCAAAAGTTTTAACATGATCTGCCCAGGAATCAAAATTTTGACAGATAGAAAATTATGTCTCCTCGGAGCAGCAATCACTGATGAATCATTCAATGAATCCTTAGAAACAAAATTTAAAGAAGTACTTACTTTATTTGAACGACTAAAAGATCTGAAAAGTCACATGGCATATTATTTACTACGCAATTGTTTCGCTATACCCAAATTGAACTATATGCTGAGAACCACACCAGCTTGGAAAATGACAAATGAAATCAAAGCCATGGATTCCAAAATGAAGAACACTTTAGAGGGTATCATTAACATTCGTTTGACTGAACAACAATGGAGCATCGCATCTTTACCCATCAAACATGGCGGCATTGGAATTCGCAAAATCACGGATATTGGACTACCGGCCTTCCTTGCATCCATAAACAGCGTATCAAATCTCGTCCAAGCAATGTTACCTGATTCACAGGGCTTGTTTGATACTGCGTTTTATACGGAAGCATTAGAAGAATGGAAACTGCAATATGAAGAAACTCCTCCAGAAGCTGTTATCTACAGACAGCATGCTTGGGATATGTATGCTTGCGAAAAAATATCCAAGTCAATAAAAAGCGACAGCGACTACACACATGTGCTTCGACAAGCGGCTCTCAGAAAAGAATCAAGCGCATGGCTAAACGTATTACCATCTCGTAATCTTGGAACGATTTTAGACAACAACACGTTCAGAATCTCAATATCAATAGGTACGTCTAGGTTTACACATGTGTAAATCACACAAATGTTTATGTGGAAACATAGTGGATGAGAAAGGGATACATGGCTTATGTTGTCAAAAGAGTGCTGGTAGACAGTCTAGACACTTTATTTTAAACGACATCATAAAAAGAGCTCTCGCATCGGCAAAGATGCCAGCAATCCTGGAGCCAACAGGTATTGTCAGAGAAGACCACAAAAGACCCGACGGAATGACTTCAGTCCCTTGGCGAAACGGACGGCACCTAGTTTGGGATGCCACTTGTAGCGACACCTTGGCAGCGTCTAACATGGCAGCAGCAATAAAGGAAACTGGGACAGTAGCTGAAAACGCAGCAAACCGGAAGCGGTCAAAATACAAAACAATTATTGAAGACAATTACATCTTTGTCCCTTTCGCTGTTGAGACCCTAGGCCCTTGGTGCCAAGAGGCTATAAATTTTGTATACGAACTGGGGAAACTTACAGCAGATGCCACCGGAGAAGACAGATCGAGGTGCTATATAACCCAAAGGATCAGCCTAGCTATACAAAAGGGAAATGCAGCATGCGTAATGGGTACCATTCCACCTTCCCTACCCTTACATGAAATTTTTTACCTTTTATAACATATTTTATATACTTACCTATACAAAAAAAAGATTTATAGTTTTAAACATATGAAAAATGTAAAATGTTGTAATTGAAATGACTGTATTTATTGACAGAATCGTACCATGGATGGTGCATGCTTCTTTAGCTCCGTATCTGCATACGAGCGGCAGGGGAGGAGAACGGAGCTAAGAAGTTAGGTGGTTGTCTATGGTGCGTTCGGTGATTTCTCCTTGCAATAGGTGGCGCCAAATGCCCGATAGTATAGAAGAGCCAAAGTTTTAGGGAGTCGGGTAGATAACGATAGGTGTGCTCAGTAATTCCAACGAGTGGATTTCCTCTACACAATTTACGCGACTTGACTGATTTTGATTTGCCGGAATATATTTTCGTTACATAAGTTGTTACGGTTAGGTACCCAGCTACCTACCCGTTCGGCGTTCATGTTACGCTTTTGTTCAACGCATGCATACAAATAAATTTTGCTATATAGCTACTTATTTATTCATTACTACTATATTTCTAGCGTACTGTAAACGTTCGAATTTTCGCGAATTTTGCATAGCCATCCATCACTTATACGCATAATTATTAAATGCCTCGCACGTAGGTACGAATTCACCTCCACATAGTTTTTTATTTCGAGCACAAGAACAAACAAATAAAATATCAGAGCTGACAAACGACACAGATGAGAATATGCCAAATTTTGAGAATGGTCGGTTGGATTTTTCTTTTAAAGATTTTCATCCACCTATTTGATTCCCGGCTTCCCAAATCTCCCGACTGGATTGAGCTAAACCTAATCTTACAATTACCTCGACATCGACAATACTATTAAACCAGATTTAAACTTTGTCCATTTTGTGAGAAACAGAGACCAACAGAGTTTTTCAAATTCGCCCATGCATATGCATGATATGCTACCGAATTTTGAAACGATCGAAGGCTGGTAGGTATGTTTTCGAGCAATGAATTGCCGCTGCACATGAGGCGCAAGCAGGTAGGTATTTACCCAATATTTGTTAAACTATCTGAAAAATGAAATTCAAAGCACTTGTGAATGTAAAAGTGTTCCACAAAAAGGTAAGTATGTCTAGATTATCTAGCAGGCATGGGTACCTTCTGTTCTCTCATATATGTTCCCGCCGCGCCGTCAGTAATCTCCCCAAAATCTAAAGGGGGTCGGTGAAATCTGAATCCTATAGTTGCGTCTACGGACCGCTACAGCACTGCCGCCCCGTTATGCATGGACTGTTTATTTTGTGTAGGTAGTCGAAAACAAAAACTGACCACGATTGGAAATGAAAAAGAGTCAAAGTGGTTTTTTAAAGTGGTAATCTTTCAGAAAACGTGTTTGGGTCCGAAACCTCCAGAATAGACTCACTATTTGCGAATAATTTTGAACATTTCCAACTTTTTAACCCTGTACGGGCATAAGAAGCCGACTATTATATATACTGGTGTTAGCTTTTCGAAAGTTCTTTTCTATCAATTCCAAGAAAATCGTCCAGATTTTGTCGTCAGTTGAACGGCCCACAAAAAGCAACGACATTGGTCGCATTTTTTTTGTCAAATTTGACCAACAAACCGCTTCGTCTTTCAACCAAGCCGATCTGATTTTTTCGGGCAAATTGACCACGATTGGAAATGAAAAAAAGTCAAAGTTGTTTTTTTGAGGTGGTAATCTTCCAGAAGACGTGTTTGAATCCGAAACCTTCAGAATAGACTCACTATTTGCGAGTAATTTTTAAAATTTCCAACTTCTTAACACTGTACGGGCTTAAGAAGCCGACAATTATAAACTGGTGTTTGCTTTTCGAAAGTTCTTTTCTATCCAATCCATGAAAATCGTCCAGATTTTGTCGTCAGTTGATCTGCCCACGAAACGCAACGACATTGGTCGCTTTTTTTTTTCGTCAACTTGGACCAACAAACCGCTTCGTCTTTCAACCAAGCCGAACTGACTTTTTCGGGCAAATTGACCACGTTTGGAAATGAAAAAAAGTCAAAGTTGTTTTTTTGAGGTGGTAATCTTTCAGAATACGAGTTTGAGTCCGAAACCTTCAGAATAGACTCACTATTTGCGAGTAATTTTTAAAATTTCCAACTTCTTAACCCTGTACGGGGTTAAGAAGCCGACAATTATAAACTGGTGTTTGCTTTTCGAAAGTTCTTTTCTATCCAATCCATGAAAATCGTCCAGATTTTGTCGTCAGTTGATCTGCCCACGAAACGCAACGACATTGGTCGCTTTTTTTTTCGTCAACTTGGACCAACAAACCGCTTCGTCTTTCAACCAAGCCGAACTGACTTTTTCGGGCAAATTGACCACGTTTGGAAATGAAAAAAAGTCAAAGTTGTTTTTTTGAGGTGGTAATCTTTCAGAATACGAGTTTGAGTCCGAAACCTTCAGAATAGACTCACTATTTGCGAGTAATTTTTAAAATTTCCAACTTCTTAACCCTGTACGGGGTTAAGAAGCCGACAATTATAAACTGGTGTTTGCTTTTCGAAAGTTCTTTTCTATCCAATCCATGAAAATCGTCCAGATTTTGTCGTCAGTTGATCTGCCCACGAAACGCAACGACATTGGTCGCTTTTTTTTTCGTCAACTTGGACCAACAAACCGCTTCGTCTTTCAACCAAGCCGAACTGACTTTTTCGGGCAAATTGACCACGTTTGGAAATGAAAAAAAGTCAAAGTTGTTTTTTTGAGGTGGTAATCTTTCAGAATACGAGTTTGAGTCCGAAACCTTCAGAATAGACTCACTATTTGCGTGTAATTTTCAAAATTTCCAACTTCTTAACCCTGTACGGGCTTAAGAAGCCGACTATTATATAAACTGGTGTTAGCTTTTCGAAAGTTCTTTTCTATCCAATCCATGAAAATCGTCCAGATTTTGTCGTCAGTTGATCTGTCCACGAAACGCAACGACATTGGTCGCTTTTTTTTTCGTCAACTTGGACCAACAAACCGCTTCGTCTTTCAACCAAGCCGAACTGACTTTTTCGGGCAAATTGACCACGTTTGGAAATGAAAAAAAGTCAAAGTTGTTTTTTTGAGGTGGTAATCTTCTAGAACACGTCTTTGAGTCCGAAACCTTCAGAATAGACTCACTATTTGCAAATAATTATTAACATTTCCAAATTCTTAACCCTTTACGGGCTTAAGAAGCCGACTATTATATAAACTGGTGTTAGCTTTTCGAAAGTTCTTTTCTATCCAATCCAAGAAAATCGTCCAGATTTTGTCGTCAGTTGAACTGCCCACGAAACGCAACGACATTGGTCGCTTTTGTTTTTCGTCAACTTGGACCAACAAACCGCTTCGTCTTTCAACCAAGCCAAACTGACTTTTTCAGGCAAATTGACCAAGTTTGGAAATGAAAAAAAGTCAAAGTTGTTTTTTTGAGGTGGTAATCTTCCAGAAGACGTGTTTGAATCCGAAACCTTCAGAATAGACTCACTATTTGCGAGTAATTTTTAAAATTTCCAACTTCTTAACACTGTACGGGCTTAAGAAGCCGACAATTATAAACTGGTGTTTGCTTTTCGAAAGTTCTTTTCTATCCAATCCATGAAAATCGTCCAGATTTTGTCGTCAGTTGATCTGCCCACGAAACGCAACGACATTGGTCGCTTTTTTTTTTCGTCAACTTGGACCAACAAACCGCTTCGTCTTTCAACCAAGCCGAACTGACTTTTTCGGGCAAATTGACCACGTTTGGAAATGAAAAAAAGTCAAAGTTGTTTTTTTGAGGTGGTAATCTTTCAGAATACGTGTTTGAGTCCGAAACCTTCAGATTAGACTCACTGTTTGCGAGTAATTTTTAAAATTTCCAAATTCTTAACCCTGTACGGGCTTAAGAAGCCGACTATTATAAACTGGTGTTAGCTTTTCGGAAGTTCTTTTCTATCCAATCCATGAAAATCGTCCAGATTTTGTCGTCAGTTGAACTGCCCACGAAACGCAACGACATTGGTCGCTTTTTTTTTCGTCAACTTGGACCAACAAACCGCTTCGTCTTTCAACCAAGCCGAACTGACTTTTTCGGGCAAATTGACCACGTTTGGAAATGAAAAAAAGTCAAAGTTGTTTTTTTGAGGTGGTAATCTTTCAGAATACGTGTTTGGGTCCGAAACCTCCAGAATAGACTCACTATTTGCGAATAATTTTGAACATTTCCAACTTTTTAACCCTCTACGGGCTTAAGAAGCCGACTATTATATAAACTGGTGTTAGCTTTTCGAAAGTTCTTTTCTATCCAATCCAAGAAAATCGTGTACGGGCTTAAGAAATGACCTTTCTACAAACTGGTGTCAGTTTTCGGGACTTCTGGCCTATCCAATCCAAGAAAATTGTTCAGTTTTTGTCGTCAGTTGAACTGCCTACGAAACACATCGACATTGGTCGCTTTTTTTTTCGTCAACTTCGACCAACAAACCGCTTCGTCTTTCAACCAAACCGAACTGACTTTTTCAGTCAATTTGACCTCGATTGGAAATGAAAAAAAGACGAAAGAAAGAGAAAGTTGTTTTTTTGAGGTGGTTATCCTCCAAAAGACGTGTTTGGGTCCGAAACCTTTAGAATAGACTCACTATTTGCGAATAATTTTCAAAATTTCCAAAATTTCCAATTTTTTGGTGTTTGGTTTTTGGGCCAATTGATCACGATTGGAAATGAAAGAAAGTCGAAGTTGTTTTTTTCAGGTGATTATCTTCCAGAAGACGTGTTTGGGTCCGAAACCTTCAGAATAGACTCACTATTTGCGAATAATTTTCAAAATTTCCAACTTCTTAATCCCGTAGGTACGGACTTAAGAAGACGACTTGTCCACAGACTGGTGTCAGATTTTCGGGAGTTCTTTCCGATCCAATCCAAGAAAATCGTTCAGATTTTGTCGTCAGTTGAACTGCCCACGAAAAACATTGACATTGGTCGCATTTTTTTTTTTCGTCAACTTTCACCAACAAACCGCTCCGTCTTTCAACCAAGTCGAACTGACTTTTTCGGGCAAATTGGTCACGATTGGAAATGAAAAAAGTCAAAGTTGTTTTTTAGGTGGTAATATTTCAGAAGACGTGTTTGGGTTCGAAGCCTTCAGAATAGACTCACTATTTGCGAGTATTTTTCAAAATTTTCAATTTCTTGCTGACCGTTTAACTGGTTTGACCAGATATTGACTGGTTAACCATAACTGGTTTTGTAACTAGTCAAAAATTTCGTAAACGATTAACTGGTTAGTTGAATTTTTTCTGACTGCACTACTCTTACTACTTAGCCCTGGGTTGCATCAAACCTCAATTAAATTCAGTTCGCTACTAAATTCTAATTGAGGCTTGTGAGGCTTGTCATTGGCCAATTTGCATATTCATGAATGAAAATGGGAGGAGCTTCATGCGTTGTTAATTATGAACTAAATCTAATTGAGGGTGATTGATTAATTGAGACCAAGGGTCAGTCTCTTAAGTAAGTTTAAGCACGATTTCATTTGGATTTGTCATTACTCCAATTCAAGGTAGATACCCTGGTGATGAAATATACGAAATAAATTTCAAACCTCCCTTTCTTCCCTCCCTCAACTCAAAATACTGAAACGGCTAGGCTGTAAGTGTAAATGTGTAAATGTGGCACGGGCCAGTACGGGCCTAAATGATTATGTTCTTAGGATCGTGTGGGATCTAGAGAGACCTGAATCTGGTTACCCAGAGAGTGACGAAAGCCAAGTCATTGAGCAAGAGGGTATAGAGAGAGAGAAAGCTAGAGCACTAGGGTATTTGCACGTCAGGGTGTGGTGCCATTGCTTGTTACTAAACCACCCTGCGTCACAGTCAAAATGCATGACATGAGCTGTCAATATTTTTGTTTAGGTTAAGTCGACTGTTTTATCTTTCAACACAGATTTTTTCACTAAATTTAACAGAAACTCTTAAAAACTGTTCGAGTCATGTATATTGTGTTCCATACATAGCAGATGCTTTCGATCACCGTATTTCAAGTACTGCTGGCATTTCGTCGAACGTAGGTTTCATCATCCAACTCATTCCGTCGAACGCAAATTCCGTTGATCGTTGAATGCAGTAACCGTCGACGTGGTGACCCCATCGTGAAGATAGATTTGTAATTGTCGTAAGCGCAGTAGGTATATTATGTATTCCAGTAGGTACTGGCCCCGAACAGCTGGAAAACCCAAAAAGTACAATTATAGAAGTCCATCAATTTTGCAAGATTCTATACCTGATGGTTTCTTCGGCAAGGAAAACATCACATCCTCCCGACTCTTGTACTGCTCCACGGTGCACCTTTTTCATTTTGGCATTTTTAGCCCGGATTTCGGCAATTTCGGCATGCAAAATAATGACAATTCAAATTTGTAAACAAATCGGGGAAATGACAAATGTCAATAGCAACCACGCCCACCGCAGCTAACTCTGTTTTAAATTTTGACGAGGCCAGGAAATGCCGAGATAAAAGTTGTTTTTTTTGAGGTGGTAATCTTCCAGAACACGTGTTTGAGTCCGAAACCTTCAGAATAGACTCACTATTTGCGAGTAATTTTTAAAATTTCCAACTTCTTAACCCTGTACGGGCTTAAGAAGCCGACTATTATAAACTGGTGTTAGCTTTTCGAAAGTTCTTTTCTATCCAATCCATGAAAATCGTCCAGATTTTGTCGTCAGTTGAACAGCCCACGAAACGCAACGACATTGGTCGCTTTTTTTTTTTCGTCAACTTGGACCAACAAACCGCTTCGTCTTTCAACCAAGCCGAACTGACTTTTTCGGGCAAATTGACCACGTTTAGAAATGAAAAAAAGTCAAAGTTGTTTTTTTGAGGTGATAATCTTTCAGAAAACGTGTTTGGGTCCAAAACCTCCAGAATAGACTCACTATTTGCGAATAATTTTGAACATTTCCAACTTCTTAACCCTGTACGGGCATAAGAAGCCGACTATTATATATACTGGTGTTAGCTTTTCGAAAGTTCTTTTCTATCCAATCCATGAAAATCGTCCAGATTTTGTCGTCAGTTGAACTGCCCACGAAACGCAACGACATTGGTCGCTTTTTTTTTTTCGTCAACTTGGACCAACAAACCGCTTCGTCTTTCAACCAAGCCGAACTGACTTTTTCGGGCAAATTGACCACGTTTGGAAATGAAAAAAAGTCAAAGTTGTTTTTTTGAGGTGGTAATCTTTCAGAATACGTGTTTGGGTCCGAAACCTCCAGAATAGACTCACTATTTGCGAATAATTTTGAACATTTCCAACTTTTTAACCCTGTACGGGCTCAAGAAGCCGACTATTATATACTGGTGTTAGCTTTTCGAAAGTTCTTTTCTATCAATTCCAAGAAAATCGTCAAGATTTTGTCTTCAGTTGAACGGCCCACAAAAAGCAACGACATTGGTCGCATTTTTTCCGTCAAATTTGACCAACAAACCGCTTCGTCTTTCAACCAAGCCGATCTGTTTTTTTCGGGCAAATTGACCATGATTGGAAATGAAAAAAAGTCAAAGTTGTTTTTTTGAGGTGGTAATCTTCTAGAACACGTCTTTGAGTCCGAAACCTTCAGAATAGACTCACTATTTGCAAATAATTATTAACATTTCCAAATTCTTAACCCTTTACGGGCTTAAGAAGCCGACTATTATATAAACTGGTGTTAGCTTTTCGAAAGTTCTTTTCTATCCAATCCAAGAAAATCGTCCAGATTTTGTCGTCAGTTGAACTGCCCACGAAACGCAACGACATTGGTCGCTTTTTTTTTCGTCAACTTGGACCAACAAACCGCTTCGTCTTTCAACTAAGCCGAACTGACTTTTTCAGGCAAATTGACCACGTTTGGAAATGAAAAAAAGTCAAAGTTGTTTTTTTGAGGTGGTAATCTTTCAGAATACGAGTTTGAGTCCGAAACCTTCAGAATAGACTCACTATTTGCGAGTAATTTTCAAAATTTCCAACTTCTTAACCCTGTACGGGCTTAAGAAGCCGACTATTATATAAACTGGTGTTAGCTTTTCGAAAGTTCTTTTCTATCCAATCCATGAAAATCGTCCAGATTTTGTCGTCAGTTGATCTGCCCACGAAACGCAACGACATTGGTCGCTTTTTTTTTCGTCAACTTGGACCAACAAACCGCTTCGTCTTTCAACCAAGCCGAACTGACTTTTTCGGGCAAATTGACCACGTTTGGAAATGAAAAAAAGTCAAAGTTGTTTTTTTGAGGTGGTAATCTTCTAGAACACGTCTTTGAGTCCGAAACCTTCAGAATAGACTCACTATTTGCAAATAATTATTAACATTTCCAAATTCTTAACCCTTTACGGGCTTAAGAAGCCGACTATTATATAAACTGGTGTTAGCTTTTCGAAAGTTCTTTTCTATCCAATCCAAGATAATCGTCCAAATTTTGTCGTCAGTTGAACTGCCCACGAAACGCAACGACATTGGTCGCTTTTTTTTTCGTCAACTTGGACCAACAAACCGCTTCGTCTTTCAACCAAGCCAAACTGACTTTTTCAGGCAAATTGACCAAGTTTGGAAATGAAAAAAAGTCAAAGTTGTTTTTTTGAGGTGGTAATCTTCCAGAAGACGTGTTTGAATCCGAAACCTTCAGAATAGACTCACTATTTGCAAATAATTATTAACATTTCCAAATTCTTAACCCTTTACAAGCTTAAGAAGCCGACTATTATATAAACTGGTGTTAGCTTTTCGAAACTTCTTTTCTATCCAATCCAAGAAAATCGTCCAAATTTTGTCGTCAGTTGAACTGCCCACGAAACGCAACGACATTGGTCGCTTTTTTTTTCGTCAACTTGGACCAACAAACCGCTTCGTCTTTCAATTAAGCCGAACTGACTTTTTCGGCCAAATTGACCACGTTTGGAAATGAAAAAAAGTCAAAGTTGTTTTTTTGAGGTGGTAATCTTCCAGAATACGTGTTTGGGTCCGAAACCTCCAGAATAGACTCACTATTTGCGAATAATTTTGAACATTTCCAACTTTTTAACCCTGTACGGGCTTAAGAAGCCGACTATTATATAAACTGGTGTTAGCTTTTCGAAAGTTCTTTTCTATCCAATCCAAGAAAATCGTCCAGATTTTGTCGTCAGTTGAACTGCCCACGAAACGCAACGACATTGGTCGCTTTTTTTTTTCGTCAACTTGGACCAACAAACCGCTTCGTCTTTCAACCAAGCCGAACTGACTTTTTCAGGCAAATTGACCACGTTTGGAAATGAAAAAAAGTCAAAGTTGTCTCTATGAGGTGGTAATCTTTCAGAAGACGTGTTTGGGTCCAAAACATCCAGAATAGACTCACTATTTGCGAATAATTTTGAACATTTCCAACTTCTTAACCCTGTACGGGCATAAGAAGCCGACTATTATTTAAACTGGTGTTAGCTTTTTGAAAGTTCGTTTCTATCAATTCCAAGAAAATCGTCCAGATTTTGTCGTCAGTTGAACGGCCCACAAAAAGCAACGACATTGGTCGCATTTTTCCCGTCAAATTTGACCGACAAACCGCTTCGACTTTCAGTCAAGCCGAACTATCTGTTTCTGGCAAATTGACCACGTTTCGAATTGAAAAAAAGTCATAGTTGTTTTTTTGAGGTGGTAATCTTCCAGGAGACGGGTTTGAGTCCAAAACCTTCAGAATAGAGTCACTATTTGCAAGTAATTTTCAAAATTTCCAACTTCTTAACCCCTGGAGAAGCCGAATTAAACTGGTGTTAGCTTTTCGAAAGTTTCTTTCTATCCAATCCAAGAAAATCGTTTAGAATTCGTCGTCAGTTGTACTGCCCACGAAACGCAAACACATTGGTCACATTTATTTCCGTCAACTTTGACCAACAAACCGCTTCGTCTTTCAACCAAGCCGAACTGATTTTTTCGGGCAAATTGACCACGATTGGAAATGAAAAAAGTCGAAGTTGTTTTTTTGAGGTGGTAATCTTCCAGAAGACGTGTTTGAGTCCGAAACCTTCAGAATAGACTCACTATTTGCGAGAAATTTTAAAAATTTCCAACTTCTTAACCCTGTACGGACTTAAGAAGCCGACATTTCCATAAACTGGTGTTAGCTTTTCGAGAGTTCTTTTCTATCCAATCCATGAAAATCGTCCAGATTTTGTCGTCAGTTGAACGGCCCACAAAAAGCAACGACATTGGTCGCATTTTTTCCGTCAAATTTGACCAACAAACCGCTTCGTCTTTCAACCAAGCCGATCTGATTTTTTCGGGCAAATTGACCACGATTGGAAATGAAAAAAGTCGAAGTTGTTTTTTTGAGGTGGTAATCTTCCAGAAGACGTGTTTGAGTCCGAAACCTTCAGAATAGACTCACTATTTGCGAGAAATTTTAAAAATTTCCAACTTCTCAACCCTGTACGGGCTCAAGAAGCCGACTATTATATACTGGTGTTAGCTTTTCGAAAGTTCTTTTCTATCAATTCCAAGAAAATCGTCCAGATTTTGTCTTCAGTTGAACGGCCCACAAAAAGCAACGACATTGGTCGCATTTTTTCCGTCAAATTTGACCAACAAACCGCTTCGTCTTTCAACCAAGCCGATCTGTTTTTTTCGGGCAAATTGACCATGATTGGAAATGAAAAAAAGTCAAAGTTGTTTTTTTGAGGTGGTAATCTTCTAGAACACGTCTTTGAGTCCGAAACCTTCAGAATAGACTCACTATTTGCAAATAATTATTAACATTTCCAAATTCTTAACCCTTTACGGGCTTAAGAAGCCGACTATTATATAAACTGGTGTTAGCTTTTCGAATATTCTTTTCTATCCAATCCAAGAAAATCGTCCAGATTTTGTCGTCAGTTGAACTGCCCACGAAACGCAACGACATTGGTCGCTTTTTTTTTCGTCAACTTGGACCAACAAACCGCTTCGTCTTTCAACCAAGCCGAACTGACTTTTTCAGGCAAATTGACCACGTTTGGAAATGAAAAAAAGTCAAAGTTGTTTTTTTGAGGTGGTAATCTTTCAGAAGACGTGTTTACGTCCAAAACCTCCAGAATAGACTCACTATTTGCGAGTAATTTTTAAAATTTCCAACTTCTCAACCCTGTACGGGCTCAAGAAGCCGACTATTATATACTGGTGTTAGCTTTTCGAAAGTTCTTTTCTATCAATTCCAAGAAAATCGTCCAGATTTTGTCTTCAGTTGAACGGCCCACAAAAAGCAACGACATTGGTCGCATTTTTTCCGTCAAATTTGACCAACAAACCGCTTCGTCTTTCAACCAAGCCGATCTGTTTTTTTCGGGCAAATTGACCATGATTGGAAATGAAAAAAAGTCAAAGTTGTTTTTTTGAGGTGGTAATCTTCTAGAACACGTCTTTGAGTCCGAAACCTTCAGAATAGACTCACTATTTGCAAATAATTATTAACATTTCCAAATTCTTAACCCTTTACGGGCTTAAGAAGCCGACTATTATATAAACTGGTGTTAGCTTTTCGAAAGTTCTTTTCTATCCAATCCAAGAAAATCGTCCAGATTTTGTCGTCAGTTGAACTGCCCACGAAACGCAACGACATTGGTCGCTTTTTTTTTTAGTCAACTTGGACCAACAAACCGCTTCGTCTTTCAACCAAGCCAAACTGACTTTTTCAGGCAAATTGACCACGTTTAGAAATGAAAAAAAGTCAAAGTTGTTTTTTTGAGGTGATAATCTTTCAGAAAACGTGTTTGGGTCCAAAACCTCCAGAATAGACTCACTATTTGCGAATAATTTTGAACATTTCCAACTTCTTAACCCTGTACGGGCATAAGAAGCCGACTATTATATATACTGGTGTTAGCTTTTCGAAAGTTCTTTTCTATCCAATCCATGAAAATCGTCCAGATTTTGTCGTCAGTTGAACTGCCCACGAAACGCAACGACATTGGTCGCTTTTTTTTTTAGTCAACTTGGACCAACAAACCGCTTCGTCTTTCAACCAAGCCGAACTGACTTTTTCGGGCAAATTGACCACATTTGGAAATGAAAAAAAGTCAAACTTGTTTTTTTGAGGTGGTAATCTTTCAGAATACGTGTTTGGGTCCGAAACCTCCAGAATAGACTCACTATTTGCGAATAATTGTGAACATTTCCAACTTTTTAACCCTCTACGGGCTTAAGAAGCCGACTATTATATAAACTGGTGTTAGCTTTTCGAAAGTTCTTTTCTATCCAATCCAAGAAAATCGTGTACGGGCTTAAGAAATGACCTTTCTACAAACTGGTGTCCGTTTTCGGGACTTCTGGCCTATCCAATCCAAGAAAATTGTTCAGTTTTTGTCGTCAGTTGAACTGCCTACGAAACACATCGACATTGGTCGCTTTTTTTTTTCGTCAACTTTGACCAACAAACCGCTTCGTCTTTCAACCAAACCGAACTGACTTTTTCGGTCATTTTGACCTCGATTGGAAATGAAAAAAAGACGAAAGAAAGAGAAAGTTGTTTTTTTGAGGTGGTTATCCTCCAAAAGACGTGTTTGGGTCCGAAACCTTCAGAATAGACTCACTATTTGCGAATAATTTTCAAAATTTCCAAAATTTCCAATTTTTTGGTGTTTGGTTTTTGGGCCAATTGATCACGATTGGAAATGAAAAAAAGTCGAAGTTGTTTTTTTCAGGTGATTATCTTCCAGAAGACGTGTTTGGGTCCGAAACCTTCAGAATAGACTCACTATTTGCGAATAATTTTCAAAATTTCCAACTTCTTAATCCCGTAGGTACGGACTTAAGAAGACGACTTGTCCACAGACTGGTGTCAGATTTTCGGGAGTTCTTTCCTATCCAATCCAAGAAAATCGTTCAGATTTTGTCGTCAGTTGAACTGCCCACGAAAAACATCGACATTGGTCGCATTTTTTTTTTCGTCAACTTTCACCAGCAAACCGCTTCGTCTTTCAACCAAGTCGAACTGACTTTTTCGGGCAAATTGGTCACGATTGGAAATGAAAAAAGTCAAAGTTGTTTTTTAGGTGGTAATATTTCAGAAGACGTGTTTGGGTTCGAAGCCTTCAGAATAGACTCACTATTTGCGAGTAATTTTCAAAATTTTCAATTTCTTGCTGACCGTTTAACCGGTTTGACCAGATATTGACTGGTTAACCATAACTGGTTTTGTAACTAGTCAAAAATTTCGTAAACGATTAACTGGTTAGTTGAATTTTTTCTGACTGCACTACTCTTACTACTTAGCCCTGGGTTGCATCAAACCTCAATTAAATTTAGTTCGCTACTTAATTTTAATTGAGGCTTGTGAGGCTTGTCATTGGCCAATTTGCATATTCATGAATGAAAATGGGAGGAGCTTCATGCGTTGTTAATTATGAACTAAATCTAATTGAGGGTGATTGATTAATTGAGACCAAGGGTCAGTCTCTTAAGTAAGTTTAAGCACGATTTCATTTGGATTTGTCATTACTCCAATTCAAGGTAGATACCCTGGTGATGAAATATACGAATTAAATTTCAAACCTCCCTTTCTTCCCTCCCTCAACTCAAAATACTGAAACGGCTAGGCTGTAAGTGTAAATGTGTAAATGTGGCACGGGCCAGTACGGGCCTAAATGATTATGTTCTTAGGATCGTGTGGGATCATTCTTTTAGCGCCATCTATCAGAACACTCCTTAACTTTTAGCCAAGTTACCAGATTAATAATAATGATAATAATTTCTCATAGGCCAGTACAGTATGCGGGGCTAAGGTGCCTCTTAACATTGACTTACGACGGTGTATGTACGGGGTGACTCGGGTCTAAAGAAGCATAATTACACTGAAATACAGGGCTAAAGAAGACTTTATAATCGTTCTTGTGATACATAATAATAATAATAATAATCATATAATAATGGGCATAAAATAACAAGTCTAAAAGCCGACTCCCCCTTCTTACCGCCATTTTTTGGGGGAAGCCGGTTTTGTTGGGGACCGGGCCGGAGGGTGTGTGCGTCCTGCGAAGAAAAAAAAATCAGACTGATTGTTTATATACCAAAGAAAGCTATATTTGTGTTATCCCTTTCTAAATTGCCAAATAGTAATAATAATAACATTAATAATAATAATAATAATAATAATAATAATAATAATAATAATAATAATAATAATAGTAATAATAATAATAATAATGATAATAATAATAATAACATTTTCCAACTTTTTTTCCAATTTCCCGGGAATTTTTCAGTTGAAAATGTAGAACCGGCCTGGGTTTTCGAGACCCCCGACTTGAATGATGGAGTTCAAAGTGAAGCCTTAATTGACGATTTTTACAATATAAGATGATTTGGAATGAGATTCGAGGTATTTACGGAAAATTCGAATTTTCCTGACAAACCTTCCAATTATTCATGTAAATTATTTTCAATCTTTTTCTCTTATTCCAACTTTCGGGGTGACACAACCGATTTTTTTAGTGAACGACGATGACAATAGGTGCTTTCCTTTTACAACCTGAACTAAGTATTCTGACCTAAGTTGTTAGTGGTATCTCACTTTCGCGCATGTGATTTATCGCTTTCTCTCTCTAACTTAGATCAGATCAGTGAGTTTTGTTTTGGTATATGTACATATGTATTCCAGACATGACCAAAGATATCTTGGATATCGTGACATTCATGAAAGAACCTACCAACCAATTTTTGACACCAATGTAAAAAAAAATAGAAAGAGAATGGAGTATTATACTAAAATTTTTTTTTATTGAAATGGAAACTACATTAAAAAATAATTGACCCGTGTTTTTTGATTCAGTCAAAAACCGTATCGTTTGGGCGCAATAAATAAATAACATCAACTAGTTCTGACGTCACAGCGAGTCACCGCCTATACTGCCTGTGTAAATGACGTCAGAAATAGGCAGAATATAGGAATTTCGTTTATTTATTGCGGCCAAACGATACGATTTTTGGCTAAATAAAAA
Organism: Anaspis maculata; assembly: GCA_949128115.1. Lineage (NCBI taxonomy): Eukaryota > Metazoa > Arthropoda > Insecta > Coleoptera > Scraptiidae > Anaspis > Anaspis maculata. The sequence continues at coordinate 57,531,282 of OX421967.1, read as the reverse complement.
AATACGGGTCAGTTTTTTTTCAATATAGTTTCTGATTCCATCGAAAAAAAAAATTTTATTTTTTATTTTTTGGATTTGTTGGAAATTACTCCGCGTGGAGTTGAAATAATAAAAAAATCATATCATCAAAAATTGGCTTCTCACCAAGGGCCGGTGGCGGCGTCCCTGCTGGTGGCGGTGTTCCTGCTGGTGGCGGCGTCACCGCCGGTGGCGGCGTCACCGCCGGTGGCGGCGTCCCCGGAGATGCCGGTGGTGCTGGCGGTGGCGCTGTGGAGAAATAAAACGATGTGAGCGAGAACGAAGTATAATATGAATACGACTGAAGAAAGTATAAACAATAAAGTACAAATAAGGGCCTGTATTCATATCCCCCTTTTAGTTTGAAAGCGGTTCTAAAGATGCGCCTCTAAAGTTTGGGAATCCCCCACAGAGCCCCGAACCGTAATTTTTTTTCCCCTCTCGTCCGACTCGCCGACGTGAACACGTATACTACATGCGCTCCGTCGCGAAGCCAAAAATTCATAGAGAACCGCTGCATACAGAACTGCTAGAAGTATACCCAAAAGCTGAAGTCCTGTACAAGACTCCAGTGAAACCAATCTGGAATAAGTGGTCATTGTCACTTTGTCATTATTTTCGTGTATTTTAGGAAATTCGTATAATAAACAGACGACACTGCCAAGCGAGATAAGGCTAATCGCTTACGAGGGGACGACCCGGGCGGTTTTTCTTTACGCTCGCTATTTATTGCACGTCAAAGAAATAATAAATACCGAATGAAAACAATAAAAGGAACACCGGAGGAAAGCGAAGGATACTCATTAGACGAAAATAATTCTTTATTGAAGAATTATTTAACATGAAGACATAACATAAGACCGGATTTTAGGCTGTTAAAAAGTGGAAATTAGGACACATGTTTAGGCAAATAAAAGCTTTATTCTAGGACGCTTCAGGCCGTAACGACTAAAATGGGCAAAATAGGCCGAAAACATTTTTCGTATGTAAAAAAACAAATTATTGATTTTTTAGTATTGTCTCCCTGAAATAGTCATTTTGCCGACTGTTTTGAGTCCACTAAACACGAGTTTTTGCAAACTGTATCTGAAAGATTATCTCATGGTGTTGCATTGTTGATTTAGCAGTTCAGTTGTTGTAGTTACATTGTTACGGAATAGGCAACTTCACTATGGCCGATATAGAAGACACAAATTGGTGTTTGGAAAGCTCATGCTAAAAAATTATGTATGCGACAAGTACGCAAAATGCTTCGGCGGCTCATTCGCTTTTAGGGATAACGCGGATTTATCCGCTAAGGATTCATTTTGCGTACTTGTTACATAAATTACCGATTGGTTTCGAAATAAATAAAAGTGACATACAGTATGGATCAAATAAAACAATGTGAATCATTTCAACCCTCGTTTCAACCGTAACATAGGAAAAACCTATTGTAGGCTGTTGAAAAAGCACTTTTAGGACACAAAATCCGAGTTTTGATAATTTCAGGCAAATTAGACTTCAATCAAAGAGATGTGAAAGGCTATTTCTTTCAACATAACTATAAATTTCAAAGCTGAGTGCAAATGACCAGAACAAAAAACCGTAAGCCATTTTGCGTAGAATCCTGTCCCTGCGTCAAGGCTAGATCTCAAGCCGTTGAAAAGTGGAGATTGAAATGTTATGTTCACTTAGTTTAGGTGAATAAAAGCTGTTCTCTACGTAACAGCCTAAAATAGGCCGTAACGACCTAAATTAGGCAATATAGGCCCAATAGTACGTATGAATCTTGGTGTTATTATAGTTGGGAGTTACCATGTCTGTAAAAGTTTGGCCACCCTTTCAAATTTGTTCTTTGAGACCCTTAGAGACATTTAAGAAGGGTGGCCAAAGTGAGTCTCTGGGAAGTTTCCTGCAGGACACCGGAAACAAGATGGCGGCTCAAAAATATCGGAAAGAATTATAACTTGGCTTTTAGTTGACCTACGAATGAAATTTCGACGGTTATTTATGTCCACCCTTTTGTTGAAAAACATAGGTAATTAAAAAAAAAATGTAGGGTAACAGCACCAGTAAATGAGGGAAGTTTTTCCCAATATTTTGTAACTTTTTTCTCGACTGCACTGACTGCGCCTAAGATAATGTATATAATTGTTTTTTAGGGCCTTTGGAGGTAATTCGGACAGGTGGCCAAACTGAGCCACCGGGAAGTTTAACACAAGGCCCCGAAGACAAAATGGCCGACAAAAATATCGAAATTAATTAATATAATTCGGCTTATATTTTATATTTGACCTACAAATAAAATGGAAACGATTGCATCAGTATTTTACCTTTCGTTGATGAACATAATAATTACTTGAAACTCTTAATGTAGGGTAACAGCACCAGTAGTAAATGATCAAATTCTAAAAAAAATCGAGTTTTTTGCAATGTACTGACTAAACCTAGTGTATCTCTGTCCTGCTTAGGGCCAAAGTGAGTCTCGGGGAAGTTCCCTGCAGAATCCCGAAAACAAGATGGCGGTCAAAACTATCGGATTATAGTTAAGTCGGCTTATATTCGACCTACGAATAAAATTTAAACGATTATCCATTAAACGATATATACTAATCGCAATTTGTCTGATTATTTATTGTTTCATCTCTTGATTATGAATAAAGGTAATTTCAAAATCTGCATCTAGAGTAACAGCACCAGTAAATGATCGCATTCCGCATTTTTTCTCAATACTTGGAGCGTACTTCCTTCTTCCCTCGGAAATGACCGCATGCATGCATGCATAAAAAATGTCGGGATTGGAAATAACAATAACTAGACTATCGGCTTATACGCCATGTACACAGAATTATGAAATTCCACAAGTCAGATATTTCTTGTCATAAGTGAACAAGAATGAAATAATTATTATAATCAGCTACAAGTGAACAAAATCTTAAACCAAATAACGAATGATTGGAACTAAACTAAACGCTCGTTTTATAGCACGAGGGGATCAAGACAGACATCATTATCATTATCATAATCATCAAGTTCTCATATCCAAGACTAGTTGCATGCGTACCTCCATTCCTTCCTATCCTGTGCTAACCTACGTATTCCCCTGAAGGTCAAATATCAAGTATCCTACATCCCCAATTGCTTGTCTAGATGCAGTGATCTAACCTGGGTCTACCTCTGTTCCTCTTCATTCCCCCCGCCTGAAGTACATCTTGAACTAGTCCTTTGTGTCCCAAAAGGTATCCTACTATTCCATTATTTCTTTTCTTCACTGTTTTTCAAATATTTCTTTTTTCTTACTTTTTCCAGTACTTACTAATGCATTTTCTAGTTCTTTTTGTCCCCCATATAATTTTCCCATCGCAAGTAGTATCCCTTCCACCTGTCTGCCTTTTCTTCATTTTCGCTCAAAATATCTTCCGCCTCGTTTCTGATGTCAGTGTTACTTGGCTCGATATCCCTAAAATAAGTCAGTTTTCCCTACTTCTCACTCATCTTCCCACTTCTTCACACATCTCCTCAATCCATTGTTTTTTTGGCTTTCCTGCACTTTCGAATTATTTCAGACATCGTGACAATATCTATTCATAGATTTATTCATTACCTCATTCATTACTGAAGAGATACAGCAATCCGTGGATGCAGTGGCTAATAGCTGTATCCATTTTAGAGTCGAAAGGACCCGAGCTACTCTGATTCAAATTGCTCAAAAAAAAATTGCAAAAAAACTCGACTTTTTTTTAGAAATTTATCATTCACTACCTACTGGTGCTGTTACCCTACATTGAGAGTTTTAAGTAATTATCATGTTCATCAACAAAAGGTAAAACATTGATGATCGTTCCCATTTCATTTGTAGGTCGAATATAAAATATTAGCCGATTTATAATATATAATTTCGATATTTTTGTCGCCCATCTTGTCTTCGGGGCCTTGTGTTAAACTTTCCGGTAACTCACTTTGGCCACCTGTCTAAATTATTGTCTAGATTGCCTTCAAAGACCTTAAAAAACAATTGTACATTACATAAGGTGCAGTCAGTGCAGTCGAGAAAAAAACGTTGCAAAATATTGGGAAAAAATGAAGTCACCTCATTCACTGGTGCTGTTACCCTATATTATTTTTTTTTATTATCTATGCTTCTCAACCAAAGGGTGAACATAAATATAACTCTTGAAATTTCATTCGTAGGTCAACTAAAGGCCGAGTTATAATTGTTTCCGATATTTTTGAGCCGCCATCTTCTTTCCGGTGTCCTGCAGAAAACTTTCCAGAGACTCACTTTGGCCACCCTTCTTAAATGTCTTTAAGGGTCTCAAAGAACAAATTTAAAAGGGTGGCCAAACTTTTACAGGCATGGTAACTCCCAACTATGGATTCATACGTACTACAATACATTTCCAAATGAATTGAAGTGAATAAATTATATTAGGGTTGAAATCAATTTACTTCCATATAGTTCGGATGTTAAGAGGAAAGACCCTGCATTTTGAGGTAGAGCGAAGCCCCTTTGCATGTGTGATGCTTGGACCCCCCCCAGATTCATAATCATCGGTAGCCACCGGCAAAAATAGTGCAGGCACTGTATACAGAGTGAAGCAGAAAAAAAATTAAGAAAATTTGTATTTCGTGAACCAAAACGGATAAAGTCGCGTGAAACACCATATCTGTTCCAAATTTTGCGCTTATTAAGATAAAGGAATCCGTTTCTGATTACCTTGTGCCATTTTCGAAATATCGGGAAAAGAAAAAAAAAAGAAAGCTGAAAATTACCTTTCCATAAATGGCTGAAAATTCAAGATATAGAGATGCGATTTGGTTTGTATGCCCTGAGTGATGTTTCGAGTGAAATTCGAGGAGTAGCCACCTGTAAAATCACTGCGGGCGCTGTTACAGGGTGAAGCAGAGAAAATTGCAGATAAATCGTATTTCATTAATCAAAACGAATGGAGTCACGCGAACCACCAAATTATGTTCTAAATTTTGCTTTTGACAAGATGTGAGCAATAGTTTTTGAAAATCTCATTCATTTTTTGAAAAATCATCACAAGGTTTTTTTTTTGAACTTTTTATGGATGACTGAAAACTAGGCTGAAAACCCAAGATATAGACGTTCAATTTGGTGGGTATGTCGATACTGATGTTCTTAGTGAAACGCGATTGATAGCCACCGGCGCCATTACTGCAGGCGCTGTATACAGGGTGAAGCAGAGAAAATTAAAAAAAAATCATATTACGTGAACCGAAATGAATAAAGTCGCGTGAGCCGCCTTATGTGTTCTAAATTCTGCTCTTGAAATGATGTGGGCAGTAGTTACAGGGTTAAGCAGAAAAAAATTTGAAAAATCGTACCTAGTAGTTCGACAGGGATGAAGTCGTGTGAACCACCATAATATTTTCCTGATTCTGCAATTGTTATTATGCAAAAAACCACTTGAGATACCCTGTTCCGTTTTGAAAGAATCGCGATCAAAATTGTATTATTGATTTTCTTCCAGTGATTGTATTGGCAGAAAGTTGAAGCTGTAAAGATGTCATTCGTCACGCACTTATGTCAAAAAGTATATTCCAAGTGAACTGCAACAGGTGGCCACCGGTGTCAGAAATGTGGGGGCTATATACAGGATACAGCAGAAAAAAAGAGATAAAGTTATACCTCATGGTGAGTCGCGACCCGAAACCAATAAAGTCGCGTGAAGCACTATAGGTATACCGTCCGTTTTTTATTTTAGGCCCCAGTCCGTAGCATCTTTATTATGAATTTCACACCCGATATATTATACAGGGTGTCCCAGAAATGGCGCATAAACTCTCCAGTACGTTGTAGCGGACCTTCCAGGGAACTCTAGAAAAATAGTAAAAAAATTCCTCCTTGACCACTCTTCGAGATATAAGACTTTGAATTTGAAAACTCAACTTCTTTATTTCTGTGATTTATTCAAAACCACAATATTTATCTCATGGGGACAAAGCTCTTTTATCATTTTCTGGTGAAATAATCCTCAACAACTTTTGATTATCGGCTACAGCCAATTTTGAATTTTGCAAATTTTCAATCAAATTACCCAGAAAATGGATCTGGCATCATCGGTGAAAAACAAATGAGTAGGTATACCTACAATCTGACATTGAATAAATGAAAAATCGAATAAAGTCAATTTCTGACAATAAGATCAGTCAGTGTCATTTTGCATCATTCCTGCCTCGTTTTCACTTTTCCGCGAATAATGTATGCGGCTAGCGAATACACTGATATGTTACTGATTTTGGGCGAACGTCGCGGCAATCACTTTCAGGCGGAACGCAATATTTACCCCCAGCAATACCCTCAAAGAAAGCATCCCGATCATATGTGATTATGAGAACAGAAGACAGAGCCAGAGAACCGGACAGGTAGCATCAGTATTATTACAAGCAGATCGCGGCTGTCCTCGTCATGTGAGGGTACCTGATGCCTGATGGTGAAGAGGACGTTTTTGAACTGCTCCAGAATCAACCAAATCGAAAGGCTCACAAAGTTCCACCGGAACAGAACAAGTTAAATAAGTGAAAAAGGTGTGCCGTTTTTTGTAAGTGAATTTCTTTCTGAGACAGCCTCAGAAACACCTAAAGAAATATGGGAGAAATGCAGTTTTACAAGTTTATTCCCTGAATGCGCGAAAGTTGTTGATATTACGAAGAGGTGCGATCGGTAGGTAGCTATCAAAGCCAGTAGCTGTGTCAATAGGCATCAGTATCAGTACCTACAAGGAAATGTCTAAATTGGCCTTAACAATGACCGTTTCTATGATGACCATGTTTATATTGGAACAATTGTATTCTTACCTAGCGGTACGTATGTAGGTGAACACGTGCAGTCGTGCACGTTTGCCAAATCGGCCGTTCAGTTTTTTGGCGATAACTTAATAAATAAAAGCCAAAGAATTTTTCTACTATTTTTCCCCGACTCTATGATGAGTTCCCAGCAACGTACTGGAGAGTTTATGCGCCATTTCTGGGACACCCTGTATATTTTTGAAATCAGAAAAACAAGATCTATCTAGTGATGATATGTCAAATTATTTTTGACAGATGTCATTTTTTGACAAATGACAGAATAGTACTTGTGGTACATCATTTTAAAGCCTATTAAATTCTGAGGAGAACTGTGTTTTTATTTTTAAAATAGGGTGTCTTTTACAGCTTCTAGGGGTCTTTCAATAGGAAAAAATGTCAATTTCAGAAATAGCCACTCAATAAGTAATAGGTATTTTTAAAATTAACTAATGGTGATGATCCTATTTTTCAATTGTCCAAATTATTGGGGAACTTTATAAACACCTTATCTTCCGGGTAGGCTCATAAAAACTCGAGGGGGGTCATTTCTGGCAAGCTCGGATGTCATCGCGTTGGGCCGGTGGTAGTTCTAATTCACTGATCGTCGAATCTTTCATTCAAGGAACAAGGAGGCGGTCATTCAAGCCATTTCTTTAGGACATTTTTTGTTTCATTGTGATTAAGTAATCATTATTATCATTAGTTTACATTGAAAATAGGTACCTGCTTTACCTATTTACTTATTATGTATTTCTGAAATTCAACATTTTTTTCCTATTGAAAGACCCCTAGAAGCTGTAAAAGACACCCTATCACAAAAATAAAAACACAGTTCTCCTCAGAATTTTATGGGCTTTAAAATGATGTATCACAAGTAATATTCTGTTTTTTGTCAAAAAACGACATCAGTCAAAAATAATTTGACATATCATCAGTCGAAAGATCTTGTTTTTGTGATTTCAAAAATATATAATATATTGAGTGTGAAACCCATAATAAAGATGCTACGGGCTGGGGCCTAAAATAAAAAACGGACGGTATATTCCTTTTTTTAAATTATTAAGATGCAAAACACTGTTTCAGGATGTCTGGTCCCGTTTTTAAATAGGTACTACAGCTATTGCGCATAGATTTTTTTCTATGAGAATGGTTTCTTCATGAATGCAAATGGTGAAAAATTCCAAGATATGTGGTTATTATAAATCTATAGAGGAATATAATTTGATATGTAGGTACTGTCAGGAGCACTGTATCACACACAACAATTTTATGAAATTGATGACTTCTTTCTTCTCAATGCTCAAGGTTTTGACATCTTTGTGAGCTTTTTCCTCTTGTTTTTGTTCTTTTTCAACAGTCTGCATAAGAAATTTCTTGTTTTTGAGGCTCATGAGTGGCCACAATTACAAAATTTCAACGCAAAATTACAATAAATACACGAATGAACTGTTTGCAACCAAAATCGAGGCAAAGTAATGCCTCACACATTGTTTAGGCCATAAGAAGAGATTGATGGTCAAGATTTGAAGATGAAAGTATTCAATGAACAAACAAGCATGGTATTTGTTTGAGCATATTGTAACAAAGCAAACTAGATGTTTTTCATTGGATGAATCTCCATTTAGTCCAAAATTCAATGCTTTGATTTCAGTAAAAATTATGCATTTCTGCAAAGCAACAGTCGAAGATCTCTCTACCGCAAAGCTATGCACTGATGAGTGCGCCTCTTTACGCTTGTCTTTACATTACATTTTCTCCTTCGCTCCGATTACATTAGACCACCTCTGTGCAAAAATTCGTCAAAACCGAAAAACGCGTTTGGAAGTTATGGACATTTAAAAAAGTGGTCCCAAACTTTTGCTCAGAAGTGTATAATATTTTACAATTACAACACAACCTTTGATATATCTACAAGGTATCACACAATTTTGTTTGTTGATGCGATGCGACACCTTATTGTGTAGTCGAATGGACCTTTTCAGAAAAGAGAGACAGATGCGTGCGCGTTCGTAACGCGCAGCTGGTGGTGTCTAGCTATAACGGCGTCTAATATCTCCAAGGTAAACTCCGTTCGTTATGAAGTGCGCGGCACTACACTGCGGTCATGTGGGGGTTGTGACGTAAATCGTGCGAGAGAGACCGTCTTTATTGAAAAGGTCCATTGCAATCGGTATAGTTTCAGAATACAAATATACGAGGTGTCTGGTGTTTATTCGCGGAAACTTTGGCAGTCGATATAGAGCATAAAAAAATAAGCAGACTTTTCTCCTACCACCCCGTTCAAAAACGAACAATAACCTCGACAATAATCATAGCAATAACGGAGATATAGCCCTTCAAAGTTCAAATTGAAAAATCGTTTTTTTCGCATATTTTTGAACTGTTCAACTGATTTTGCTCACAATTGAACCAAAGTTTACTAAAATGAGTCTCTGTTGAACAATAATAATAATAGTAATAATGCATTCTCTCAAACATTCTCAAAGGTGCGGCGAAGATAGTGGATACCTTTCCCACTTTTCCCCTATTTTTATTCCCCCCATTATTTTCAGGGATCGTTCCCATTTTTTAATTCCACGTTCAATTTAGTAAATAACGTTACTCCTGCAAAATTTTGATTAGAGGCTTCGTTTCTAAGATATTTGGGTTTGAAACCTCAGAAAACATCTCAAAATCTCCACTTTCAATGAGCCCAAAAAATTTTTCCCCCGAAAACTTCTTGTTTCTTAGAAAAAATGGTGGTTTATCAACTTATGAATTCTAGAAAGCCTATTTCAGCTGAGAAATTATGAGATTTTTTTTATTTTATTTTTTAGACCGTTGAAAGGGCTGTTTTGAGATATTTTCCAAAGCTTCAAACCCAAATGTCTTGGAAACAAAGACTCTAATCACAATTTTGCAGAAGTAACTTCCTTTTCCAAACTTAACGTAGAATCAAAAAATTGGAACGATTTTTGAAAATAATCAATCAATCAATCAATCATCATTTATTAGCTCTTAGAAAAGAAGTAAACATGTTACAATGAGCATCGTCACAATAAATAATAAATAAACAACAACAATAACAAATAAATATGAATAGGCACACTAAGATTATCACAAACAATAGGTACAACAATTTGGACACAAACACAAAACCAATCCTAAGCAGAAGAGTGGCATCAACTATAATTCCTCGTCGCTAAGGTACTCCTCAACTGAATAAAATGGACGCTCAAGAAGCAGCCCCTTCACAGCCGCTCTGAATTTACCGTTGCTGGCAATAGCCCTAAACCGCTCAGGAAGCTTATTATACAGCTTCACGGGTACTATCTTGTGACTCCTCTCCGTCAGCGAGAGCCGATGGTAAGGCTAAATCAAAGGGTGGGCAGTACCTCTTAAACTGTATTTAGAAAAGGTCTCTCTCTCATAAGTGAAGAATAAATGTTTATTTGAATGGACACGGGCTACACAAGCAAGAATGTACTCAGCAATGACGGTCAAAATACGCAAATCGCGAAACAAACCACGGCAGGACTCACGGGGTGGGGTGGACGTCATAATGCGCAAAATACGCTTCTGGAGTCTTAGAACGTCTCCGATTCCCGCGCAATTACCCCAAAGCAGAAGGCCGTAGCTGAGAATAGAGTGCACGCGTGCATGGTAGTACAGCCTCAACGCCGCCAAATCAACCCTTCTGCGGAGCTGGGACAAGACAAAGCAAGATGAAGAGAGCCTGGCTAGGAGATGGTCGACCTGCACCCGCCAGGTAATACGCGAGTCAAGGCGAAGTCCTAGGAACTTCACCGATTGAACCTGGGGCAAGCTTCGCCCCTCCATTCTCACGAGCAGGCTGCCGCCACAGCCCCGCAAAGAGAACAACATCAGGCCAGTCTTAGCGGCATTGAGGTGCAGATCGTTGATCCCACAGTAAGCCACCATATCAGAGACAGCCGCAGCCGACTTACGGCTCAGCTCCCCCAACTCAAGAGAGTCCACCGCCACAGTGGTGGCCGCACGCGGATAAAATAGAACCGCTCGAAAAGAAAACCGTTTCCTACACTTTCCAAAAGCGTGCCGCGGTTAAGCCAGACATAATATCATTAGAAAAGAGTTCCAGCTTGTCATTCCTTCTAAAATTTTCAAAAACGGTGTTTGGTAAAATTGAAAAAATTGCTGCTGAACAGGCAGGTAAAAATTATCCACTTCTTAGCGGGCAATATCTTCAAAAATGCTGTTATTGAAATTTCAACACCATAAATGGGTTCAGTGGGTACAACTTAGTAGAAAACAGGCAAAATACATGTTGCTCCATCGTTATCTTGTGTGGAAAAACAATCAAATGTGATTTATCTGCCCCGCACAAAGAAATCTTTTTTTTCAACAGTAAGACTGGCACAGAGATGATGACAAATGCTTCCAATGTATGCGTAAGAGTTGTACGTTTGCATTTAGGCAAATAAAATGGAAAAGTACGGGGGTTTAACAGGTCTTTTTGCACCTTCAAGACATCTTTTACCTTTGGACAGATGTGGAGGAATCAGCACAACTCGTTTTTGGGCGGAAACTCAGTGGTAGATACCTACTGACCTTACGAAGAGTTTGACACCATAAAAGCTTTGGTCGGAATTTTTTCTATCCAGAATGACCTACCGCCTGGCCTATTGGAAATAGCTCAGCAGACGAGAGTAAAAGGCCCTTTCATAAATTTTGGAGAAAACAGACAACACAGCTATGGGCCTGTAATTACAAATCTTGGATCGATCCTTCTTTTTCGGAACTGGAATAACTTTGGACAGTTTCAACCGGTCTGGAAATCGACCCTCGGAAAAAGGAGAATTTATTAGCTCAACAAGAGGTGGACAGATGTAGTCGATAACGTGTTAGTATATTGGAAATAGAGAAAAATAGGTGCTTTGCTGGAATTAATGCAAACAAAAACGATTTTTTCACCATGGCAAGCTTACAGTCCCTTCTTCAACATATCAAAAGTCCTCAACTCTGGGACTGCTACAAATCAGTATACAGGGTGAAAGTTTATTATTTTGCTTTACTTTCTTTTTTTCTTGAAAAACTGATGACCGAAAAAAACGGTTTCAGGCTAGTTTGATAGGCCATAGTCTTCCAATAAACATATAAAAAATATACCATCCAGCAACTACTGCGTATCAAGTTACAGGGTGAATACTATTTTTCATCTTCAATTTTTTTTCTTGGTGGAACTGATCTGGATTGAATCTGATTCCAGTTCTTTTGCAAACTTATAATGTCATACTGAACATATATAAAGGAGACATCTCTGCATCTGCTGCTTTTCAATTTACAGGGTGAAAAGTTATTTTTACGTTTCAATTTTTTTCTTGATGAAATCGGCTCACACAACAATAGCGACTGGTTTTTCTGTAAATTTGAGGTTTCTAGTCAAACATATCAAAATAATACATTTCTGCTACAGCTACGTTTTTATTTACAAATTTAAATGTTTGGTTGCGTTCCAAGATTTTTTTGAATTTTTGATGCAATTTACCCGAATATACCCAAACATTTAAATTTGTAAAAAAAAACGTAGCTGTAGCAGAAATGTATTATTTTGATATGTTTGACTAGAGACTTCAAGTTTACAGAAGAATCAGTCGAAATTGATGTGTGAGTCAATTTCACCAAGAAAAAAATTGAAACGTGAAAAAAAACTTTTCACCCTGTAAATTGAGAAGCAGCAGTTGCAGAAATGTATCCTTTTTATATGTTCAGTATGACATTATAAGCTTGCAAAAGAAGTGGAACCGGCTCCAATCTAGGTCAGTTTTACTACGAAAAAAAATTGAATATGAAAAATAGTTTTCACCCTGTAACTTGATACACAGCAGTTGCTGAGTGATATATTTTTTATATGTTTATTGGAAGACTATGGCCTATCAAACTAGCCTAAAACCGTTTTCTTCAGTCATTAGTTTTTTGGAAAAGAAAGAAAATAAAGAAAAATAATAACTTTTCACCCTGTATACTAATTTGTAGCAGGCTCAGAGTTGAGGACTATTGATATGTTGAAGAGGGAACTAAGAGCTAGCCATGGTAAAAAAATCGTTTTTGTTTGAAATAATTCCAGCAGATATTCTATTTCCAATATACTATGTAGTAGGTAATAGTGAACAAGGAATCCCGTTAAAGCCTGCGGAGTTTTTCTTAGAGATATCACGAATAATCTGTCGCAACTCGGCCTCATCTATTGGAAACAAAAACATTGAACTATGAACTGGGCCACCTTCAGCGAGAAGGGCCGTGCTTCCTCTAGACTTTGCGGTGAACTGCCTGACTGAATCAACGAAATGATCGTTAAATTCATCAGCAGCGGCCTTCAAATCGTTTATTTTATTTCCCTTGTCGTTGAATAAAATGTCAGGTATTGATTTTATATTGTTCACCGTATTTTCATTAATTATCTGCCACGCAGCCCTAGAATAATTGGAGGCGCCAGCAAATTTTAAACTATGATAGTTTTTTTGGGCCAAACAGACGGCGTCTCGATAAGCCTTTTTCATCACTAGATACCGCTCGTACAGGTCAGGGTCGTTAGTAAACTTGTACGCTTTATAAATTTTACGAAGAAAAGAGCTTTGGTGAACTATAAACTTGGTAACCCATGGCTTGCCAACGTGTTTCCTACCCACACTCTTACGTGAAGTTAAGGGAAAAGAGTCACTGACAGCACCCGAAAAAACCTCAAGAAATGAGTCAAACTTTTCGCTGCTGTTCAAAGGCGACCCCAAAAACGCCCAGTCCTGAAAAGAGATAGTTTCCCTAAACCTTTCAATGTTTGCCGCACTTTTAAAATTTCGATATTTTACAGAAGAGTCGAGGTTATCAGCACTAGGACACTCAAAGAGAGTATACGTTACTTTCTGCATAAAATGATCAGATATGTCGGTGTGAACACTACCACATTCTAAATTATCATATTTATCTACATTAGAAAATATGTTATCTATTGTTGACTTGGAAGCACTTTGGACGCGAGTATAATCAGTTATACATTTTTTAAAATTGAACGCAAGAAAAAGATTACAAACGTCATTTGCAACCCTATCAGATGGATCGGAAAAATTTACGTTGAAATCGCCACAGAAAAAAGTCTTTCTATTATGAGTGATTCGTTGAATCAAAGATTGGAGCATCTCAGTAAACACAGCGATTTCGGAGCCAGGAGATCTGTATAAAGCGATTATACACAATTTAGTGCCGCACACGGTAATATTAGTCATAGGGAACTCAAATGTAGATCCAATCGGCCGCATATCAGTACAAATTTCGGTTTCAAAGGAAACATCGTTTCGTACAAACACCGCAACTCCACCTCCCCTGGAACTACTTCTGGAGAAGGAAGCTGCAAGCACGTTAAGAGTCCAGGTGAATAAGATGTATTTCTTTAGCATCACACCATGTCTCAGAGATACAAACGACATGAGGGAATCCAATCGTGTGAAGCAAGAGACTCAGCTCATGAGATTTATGACGGAGGCTCCTGATGTTGAGATGACAAATGTCTATCAAACGTTTAGTCTCTATGATCGGATCGGCACCAGCGGCGGCCGCGGAGACTTCCCCTGACGGTGAAAAAATCGAGTCACCCGCGCGCCAGACGGCCAGACATCAGGCTGCATCGCTTTATTCAAGTTTTCCAAGTCAATTGTAACCTTGAAAGAGGTGTATGGTCCAGGGTTAGCTGAAGTCACTACCTCACACGCCACCTCAGGCACAACAGGCTGGAGCATGGCGATGACATCACGCTCCACTGTACCTGGTATCAGCCTTGTTACAACGAGGTAGGCTTTTCTCGGAGCAGCTTTCAGCCGGGTACTCGAGTTAGTCCCAACCAGATCAGGCTGCCCCGGCTTCTGCCTCCTTTTCTGTGGCATCTTCTTAGGTGCTGTCTTGCTCCCATCAACCGGTCGGACAGCCCCAGGAAACACTATACGAGGCGCAGCAGCCCCCCGATCGTCTGCTGACGTCGACGATAAACTAGAGGGAAGGTCATCGTCGCGTGTCCGAGCCCGCGTAACCGATAAAGGCCCAGCGGGCCGCTCCTCGGAAACGCCGGCCGCCACATTCTGTTTCTTCTCCGTAGCGGTAGATTTCTTCTTCTGTTTTGAGTTCTGAAGGCCGTCCGAACTTTTTAAGTTCAATGCCCGTGTCGTCTTATCAGGTTGTTTTTCAGCCTGACGTGCTTCTTGCGAACGGTTTCGAACAGATAAAGAGTTTGACCTTGTCGCGTAATTCGGCAATTATTGCGTCTTTCAGGCTAATTACATGGTGAACAATTCTGAGATCGACCACTCTGCCCTTGTCACTGGCAACACTCACGGTCTCCCAAAAGTCCGCGTCCTCCACTTCAGCACCACCATCACTCACCAAAGGTGGTGGCTGTACCACAATTTCGGCGTCTTCTTCGCTTTCGCAACAAATGATGCCATGTCGACGAACTTCATGCTTCTGTAGGCTCTGGAACAGCTTGGATGGTAAACAGCACCACAGAGTAAACACTTAAAACCATTAATTGGGGTTTTCTTGCATTTTCTGCATGCAGCAGAAACATCAACATGCTGGCTCGGCGCCATCTTGTCAGGGGAGTAAAAATAAGGGAGAAGGAGGAGGGTATCCCTTATTATCTTTGCCCCTAAAAACGCTTGGGAAAATGCGTTATTATTGTTCAATAGAGACTTGTTTTAGTAAACTTTGATCTAAAATTGAACAAAATCGGTTAAACGGTTCAAAAGCTATCGAGAAAAAACTAAGTATTTTTTTTATTTCAACTTTGAAGGGCTATATCTCCGTTACTGTTCGTTTTTGACCAAGAAATCATCATCAAACTCACAAGAATCCCTTGATTTCATACTGCACTAAACTCCTAAACTGTTTTTTATTCGACTAGAAAACTCCTCAAATTTGGTTGAAATCGTTTCTCAGGGAAATGATTTTGTCATAAAACTCGAATATAAGTCTAGGACTATCAAAAAAAAAAAGGGTCAAATTTCAGAACATTTTTAGACAAATAAACGTAAGTTTAAGTCAGTACCGTGTAGTGCGGACGTTAACGGTCGATTTCAGGTCGAACCTTGCTTTTCATTCTGCTGGGATGAAACTTTGCATGTGATGAGTACCTACATACCATCAGGTCACTTTTGAGAAGTGGTGCCCGGTTGGGACCCGTGACAGGGCCACGGTACAAGAGGTTGCCCTACCAGACACGGGAGATTTCTTGAAATTCCTTAAAATGCAATTTGCAGTGGCAGGGCTTTTACTATTTTAGTCAGAAATGATCTCTTGGATTGTCTGAATATAGTCTGTGAGAATTTCAAGTCCCCGCGCCGAAGATGGGGCGGGCTGCCTACTTATTAGGCGTAATTTGCAGAATTCAATTAATAGCTTACGTTAGGGGAACTAACCTTGCATTTCATTCCGATGCATAACGCTTTTGCACGTGAGTAGTAAGTACTTACAGGTAACTTTTAGGAAGTGATGCTCCGATGGGACCCGCGACTGGCGTGCTTCGTAGGAGGTCGAAGGTCCAAGAAATTACCATTTTCAAAATCGTCGCTTTTTTATCGTTTTTTTCATTGGACTACCTATTGTCAAGGTCAAGGAGCACAATGCAATAATTTTCCAGAAAGTGTATTGCACCAGTGGCGTAACAGACGACTGCGAAGGAGTCGAGGTGCGATTTTTCACAAAGTCATGGTAAACCGTGATTAACACTTGTTTTTGACATGTTTGGTATCTTAATTCGAGCAAATCGCACATTATGATTCCAAAAATCAATCTACAAATTTGATAGAGACGTGTTTAGACCGGTTTTATCAGAAAAAACATGATTTGTTTCACCATCAAAATTGATGTTTTGTAATTCAAATTCCATCATTGTCCAATGTATTTTCAACTATGATTTTTTACTTGGACAGGTGGTTTGGGCTATTTCACACACAAATATGATTTTCTGTTTTTTTTTCCTGTTTTACAAAGTCACGGAGTAGTTTTGTTTCTTGCGATGTAACATTTCAAAGTTTGATTGATGA
Source organism: Anaspis maculata (assembly GCA_949128115.1). Classification (NCBI taxonomy): domain Eukaryota; kingdom Metazoa; phylum Arthropoda; class Insecta; order Coleoptera; family Scraptiidae; genus Anaspis; species Anaspis maculata. The sequence goes on along the minus strand of OX421967.1, from coordinate 57,514,420 downwards.
AACGTGCAAATAATTATGCTAGGGCGATAGTGTAACTTTGATTTCGTATTTTATTCGTTCCATTGCACAAGAATAATTTTCTCTATTGAACAAAACAAAGCAAACTAAAATCAGAGCCGTATTTTAGTTATGACATAATTTTTCTTCCGGCGATGCGAGATAAATTTCGTGAAAAACGCAAGTTTCGACGTATGAATTCGTCGATTTGTAGCTCCATTTTGATCGAGGTGTAGAATACCCACGATCACAATTTTGACACAGATTATACAACTGAGCTGCTTTGTAGAAGAATTTATAACACTAGAAGATTCTATCGCTGTTACAGAGTCACACGGTTGTTTGGCTTCAAAACGTGCATCATGAAAAAATTTCATCTCAGAAGCTCGCAATATCAAAACAAAAATTAGGTCATGACTAAAATACGGCTCCGATTTCAGTTTTTTCTATTATGTTTGATCGAAGGAGCTATTTCCATGCCTTGAAATGGATAAAGTGCCAAATCAAAGCTACATTCTGGTCCCAGGCTAATTTTTCCTGTGAAATAGCACGGTTCGTCAAATCAAGGTTTGACATGATACATCTCAAGAAACAAAATCACTCCGTGACTTTGCAAAAATGGGAAAACACTTCAGCAAATGATATTTGTGTGTGAAATAGCCCAAACCAACTGTCCAAGGTAAAATCATAGTCATAAATACATTGGACAATGATGGAACTAGAATCACAAAACATTAATTTTGAGGATGAAAAAATCATGTTTTACCTGATAAAACCTATTTAAACACGTCTTTAACAGATTCTCGTACTTATTTCTGGAATCAGAATGTGCGATTTGGTCAGAAATGATACCAAACATGTCAAAAAAGTGTTGGTCACGGTTTACCAGAAGATTTTGAGAAAAATCGCACCTCGGCCTCTTCGCAGCCGTCTGGCACGCCACTGGTGCATGACACTTCCTTCAAACTTACTGCATTGTATTCCTCGACCTTGAAGTTATGTAGCCCAATTCAAAAAGTATACGAAAAGCAACGATTTCAAACATGGTAATTTCTTGGACCTTCGACCTCCTACGAAGCACGCCAGCTGCGGGTCACATCGGGGCACCACTTCTTAAAAGTTACCTATAGGTACCTACTACTCACATGCAAAAGCGTTTTGCATTGGGATGGAATGGGTTCTTGGTTCACCCAACGTCCGTACTAGTAAGCTGTTCATTAAATTCTGCAAATTACGCCTGAATAATAGACAACCCGCGACATTTTTAGTGCGGTGGGACTTGAAATTATCACAAAGTACAAGATGTTCACGATAAAATTCACCCCCCCCCCCACTAGGAGATTCCCCTTCGAGATATTTTGAAAAACTAAAATTTTTTCTCAACGATTTTTCCCGGGTATTTTGAATCGTTCGTCTAAAAGTTTTCAATTGGTACCGTATACAGGGTGTGACATGTAACTTCTTCATTTCAAACGCAACACCCTATATTTTATTACGTCATTTGATGAAGCCTTTCTCTCTGATTACAAAGTATATAACATTTTAGATTTATTTTGACAAGGAAGCTGTCCAAAAAATAATAAAATAGGTAGTAAAATAAATTAAAAATTAAAAATTACGCGACACCCTGTATTAGGAATACGAATTAGACCATTTATCCATGCAAAGTTGAATTCTGCAGACAAAATGCTGCGAGAATAACTTTTTTTGAAGTGAACTGTAGAAACCAAAGCCCTCTTGCCGCGAAACAAAATTATTTGACTACCTATTTTATTATTTTTCCGACAACTTACTTGTCAAAATAAATCATAAGTGTCATATAATTTGTAATCAGAAAAAAAAGCTGCACCAAATAACGGAATAAAATATAGGGTGTTGCATTTAAAATAAAAAAGTTACATATCACACCCTGTATACGGTACCAATTAGAAATTCTTAGAGAATCGATCTGAGGTCCCTGGGAAAAATCGTGAAGAAAAAGTCTTTAGTTCTTCGAAATATCTTGAAGGGGAACTTACTGGAGGGGGGTGAATTTTATCGTGAACACCCTGTACATCCATACAAGGCAAGGGATCATTTTTGACCAAAATATTGAAAGCCCTGCCACTGCAAACTTCATTTTTAAGGAATTTCAAGAAATCTTCCGTGCCTGATAGGGCAACCTCTTGTACCGTGGCCCTGTCACGGGCCCCATCAGGGCACCACTTCTCAAAAGTGACCTGATGGTATGTACTCATCACATGCAAAGTTTCATCCCAGCAGAATTAAAAGCAAGGTTGAACCCGTTAACCTCCGCACTAGTGGGATTTTTGTGATTTTTTGGCAGTGTGATACGCTCGGTGGTACGTATTGTATTCAGAATAAAAGAACTATACTGGTCACAATTTGAGGTGGGTCACCCAAAAAATTGTTCGGTTTTTAATCTCTGTCAATCTCTTGAAAATCATCAGATTTTGAAATAACTTAGACCAACTTCAAGATAAATCTTCCTACTTTCACCATCTGCAAATGCTTGTTAGCTTGTGACAGCGATGTGCTTAATACAGGTGGTAGACGATACCTTGCAATTTTGTACATTTTTGAAATGGTGCAAGAACTTTTGTGGTCACCCTATAATTTTCGTGCAGTGCAACGCAAGTAGGTCGCGCAGAGTTGTATAAGTGCACGGATGAGAACACCGACCAAGTAGAAGAGTAGCAGTCGAGTAGTCGAGAGACAGTGGCTTTGTTTACGCGAGGTTTAAAACTGGTATTAAGGTCCGTAACATCAATGTTATCGTCCGCATAAACACCTCTAAACGTAAGTTTCGCAACAGCTGTTAAGCTTAGGTAAATGTGATTTTAAATTGCATTTAGTAAGCAAACAAGTGTTGACAATCGCACGTAAACGCCCATGCACATTACGACGCATGTGCAAACCAGAAGTCGGCTGGATTTATAGCAGATTTATGGGTTGGGTTGGATGTTGGATGACCTTCACCAGTTTATTAAAATTGATAATTGATGATTAACCATCTTTTGTTATGATCTCTAGAAAATGTGGTTATTATGGTGGAATTTCGTTTTGACACTTCTTTGAAAGATGTCTCCCTGGGCCGCTATTCTTGAATCGTGTGAGAAAAGTCCCTGGGAGTAAAATCCATTCCGCAGTACACTTCTTTAGCGGAAGTTGCCTAAAAACCACGATTTTAGGCAACATTCGCTACATCAGTGCAATGCGGAATGTATTTTACTCCCAGGGACTTTTCTCACACGATTCAAGAATAGCGGCTCAGGTTAAGGGGCTGTCGGCTGTCATTTTGGTCGGCGCGCGTAAACACTCCTAACTAACCACTGTTAAAATCTCTGCTAAGCCTCGCGTAAACAACTCCGTAAGTGGTTATCAGAGAGTGTGGAGATAAGGTGCTATGGTTCAGGGCCTAGCCCTGGCCTAGCACCTTATAGTACGAATGTCAGACCATGTGTGTAAGTATAGAACTAGTGTTAAGGGATTGTACATATTATGTAAATAAACCATGTGATATAAATCTTCATCTAGAGCTACATACGCCCCCAACCTTGTAGATCTTCAACCCCGCGATAAGGGCAAACCCTTATCGTGACAGTATGAGGAACTCAATTTTTTTTTAAATTGATGCTCTACGTTGCTTTGTTACGAAAAGGACCCCGCGCGTTTTAGTGATTTCGGTGAATTTGCCTAAATTGTTTATATGTTGTAGATCTTGATTCAAGAAATATATTCCTGAAAAATTGGACCCCTCCTATGAACAGTTTTTCCTCTACACCCCTAATAAGGCCAAAATTAGAAATAGTCTAAACGTTTTTGAAATTTATGAAACTGGCTCAAATCAAACTCGTGATCATGGGAAAAATAATTGAAGAAATCCAAGTTGTAAATTGGGGTAGTTATCAAGAGGGTTGGGGATCGAAATTGAGAAAATAAATTAAAACTCCGAATTTTTTTTTCTTATATAATCTGAACAGAATAATAATCGAGAAATAATTTTGGAAAATCTGATTCAATTGATTGGGGGCTGGGGGTCGAAATCAAGAAAACACAGTGAAATTCCGGAATTTACGGTTCCTATAATATATGATTTCACGAACAATGGGGAAATTGCTCAAAAAATTTAAACCAATGAATTCGGGTGTTATTGAGGGGGTAGAGGGTCGAAACTCGGGTCGAAATTGAGAAAACAGTGGAGTTCTGGAACTTCCAGTTTATCTGGGAAGATCTAGGCGAATGACAAAATGATAATACAACCAAAATCCTGTATTCAGTAATTATGGTTGATTCAATGGGATTCCAAAAATAGATCGATATTGGAAGTTAGGCTCAATTTTTCAAATCTGGATTTTCAGTTCTAAAGGGTCTTTTAATAAGATAGTGTGAACTTTGATAAGACTTTACTCTCATTTTTAACATAAATACTCAGTACCTATATCTAAACAAAATCATCTTCTTTCAACAAGACGGGGCTACGTGCCACACAGCAGGAGAAACCTTGGGACTTGTTGGCCGAAAACTTCCAAGGAAGAACAATTTCGCGGAAGGCGATCTCGATTGGCCAGCGAGATCTTGCGATATTGCGCCCTTGGACTATTTCCTGTGGGGGTATGTGAAGTCCCTGGTATACAAGAACAAGCCTAGAACCATTGAAGCCCTGAGGAACAATATTGTGCGTGTTATTACTGAAATATAGCCCGATATCTGCCAGAAAGTTATTACAAATAGGACTTCCCGTCTGCACGCCGTTAGAGAAAGTCGAGAAAGCCATCTACTAGATGTTATTTTCCACACATAATGTTAAAAACTGTTCTTTCTGGGGTTCTTTCACATAGAGTCAATTAGAATTAGACATCGTTAACCCCGACAGAATTTGCTGAATTCCAATTTGAAGTTCTATCACTCTTGGTGAAAGACCCTTGATGCATGAATTTGACGTTTCAGAATTTTTTCCTTTTTCTAGATTTTGACCACTGTCCCCTCAGTAGGTAACCATCTCAATTCATTGATTCAGATTTTTTTAAATTATTTTTCCATTACCCTTTTCCTGGAATGCTAACTCCACTCGATTGCGACCCCCGCCCCCTCAATAATTACTCCAATTCACAACTTATTTTTTTTATTCTCAACCTCATTTGAGCCAGTTTCATGGATTTTAAAATGCTTGAGACAAATTCTTATTTGGACTAGGACATGGCTGTAGGCAGATATTATGGTGGGTGGGAAAAAGGATGGTCGAGAAATGGAGAACTCAATCCTTATGCAGATTGCTTTTATTATCATTTTGTCATTCACCCGGATCAATTTCTAGATGAACTTGAGGTCCAGGATTTCATTGTTGTCTTGATTTCGACCCTCTACTTCCTCAATAACATCAGAACTCATTGGTTCAGAATTTTTTGAATTTATTTTCTCAATAATGGGAGTCGCAAGTTCCGGAATGTTACTCCGTTCCCCTGATTTTGACCCCCAGCTCCCTTTAGAATAACCCCCTATTATTTTATTTAGATTTTCCAAAATTATTTCTCGATTATTATTCTGTTCAGATTTTATAAGAATAAAAATATTTGGAATTTTAATTTATTTCCTCAATTTCGACCTGAACCCCCTTGATACCTACCCCAATTCACAACTTGGATTTTTCAAATTATTCTTTCCATGATCACGAGTTCGATTTGAACCAGTTTCATGAGTTTCAAAAAATTTGAGACTATTCCTAATTTTGGCCTTATTAGGGGTGTAGGGGAGAAACTGTTCATAGGAGGGGTCCAATTCTTCAGCAATATATTTTTTGGATCAAGATCTACAATATATAAAAAATTTAGCCAAATTCACCAAAACCACTTTTTCATAGAAAACGTGCGGGGTCCTTTGTTTTCTTTTTCTTATTTAGTTACTTTATCACGTTAATTTATACGAACTTTTTTTTATATATTCAAATTATGAGCAATGAAAATGAACGGGCCAAAATATCTCAATAAAAAGTTGGACCTGGTCTGGACCGCACTATTTTTTGGTAGGATCTAAACATACCTTTGAACAGGTTATTGATAGTTGCCGCAGGGATTTCTCTCCACTTCGCGGCTAGAGCATCCAATAAGTTCTTGTCTTGTAGTGAGTTGTACTGGTAGTGCTGACAGTCTTCTTTGGAGAGCATCTCAGATGTTCTCAATTGGATTGATATCGGGCGAAAAGTTTAGCCGTATCATTGAGTTGATTCAATTATTCACGAAAGATTCATTCCTAATATTGCCATGTAACATTTATTATTATTACTATTATTATTAATGTTATTACTATTCCAATTTTCACAGTCATTTTTGCTAAACTCAGAGAAAAACAGTTTTTAGCAACAATAATAACTGTCAAATAATTCGACTCAACATGAATACCTACTTGATTGGATATTTGAAGTCACCTGTGAAAATTAGAAGCAGTGCAGCGCGAAAATTCATCTGATGAAAAAAATCGTATTTCTGTTACTATGCAACCTGGAGCATCAAGCTAAAAAACATTGAGTTCCTCATACCATTGGTTACCAAATACAGCAACATCCAAAATAACAGGGTGGCCACGAAAGTTCCTGTACCATCGCAAAAAATACAAAATTACAAGGCATTCTTCATCACCCTGTATTGAACGCTGTCACGAGCCAAGTATCACTTGCAGTCGGTGGAAGTAGAAGGATTTATCTTGAAGTTGGTGTGAGTAATTTCAAAATCCGATGATTTTCAAGAGATTGACAGAGAATTAAAACCGAACAATTTTTTGGGTGACCCACTTCAAATTGTGACCAGTATACATCGATTCCAATTCCAAATATACAGGTAACGCGTCAAGAAAAAAGTTTTTTGCTCAAGTCTGAATGCTCTACAGGGTGTCCACGGTTTAAGTGCTTCAACTGTAGGGTTGTATCCTTTGGTCAAATACAAGAAAATTCTTCCAATAATTTTTTTTTGGGCTTCAGTTTCCAAGTTACAGAGGGTCTCAAACAATTAGAAAATAAAATCTTGTTTTGCTATAGTTTAGTAAGTACTATTTTCACGAAAACCAAACTTGGTACTATTGATAGACTATTAATCAGCTTTTATTTAGGGTTTACCATTACTTTGTTGAAAAACCAGTGGCGTAGATATTAGGGTTACCCACCAATTAACCCTGGTTATCTGCACGCCATTGAGATAAAATCAATCTTTGATAACATTTTCTGATTTCTCGGACAATTCTAAGAAAAAAAGGTACTCTTTGTCCGAAGCACTCGAGTCAACCATTTTCGAGAAAAACGGCATTTTATGCTGAAAAACATGAAAATCGATCATAACAATAAATTGACTGATGAGACTTGTGAGCTGCAGTATTATTGAAAGTAATAAGTGAAAAGAAGACTTATTAGAAATCATTGCTCTTGTTCAGTATTACTGACACTAATTAAAAACATTTTCATTACCTATTTCAATTACAATAAACAAGGTATAAGTTCCAACACCACCTACATTATAAACTCAAAAATAAAACAATTCGTCAAGAACAGCCGTCGGAGGAATAGTTCCCAAAACGCTAGCCGCATTACCCCGCTGAATTGCTATGCTGATTCTTTGTAGTAAGTAGCTCCTGGCCTGAGGGGTATCTGTTTTTTCATGTAGTAATGCACCTAAATTTTTGACTATGATTTTGGCTTCAATTCCAAAAGGGCCAAAAGTTTCTACCGCGAAAGCTAAGAAAAAATAATTCTCTTCAAGACGTGAATATTTGTTATGTTTTATTTTTTCAGCGAAGTTTGCGGCTGAGCTTGGACTCATCAGGCTTTTATTGAGGTGGGAAGCAGCTATTGTGTCAACGCATGTTACGTCCCACACCAGACATTTTCCATTTTTCCAGGGTATTATTGTTACTCCGTCAGGTCGCTTGCCATCATCTCTGAGCATACCAACTGGTTCTAGTATGCTCGGAATACCAGCTGAACAGAAAGCCTTCTTTAAAATTTCATTGATACACCGGTGTCGAGAAAAACGACCGGCACTTTTCGAACACGAAAGACCATGGTGACCAAACTTGTCGACTTGAGCGCCACATACGCATTTATGCGAGCATTTATGTGGATGGCAGATTGCTGTTCCAAGTCTGAGGCTAACAGATATTTGTAGCGATTGTCTGTCTAGAAGTGTACCGAGATTCGACGATGGTAAGGCTTCTAACCACGTCCCGGATTCAGGTAAAGATGAAGCTTTCAAGATGGCTTGATGATGGGGGGTAGACGATTCCAGTAGAGCTTGAAAATGTGTTTTAACAATTGGGAGGTCCCATTCTTTTTGGATTGTTTTTTTTTCTGCGACTGGTTTTTCTGCATTCGAACTGTAGTTTTCCCAGTGAACCAAAGCTTCTGTCATGTACGTGATCTCGCAATCGTTTACCGATGGAGTTATAATTTGACCAACGAGATCAAGCGTACAATAGACCGAGCTTATGAAAGCAGGAGAAGACACATCATATGGGGATCGAATTCCTAAGCCACCAAATTTTATGGGAAGGCTGGCCTGTTTCCATGAATTCCTCAGAAGAGAAACGTTGAGAATTTTACAAAGAGTCGCTTTAATTTGGTTATCGAAATCAGCACAAATATTGGGAAATAGCCAAAAAGGACAACATCTCAATAAGAAAGTTAATCTTGGAAGCCAAAAACTATGACGCAACAGAAAAAGAGACATGTGAGGATTAATTTCTTGTAAATTTTTTGCTAAAAAAGAAAAATTGTCTAGCTTCTTGGAAAAGACCGATGGCATGGCTTCTTCCAAAATTGGAGCTCCCAGTAATGAGAACTGTCCATTCCCGACAATATTTATTCCAGGAATTCTGCTGGCAAAAGATTCTGAGAGCTCAAGCTTTTTTTGTTCTTCGAAATTTGGACAAAAAAACAATTCGCATTTGGATGAATTGAGATGTAAACCTATTTCTCCAAAACCCTCTTTGATTTTTTCAAAATCTTCCAAAACATTTTCAGCAGAACCTCCTATAGTTCCGTCATCTAGATACGGTTATGTCGCCGTGCTCCCAGATGTTGGTGTGGCTCTTTTTCGCCGCTTCCTGAGCCTCCCTGTATGACGACAGAAGTTTGTTCTGTCGCCGTCCCTTGATGTTTCGACCAGCAGCAGGCCCTCGGCGATCAGATTCCTGACGATGTCGCCCTCGGACGTCTTGTCCACGTGCAGGGATGCCGCCGGCGGCGCGCCCTGGGCGTGGTACTCGACGTTGAGCAGCAGCTTGTTGTTCAGGGTGTCCTCGCGCAGGTACTTGAGCGCCAGCTCGTGGAGCTCCTCGTCTTTGCGCAGGAGGACGAAAGGCAGGCTGTATTCTAATTAAAATATAATTTTATGAAAAATAAGTTGACAATTTTTTTTCTAATTTTTTGACACCCTGTAACTTGGAAACTGGAGCCCGAAGAAAAAATTTTATGGGAAAATTTTTCTTGCATTTGGCTGAAGAATACAACCCTACAGTTAGAGCACTTGAACCGTGGACACCCTGTAGAATAAAATGCTAGGTAGGTTTGACTAACCGCCGTACTATTTGTATATTTGTAACTATTTTCAATAATTTTTTCAATTTTTTTTATTGTGCGAAAGTTTTTTTTTTCGATGTTCTAGTATTTCCTGAAATATTGGCTAAAAAAAGTGAAACACCAAGTGTCTTACCTCCTTCCAACTTTTTTTCTCTTTCAGGATTGTAATCTGCAAATTAAGTTCATTGGTAAACGGTACAAAATTCTTGCCACTGTACGCGACATGCAAATCACCTACCTGGACTGGGGCTCCGCTTTCTTTTTCTGCTTTGGTCTGAAAAATAAAATAATTATTTTAACCACCAGCTGCTTAGTACGAAGACGTAAAACGGTCACCACAAAGTTTTTTTTGATGTAGCTTTGATTTGGTACTTTATTCAATTCAAGGCATTAAAATAGTTTCTCTATCAAACAAAATAGGAAAAACTGGAATCGGAGCCGAATTTCAGTCATGTCATCATTTCTTCCGACATTGCGGAATAAATTTCATGAAAAACCGCGAAGTTTCGACCTATGAATTTTCTCATTTTTTAGGTCCATTCCCATTGTGGTTGAAATAATAGTAGGGAGCGGTACGCAAAAGCATACCGCATTTTGGAGTGCAGTAACGAGATTTTGCATGGGCGTACTTTATTAGTATGGGGGCATAGGTCGTGCCGTGTGCAGCTCTGTGAAGATATATAGAGTTGTGTCTTGATCGATTCCTGGGGGATCAAGGACTATGAAAAATTATGGTGGAATATTGGCATTTACTGCAGACAAATATGGTGGAGGCGCCAAAATGGGCTTCATCTGGTAATAAGAAACTGGCTGTAGGTCGTTTGTTTTTCAACGGATTTCAACATCTGAAACGTCATTTTGTAAAGAAAAGAATTATCTTCTTATTTCACATCTGAATTCACAAACGTCATTCCGTTAAACTGTCAAATTGTCTTTATAAGATATGCTAAATTCGGCCATTTTTTGAAGGTTATCCGATATTGTTGAAACCTGGCAGTATCATAGTTCTTGAGGTGCCCTTTCCGAATTTCTACTTTTTCACTTCGTATCTTTGCCGTTTTGGCCGCCATATTGAAAAGATGGCGACAAAAAACAGTTTTTTGTCAATATCTTGAATTCAACCGACTCAAGATTGAAACGAGTATATGCGGAGGAAAGCCCGTTCAAATTTTCACAATTTCACATATCAGTCATTCATGTGCAATCAACGGTTCTTGAGTTAGAGCTTTCAGAGCTTCCGGAAGCATCAACTTCCGGCATTCAATCAGCATGTTAAATTGATACCACCGTCATGTAGTAAGCAAATTAACCATAAATAGCTCTTAGTCAATAACCATAGATGATAAAAATTCAGAAAATCGATCATGATGATGTGATTTGTGTAATTACAGGGTGAACTGTGGAAGCAAACTGACTTTAGAAAGAAATAAAGGTATTACAGCATTTGAAGGATATCAGATACATTCGAAACTCATTATTATGATGAAATTTGGGGTCATCATTCAGAATATCCACTTTTGCACTTCGTATCTCTCCTGTTCTGACCATAATTTTGGAAAGATGGCGTCAAAAAATCATATTTTTTAAAAAAATTCGGAAAATTCGTCATCAAATTTTAAGATTCATATCAAAATAGAAGGTCTATTTTATTCTCTGGAATTTGACATCTGAGTCACTCATGTGCGATTCACGGTTCTCAAGCTATACCTTTTCAAAGTCAATTTTCTCTTCGAGTTCACCCTGTAGATGCATAACAACCGTTGCCATGATTGATTTTCTGGATATTAATGGTCTGTGGCTGACAACTTATCATTATTTATGGTCAATTTGACTGCCACGTAGAGCTAAGATCAACTTGATATGCTGATTGGATGACAAAAGTTGATGCTTCAGCGAGTTCTAGAAGCCAAAGCTCAAGAACCGGAAGTAGCACGTACACGAGTAAGGTGTCAAGTTGTAGATAATTGAATGAACTTCCATTCGCATACAAACGCTTCCACCTCACATGGACTGAAATGAAGATAAACTGTTTTTTGGGCGCCATCTTTTAAATATGGCGGTCAAAATGGCAAATATACGAAGTGGAAAAGTAGAAATTCGGAAAGGGCACTTCAAGATCCATAATACTGCCAAGTTTGAAAAATATCAAATAACCTTCAAAAAAAGTTGAAATTTAGCATATCTTATGAAGACAATTTTGATAGTTTCCCAGAATGACTTTTGTAAATTCAGGTATGAAATAAGAAGAAAACTTTTTTGTCTACAAAATGACGTGCCAGATGTTGAAATCTGTTGAAAAACAAACGAGCTACAGCCAGTTTCTTATTACCAGATGAAGCCCATTTTGGCGCCTCCACCATATTTGCCTGCAGCACATGTCAACATTCCACCATAATTTTTCATGGTCCTTGATCGCCCAGGAATCGATTGGGACATATCTCTATATATCTTCACAAAGTTGAACACGGCCAAGTCTTTTTTGACCCTATGCCCCCAGACTATATACCAAGACAAGCGATTTGACCCGCAGCACTCGATATTTTGTCCCTTAGGGGGCCAATGAGGGCCCTCCAAATTTTCAAGCTGCAAGAACTTCCACAAAATGATCATTGAGTATCGTCATGTATGTCATAAGTGAAGCTTACGGGTCTATTGAAAAGGTTTCCATCAATTATCGTCATGTCCGATTCATTCTTCACATTTGAAAAAAAAAAAACTTCAGCAGAGGTAAAAAAAAACTGTTTTATTTTTTCTGTTGTGCAAGGAAACAATAAATTCATATGTTTTGTTGCGTTCCCAACTAAATCGCATTCCGTAAGCCCAAATATGAAGACAATTTTTTTGCAATATCATTTTCCCAAGAAGAGGTGACCTCTTCAGTGCATCTTTTTCAACAGCATTTTTTTCAATGTTACTACTGAATAAGACTGTCAATTTTTGCAGATATGAGAAGCTTGAACTCTTTTCTTAGTAATTTTCATGCAACATGGCTTCAAAACGCACAAGAGATCCCTAAAACTTTTTTTTTCTGCTGGGCCGTCAAACTTTTGGCATGTTGATTTTGTAGTAGGGGAGACGCGCAAATAAATTAGATCTGGTCTAGGCAAATAAGTTCTACCGGAAAATATACCTACTTACACCTAACGACTCCGAGTTTTATTGTACTGCAATAAAACACGTCATGGAAGAATATTTTCTGTTGAAACCAAATCGCCTGTGCCTGCAGCCTGGATTGAATATTGGTTCGCGTCTCTCCTACTATAAAATCAAAACACCGCAAGTTGGACGGCCCAACAGAAAAAAATTCTTTTTGGGCTCTTTTGAGCGTTTTAGAGTCATGTTGCGTCTCAACTACCAAGAAAAGAGTTTGAGGTGTCCATTCCTGCAAAAACTACAAGTGATATCCAGTGGGGACATAGAAAGAAATGCTCTTGGAAAAGGGGTACTGAAGAGGTCACCACTTCTCTAAAAAATACCATTACAAAGAAAAATTCTTCATAATTAGGTTTAGGGAATGCGATGCAGTTGACAACGCGACAGAACATACGAATTTATCGTCTCCTTGCATAGAAGAAAAAATAAAAACAGTTTTTTTGACCTCTGCCAAAGAATTTTTTTTTCAAGTGTGAAGAATGAATTGGACAAAAGATCAAAACGATGAAGTAGACTTCTAAGATTTTTTTAATGTACAGGATGTTTCGTGTTAAATCGCAAAGATTTTGACAGCGGATAAAGCATAAAAAAATATGTGGACTTTCTCCAGAAAACTGTTCAGAAACGTACAAATATCGTTTTTCTCACATAAAAAAAGTCCTCAAATAGGGCAAATTGCATGAAAATAAAAAATGTTGAAAATTTTTTTTTCAGCATTCCTCAACGTCATTTTTCAATGGAAGGTATAAGATATCAAGATAAATTCACTTTTTCACAAAATGAAATGTCTTCTGTTAAAATCCGTTGAAAAATAAAAATGTTACAGCAATTTTCTTATGACAGTACTAAATTCCTTTTGGCGCCTCCACCAAATTTGCCTGCGGTAGATGGCAATGTTTCAACATTTTTTTATTAGTGTTTGATGTCCCAGAAACCAATTGAGACATAGCCCCATATATTTCTACTAAGCTGGACATCACCATTCGATACCTTCTGCCCCTAGATAACATCCACCATTTTGAAAAAGGGGCGCTATTCAAATCCTAAGGGACGAAAAGAAAAGCACTGCGGGTCAAATCGTTTATTTAGGTCTCAGTTGTAACCCTGCCAAGTGGTTTGCCTTTATCATCATTTGCAACTCATATTCGCTATTTCGGTTGTACCACGTCCACTACTAACAAAATTTGAATGCTTAACAAGAATAAAGTTGCTTTGAAATAGTTTCCCTTTCCCCTTGAATATCGTTATTAAAAAATCTGCATTTCTGACCACGTTTTCATACATTCAAACTCAAATATCTCGTGAACAGTGCGTCTATCGAGGTTGAATATGGGAACCTTTTTTGGATAGAAAACTCCAATATTCCATAATTTCTTGTTGAGTTTCCAAACAATTCACATTCAAAAGAGTTGGGGTTTTTTTCACCCCCACACTCAAGCCTGACCCACCCCTGGTTAATTATTTTGGAATTAATCTTACCCCATTTAGTTGGGCATAAGAAGGTTAGTGGATATGCCAAGTTTGATTGATTTCCCTTGAGATGAGTGAGCTACAGCGCGAGAATATTTTGGGATTTTTCCAGTAAAATTGTAATTATTATCTGATATTCAGGCATCATTATTCATTTCATTTTAGTATTTAAACCATCATTAATTATTTCTGTTACCTACTATAACCTTTCCCTGTTCATAACAATTCAAGTTGAAAGAACAATAAATATATTTTATTTCATTGATTTCCCTTGAACGGTTTCGGAAATATTGAATAAAAACCATCTTCAGGGTCCCACCTTTAGGGGCTTGTAGCTCCCTTAGGACGCGTTTCCGGACCCATGTTCATTGGACTTTTTTTCTTGTTTTGATGAGAGGAAGCTGCACTCGGGCTTCGAACGTTGTCGGTGTATTTTCGGGACACCTGTATATTGAATTTCCTACGTCTGCGTCTGTCTCTCAAAATTATAAAACAGTTGATGATTTCTTAATTGTCAAAAAATGTCTTTAAAAACTTTTCCAGTGTCTTAGGGCCATTCGGCTTCTAAAAAATTGTGGAGTAATCCAAACGGAAACAAGGGGCCGTATTCATAAACTCATATCTCGCTTCTAAGATAAAACCGCATTCAGAGGTGTGCGTTTAGGGGCTATCCATTTATATTTGAGTGTTCAAAATTACAAAATACAATTTATTACATATACAGCCGCTCAATCGTAATATGTAGGTATTTTTCAACTTAACTTTCACTTCCAACTAAACTGCTCACAAATTGAAGTGGATATTTTAAAAAAGGTATTTCTAAAATCGCCAGAAAATTCTTGAAAATCACTCGATTGTGAAACCGCTTGCACTGTTTTGAAGAAAAATGTAAATATTTTCAAGAACTACTGAAGTCCTCGTCAAAAATCACGTGGATATGTCTAATACAGGGTGATGAAAAAAGTCGTTCAGTTTTGTTTTTTTTTTACTCTCGTGCAGGAGATTGTTCATCCACCCTGTACACCTATATTTACTTGAATCCCACAGTCTGTAGCTTATGTAACTCCTCAGTTTTTAGTTTTTCATTTTCCGTTGCGTACTCACAGAAATAAAGCCTTTTCACTTTCCAAAGTCATTTTATCGATGAATTGACTAAATCCGGGTGCCACTGGATTTTTTTTTGTACTATGAAATGCTACTTGTAGTGGGGTCGGTGTCGGTACACATTAAAAAATGGTACTATACCGCATTTATTGATACAGAAAATTTCTTGTGCGTGAGTGTTCTGCAAGGTCTATCGAACGATATTAGAAGGGAAAGCGCAAAAGCTTCCCCTTAAGGGGGCCGCAGAGGGCCCTGCAAAGTTGACGGTCCAATAACTCCTACCAAACCATCTTTCAATTTCGTTGTATCCACAGAGCACCTATGATAATATAGCAGCATCTGCTGTAGATTGGACGAGGATGAAAACACTAGCGCCAGCGGCGGGTGTAGAGGCAACTAAGTACCAATAGGCGGGACTTTCAAACGGGTTGCTTGTTCAATCCACTTCGAATTTTGTTCATGCAACTTCAATTTGTGAATTCCATTTCTTTGTTTCAAAATTATTGCTACATCGCAGAAGTACTCAAATTATTTTTTTGATTTTCCACTGTAATAGCGATTACCTAGTAATGTTTAATTGAAAAACGAAATAATAATCCGGTTTCTTCTGCGATGCAACATCAATTTCTTGAAACTAAAAAATGGAATTCACAAATAGAAGATGCATAGAAACGGTATTGTGACTCAAAACGAACAGACATAAAATTAGAACAAAAAAACACTATTTTTCAACAACATTTATTTCAAATCACAGATAGGCAACAAAGGAAATAACCGCTTTTAATTTTCTTGGCTATCAATAATAAGATTTACTCACTTCACTAGGAAATCCTTTTCATCGATGAGCCCACTTTATAGCTGAAACTTGAGACTTCAGTGACACTTTAATTTTGTTTATTTTAGTAGCCTAGCTGGCCCTTCGGTAGGTCTAAAATTCTAGCCGGTTCTTCGACAGGTGTGGAAGTGCTGGCTGGTTCTTCGACAGGTCTGGAAATGCTAGCTGGTTCTTTGACAGGTATGAAAGTGCCAGCAGATTCTTCGACAGGTGCAAAAGTGCTGGCTGATGGTTCTTCGACAGGTGTAAATGTGCTAGTTGGTTCTTCGAAAGTGCCGGCAGATTTTTCGACAGATGCAAGAGTGCTAGCTGGTTCTTCGACAGGTGTGGAAGTGCTGGCCAATTCTTGAGGGCTCAATTACATCCGCAGCGACAACTTGAGGATTGAGCGCAGGAATTACCTCCGTCACATGTTCCACTATGAACATAAACATTGATTAATTTTAATACACTCTTGCCAAATACTTGGCCAAATCAATTTGAATAATCAAATTATGAGATAAATAGCTCACCATTTATAACAGTGTAGAAAAAACATATTGTCTCAGCCCTCTCCATAGGCAGGTATGCCATAGGCCCTCTCCTTGTACCGGGGACAAAATACTAATCGGGGAAGTGTTGGTTACAGATAAAATGATTTTGATATGGCTCCTGGTGGAAGTTGATTTAATTGTAGAAAATTATTATTTTCCAACCACTGATTTAGCAACCACGTGCATAAGAAATGAAATTTTCACAAAAAAAAACAACTTTTAAACTGCTTTTCAACGAAAAGAGCGAAGAGCACAAAGACAACAAAGAATATTCAAGTTTTAACGGGCGCACCGCGAAAGACAGATGACAGATCTTAGAATTTTTGCCAGTACTGTCGAGATATGTCAAATAAGCGCTCTCTAACGGGTGTAGGGGCAAGCTTTTAGCACGGTCGGTAACCAAAAATTCAGTTCTGGTCAGCCCCATATGACTTTCCTGTCTATTATAGTTTGTCTATGGTTGTATCACTCAAATGGGGATGATGTAAGTCCATTGTGAATCTTGATGGCATTGGTCACCATATCTCTTTCATCCTTCATGCTTGAAAAAATAATTTCTTCGGTAGGTCAGAGAAATCACTTTTTATTTTTTTAAACATACATGACGATGCGAAGTTGGCATGTTATATGTCTCAACCTGTTATTTGGCATTCTCAAGATCATAATATGAAGTCAATTTTTCAAATTCTCAATTTTGGGTTGATTGGTAGGCTAAGAAGTAGGTATTTTTTAACATCCAGTTCAGACGTACTTTTTTCAGTGTCCAACTGGAGGTTATTGAGATCATCATCAGGGGTGGATACACTGAACTATTTTCTAAACATTGTGGCGAGAAAATCAATCCTAAACCCCGCATAGAGAGTACACAGATTATTTTTCTTTTGGTCGGTCGAATTGTCAAGAGAACGCTGAGCATCGTCAGCCTAAACTGGTATGAAAACAGCCTGAACAAATTCAAAACTGACTAAAACTCTGAGTGCTGACTTAGAATTGAATGTCGAACCATCACATAATGAGTGTTTCGGGCAGACTCGGATTCGTTTAGGCTGTTTTCATACTAGTTTAGTCTGGCCTGGCGATGCTCAGCGTTCTCCCTGACGGCCGTAGTAGGCATCGCAATAGGGTAGTGACCATCATCGAAAAATATAAAAAAAATCATACTAATCGAATGTCGAGCCTTAATAACAAGACTACGTTTCGTGAAAATTCGAAAACAAAAGTTCCAAGTGTCTCAAAATCTCCCTTGAAAGTGGCTACTTTTGGGAACGATTTCAAATCTAGCGAGCTGTATGGCGGGCTGTGACGTTTCAATCTTTTGACAGAAGTGGGGATGACCCCACCTCCGTTGCCTGTGTGTCAGTGTTGACGTTGACGTTTGCCAGCATAACATCACCTTTGAAGTCTGATGTAGTTTTGAAATATTCATAAATCATGAAAGATTTCACCTCGGATTTTACCATGGGTAAATTTTGGGAAGTCGCCTGTTCATAATCGGGCTCCATATTTTCAAGCGAAACAACTGAACAACACGAATCAAATTCAAATTCAAATTCGCTGTATTGCCTTTAAAATTTACATAATGAAATTTGTGGCAGGAGTATGGCATAAATATAAGTAGGTACATCACATACAAGTACAAAATAAAACAATTTAAAATAACAGCAGTGCCAGTTGCAACAAAAGAGGAACGTCAAAAGGCAAAAATAATAATCATAACAACTCCAACAAGCACAGGTACAAATCTTACGAATGAATCTTACAAGTAAAACACTTAATGCGAAAAATTAGGTATCCAGATATCACTGATGAATGAGGAGCAACGTATTAAAAAACCTACTCGTTCCTGGCAAAGGATCTCATCTTCATGGCACCTGCCGAAGATCACCGCACAGGTTTACAAAGCGTTAACAATATAACAATCAGCTGTTATGACCGTTGACGCATGGTTGACGCTAGTGCTTTTTGTAGTAAGTTCTGTAGTGTTGTCAAGCCTGCTTCTCCGCCTATGAAAGATTGTGACGTCATCGCGCCAAATTTGAAATGATCGAAAACTTTCATAACTTTTTTTACCAAGAAAACTTACGAAAAAAAATCTGTTGACTATATAGCGGCACTTATCAAGAAGTGAACTTTGAAAAAAGAAATAAAAAAAAATCGGTCACTACCCTATTCGACCGACCGAGAAAGAAATAATTTGTGTACTCTCCATGTGCGGTTTAGGATTGATTTCCTCGAAATAATGTTTCAAAAATAGTTCAGTCTATCCACTCCTGCGATTATTTCAATAACATCCAGTTAGACATTGGAAAAAGTACGTCTGAACTGAATGTTAGAAAATACCTATTAGGGTAGTGACCGATTTTTTTTTATTTTTTTTTTTAAGTTCACTTCTTGATAAGTGACGCTATATAGTTAACAGATTTTTTTTCGTAAGTTTTCTTGGTAAAAAATTCACGAAAGTTTTCGATCATTTCAAATTTGGCGCGATGACGTCACAATCTTTCATAGGCGGATAAGCAGGCTTGACAACACTACAGGACTTACTACAAAAAGCACTAGCGTCAACCCGTCAACGCTCATAACAGCTGACTGTTATATTGTTAACGCTTTGTGTATCTGTGCGGTGATTCGTGTTGTTTAGTTGTTTAGCTTGAAAATATGGAGCCCGATTATGAACAGGCGACTTCCCAAAATTTTCCCATGGTAAGATCTTTCATGATTTATGAATATTTCAAAACTACATCAGCCTTCAATGGTTATGTTATGCTGGCAAACGTCAACGTCAACACTGACACACAGGCAACGGCGAGGGCAACGGAGGTGGGGTCATCCCCACTACTTACAAAAGTAGCCACTTTCAAGGCAGATTTTGAGACACTTGGATTTTTTCTGAATGGAAAAAATTGTAACAGGCTAATTTTTTGCGTGCACCTCAGTATTGTGACACTTAATAAATTCTGAAAGTTCTCCATTGATATCGTTTCCGCTAGTAAAGTTACGCGAGGTCAAAGGTCACGAAAAATAGTTTTTCGCATATATCTCGAGAACGACGACATTAATCAAAAAAATATAAGAGCTAATTTGTAGCTAAGGAGATTTGCTATAAGAGATAATGTGAAAGTTCTCTGTATCGGTAATAATTCACGAGATAGAGCGGTTCAAAGAACCAGGAACGTAAGAATCGAATCGTTCTGACACAATAGCTGATGCCGAACCAGTAATCTTTGAGTTGTAATATGTCATTTGGAAGTCCCTGAAAAACTGCATCCAGAACAGTTCAAAGTATTGCCCTATCTGTCATCTGTCAAATAATAAAAATGTCAAAGTTCTAAACTTTACCATTTAATTATTCAGAATCTATCCGATTGATTGGAAGAAAATTTGGCAGGAAGCAACACAACAAAAAAGTCAAATTAAATCTGCAGTTGCAATTTTTCACCATCTTCCAGTCGAGCGTTATGAATTTTCCAAATTTCTCCTAGCCGTTGCCACCCAAGAGGGCCACTCACCTGTGAGGACGACTCGCTTTTGATGCAGGACTCCACTCAAAAATTCATTCCTACTCAGGGATCGACTTCTTATTCAAAATTCCGACTGATATTGGAAGTAGTTTGGATTGGGCGTCGTGTAGACTCGTTTTCAAAATCGACACGGTTCCGATTTTCCGACGGTAATTTTTTCAAAATGAACTTTTCACATTCCATGAATTTGAAAAAATTGCAGTACAAACCTCGTCATGCGGTGAGCCCCACGAAATATTAATTTTAGGTGCAGACATGCTGCTAATGAAAGTTGAAGAAAAGACTGAATTAATTTATGGAGTTTTCATCGCTGGAAAACTGCAAATTCTCCAACTTTTCATCTCTTTTTCAGCAGATTTTCCCCCTTTTTTTAAAGAATAGGTAGCTGGTTCTTGAACATTTCTTAACAAATTTTTCCACAATTTCCTGAAAATTTTCCTGCTGAAAATGTAAAACCGGCCTGATGGGTTATCCAGACCAGACTTAGATGATGAGGCTCAAAGTGGAGCCTTACTTGACGATTTTTACAATAAGATAATTCGGAAAAAGATCGAGGTTTTCCCTCAATCTTCAATTCCTGAGAAAATTTTCAATTTCCCGCAATTTATTCTCAATCTTTCTCTTTAATAGGGTAGTGACCGATTTTTTTTTATTGTTTTTTTTCAAGTTCACTTCTTGATAAGTGACGCTATATAGTTAACAGAAATTTTTTTCCGTAAGTTTTCTTGGTAAAACAAAATTATGAAAGTTTTCGATCATTTCAAATTTGGCGCGATGACGTCACAATCTTTCATAGGCGGAGAAGCAGGCTTGACAACACTACAGGACTTACTACAAAAAGCACTAGCGTCAACCCGTCAACGCTCATAACAGCTGATTGTTATATTGTTAACGCTTTGTGTATCAGTGCGGTGATTCGTGTTGTTTAGTTGTTTTGCTTGAAAATATGGAAAGTTGGTGGAACCTTTCATGATTTATGAATATTTCAAAACTACATCAGACTTCAATGGTTATGTTATGCTGGCAAACGTCAACGTCAACACTGACACACAGGCAACGGAGGTGGGGTCATCCCCACTACTGTCAAAAGATTGAAACGTCACAGCCCGCCCTACAGCTCGGTAGATTTGAAATCGTTCGCAAAAGTAGCCACTTTCAAGGCAGATTTTGAGACACTTGGAAGTCTTTTTTTCGAATTTTCACGAAGCGTAGTCTTGTTATTAAGGCTCTACATTCGATTAGTATGATTTTTTTTTATATTTTTCGATGGTGGTCACTACCCTATTCCAACTTCCCTCCCGTCCTCCCGAAGGGACGTTACAACAACAACAATTCTATAGCTTAATTCCTGGTTCCTGGATACTAGTCGGGAAAGTTTTTGAAGAGAGGAAGAAATTTGATAAATTCACGAAATGTGCATTTTACATGTAAATTTTCTCCTAGGAGAATTTTTGTGCGAAATTTTGTCGAGCAGATGTCATATCACTCACTAGGACACAACATTCCTTTAGTATTTTTATTCAGTGACTTTATTACCTGTATTTACCATTATCGGAAATGAATAAATTCTATATCTCGTGATGGTTTGCCTATACAAAAAACTTTGAAATAACCATTTATAGAAAATTGACTTGGCTACAAATTGGCTATGTGTATCCGGTATTTCGATAAAGGTTGTCGTTCTCGAGATATACAGGGTGCCTCAACTAAAACAATCCAACGCGATTTTCTCAAAAAATATCAAGGCAACAAAAACAATTTTTCGCAATACCGGGACGAAAAGTACACTTTTTCTCCCCCTTTGGCGGGTAGAAAAGTAGATTTTCATTCCCTTGGGAAAAAAAGTAATCGAGTGCCTACATGCACGAAAATTGATGGAGTACTTGAATTACCAATATTTCCTCAAATAAGGAACATTGTCCACAGAACATTGACGTGAAGTCTCTGGTGTTCCATCGTAAAGGATACGGTCGTTCTAAACTGTTTAGAGGAGGATCTATGCTAAAACATTGGCGCGTTTGGTAGTTTAAGGCGTGCGTTCCGACATAATGACTTGTACTGCCTTTATTTTTGAAACGCGACCCCATGTTATGCGAGACTTTATTTTCATTAGAAATTAAGAAATATTTCTATGTACGACTTTTTCAAGTCCATATCGTGGAATCAAAAGTTATCGTGAACTGAACACAAACGATGAAAGATTTTCTAGTCGTAGAAAGGTTTACCAGAATTTTCAAGCTTCTCCAGCCGATTGATAACAATGTGACTGAGTTGTGATACCTTGTGTAATCAACCAAGAAAAGGTCTATTTAACAGTGCAAAAATGTAATGCCTTGTCTACAGACTTCCGTAAAAAATTTAATTTTTAATTAGGTACTCAAAATGACTACGAAATCTTTCAATATTTGTGTTCAATTCATGATAACTTTCGATTTCACGATATTGATTTGGAAAAATTTTACACAGAAATCTGCCTTAATTTCTAATGAAAATGAAGTTCTGCATAACCTGGTGTCGCGTTTCAAAAATAAAGGCGCTAAGTCATTATGTTGGAGCGCTCACTCCCTTCAAACGTCAAACTTTCAGAATAAATGGTAGGTATACAGGGTGGTGAAAGTTTCGATGCTCACCATTGGTATCTTGGAAACGGTGAGAGATACGAAGTCGGTTGAATTGGAAAAAAGTTGCGCATTTTTATGGCGATTGACAATCTGAAAAGAAACTTTGAATATTTTGATTAGTTTACGATTTATCACGAAAAAACTGGAAATTTTGATTTCAGAAATTATTTTTTATCTTTCCAACCATCCAAGCTATTTCAATCAAACTTGGTAGTTTTATGGTTTTATGGTTTTATAGTTTTGGTAGTTAATCGTAAACCAATCAAAATATTCAAAGTTTGTTTTTCAGATTGTCAATCGCCACAAAAATGCGCAACTTTTTTCTAATTTAACCGACCTCGTATCTCTTACCGTTTCCAAGATACCAATGGTGAGCATCGAAATTTTCACCACCCTGTATACTAGTACATACATGGAAATGTTACTTCGGTATTGCGAAAAGTCTTGTATACACCACGGGACTGACGTTCATTTTCATTCCCTTGAATGAATTGCTGCCCTCGGGCTCTAAGGGCCCTCAGGCATCAAACTTCACCCGCGGGAATAAAAACTCACTTTAGTCCCTTGATGTATAAACTACTATTTCAATTGGGGGGAAGCCTGAACTTTTAGCTTTCTTTTGAGGGGGCGCCGATGTTTGTAGGTGCTTTAGTTTCCAAGAAAATGGAATTTGAATCTGGCGAGTCACAAGAATTCAAAAATTCATGACCGACAAAACAAAATACTTTGGATGAAAAAAAATTCTCTTTCTCTGAGCTTTCCATTGGTGTGTCGCCGATGTCTGTACCTAGTCCAATAAGCCAGAAATTCTGCCTCAAAGTCCAGCAAACACAATAATCGGATTTCATAACGACCTCACCGATCTCACACTTGTTGATTTTCACATCAGCCAGTATTAATCGCTATGGAGAATCCAGGTATGTTGAGTGAAAAAGTGCTAGTAACGGCTGGTGTTAAAATCAACAAGTGTGTGATCGGTGACGTCACGGATTCCGATTATTGTGTTTGTTGGACTATGAGGCAGAATTTCTGGCTTATTGGGCCAGGTACAGACATCAGCGACACATCAATGGAAAGCCCAGAGAAATAGGATTTTTTTTCATATGAAGTGTTTTGTTTTATCGGTCATGAATTTTCGAATTCTTGTGACTCGCCCGATTCAAATTGCATTTTCATGGAAACTAGAGCACCTACAAGCATCGGCGCCCCTCAAAAGGAAGCTAAAAGATCAGGCTTCCCCCAATTGAAAAAAATAGTTTGTTGCCTTGATATTTCCTGAGATAATCGCGCTGGATTGTTTTAGTTGGGACACCCTGTATGCGAAAAATTGTTTTTCGCGACCTTTGACCTCGCGTAACTTTACTAGCGGCAACGATATCGATGGGGAACTTTCAGAATTTGTTCAGGGTTACGATACTATGATGCATGCAAAAATTCAGCCTGTTACAAATTTTTTCCAGCCAATCCAATATTTTGGTCTATAATTATAGACCCTACACCGAAAGGTACAAGGGGTATTTATTGATTATATATATATAATTATAGTCCGGATGTTAAGGTATAATACCCTTCACTTTTATAACAAGCAATGCCACTTGGCATACCTGTTGCCGAAACCATGTTTGACCGATTAAGATCAGGAGCCAAAGTCGCAAGCAATGCAGGCGTCGTATACAGGGTGTCGTATAGAAAAAAAGTAAAAAATTCGTATATAATTACCCAAACCAGATGGATTCACGTGAATAGGCACATATATTCACAATATATTACCATCAAGGAAGAATCAGTGGTTTTGGAATATATTGAGCGGTTCCTGAAATATTCAGGAAAAAATGAATTTTCTTTTGAATATTCTATTTCTCCTTAAATCAGTGAATTTTCAAGATATCGAAGTGCAACTTGGTAGTTCTATGGCCAGTATGGTCATGAATCAAAAACGATCAGGAGCAAAATGCAAGGCCTGCTATTTTCAGAAATAAGACAGTGAACTTTTTTTTCCTCGCGAGCGCCATCTTGAATCTCCGTTTTACTCTAAAGTTAAAGAAGTGACAACCGAATGTGAGATAGTTGACATACCAGTCACCCCATTATGGAAAAGATATCCTTGAAGCAAGGTAAAGGTCTCTTCATCGAGAAAACAGTGTTACTCAAGGTTCTCATGGTAATACGCATTTACAGCGCCTGTGATGGCTAATCAGAGATTTAAAAGAGCAGAGTGAGTTCTTTGTCACAATCCTACATTTATTTTGAACTGAATTACCAAAATTCATGATGATCGGTCCAAAGGTAAATTTGTGGTGGCTTGCTGAACCAAATATGTGGCCCTTTTTAATGAAAAATTCAAAAAAAGTCGAGCAATCATCATCATGTCATCCCTTACTAATAGAAGGCTATTGCAAAAACTGAAACTAATGAACGCTGGAATGTTTTGGGAGAGTCAACCCTATAATCTTGAGCCATAAAATGTTGGACACATGCGTCCCTTTGTTGAAGAGAAGACATGAGAGACTTGCATGCAGAAAGTTTTTTCCAAGTTCTGAGCCACGTATTATTTTTAGGAAGCTACCAAAATTTTGTCTCTGGATCGATGATGATGAACTTTGGTACCAAATCTCAAAATAGATGTAATATTGTTAGTCATTAACTTTTGGTGGGTTTCTGAATGAAATATGTAAATAAGAATTTTGAATTTTTTTCTGCATGCACGCCTTCCATGTCTTCTTTCTGGCAACCGGACGCATGTGTCCAACATTTATTGACTCAAGAATATATGCTTTAATCTCACAAAACATTTCAGCGTTGATTTGTATCAGCTTTCGCAACAGCCTTCTCTTCGTGTGGGACAACATAATAATGATAGTCCCATTTTTGTTGCATTTCTCACCGAAAAGCGAACGACTTTTTGTTCAACAACCCATCAAGAGTTTATCTTTGAACCCATCATCATGAATTTTGGTAATTCAGCTCAAAATGAATGTAGGATTGTGACAAAGAACTCACTCTGATCTTTCAAATCTCTGATTAGCCATCACAGGCGCTGCAAATGCGTAGGTATTATCATGAAAACCTTGGGTAACACTGTTTTCTCGATGAAGAGACCCTTACCTTGCTTCGGGGCTATCTTTTTCATGATGGGGTGACTTGATGTCAACTATCTCACATTCGGTTGTCACTTTTTTAACTGTTAAGTAAAACAGAGATTCAAGATGGCGGTCGCGAAGAAAAAAAAGTTGACTGTCTTACTTCTGGAAATAGCAAGCCCTGCATTTGGCTCCTGATCATTTTTGATTCATGAGTTCATGACAATACTCGCCGTAAACTTCGCAAGTTGCACTTCGATATCTTGAAAATTCACTGATTTACCGAGAAATAAAATATTTAGAAGAAAATTCAGTTTTTCGGAATATTTCAAGAACCGCTCAAGATTTTCCTAAGCTGTTGACTCTTTCTTGATGGGTAATATATTGTGGATATATGTGCCCACTCACGTGAATCCATCTGGTTCGGTTAACGATATACGAATTTTTCACTTTTTTCTATACGACACCCTGTATACGGCGCCTGCATCACTTACGACTTTGGCTCTTGATCTTCAGAGCCTTCGGATCTTCGGTAAAATATGGTCTTGGCAACAGGTATGCCAAGTGGCATTGCTTGTTATAAAAGTGAAGGGTGCCCCCTAAATTTTGACCTTAGCGTCCGGACTATTATGGACTATCAGCCGAAAATTGAGAATTTGGAAAATTGACTTCATAACAGGATTTTGGGAATGCTATACAATAATAGGTTAAGACACAAAACATGCTACCTTTACGTCCTCTTGTATACAGGGTGGTCCATTCTAGCGTAATTATCCCATAGCGGTCTTACCGTTCAAGATAGAGAAAAAAATGTAGGGAAGAAGTTATATGGTTTGATGAGACCTATAACCTAAAATTATTTTCAGCTATACAGGGTGTCCCATTTTGACGGGATCAACAAAACGTCAATTTTTTTGAATGAGACACCCTATATTTTTTTGCATTTTCGGATTTAGATTTTTCAACTGTCTCATGCCTGTATTTTTGTTTTCCAATTGTGTGGCAGTGCTGCCAACTAAAAATTAAAAACTGAAAAAAATCGCATTTCCACAGTTATCTTGAAAAAATCGTAGCGGCCTTGCTTTTCAAAACTAAGAGATGAAACTTAACATGGTGATAGTCAAGTCAAAGACCAATATCCCAATGTCAAAAAATTGCGATTTCTTGATACAGGGCGTTCACAAAAAAAAATCAAACTTTATAATTTTCAAAGTCTTATAACTCATTTTTTTCAAACAACATGCCCCTAATTTTATAACGTTATCTGATAGCTTTTATTATCCTCTTTCATTTTTTACTGGGGATACCCTACCCTTAAACTTCATTTTTTTCGAGATAATCGGAAATTTTCACAAAATTTGTGATTTTTATATTTTTTTTCACAAATTGAGTTGGCCGTGATGAATGACAGACAAGCCAAATAGTACGCAACTCTCAGTTAGTCAGTCTGAATATTTTGACATTGGTATATTGGTCTGTTACTTGACTATCATCATGTCAAGTTTCATCTCTTAGTTTTGAAAAGCAAGGCCGCTACGATTTTTTCAAGATAACTGTAGAAATGCGATTTTTTTCAGTTTTTAATTTTTAGTTGGTAGCACTGCCACACAATTCAAAAACAAAAATACAGGCATAAGACAGTTGAAGAAGCTGAATCCGAAAATGCAAAAAAATATAGGGTGTCCCATTCAAAAAAATTGACGTTGTATTGATCCCGTCAAAATGGGACACCCTGTATAGCTGAAAATAATTTCAGGTTATAGATCTTATCAAACCATATAACTTCTTTCCTACATCTTTTTATCTATCTTAAAGGGTAAGACCGCTATGGGATAATTACGCTGGGATGGACCACCTGTATGTATATGTCTCTGACCTTCCGAAGAAATTATTTTTTCAAGCATGAATGATGGGAGAGACATGGCGACCCGAGTGGCGACCAGTGCCATCGAGATTCACAATGGAGTCACATCCACATCACCTCCATTTGAGTGATACAACGAAATTGAAAGATGGTTTGGTAGGAGTTTTTGGACTGTCAACTTGACAGGGCCCTCTGCGGCCCCCCTAAAGGGGAGCTTTTATGCTTCCCCTTCTAATATCGTTCGTAATGCCTTGTAGAACACTTATGCAAAAGGAATTTTCTGTATCATTAAATGCCATATAGGAATGGCTGCCAACCCAACTACATATTGGTATCGCTTCTCAACCATCTGATGTATACAGGGTGTCGCAAAGAAATTCATTTATGACATTCATTTTATGTTGAAATAATCAGTAGCAAAATGCCGTTGCGAAGATTTAAAGATTAACTCCAAGTGAGTTCGATATCGTGGCAAATCTCTTGCGGAATGGCACAAGACAAAGAGAAATTGCCAATTTGGTAAACGTATCACAAGGTGTCATCGGTGGGGCAAAGAAACTGCTCCAATGCCTGGCAGTGCCTGAATCACACATGGAGATGAGGGTCGCCCACGAATAATTTCAGCAATAGAAGAGCGTCTTCTTGTTAGGCGAAAAACTGTAAAATTGAAAAGTGACATGTTCTACAACCTATAATAAGGTGTCAGAAACAAATTTCTCTGTTCATGCGACACCCTGTATATTTTTATATAGCATTTTATGTAGCCTTCTATTTGAAATCTGCTCAAAAAATCGTTACAAAAATACCTAGTAGCATTGTTCAGTAAGTACCAAAAAATCCAGTAGCATCCCGGATTAATTCATCAACAAAATGACTTTGAAAAGTAAAAAGGCTATATTTCTGTAACTATGCAACGGAAAGCAAAAATCTAAAAACTAACAATTTAACCAAGCTACAGACTATAAGATTCAAGTAAGTATAGGTGTACAGGGTGGATAAACAATATCCTGCACGAGAGTAAAAAGTAACAAAACTGAACGACTTTTTTCATCACCCTGTATTAGACATACCCATGTGATTTTTGACGAAGACTTCAGTAGTTGATGAGAATATCAACATTTTTCTTCAAAACGGCGTGAGCGGTTCCACAATCGTGTAATTTCCAAGAATTTTCTAGAGACTTTGAAAACACACTTTTTTAAAATATCCACTTCAATTTGTGAGCACTTTATATAGCATCCAGAAAGCCGTGAAATTGATTTTATACACACAAACAAACACATTTAAATTTCAATAAAGGCTTACCGGCCATATTTTTCGTAGAAGAATAGCGTGTATATATAGTGTCTTGTCTATATAGTGAAGTATAGCGATATGATTTAAATGAATAAAACCTTCGACCAGAGAAAAAGTTTCGCCAAAGCTGATAACTAAAGGCACAGGTAAAAACACGAAAAAACTACCCGACAACAATAACATAAGTACCTATATGCCGATCAGCTTTTAAATTCAGCACTAGAACGGTAATTTTTGCACGCCAAGTTGGCAATTCTGCGATATTTGGGGATGCTCAAATTTGTAATGTTGGATCAATATTTCCTCAGATGACCTTGAATTCGTATTGTCAATCGAGTACAGCGCTCTTGCAAGATTGTATGAACGCTCAAGACGTCTTGATTTTGGTAGACTTTCTCCAGTTTAAATGGGCGACTGGTGAACAGTTTATTTTGAATAAAATAGTGAATCATAATATACCATCATATTATATACTAGGTTGAGAAAACTGTTCTAATGTATGGTCAGAAATGAAGGCCTAATGTCTAAAACCTAGAACGGCTCGGCACTCTGTCACTTACCTGCCATTCTGACAAGATAACAGTCATAACAGCCAAGGCAACACTGTAGCGGAATATGATGCAAGGAGACGCCAGAATTGGCATTTCATGTCAAAATTTCCTAACCTCACTGGACTTCGCCACAAAAAGCCCGTTTTCACGTAACTTGGTCTGTCAGCGTCCGTTACACCCTAGGGAACATGGCCAACCGCGTTTTAATTTCTACTGAATTTAAAACGTGATCGGCATATATGCACATATTGCAAAGGTTTGATGGTTTGAAGGTTTTTGACTCATGGATTGATTCCACCATGGCACACAGGCGGAATTTCAAAAAATCGTGGACAAAATTAAATTTCAATTTTTTTCAACTGCTTTTGCATATTTCAGCTTTAAAATAGCTAGATAATATAAAGTTCATTACAAATTATCCCAAAAAAAAAAATTTGTCAACAGAAACAAAATAAATATCTTAGAAAGTCGCGTAGAAGAACTCATGGAAAAATTATTTCATATTAGATGATTTTTTTTTTGACATGTAGATTTGGTTAGGAATTCGGTATATTGTGGATATTCATTCAAGGATCAGATAATCCCTATAGCTAAATTTCATTTAATTGATTCCGAGTTCAATAGGGCGGAAAGAAAGTGTATTGTGTATTTCCAGTTATTCGGCAAAAATTTTGTGATTTACGTAACTGGTCGAGTAACTGGTCCAATACAAGAAAAATAGTGGAAAAAAAAGTCTCCTTGGGTTGATGGGGGTAGTAAGATGACGAGATTTCAAAATTTGATGACTTGACACCCCCCAAAACAGCTCTGTTCAAAATGATGAGATTTTCTCACTATCTTTCCTTTTCCAGTTTCGCTACTTTCGAGGATCATTCACATTATTTTTTTGGTTTCCGGTAACAAGTCTAGGTCGTCACATCCGGTAACTTGTTTGATTTGGCTTATAGTCGGGGTGCTACGATTTTGAATACCGCAAATTAATTAGACGGGATGCCCTTTGGCATGATAACTACTCATGCCAAGGTGATTAATTTTCTCCAAGGATGCGTCAACATTTCCCACTCAGAAAAAAAGATGGCGACGATTTTTGACAGGACCTGAATTTTTGTAAAACATAGGCATGTGGGATATGTTTTCTTACTAATATTGACCTCCTGAACACGAATATCGAGTTTATTTCCACATTAGAAATCAAATCGACCCCATATTTGACATCCGAAAACCGCAAAAATAGCAGACTCTCGCTTATTTTCGAATTGAAAATTTTGTGTGCCATTCACAGCGATTTCCAGCCTTGAGCTCGTTAAATGGATCTCACAAAACAAGTTAACAGTGTAAGTTCTGCAAAATAACTCTACAAACATCGCCAGGGTGCGCCCCAAAACATACAAAATATGGGCTCTGGGAGCACATTTTTCTGCGGCTGATTTAAGGAATGTAAGTGTGAAATGGAAAATGTTTTGTGATATATTTTACTGTTTTATATAGTAAACTTACATATACTAGGATTTATCAACATGAATTGACAATTCCAGATAAAAACAGAAAAAATATATTTTCATGATTTGTTGATAACTTTTTTTTTCAATAAATACTAAAAAACGTAGCTTTGATTTTGATGATCATCCAGGTAAGATACCTTTTCCACCTGAAACAACCACCTTAGCTCAAAGCTTCGGTATAGCGACTCATAATTAAAACATTTTCGTCAGACTTGCGGTTGCCAAACATCAGAAAAGCGTCTTTTGATATTGAAGTTTTGTCTTTACACTTGTTCTGGAATGCAACATACGGCTGAAGGTGAATCTTTGGTTCAAAGTTTTCTAGAGTATTTCTATCTCGCCCATGAACTCATTCAGGTGTCTAGAAATTTTCGGACTGGATATGCACCAATGGCGAAGGGCAGTAGGATCTCCAGTGTTATTACCAATTTAAAATTTGTTGTCTTGGTGTGTTGGAATTTTCGAGAATGGAAGTATAGTGTTATCAGGGAAAGCGCAAAAATACCTAGGAGGTGAACAGGCATAGAAAACGGACGTGGAAAACATATGAAAAAGTGATCAGGTAGGCACCATAGACAAGGACAAAAGTAGAAGAGGCAAGATACCTGCGCGGCTGTGTAATTTGTTGGCCGGCCATTTTGATTACATAACGGTTTTTCCTGGCGGCAATTTTAATTATGACAGGTGGGTGACAGTACTGACAGTGTACTTGATGACAGCTACGAAGTTTTAGGTTAGACTGATTTGTTGTGATCGAACTTTTCTCGGCGCCGATATTTGGTTTTGTGTAAAATATAACAATATAATTGAATGTTGAGGGTTATTCAGTGTTCGTTTCCACGAATTCTACTTCATAACCAGATATTATATTCCTGGGATGCATTGCATAAATAATGCATTGTCGAGTGCATTGTACTTGATGAATTATTGTCAAGAAATGAAGAATGATGTGCGCAGTTTTATCTCCACTTGGAAGCTGTGAAACAGATATCGAGGCCTCTGTGTGAAGTGTTCGTTTTGCGATTTTTCCTGTGTAATAAAGTTTGATCGAACCTGATCGAACTTAGCAAATGCATCAATAAAGGGCGTCTTGTTATACCTATCAAAATTTGCAAAAACATCAAGCAATTGATGAACCCAGAGATGAGAAGATATCCTTTCATACGTAACGCTGAATTTAAATAATCAAATTTCACTCCGGTAACTAAATTTTGTTTTTAGTTTTCCACGGGGTGATGGGCTTCGATTGTGGCTCGAGACAATTGGAATGATGAAGAAATAGCTTGGAAACGTCTTATGAGAAAGGCTCAGTGCTGCTGATTTGTTCGAGGCATTTCGAAGTAATGTAAATAAAATTTTATCCACACTCCCAGGACCCGAGCCAGAACCTCGTTTCACACAATGACATTTTGGAACACCACAATTTTATCTTGAGGGAAAGTGCTCGTAAGATGCTATTTGAAAATAAGATTAGGTGCAAAATCTAGCAAAAAAAACGTGAAGCGAAGAGCTGATTCAGTGTAATGTTCAACAAACACTTTCCAAACTTGTATTATTTTATCTCAACAAAGAAAAATGACTTTACGCGAGAGAAAATGATTGATATGATATTCTGGTAATGATCCCGATATCCAGGATCCCAATTTGTTTTTTTCTGAGTTGAGGCCATTTTCTTTTGTTCGACAATATTCAGACTGACTAATTGAGCGTTGCGTACTATTTGGCTTGTCTGTCATTCATCACGGCCAACTCAATTTGTGGAAAAAAATAAAAAAATCACAAATTTTGTGAAAATTTCCGATTATCTCGAAAAAAATGGAGTTTAAGGGTAGGGTATCCCTAGTAAAAATGAAAGAGGATAAAAAAAGCTATCAGATAACGTTATAAAATTAGGGGCATGCTATTTGAAAAAAATGATTTTTTTTTTTTTTTTTTTTTTTTTTTTTTTTTGTCAATTGGTTGGCCTTGAGGGCTAGCTCTTTAGCCACTAGAACGAATTTTCAATTTAAAATCTTACTTTTTCCATTTCTTTAATTTCACACTTTCGTCTCAATGTTTTGAAAAAACTCTATTATCAGTGAAAGGATTTGGGGGTTATTTGTAGCCAACAGGGAAGTGATGTTCAGAGGAAGAAAACAATTCCTGATGCTGACCAAGTTCTTTATTAGAGCTTCGATCAGCCTTTGATGATTCCCACAAGCAAACATCAAATGATTTATGTCACCAACCGATTCATTGTCACACGAGCATACCGGTGTCTCGAGAATGCCAATGCGGAACAAATGGGACGGAAAACATCCATGGTTCAGTTTAAGCCGAGTCAAGGTTAAAACTTCTGATCTTTTAGTCAGACTTCCATTGCTCATGAGGGTCTGCCTGGGGAGAATAGGGTGAATCAAGGTGTAGTGATTCTTCGAAGTGCTAACGAATTCTCCCCATGAGGCTTCCCACTCTTTTCTGATATTCACTCTTACTATGGAGTACAGATCAGAGTATGTGACTACGTCTTCCACCTGTGGTAAAGTCGATGCCTCCTTAGCCAAGGAGTCCGCCCTTTCATTGCCCGTAACACCGGTATGCCCCTTCACCCATATGAAGATAATTTCTTTACCTTTGTCTTCCAAAATTGTCAACAGATGGAGGATTTGACAAATAATGCTACTGGTTTTTGAATTTTTTGTAGAAGCCAAAGCTTTCAGAACACTCATGGAGTCCGACAACACAATATTGGTGTGAGCAACGTCGCTAACAGCCCAATCTAGCGCTCTTTCAATGGCATACGCTTCCGCCGTAAAAATTGAAGCCTCGTCCAAAATTTTATATTTGAACGATATATCAAGGTTGTCCACAAAAAAAGCGCAGGCCGTACCTGAGTACGATCTGGACCCATCGGTATAAATTGTATTGCAAGGCTCACCAGAGTTCTGAGTAATCAACTCAGAGACAATAAATTTGTTGACCACTGGACTCGGCGAATATTCCGGAAATATTATTCTTGGTTTGACTTGTCTCAATTTTATTGAAAATTGGAAGATTGGAAGGATTGGGAAGGAGTTTCTGTCTAAAGCGTAAGTGTGAGGGTTCAAATTAATGAACGCTTCTGCTATCGGTGGCGTATTTTTTCTTATCCAGTATTTTCCCGATAAGCATTCAATAGCCAGAGGGGCCACGCTTTTCTCAATGAATGATCGGTTGAAGGTAGAGAGCTTGATGAGGGCTTTTTCAGCGAGCAATTTTCTTCGTAGATTTAGCGGCGGTTCTTGGGACTCAGCTAGAATGGCTGGACATGGTGATGATCTTAAGGCACCAATGCAAATACGAATGGCTTTATATTGGATACGATCTAGTTTAAGAAGGTTGGATTTCGACGCTGAACCGTACCAAACACAAGCGTAGTCAATGATGGAGCGGATGTATGCCCTATAAAATGTGATTGCAACTTTTGGGTCTATTCCCCATTTAGCTCCACAAATGTGCCTAAGCATATTCAGTCCTTTTTCACACTTACCTATGATATGGTCAATGTGTTTTGACCACAGAAGTTTTTTATCCAACACCACTCCTAAATATTTACAGTTATCAACCACCGGAACCGTAAATTTACCCAGTTTGAGCGTACTGCTCAACTTTAATCTTTTTCGAGAGAAAAACATGACCGATGACTTTTCCTGCGACAAAGTAAATGCCTTGCCTGCGAGCCAGTTGTTTAGGCAAAATGCAACGTACCTTAAATCCGTTACACATTCCTTGTAGGCCTTTCTCGAAGTATATAAACATATGTCATCTGCGTATTGAATACACTTGTCTGAATTGTCGCACATGTCATGTATATCCGAAGTGTAGACATTGAAAAGCGAAGGGCTTAATTTTGAACCTTGGGGTAAGCCTTGGGACGACTTTTGCGGCCCATACAATTTATTGTTACTGTCACGGACGTAAATTGACCTGTTGTAAAACAATTCCACGATGTTCGAAGCCGTAAAACTTCCAATCCCAAATTCCTGCAGTCTGGTTTTCAAAATTTCCAAATTCACTGCATCGTAAGCACCCTTTATATCTAGAAATAAACATCCCAAAATTTCATTCGATGACATAGAAATCTGAACATCTGTTACCAATTGACCAATCGCCTCCGCTGTACCTTTACCACTCCTAAACCCAAATTGGTTTTTAGGCAGGAGAGAGTTGTGTTCTAAGAACCACTCAAGGCGAGACTTTATTAAACACTCAAAAGTTTTGGTAATACACGACATCAACGAGATGGGCCTATACGCAGATGATTCAGCTGGGTTTTTTCCAGGCTTGAGTAATAAGCACACCACAATTTGCTTCATTTGATCCACGTAAATACCACCATTCCACCAATCGTTGAAAATTTCGAGCATTACCTGTTTAGCTGCCCAAGGTAAGTTTCTCAACATCGCATATGTAATACTGTCTACTCCTGGGGCCGAGCTGTTTCCAGTCTTGATCGCAATGTCGAGATCCGACAAAGAAAAGGGGAAATCGGGAAAATTACTAGTAGCATTTTTTTCCGGTGTGTTGTCAACTGTCACAAAAGGAGGGGCAAGTTTATCCAGTGTGTCAGTAATTACTTCTATGGGTATCTGAGGTTTATTTACTTTGTAGTTTTTGTTCGAAATCTTCCTTATAAATGTCCAAATCTCTGCGGGAGAAGTATTTCTGTCTATTTCGTTCAGAAAACTCTTCCAGCGATCCCTTCCCTTAGTCTTGAACAACCGTTTACATTCTGCATCCCTTTTTTTGTACTGAAGGAAATTATTCATGTTCAAGTTGGATTTGTATTGATTCAACGCATGTTTTCTGATTTTAGCCATTTTTGTACAATCTTCATCCCACCAAAGAGGTTCACCTATTTTGAGGATAGAAGGGGACTTGATTGGGATACTCTGAGATGCCGCATCAGAAATTTTTTCAAGCAATTATAAAGTTTGATTTTTTTTTGTGAACGCCCTGTATCAAGAAATCGCAATTTTTTGACATTGAAATATTGGTCTTTGACTTGACTATCACCATGTCAAGTTTCATCTCTTAGTTTTGAAAACCACGGCCGCTACGATTTTTTCAAGATAACTGTGGAAATGCGATTTTTTTCAGTTTTCAATTTTTAGTTGGTAGCACTGCCACACAATTGGAAAACAAAAATACAGGCATAAGACAGTTGAAAAAGTCAAATCCGAAAATGCAAAAAAATATAGGCTGTCCCATTTAAAAAAATTGACGTTTTGTTGATCCCGTCAAAATGGGACACCCTGTATAGCTGAAAATAATTTTAGGTTATAGGTCTCATCAAACCATATAACTTCTTTTTTACATCTTTTTCTCTATCTTGAACGGTAAGACCGCTATGGGATAATTACGCTAGAATGGACCACCCTGTATACCTCAGCAGAGGGCGCTCGCTCGCATTTTTCACATTCGGGCGCCCCGCGACGAACCGTGACGAAATATCGCTGACTTGGTCGTTTTCCATTTTTTTTTGCAAAAAACCGCATTTTTTTGGTTCAGGTTGACCGTCGAAACCATTTTGGGTATAACTTATAAGTATTCAGGTCATTTTTTTTCTTCAACTTGTGTCGGAAAAAATGCACGGTGACACGAAGGCCGGAAAATTGTCACTAATTCGAGCATTTCGACCACACTGACGATGACGCCAACTGTGGCAATTTTTCGGAAAAAAAACACAAAAAACCAGTATAACTCGAGAACGGGGCATGTCATCAAAGTTCACTTCGGGCTTAGACCACCTCGGGGCTTTTTCTGTTTGAAATCGGACGATCAACCGCCGACTCGCCTCATCGGTTTCTGAATATCTTCAATCCCGATTACCTCAGAGGGCGTCGCGACGCTCTTTTTCACATTCGGGCGCCCCATCGGGTCCAAATTCAACGAACCGTGACGAAATATCGCTGAGTTGCTTTTTACAAAAAACCGCATTTATTTTGGTCCAAGTTGACCTTCGAAACCACTTTTGGGCAACTTATAAGTTCAGATCATTTTTTCCTTGAACTTGTGTCGGAAAAAAAGCACGGTGACACGAAGGCCGGAAAGTTTTCACGAATTCGTGCACTTCGGTCACACTGACGCCAACTGTGGCAATTTTTCGGAAAAAATCAAGAAAATAAAAAAAAAAGCTAAAAAAATCATGACTCGAAAACGGGACGTGCCATCGAAATTTACCTTGGCACAGTTTCTGATCGAAATCGGACGATTAACCATCTGCCTTCATCGGTTTCTAAATATAATAATCCTGATTACCTCAGAAGGTGTCGCGACGCTTTTTTCACACCCGGCGCTCCATTGGGTTCGAATTCGACGAACCGTGACGGAATAGGTATCGCCGACTTGGCTATTTTCCACGATTTTTGGAAAATAATTAATAATTATCCGTAATTATTGTATCTTCTAGGCTTTATGCTACTATGTACCTTGAACCGTAGAATTTCCTACGACACCTAAGTATTAGGTTATATTTCGATTTTTAAAAATTCAAAAACCAGATAGCATCGACAATGAATCTTTCCTCAAGAAAGTCGCATGCCAAATTTGATCTTTCTATTTTCAAAAAAAAGTACCAAAGATGATTTCTCGCAGACATGAAAAAGTGAAATAGTAGAAATCATTTTTTGTACCTTTTTTTTTAAATAGAAACTTCAAATTTGGCATGCGACTTTCTTGAGGAAAGATACATTGTCGATGCTATCCAGTTTTTGAATTTTCAAAAATCAAAATAAAGAATTTCCTCAATTTTTTGGAAATTTTCAAAATTCGATAGCAATGCCCGTACATTTTCTTTTTGGAGAAGTTTCTTCTTGACGAAAAAAATAAAACAAAACCGATTCCCGTCAACAACTTTTTTAGTCGCATCAGAAACCCCTAATGTATTTTTCACCGTTCACCGTGTGGTAGGAAATTTGGAGTTATATCCTGTTCACTTTTTATTTTACGTATGACTTTTTGGATCAAAAGTAGAGTGACAAACTGGGGGACTACGACTACAGTTGATGGCACCTGAAACTATCAGTGGCCATCAACCGTATCCTCCCAGCGCTCCAGCTTATTGCACTTTATTTTTGCTCGATCCAAAAAGTTATTCTACTTACTTAATTTAAAACGTGAGCGACATATACAGGGTTATTCACCACCAAATGGACATAGCCCAAGAGTAGGTCCAGTTTTTCAAGGCAAACCAGGATCTGCATGGCTTTGAAATTTTTCTAACGCTGTTTGTTTTGGAGTTGCAGGGTGATATTCATGTATTTCGTAGATTTTTTGAACAAGCCGCGTATCTTTAGAGCGATCCAATGGATCCGAATGAAATTTCGTGGATTAATTCTTCTATTAGCTGACACAACGCCTCATCAAGCAGTTTGAAATTTCCAGGGCCGGCCTTGATGAAAAAACTTCAAAGCTTTTTTCAAAACAAGACATTCTGTATGCATATTTTTTTAAATCCATTCACAAATTCAAAATCCGAATAAAACATGCCATTATTATCGCAAAAATTGCTTGGCACCATTTGAGCTGTCAAGAAAATTTTGATAATCCTGAAAATTTTTGAGGTAAGGATTTTTTGTAAATTAATAATTTCATTTATTTGAAAAATTATGATCTATCATGGCTTTGGACTTCGGCCGTTTTCTTAGAAGCAATAATAAAAAGTTCATCAAAATTTTCGAAAAATTTATGCCACGTCCCTCAATTTAAGCTCAATGTGGGATAAGAGTGAAGTTGAGGGACGTAACAAAAATTTTTTGAAAAATCTGATGAAATTTTTTGTTACTAACGTTAGTAACTACTGAGAAAAAGTGATTTATTTTTAGCGCATTTTCGTAAGAAAATGACGCTTATATGGCCGGTTTGTCTGTCTATCCGTCTGTCTGTCTGTCCGTCTCTGTCTGTCCGTGTAGAAATTAAGAAGTTGTACTCCTCGGGGAATGAAGTTAGAGCCTTGGAACTTTTTTTGATGGATAGCTGATTTCCCCAAGGGTGGCCAATGGGCATTTTTTTTTTATCCATGCATATATAGTTATCATTATTATTATCAAAAAATGAAGATTTACTGTTCACTTCTAAAAAGTTGAACTCCTCCTCGGGGAATGAAGCTAGAGCCTTGGAACTTCGTCCGATGGACAGCTGATGTTCCCGAGGGTGGCCAATGGGCATTATTTTTTTATACATACATAGTTATCACTATTATTATCAAAAAACAAAGATTTCTTGTCCACTTCTAAGAAGTTGAACTTCTCGGGGAATGAATCTAGAGCCCTGGAACTTTCTCCAATGGGTACCTCAGATCCTCGTGGGTGGTCAGTGGGCAGATTGGATTACATGGTTGCACCGCCATCTTGGCCGCCATAATCAAATTTCTTATTAGTGGAACGATTTTCATGGAAGTTACTCTTGTCTTGTATGATCATTCTTATTTTTAAGCTAAATTTCATGATTTCGCCGCCATCTTGGCCGCCATATTGAAATTTCTTGCTAGTGGAACGATTTTCATGGAACTTGAAATTTACCCTTGTCACGTATGATCATTTTTATTTTCAAGCTAAATCTCATGATTCCGCCGCCATCTTGGCCGCCATATTGAAATCTGTTATCAGTGGAGGGATTGTCATGAAACTTGGAACTCACTCTTGTCTTGTATAAACACTCTTATTTTCAAGGTGGAATTCGAGGTGGAATTCATGATTCCGCCGCCATCTTGGTCGCCATATTGAAATCAGTTATTAATGGAGGGAATCTCATGGAACTTGGAAATTACTCTTGTCTTGTATAAACATTCTTATTTTCGAGCTGAATTTCATGATTTTTTATTTTCTTTCCGAAACAGCTGAAATTTAAGGTCATAATAGATCATTTGAAATTATTTTGGATCATCAATTTATAACAAAATCCCAACCTCAAAAATCTGCAGGATTGTCAAAATTTTGTTGACAGCTCAATGGTGTCAAACAATTTTTTTCTGACTATGAAAATGAATTTGGAAAAATATGCATACAAAATGTCTTTTTTTGGGAAAAGGTTTGACATTTTCTGTAAAGGCCGGCCTCGAGGCCGGCCATGGAAATTTTGAACTGTTTGATAGGACGATATACGTGTCAGCTATCAATAGAAGAATTAACCCAGGAAATTTTAATCTAATCCATTTGATCGTTCTGAAGATACAGCTTGTCAAAAAATTCTACGAAATACATAAATCACCCTGTAGCTTCGAAACGAACAGCTTTAGAAAAATTTTAAGACCAGATCCTGGTTTGCCTGGAAAAACTGGACCTACCCTTAAGCTATGTCCATTTGGTGGTGAATCACCCTGTAGTTATTTGATATACCTATTTCGACACGTGTTCAGACGAATATAGACAGGTAGCTATTCATAAAACGAAGATTATGCCTTTTGTGACAGAATAACCATGGAAGTCTTTGACGAATCAACTCGACAGTGCATGGTCACCATAAAACCCATGTCCTACTACTCTGACTGCCATTAACCCCTCTTTTTTTTTTCGAATCTGGAGAGAAAAATGTCTATAGGTTGCATAGGATTTGTCGACGAGGATGTGTGGCGGCTCTTATATGGGCATGTGGCGGAGAAAAAGTGTCTTACCTCGAGCGGGAATCGAACCCGCGTCTTCCATTTGCCGGATGGGGTACTCTACCACTAAGCTACCGAGGAGACAACAGTTCCTCCGCCACATGCCCATATGGGAGCCGCTACCTGAAGCAGCACCATGCGCGCACCATCAGCGCGCGCACCCCACCAGGGCGGTAGGCCATAAAAGCGCCAACGCTCTACCGATGTATAATTTTCTCTAATCTGTCGGGGGCCTGCAGAAGTCAGCTGATATAAAATCACCATGCAATATATACATACAGTTTGGTATGCAGGAGCCAATAAAACTTCCCCTATGAGCTTCCATAGTCAGTGTCTGAACCGTTCCATCAATTTGTAATCGCATGGTTAGCCATCGAACGATAAAATATCGAACCAATAAGTCATCGTAAACAGCCTGTCAAGTATTAGTATCAGTGGTCGAGGAAGCCGTCATTAACGCACATGCGTAACAATTATTATTATCATTACTTATTGACGCAAGTAAATTTTATGAAAATTGTCCAGTGCATGGTACAGATACAAGGGGAGTTGTTTCACTATTCCCGCCCAATCCTGTAATTGTGATTGCAGAAAATAAATTTTCCACTTATCTATCCATCTATCTATCTTCTACACCACCGGAAATTTTTCCGAAATGAAACTTTTCCTCAATTTCCCGCAGGGGTGGATGGTCCCAGGCGATAAAAGTTTTGAAAACAAGAATTTGGGCCGGGGAAATTAAGTTTCCAACGCAGTGCACTCAATGGTGCCTCAAGCAATCCAACTCAATAAGTTTTTTTTTTTCCAATTTTGATTTTGGCATGAGGCGTTAGCCCGTACTGCCACGTCATTGCGTTTTGCCTTGGTCATAAGACCAATTAAACAGTCTATTTTTATTTATTTATTTTTTCTCAGCATTTCCCTGACTGTGTGTGGGCTTGTCGATTGTATGTTGAATGTTACTGGTTTAGTAAAAAACCACACTAGATCAATAAGTTTTTGTCCATCTAATAAAGTATCTTTTCTTAACCTCACAGGCGCCACTCGACAGTGGGCATTTTCATTCCATTCTCTACAGTACTGCTGCGCTTCACCGCTTGACCATCATTTTCTTCAGTGGTCACTCCTTGCTTACCTAGCCCAGCACTATCAATCAGCGAGAAGCTGCCAACCATAGTGAAGATGATGTCTCTGATCGACCATGCACGGCACTAATTTTCACTCTGGAGGGGCTCAAATCAATGTACTTGAAATGAAGAACTGTGCACAGTCTGCAATTTGAATGAACCAGAAAGCCTCTGCCACATAATGTTCGATTGTCCTATTTACGGGCCGAACAGATGCTTACTCCAAACTTCAATCAGGTCGTATGGCGATTTGGTGGTCGCTGTTTGCATTTGAGGGACGTTGACATAAAATCCATGAAGAGGATAGGCAACTTACTCATAAGTAGGGTTGCTAGATTTTTTTGAATCATATACCGTCCGTTTTTTATTTTAGGCCCCAGCCCGTAGCATCTTTATTATGAATTTCACACCCGATATATTATATATTTTTGAAATCAGAAAAACAAGATCTATCTAGTGATGATATGTCAAATTATTTTTGACAGATGTCATTTTTTGACAAATGACAGAATAGTATATGTGATACATCATTTTAAAGCCTATTAAATTTTGAGGAGAACTGTGTTTTTATTTTTGAAATAGGGTGTCGTTTTTAGCTTCTAGGGGTCGTTCAATAGGAAAAAATGTCAATTTCAAAAATAGCCACTCAATAAGTAATAGGTATTTTTAAATTAACTAATGGTGATGATCTGATTTTCAAATTGTCCAAATTATTGGGAAACTTTATGAACACCTTATCTTTCGGGTAGGCTCATAAAAACTCGAGGGGGGTCATTTCTGGCAAGCTCGGATGTCATCGCGTTGGGCCGGTGGTAGTTCCAATTCACTGATCGTCGAATCTTTCATTGAAGGAACAAGGAGGCGGTCATTCGAGCAACTTCTTCAGGACATTTTTTGTTTCATTGTGAATTATCAATCATTATTATCATTAGTTTACATTAAAAATTGGTACCTGCTTTTATCTATTTACTTATTATGTATTTTTGAAATTCAACATTTTTTTTCCTATTAAAAGACCCCTAGAAGTTGTAAAAGACACCCTATTACAAAAATAAAAACACAGTTCTCCTCAGAATTTTATGGGCTTTAAAATGATGTACCACAAGTGATATTTTGTCGTTTTTCAAAAAACGACATCTGTCAAAAATAATTTGACATATCATCAGTCGAAAGATCTTGTTTTTGTGATTTCAAAAATATATAATATATTGGGTGTGAAACCCATAATAAAGATGCTACGGGCTGGGGCCTAAAATAAAAAACGGACGGTATATGAGACACCTGAGAAATATATATGAGATTAGCAAAAGATATATGAGGTCAATTTTTTTATTATGACTATCCACATCACAATTAACATTTCGTAAAAAAAACAAATAAAAAAAAACATTTTGAAAATCTGATGAAATTTAATAAAGCCCTAATTAGATAGTTGCTAATGCCTAGGTATAGCCATTCTCATTGACCTGGGTCCTCGCCGTCGTCAACCCCAATCCCAACCAGCCCGATCGATAAAGCGCTCCCGGTTGAACAGCCAATTGAACCAGTGAGCTTGTATGCTTGAAGACCTGCGCACGAGCTGCGAGCAAAAGGGAACCGCCTATATGAGAAGTTCCATACTAACTACCTACCTCTATTTATAACAAATCGCTCATCTTCAAAAAAGTAGGTAGGTAATCTAAATGAATTCAACAATGAAATACTCTTTTAATCAAGTTAAGAAAAAGAACTTCGTTGAGGGCAAAAATTCCGACCCTTCCATGTAATTTTGAGAAAATAAACCTTGAAATAAACACAAAACTAAGTACAGACATATTCAAAAATATTTTGCAGCTGCAGTTGCCGACTTTCAGTAGCTTTCTTGCTGATGCCTTGTCCTGGACATCAGTCCATTAGTTTCCCATGATGAAAAAATTCTTTCAACTTGAGAAAGAATATACCTAACATTCCACTTGAGGAATGTTATACTTGAATTGCAGCGCAAAAATTGAAAAAATATGATGAAAATTAACAAAATTATGTCTGAAACAGCTAAAAGCTCAAAATATATGAGATTTGCTCATATACCGGGTGATCATTTGAAAACTATCCACCTGCAATAACTCCCGATTCCTAGTGAATATTTTTTCGAGCAAAAACAGATCGATTTTTATATCGAGGGGGACATCCAAAACATACATTGGCAAATTTCTATATTCACCCCTCTCGCCCCCACTCACCCCAACTTTGAAATTTCAAATGACACTACCTACCTTGCGATACATCAAATTAAAGAAAATTAAATTTTCTTTCGGAAAAAAATATTTTCAAAATTTTCAACCCCACCCCCTTTTCTCTAAAATATCTCTGACTGTCCCATTTTATATTCTGGACCCCTCAATTTTTTCTCAATTTAGTTGGCGTCATCCTAGATAGCATCGAAGAAAAAAATTTTCGGTGGAAAAAGTGCTACCTAAATTCACCCCTTTGCTCTCCCCCACCTCAACTCCCGAATTTAACAAAACACCACCTACTTTGTGACACATCAAATTTAAGGGAATTGAATTCTCTTTCCGAAATTTTTTTTTTTTAAATTTTCTACCCCTTCCCCAATAAATTGGCTATTTGGAGTATTCTAGGGGGGCAATGGGGGGCTTTAAAAATTGTGAAAAAATCTTTTTCAGGGAGAGAATTCGATTTCCTTCAATTTGATGTATTACAAAGTGGGTATTGACATTTTAAATTTTTGAGGTCAGGTGGGGGGAGCGAAGGGGTAAATTTGGGTGGCACTTATTTTATAGAAAATTTTCTCTTTTGATGCTGTGCAGGATGACGTTTACTGTATTGAAGGGAAATGGAGGTCAAGAATATTAACTTGGACACTCAGAGAATTTTAGGAAGAACAGGGGGTGGGGTTGAAAAATTTCAAAATATTTTTTTCAGAAAGAGAATTAAATTCTCTTTAATTTAAGTACCTAAAAGTAAAAATCCAGTTTTCCAACACTACTGTGAGTTGAAATTTAATTTGATGATAGAACTTATGAGCTT
Organism: Anaspis maculata; assembly: GCA_949128115.1. Lineage (NCBI taxonomy): Eukaryota > Metazoa > Arthropoda > Insecta > Coleoptera > Scraptiidae > Anaspis > Anaspis maculata. The sequence continues at coordinate 57,469,558 of OX421967.1, read as the reverse complement.
GGTGAACCAAGCTTGGGGGGATTCCTGCTGCATATTATGTAGGTATGGATTTGGAAATTGCCAACATAATAATCAGTTCTCCTAGCTGACCCTGAAGTTTGTCACCCTTGTTCCGGGGATACCTACCTGTATATCAGAATAAAATCGCAAATCGACGTTTTTTCTTTTAATTTCACATTCACTTTATTACAAAGCTTGTATTACCTACATGCAGTAACCTGCACTGGTAAGTGAAAATACAGTTGATTAGTTCAACTGCAAATTTTCTTCGGACAGCAGGTATTGATCATTGATCTCCGGAGGCTAAATATTTCGAGACTTCTGCTGTTTGACTTCGTGTGGTTGATTTTGCAAAAGAAACTTCTTTCCACGCTGTGATTTTTGCCATCATAGATTGTACCTCGGTGTTGGTCAGCTCAAGTTCCTGTATTGAATGTTCATATGAACAGGGTGGCGTCGTCCTGCTGTTTGCGATTCTACAAACACATGAAATTATGGTTGATTTGATTTTTCCGTAGCGCTCAATCATACCTTTTCTATCTACAAGAGATTGTGATGATTATTCGATGGTTTTGGTTCCTTGGCCCTGGATATTTTCGGTTGGTTACGCCCCTTCAGGCGTTGGTAGCTGATTCGCGTTGTGTCTTATGTGTTGCTGCTGTAGTAGAAGAGAGATTGCACTTGGATGTCGTGCAGTCAGCCTGTTTATGTATTGACCTTTTCCCACAATTTGGGCAATTTTCAATTTATAAAATATTTATAACAATAATGGGACATAACGACATAACGTCAAAATTTTGACGAGAGACAGTGACGCCAACTGAAATGCCAACGAAAGAAAAGCACTGACAGAGCAATGGGAACATGCGGCGTTGCCGGATGCTCTTCAAAAAATAAATCTCTCAGTGTGTGCCACTGCGCGTGAGTGATTAATTTTTCCCGTGCTGAGAGATTTATTTTTTTATGAGTTAGTTAGGGTTAGAGTGAAAATTTGTGCGTAACTTATAGAGTAAGCTCTAAAGTTCCTATAAATAACAAGGCAAATGTATAAATAAGTCCAATAATTTCAATAAGAGCAGATCGAAATTAATATATGGCAGGGGTTTTTATATTGTCCACAACGGCGCGCAGGCACTATGAATATTTGGTGAAAACGTTTTAGTCGAGCTTTTATATAGATTTTGCGCTGAGTTTTTCTTAACTACCTCTGTTTCTGTCAATAAGTGCAGAATAGTTTTAAATAAGCACAACATTTGTATATAAATCTGGACATTTTATAAATAAGTTGCCTGATTTTCATAAAAGTGTGCAAAAAATAAATCTCTCGGAGAATTTCTATTATGTCCACGACGGCGTTCCATAGTATACTGTTTGGGTATATGCGAGAGACTTCAATGCTCGAGAGAGCTACAAGCCCGCACAATTGGCGGAGGAGCCGCATGTCGACAAATCGTCGGTGTGCCGTTATACTGGTGATACAAGAACACGTGAAGACGAGCAGTAACTATAAAGAAGTTGACCAGTAACCGTGGCGAATGGATTATTTAAGTCAAGAGCGAGAATGTAGCTACTTCGGTCGGTAATTGTTCATATGCTCAGGGCCAAGGACCGTGGTTCCATGAGAAGTCCTTAGGTATTGTAATTTGCAGCCTAACTGAGAGCTGCTGTTGAATCTCCTCATATACTTGGGAAGCATTTGTGCAAATTTTTGTCGCGATTGCTCAAGGGATGAGAGCGTCTTTGATCTATTTATACAGGTGTTCTGAAATAACGTGTACAAAATCCAAAGATATGTTCTTTGGCAAAAAAATTCACAAACCAGGGAACTTGGAATTTTTGACCTGGATGACCGGTTCTGAAATGCTTCAACTGTTGCACAACTCCACTCTTAGACAAAGCACTTGATGTCTTATCACTTTTTCACGCGGCCTTATCTTGGGCCATCATATACTGGGTTTGTGGTAACACGAGTTTTCAGTGCCTTTTTCCCTGCTATTTTTGACTATACCTAATGAAATTAGCAAATAGGAAATTAGCAAAAAGAATTAGTACTTTTCCGTTCAAGACTTTAGAGCCAAAATTTTCTCGTGTTCAAAGTCGAAGTTTTCTTGTTTAAAGTAGTGGGTAGTTGGTTGTGTTCACTGAAGTCAAAAATTCCTGTTTAAAGCTGCAGTTTTTTGTCTTTGGAGTTGAGTTGAAATTTCCAGATAGAAGTCGAAGTTTCTTGAGTTGAGCCGAGGTTTTTCGTATTTTACATCAAAAGTTTCGAGATCAAAGTCCAAATCTTCCGTGTTTGAAGTCGAAATTACGTTTTCGAACTCGATATCTCTAGAATAAAATTGAGAGTTCGCCATGCTCGAAGACGAAATTTTCAAAAAAAAGTCGAAGTTTTTCGTGTTGCAAGTCGAAATTTTGGGGTGAAATTTTAAAGTCAGTGCTGAAATTTTCTGTTCCAAGTCAAAATTTTCTTGTTTTCTTTCCAACAACACAAATTTTGACTTTGATCTCAAAATTTCGACTTATAATACAAAAACTTATACTTTCATCTCACAACTTTAGCTCTAAACACCGGAAAGTTTAACTTGGAATACGAGAAAGTTCTACTTCGAGCTCGACAATTTTTACTTCCATCTGAAAATTTCGACTTTGAACACAAAAAACTCCGTTTTTCAACTTGAAACTTTCACTACAAAAAATACAACTAACTTCGAGTTTCACTGCAAAATTTCCACTTCAAATTCAAGAAACTTCAACTTCTAACGTGAAAATTCTACATCAAACAAAAAAATTTTGACTTCTCTCTTGAAATTCTGACTTCAATTGGAATATTTCGACTTTATCGATACGAACAACTGCGACTTTGAACAAAAAATCCTCCTGCTTCTAAGTTTTCCACCACGAAATTTCGACTTCAGATATGAAAGAGTTCGATTTTCCTTTCGAAATTTCTACTTGAATGAGCACGAAAAACAACGACTTCTAACAAAAAAAAACTTCGACCCTTGATACAAAATTTTTTGAATTTTACCACTGAAAAATTCAACTTTTATTTCGAAATTGTGGCGTTGAATAAGAAAAACTTTGATTTTTATCTCGAAATTTCGACTTGAAACAAAAACTTTCTTCAAACAAAACGCATAGTCGTCTATCTCAAAATTTCGACTCCAATCGCAAAAATCTTTGATTTTTATTCTTCAATTTTGAATTCAGCAACATGAAACATTACGACTTTGAACAAAAATGTCGACTTGAAACATGAAAAACTTTGACTTTTATCTGAAAATTCGACTTAAAATTGAAAAATCTTGACTGTAATCTCGAAATTTCGATTTCAAAAATGTGAAGAAACTTGGTCTTCAAACGCGGAAACTTTAACACAACTCTGAAACACAAAAAGCCTTGACTTATAAATTCCATTTTTTATATGGAAATTTTGACAGACACGGAGAACGTTGTCTTCAATCTCGAAATTTCGACTTGGAACAGAAAAATTTCAACTTGAAACAAGAATACTTTGACGTTTATTTCAAAAATTCAACTTCAAACACAAAAATCAGACTTCAAACATGAAAAACGGTTACTTCGATGCTAAAAACTTCGACTTTTATTTCGGAATTTTGGCTTGAAATACGAAAAACATCGACTTTCCTGTAAACTCCATCTTCAAATTCAAAAAATGTTGAGCTGAAACTATTAAGTTGAAAGTTTTTTGTGATCGAGTCGAGATTTTGATATTAAAGTCCGAATTTTTTGTGTTGGAAGTCCAAATTTTGAAGTTTCCAGATGAAAGTCCAAATTTCGAAGTTTCCATATGAAAGTCAGTTTTTCGGGTGTTAAGTCGGAGTCACTCGTGTTTGAAGTAGCAGTTTGTCGTTCAAAGTTAATATCCCAATATTAAAATCGAAGTCATGTTTGAAGTCAATTTCGTTTCGGAGTAAAAGTCCACAATGTTCGTGCAAAGGTTAAAATTTTTAACATACCTTAAACTAGAAGTTTTTTGGGTTTGAAGTCGTACTTTTTCTGATCTAATGAATAGAGACCGGATTCTAGGCAAAATGCCTTTTTGTTTCTGTATTAGGCATGTGCATGAGACCTTGAAATAAATATTAGTGTTGAAAAAACATTGCTTTTGACACCCCTTTGTTTTTGCCTAAATGCCTAAAACTGACAAAATCGGATTAACTGTCCTTAAAAGACCTTTTTATCGGCCTAAAATAGGCTTTTTCGATTTTTTGGTGAAAATGATCCACAATGTTGAATAAAAATCCATTTTCTGATTTGTTCCAATAAAACTATGGGAGTAAATTGATTTCAACCCTAATATAATTTATTTACTTCAATTCATTTGGAAATGTATTTGGCCTATATTACCTAATTTAGGTCGTTACGGCCTATTTGAGGCTGTTACGTGAAGTACAGCTTTTATTCACCCAAACAATGTGAACACAACGTCTCAATCTCCACTTTTCAACGGCTTGAGATCTAGTCTTGACGCAGGGACAGGATTCTAGGCAAAATGGCTTCCGGTTTTTGTTTTGGTCATTTGCACTCAGCTTTGAAATACCGAGCGTTCATTAATTAAATGGGTCAAGGGTGCCTGTGACTTTAAAAACATCTGTCGGAACTAGCATCGTTCATTTGATGTCTGTAATTTTTTGGTTATCGTAATTTGTCAAACCAGTCGCAGTTTTCGTTTTCAGAACATTTTAAATGTGGTTTTCATGACAGGGCACAAAACCTACATGATCGAGGAGTATTTTTCAACTTAAAGTATTCTCGTGAACTTATGGCAGATCAAAAATCAATAATATGGGACGTAAGTTGTCAAAGTTTGACAAATTTATTACAAAAAGATTACGCTAGTTTCGCCAGACGTTTTTGAATTCACAGGCACCCTTGACCCATTTAATTTATGAACTCTCGGTATATAGTTATGTTGAAAGAAATAGCCTTTCACATCTCTTTGATTGAAGTCTTATTTGCCTAAAATTATCAGAACTCGGATTTAGTGTACTAAAAGTTCTTTTTTAACAGCCTACAATAAGTTTTCTCGATGTTACAGTTGAAATGATCCACATTGTTTCATTTGTTCCGTACTGTATGTCACTTGTATTCATTTCGACACCAATTGGTAATTTATGTAACAAGTACGCTGAATGAATCTTTAGCGGATGAATCCGCGTTATCCCTGAAAGCGAATGACCCGCCGAAGCATTTTGCGTACTTGTCGCATACATCATTTTTTAGCATGAGCTTTCCAAACACCAATTTGTGTCTTCTATATCGGCCATAGTGAAGTTGCTCACTCCGTAACAATGTAACTACAACAACTAAACTGCTAAATCAACAATGCAACACCTTGAGAGAATCTTTCAGATACAATTCGCAAAAATTCGTGTTTTGTGGACTAAAAACAGTCGGCAAAATGACTTTTTCAGGAAGACAATACTTGAAAATCAATAATTTGTTTTGTTGCATCCGAAAAATGTTTTCGGCCTATTTTGCCTATTTTAGTCGTAACGGCCTAAAGCGTCCTAAAATAGAGCTTTTATTTGCCTAAACATGTGTCCTAATTTCCACTTTTTAACGGCCTAAAATCCGGTCTCTACTAATGAAGTCGAGATTCGGAGATTGTGAGATCAAAATGTCGGAAGTTTTTTGTGTTTGGGGTCCGAATTTCGCGTTGAAAATGAAAATTCGAGACTGAAGTTGAATTATTTTTTCTAGTCGAAGTTTTTTGTGTTTCAAGTCCAAATTTCGTGGTTGAAGACTAAATTTTCTTGTTCAAAGTCGTAGGTAGTTGATCGTGTTTATTTAAGTCGGAGTTCCTGTTTGGATTGTGCAGTTTTTCATGTTTACGGTTTTGAGATCAAAGTCGAAATCATCCGAGTTTGAAGTCGAAATTTCGACACATCAAGATTGAAATCAAATTGCACCATTCTCAAATTTAAAATTTTGAAGGTTAAGTCTGAGTTTTGCATGTTATGAATCACAATTTCAAGATAAAAGTGAACACGGGAATTCAAATCAAAATTTTGGGACAAAAGTGGGAGTTGTTCGTGTTATGAGTCAAAAATTTTCGGGATTGAAGTCGAGATTTTGGATGGAAGCCGAAGTTTTTCTTGATCAAAGTCGTAGTTTTTCGTGTTTATTGTTTTATTCTCATTCCTCAATCTATTTATAATGAAAATCATCATGAAATAAGTAAACTGTTTGGGTATGTGCAGGAGACTTCAATGCTCGAGAGAGCTGCAAGCCCGCACAATTGGCGGAGGAGCCGCATGTCGACAAATCGTCGGTGTACCGTTATACTGGTGATACAAGAACACGTGAAGACGAGCAGTAACTATATAAGAAGTTGACCAGTAACCGTGGCGAATCTATTGTTGAAGTCAAGAGCGAGAATGTAGCTACTTATTCGGTCGGTAATTGTTCATATGTTCATGACCAAGGACCGTGGGTCCATGAGAAGTCCCTAGGTATTGTTATTTGCAGCCTAATTGAGAGCTGCTGTTGAATCTCCTCATGTACTTGGGAAGCATTTGTGAAAATTTTTGTCGCGATTGCTCAAGGGATGAGAGCGTCTTTGATCTATTTATACAGGGTGTTCTGAGATTACGTGTACAAAATCCAAAAATATGTTCTTTGGCAAAAAAATTCACAAACCTAGGGAACTTGGAATTTTTGACCTGGATGACCGGTTCTGAAATGCTTCAACTGTTGGACAACTCCACTCTTGGACAAAGCACTTGATGTCTTATCACTTCTTCACGCGGCCTTTTCTTGGGCCATCATATACAGGGTTTGTGGCAACACGAGTTTTCAGTGCCTTTTTCCCTGCTGTTTTTTACTATATGTAATGATTTACAGGTTCAACCTTTCACAATATGATTAATCCTTCACATTCTCCTAAATACTAAAATCCGTATTGCTTAGGCCTAAGGCGTCTTTCCTCATATTTTTCCAAGTATATTGTCGAAGCGAATTTCGTTTTACTTTTTTTTATAATAAACTAACTACTTCGTTCCAAAGCGAAGATGACATTTGAGTTTCTCGAAACTGACGCGAATAAACACCATCATCAGAAATTCTCTGTAAATCCGGCAACAAACAGAGCCGAAGAAGGTGTTTTGTGAAACGTGATGTAATTATTACGAGTATAGTGGCTGCTACATAGCTACCTGTCCAAACGCCCACGTGCTAAATCCACTTGATGGTACTCTAGAGGTCTGCCTCTGACAAGAGTAGCGGGGACTCTTTTATTCAAACCTTGGACTAGTATAATTGTAAACAAATCCTTCTTTACACAAACAAAGTAGTTCTAGGTGAGATCGGATGTGTGTTGTGCACGAGAATAATTGAACTTGACTATAGAAGAAGAAAAATTGAACACACACGGTGAGAACTTTTAGCACATTTATACTCGAGCAATTTTACCCGGCTTAATTACTTCTGCCTTACAACTTGAGTACTTTCAACTCACTCTAGACCTGTTACTGAGTTTTTCTGTTTTGGAATTTTCAGAAAATGGGGACGGTCTCAGTGCTATCTTCCCTTGTATTCCTGCAAGTGCTAGCTGCAGCCCTAGGTGAGCCGGTTTATTACCGCACGTCGTACGGTAGAGTTTACGAGTACAATCCCAGCGACGATCAGACGTATTACACGAACCCTTTTCGCAAATACTACGACAGTAGCTACTATTACAACAGATTGTCGTCTGGATACAGCAATCCGCCTGCATCCTCGTCGTACTATAACGACGACAAAGTCTATATTACGGACAAATACGGCCAGACCAGGGTCTCGTCAGGCAGGAGCCTTAGAGGTTCAGAAAAACACACACTTTACCACTAAATTACACAAATAACTTCACAGCAGACTATTCACCAAACTAAGCTATAAACTACGCTTAACCAAAGTCTACACAATAAACTACATACACTAAACTACACAACAAACTAGATACTCTTAACTAGACACTAAACTAAATATACACTTTATTGAACGGTGTTGTGTGGTGAGGACCTAAGCAGATAAATCAAGGCACCAGTTCGTCCAATAATAATAATAATTTTCTTCATGCAGTATTTTTTTGCCTTCATGACAAAAACAAAAATCAGAGGCAAGCTTTCTTAAGCTAAAGCTAGCCTCAGACTCGTGTTTTTTTCCATAAAATCAAATTAGGAGGCGAATATTGTAAAAAGAATGAATAATATTGGACGACTAGATGAATTGTTACCACTGAGAGTTCTAAACTTGGATCTTTATCTTCACACCCGTTCAGTTGTACAACTGAAGGCTCCAATGCAAGAACCTGTCAAGTTTTGGATGAATGCTGTAGTTATTCAGTCAAAAAATCCTATCAACTCAAAAAAAAACTATTGGAGAGCTCAAAATTTTCACCCCACTAAATTTCAGAAGTTGATAGATTTTTCAACTGAACGACTTCACCGAGGACTTTACCATTTGTCCGAAGTAGACTTTACTGGTTCTGGTATTCGATTCATCAATTGTTATGTAGCTACTTGCATTAAATACTAAATTTCGAAGCAGTGCTCTTCAAATTACTAAACCACGAGCTATATACATAATTAATTACTCAGGTATCCACCTACAGTTTATGAAAAATTATTTCCCGATCTATTCTGTGACTCATTTTTCAATTTATTCCCAAATTGTTCCCTCGTTTTCAATTTTTTGATTCATTTCTATTTTTTTCTATATTCATTTCTCGATTTATCAATCCTTATAGATTCCCAAATTTATTTCTCGATGTGTTTCTCGGTTTATTTTTTCAGTATGCTCAATTTTTCGATCGATTCCTCGACTCATTTCTAGATTTATTACGAAAGGCTTTCGAGGCTTAGGAAAGAAGTTTGTAATTAAAAAAGAGCTCCTGAATGGACTTGAAAATGAGAAAATCGCACGTGTGGCCTTGATCCGCCCTAGTATCCACCCATCTCAAGGCTTTTCAAATTGCCCATGCCCATATTCCGGCCCACGCTGAAACAAGAACAATTAGTGATTACAATAATTACTTTCAAAAACTGTACAAATAACCACATATAAAAGCAACATCTGGGTATTATGTAAAAATAGTTTCTTTAACAAATGATAATTCTCTTTGATCTCGGATCGATAATGATTTAATCAAAACAATTTGTTGATCGTTGCGTAGCCATGTAGTTAACACTCAGATCGATTTAATCAGCAATAAATAATCAATTTGTAGCTGGTATATCTACACGTAATTTGAATTTTTGGTGGGGTATATAACGCTTATTTTTAGTATATAGAAATATTAATTTTTGTTTCAACCTCTAATTTGCTGACACCGCCAATTTGTTTAATAAGAAAAAAAATACATAAACACCATAAAACACAAAGAAAATTGGCTTGAGATCTCTGAACGAATACACACCCGATATTTCATAGTTTTTCAAAACACAATCTCAATGAAAACAACCTTTCAAATTGAATTACATAAAACACTAAAAATTCGAAAATAGCCAAAGAGCCGGTGTCAAAACATTCTTCTGGGCCGGAATTAATGTCTCTATTTTCGTGATTTACCGAATTTTTCTAACCTCTCGTCTCGTCCTCCTACATCCAGTTTTTTTTTCGTATATAAATTACATCATAATCAATCAGCGTTAACGTACAGATAATTATAGAAAACATAACAAGATGGAATCGAACAATATTTTAAGATTTTGTTTGGGAATGTGAGAAGACCACTTTTACTTTTTTGCGCTAGGTATTTACTAAATGCTGGTGGAAAGAAGAGGCGGAACAAAGAGGTGTTTGTATGTGTAGACAAATTAGTACAAACTGAGTCATAACAATAAAATATAAACGAAAATATGAACCACGCTTATTGCTGAAAATGGAACGGAATATATTACTTGATAGGTAATTGCTATGTGCTTCACTATGGGCCAAGCAAAGGCCGTCACTTTTTATGTATACTAAAATAATTTTTTTTTACCTTTTTAATAAATATATGATACCAAAAACAAACGAAAGACGACATGTGATATCGAAAAAAAAAACGAGAAGTGCTACAAGTGCTAGTCTTCTAGGCATAGGAATAAGATAAACTGCCTCAGAGACAAGCTTACTAGAGATTTTAATTATCAAGATGTACATACTTATCTAAATAATAATATAATAATTTCCATAAATGTTATATTCAAAAGCCGACTCCCCCTTCTTACCGCCATTTTTTGGGGGAAGTCGGTTTTGTTGGGGACCGGGCCGGAGGGTGTGTGCGTCCTGCGAAGAAAAAAAAATCAGACTGATTGTTTATATACCAAAGAAAGCTATATTTGTGTTATCCCTTTCTAAATTGCCAAATAGTAATAATAATAATAGTAATAATAATAATAATAATGATAATAATAATAATAACATTTTCCAACTTTTTTTCCAATTTCCCGGGAATTTTTCAGTTGAAAATGTAGAACCGGCCTGGGTTTTCGAGACCCCCGACTTGAATGATGGAGTTCAAAGTGAAGCCTTAATTGACGATTTTTACAATATAAGATGATTTGGAATGAGATTCGAGGTATTTACAGAAAATTCGAATTTTCCTGACAAACCTTCCAATTATTCATGTAAATTATTTTCAATCTTTTTCTCTTATTCCAACTTTCGGGGTGACACAACCGATTTTTTTAGTGAACGACGATGACAATAGGTGCTTTCCTTTTACAACCTGAACTAAGTATTCTGACCTAAGTTGTTAGTGGTATCTCACTTTCGCGCATGTGATTTATCGCTTTCTCTCTCTAACTTAGATCAGATCAGTGAGTTTTGTTTTGGTATATGTACATATGTATTCCAGACATGACCAAAGATATCTTGGATATCGTGACATTCATGAAAGAACCTACCAACCAATTTTTGACACCAATGTAAAAAAAAATAGAAAGAGAATGGAGTATTATACTAAAATTTTTTTTTATTGAAATGGAAACTACATTAAAAAATAATTGACCCGTGTTTTTTGATTCAGTCAAAAACCGTATCGTTTGGGCGCAATAAATAAATAACATCAACTAGTTCTGACGTCACAGCGAGTCACCGCCTATACTGCCTGTGTAAATGACGTCAGAAATAGGCAGAATATAGGAATTTCGTTTATTTATTGCGGCCAAACGATACGATTTTTGGCTAAATAAAAAAATACGGGTCAGTTTTTTTTCAATATAGTTTCTGATTCCATCGAAAAAAAAAAATTTTATTTTTTATTTTTTGGATTTGTTGGAAATTACTCCGCGTGGAGTTGAAATAATAAAAAAATCATATCATCAAAAATTGGCTTCTCACCAAGGGCCGGTGGCGGCGTCCCTGCTGGTGGCGGTGTTCCTGCTGGTGGCGGCGTCACCGCCGGTGGCGGCGTCCCCGGAGATGCCGGTGGTGCTGGCGGTGGCGCTGTGGAGAAATAAAACGATGTGAGCGAGAACGAAGTATAATATGAATACGACTGAAGAAAGTATAAACAATAAAGTACAAATAAGGGCCTGTATTCATATCCCCCTTTTAGTTTGAAAGCGGTTCTAAAGATGCGCCTCTAAAGTTTGGGAATCCCCCACAGAGCCCCGAACCGTAATTTTTTTTCCCCTCTCGTCCGACTCGCCGACGTGAACACGTATACTACATGCGCTCCGTCGCGAAGCCAAAAATTCATAGAGAACCGCTGCATACAGAACTGCTAGAAGTATACCCAAAAGCTGAAGTCCTGTACAAGACTCCAGTGAAACCAATCTGGAATAAGTGGTCATTGTCACTTTGTCATTATTTTCGTGTATTTTAGGAAATTCGTATAATAAACAGACGACACTGCCAAGCGAGATAAGGCTAATCGCTTACGAGGGGACGACCCGGGCGGTTTTTCTTTACGCTCGCTATTTATTGCACGTCAAAGAAATAATAAATACCGAATGAAAACAATAAAAGGAACACCGGAGGAAAGCGAAGGATACTCATTAGACGAAAATAATTCTTTATTGAAGAATTATTTAACATGAAGACATAACATAAGACCGGATTTTAGGCTGTTAAAAAGTGGAAATTAGGACACATGTTTAGGCAAATAAAAGCTTTATTCTAGGACGCTTTAGGCCGTAACGACTAAAATGGGCAAAATAGGCCGAAAACATTTTTCGTATGTAAAAAAACAAATTATTGATTTTTTTCACTACTAGCCGTGAAGTACATCATTATTAACCTGTTCCTCAACTGGGATGGCGATTTTCGAGTAGTAAAAAAAAAATCTATATAAACCACGGTCGAGAAAATTATTATAGCTTCAGCGCCTTATATCCCTCAGCTGCGCTTCGGGATCTAAACTGACGCTTCAGCTATAATAATACTTTCTCAACCTTGGTATATAATATACTATTTTAGTATTGTCTCCCTGAAATAGTCATTTTGCCGACTGTTTTGAGTCCACTAAACACGAGTTTTTGCAAACTGTATCTGAAAGATTATCTCATGGTGTTGCATTGTTGATTTAGCAGTTCAGTTGTTGTAGTTACATTGTTACGGAATAGGCAACTTCACTATGGCCGATATAGAAGACACAAATTGGTGTTTGGAAAGCTCATGCTAAAAAATTATGTATGCGACAAGTACGCAAAATGCTTCGGCGGCTCATTCGCTTTTAGGGATAACGCGGATTTATCCGCTAAGGATTCATTTTGCGTACTTGTTACATAAATTACCGATTGGTTTCGAAATAAATAAAAGTGACATACAGTATGGATCAAATAAAACAATGTGAATCATTTCAACCCTCGTTTCAACCGTAACATAGGAAAAACCTATTGTAGGCTGTTGAAAAAGCACTTTTAGGACACAAAATCCGAGTTTTGATAATTTCAGGCAAATTAGACTTCAATCAAAGAGATGTGAAAGGCTATTTCTTTCAACATAACTATAAATTTCAAAGCTGAGTGCAAATGACCAGAACAAAAAACCGTAAGCCATTTTGCGTAGAATCCTGTCCCTGCGTCAAGGCTAGATCTCAAGCCGTTGAAAAGTGGAGATTGAAATGTTATGTTCACTTAGTTTAGGTGAATAAAAGCTGTTCTCTACGTAACAGCCTAAAATAGGCCGTAACGACCTAAATTAGGCAATATAGGCCCAATAGTACGTATGAATCTTGGTGTTATTATAGTTGGGAGTTACCATGTCTGTAAAAGTTTGGCCACCCTTTCAAATTTGTTCTTTGAGACCCTTAGAGACATTTAAGAAGGGTGGCCAAAGTGAGTCTCTGGGAAGTTTCCTGCAGGACACCGGAAACAAGATGGCGGCTCAAAAATATCGGAAAGAATTATAACTTGGCTTTTAGTTGACCTACGAATGAAATTTCGACGGTTATTTATGTCCACCCTTTTGTTGAAAAACATAGGTAATTAAAAAAAAAATGTAGGGTAACAGCACCAGTAAATGAGGGAAGTTTTTCCCAATATTTTGTAACTTTTTTCTCGACTGCACTGACTGCGCCTAAGATAATGTATATAATTGTTTTTTAGGGCCTTTGGAGGTAATTCAGACAGGTGGCCAAACTGAGCCACCGGGAAGTTTAACACAAGGCCCCGAAGACAAAATGGCCGACAAAAATATCGAAATTAATTAATATAATTCGGCTTATATTTTATATTTGACCTACAAATAAAATGGAAACGATTGCATCAGTATTTTCCCTGCTGAAAATCTTCGTGATTTCCTTATTCGACCCGCATTCAACCTCATTCCCGTCAGCTCGGATCGAATGAGGTTCAATAGGGCTACAATTGACCTGATTGAAACCTTCATTTGTGGTTACAATGCTGAATAAGAATGAATGAGGATCACTGGTGGAACGGGTCAATCAGGCAGATTCCCGGCATTTTTCAAACACACTCAATGCGGTTTGAGAGCATAATATTGAATCGGGCAAAAAATCACCATATTTCAATAAGGATGAATAAGGATAGATCGTGGCACGAGTCAATCAGGCAGATTCTTCACATTTTTCAATCACACCCAATGCGGTTTGAAAAGCACGATATTGAATCGGGTAAAAGAGCACCATATTCCAACAGAATGAATAAGAATAGCTCGTGGCACGGGTCAATCAGAAAGATATTCGACATTTTTCAATCACCTTCAATGCGATTTGAAAAGCACTGCTCTGGAACAGGAACCGATTTTGTTCAAATTCAGAACAAAGTTCACTGAAATTGGTCTCTATTGAACAATGGTATAGCATTACATAAAAAAATTTCCAGGGGCAAAGATAATAGGGGGTTCTCTCCCCTTTTTCCCCCTATTTTTTACTCCCCTAATTATTTTTGGGAATCGTTTCAATTTCTGGATTTCACGTTCAATTTGAAGAAGAAAGGTACTCCAGAAGATTTTGATTAGAGGCTTCGTTTTTGAGTTTTTTTATTGTGTTTGAAACTCCGGAAAACATCTCGAGGACACCGCTTCCAAAGGCCTAAAAATTAAAATCCAAGAAAACTCATGATTCCTTAATTCAAATAGGTTTTCTAGGTGTTTCAAGTTGATACATAAGCATTTTTTCTGAAAACGAGAAGTTTTCACGAAAAAAAACTGGGCTCTTGAAAGTGCATGGAGATTTTGAGATTTTTTCCGAAATTTCAAACCCAAATAGTTACCTCATAAACGAAGCCTCGAATCAAAGTTTTGCACGAGTAACTTTCTCCTCTAAATTGAACGGGGAATTCAACAATTAAAACGATCCTCAAAAATAATCAGGGGGGAAAAAGGGGGAAGTACCCCCTATTATGTTTGCTCCTGAAAATGTTTGATAAAATGCGTTATCATTGTTCGATAGATATACCTATTTCAGTAAACTTTGGTTTGATTTTGAGCAAAATAAGTTGAAAGGTTCAAAAGTTATGAAAAAAAACGATATTTTAATTTACAACTTTGAAGGCCTGTATCTCCGTTATTATACGTTTGCGAACCTTTGCAATGTTAATTGAAAAATGTTCCGTAATTTTTCAATTTTCTATCTCCCTGTGAATTTTTTTAACACTTATTCCGGGACACCTGTACCTGTATTAATTATGTATTGTATGTTGTACGCATGGTTGTACGCCATGGTTATTGTACGGTTCAATCCATCAGAAACTGATTTATAATACATACTAAATAATAATTTAAATAGGTAGGTACCTAACTCAGGACTCAAAAGGTACAGAATTTGATTAGGTTTATTAGTTATTGTTGGCCTGGCCGATCGATGACCATCATGAAACGAAGTAGGTATTGATGCGTATTGATGGGTAAAAGCCTACGTAAAAGCTCACCAGCAAAGTGGTAAAAGCTATAGTTGGTGGATCAGTTCCCATCACCGGACACAAAGCGTATAACAAATGGTTTAGTTTCGAGTCTATGGCTGGGTCTATGGGTTCAGAATAGATGATAAATCATTCGTTGCTGACTTATTCCAGTCCCTGCATGTGCATGATTTCTTTGCGACGCGAGTGTAATAACAATTGTGATTCCACAGCGATTTTTACAGTGATTCAGTGTTTTTTGTTCCATTTTTCTGATCTTCTCACAGATGGGAGGTATGTACTATTATTTACTATTATATCACAATACCTAATAACAATAATATATCTAAGTAATAACAATTCATGGTGCGATTCTCGATTCTCTAAAAAATAACAATCCATAAACGCTCTGTTACTCTGTTATTGCCTAGAAAATAGCTAATGGCCGACAGGATTTTTTACATAAAAGAATAAGCGTTTATAGAATCTAATTTTTTACAGAATCGCGTTCAAACATTGTTGTGTGGATGATACGCTGTCTCGCTGTCTAAAACACTCTCACAATAAATAAACTGTTGTAAGTATAGGTATAGGTATACAGCTATAATACTGGGTATACCATATCTATATCTTCTGCTCGATAGGTAGAATCGGGGAAGGTGGGGCTTTTTATGATTAGGTATAGAATAGTGATTTTGGGAAAAATAATTCGAAATTTTTGAGGGCGCCTACCTACGCTAAATTTCTCTCACCGTTAGAGCTCATTCATGTGATTTTTGAATATCCATGATACTTCTTAGACTAAGTTATGGCAAGAAGAACAATAGAATTTGATAAACACCTATACACTGCTCTTCTCGAAAATGAACTAATCATTGCTCTCATGCAGTTTGAAGTTGTTTTAGGACCCATATGATTATTCCCAATTTGAAATTGAGTTCCAATTTACAGTTATACCTACTTATATATATTTACTTAGGTAGTAAAGTGCCTACTTATGTCGAATTAGGTACTTATTCCCTCCAAAACGCACGCCCGGCCCCACGGTTTATGAAATAGAAAACAATAAGAGTCAATGCGATTAAAAGAAAAGCCAAAAAGAATTATTAGGGATTCCTATAAACAACCCGTGGAAGGTCGAGCGATATATCGGTGCATTTCACAAGTTTAGACCATTATTGCCTCCACAGAGTCCACATCTGGAAAATATAAAGAACCTGCTACACATGGCATATGGCATATACCTAAAGGGCAACCCATCAGATGCGCGTTTTCAGCGGAAGGCCATCCTAACAATGCACAACTATAATAAATCATGAATCAGCCCTCGAATCAGCCGGTATAAGCTCTCTAATATGTTCAAGTATATTTTGTTAAGAACCTTCTCAATAGATAGGTATCTCTATTTTTGTTACAAGTTTTTAACATGTACTGACTTCGTGCTATTTTAATTCATATCATAATATCATAACTAGGTTTATTAATTTTGTACGAGACCCCAAACTTTAGAAAACTTGCTTTGAAAAAACTCGTGAAATCTGTTTTCTTCTGTTATGATAATATTTAATCCTCCTCAAGACCTCTTGTTGGATGGTTACCTACTAAACAGCCCCTGAGTACGAGCATATTTGCAACATAGAAATATCGATGACTAGGTTCATTGGCATTATTTCACGCTCGTTGTAGATAATAATGTAATATGATTGTAGTGGTAGTGTAACTATGTATTATTTGGCTTGAATTAAGAAAGCATCTAAGTATTTATCACCTATTGTGGTGGAAGTGCGTTCTTTCATGAATGAAAGAACTTGAATCTAATTCTTCCACAGGGACCTTATGCCATTTATAAAAGCATCGACGAGATCGAGATGGAAGTTACCCCGGGCGAAGTCGAAAGAACCGCTAACCATCGAACCTTGAGATAACGTCCAAGTTAATATTGGAGAAAAACGAGGAGAAAAAAAAGACGGAACCCGATGTGGAGGTCTTAACAGTTTTGGAAAAACCACCAACCGATCAGCTGGACGTGAAACTTGGCACTAAGGTTGCAAGTTGCAAGCTGGACATTGGTGGACACAACCATGGGTCAACCTGAGGAGGCAGCCGACATGGAGACTGCTGATGTTGGTGGTACCTACCTACCTACATCCAAAAACGTACCAAACCTCGATCATGAGGACGGAGGCAGTGATCCCGGAAACACTCAGTGGTTCATGGTAATTAATTATTATTATTATTATAACGTTGAAAAAAATAATGATGGGTGTGAAGATTCAATTTAGAAAACAAATTAGTCCTTGAGTTATATGAAGTCGAATAAATTAGGGCAAAGCTGAGCATTTTGATGCTGATTATTAGGTACAGGATCATTCATATCAAATGGCCTCCCAAAATTTCTCCCTTATTTTTTGACTTGGAAAAGAATTCAAGTAGGTACTTCAGTTTTCAGAAATAATCAATAACGCTTCTTCCGATACCGAATTTTTTTTTTAAAACTTGTACGCCGTGTACAAAAATTTCACTTTTTTCTGCAGACCCTAGAAACCAACAACCATAATTATTAGGAATATTTATACATCTTCAATCTCTACCAAAAATTTTCCACCAGGTCTCATAAACAATATATATAGGGATTGCACAAAAAAACAACGATTTTTATACTCCCCCCATACAATTTTGAAATAAAAAAACGTTTTGTATTGTTAGAACGTTAGAAGCGTTCATGTTCTCTGAAAATGGGAGTAGTTACTTGAGTTTTTTAAAATCAAAAATTTGAGAGAGATATTTTGAGTGGTCCTTTGATATGAATAACCCTGTATCTTTTGAGGCACCTTCTCTTGACACCAACTTATTTTTAAGCAATAAAACCATGCACCTCTATACTCAATAATTATTATACTGTGAATATTGTTCATATTAGATTCATAGTTCTATAGTCTGTTTAGACTGCCTAAGTATAGTTGCGATCGCATAAATGGAAACACTTTGACACTGACACTGTTTTTCTTTTTCAATTTGAGCTGATATTATTTGATTTTTCTATCCAATCTTCACGACAGCACAAAATAAACGTTCTCTTCTGTGGCTAGCCAAGTTTCCATGAGGAGATTACTTCAGTCGGTCAAAATATGGAAAATAAAGATGACAAGTAATGTCAAGTGTTTCCATTTATGCAATCGTAACCGTACTGTACCTATAACTATACATATGTATTTTTTTAGAATTGCTGGATCACAGGATGGATCTAGAAAAAATCCTTCGACCCAAGACGAGCGAGACCAAAGAAAAAAGCTGATAAACTCATAATTATTAAAGTCAAAAATTAAAACGATAAGAAGTAAGGAAACGCTATTAAAGTTCCCAGTTTTTCACACTACAGTATTATGGTGTATTATTATTATAATAATAAATAACTGTGTCTTGTATATCTGCAGCTTTATTGTTGTCCCATCAAACATTACTCCTGCATTTCAGGGAGTAAAATGACGCTTTTTGTATAGACAGTGCAAAAAATAATTTTTGTGGATATTTTTGCTAAATATTCGGTAGGTATACCTAACCAAAATTCCACGATGTGTCCTTGAATTTAAAAGGTATGTGTACAAAACTCTACCTGTTTGACATCAATTAAACGTCCCTAATGCATGCACATGACACCCGAAATAAAAAAGATCTTATTTGTAAATACCGGGTGATCATTTGAAAACTATCCACCTGCAATATCTCCCGATTCCTAGTGCAAATGTCTTTGAGCAAAAACAGGTCGATTTTTATATCAAGGAGGACATCTAAAATATACATTTGAGAATTTATATCTTGAGCCCCCTCGCCCCCACTTACCCCAACTTTGAAATTTCAAATGACACCACCTACCTTGAGATACATCAAATTAAAGAGAATTAAATTCTCTTTCTAAAAAAAATATTTCGAAATTTTTCAACCCTACCCCCCGTTCTTCCTAAAATTCTCTGAGTGTCCAAGTGATTATTCTTGACCACCATTCTCTTCATGAAAACGATTTCTCACAATTTTTAAAGCCCCTAATTTCCCCCCTAGAATACTCCAAATGACCAATTTATTGGGGGAGGAGTAGAAAATTCCAAAAAAATTTTTTTTAGATAGAAGATTCAATTCCCTTCAATTTGATGTATCACAAAGTAGGTGGTGTTTTGTTAAATTTGGGAGTTGAGTTGGGGGAGACAAAGGGGTGAATTTGGGTAGCACTTTTCCCACCGAAAATTTTCTTCTTCGATGCTATCTAGGATAACGCCGACTAAATTGGGAAAAAAATTTGGGGTCCAGAATATAAAATGGGACAGTCAGAGAATTTTTGGGGAAAAGGGGGTGGGGTAGAAAATTTTGAAAATATTTTTTCCAGATAGAAAATTTAATTCCCTTCAATTTGATGTATCGCAAGGAAGGTAGTGTCATTTGAAATTTCAAAGTTGGGGTGAGTGGGGGCGAGGGGGGTGAATATAGAAATTTGCCAATTTATGTTTTGAATGTCCCCCTCGATATAAAATTCGACACGTTTTTGCTCGAAGAAATCTTGACTAGGAATCGGGAGTTATTGCAGGTGGATAGTTTTCAAATGATCACCCGGTATAGTTATGCCTACCTACAAAAAAATGTTGAATTCATGGCCACAAAAATTTATAATCACGTACCAGCTGTTATTCGTGACCTGCCTGATAATAGTTTTAGAAATTGTATATATAGAACGCTAGTTGCAAATGCCTATTATGATGTCGACGATTTTTTTTTTGTTAACGATTTTAATATGTACTGTTTGTGATGTTGCCTATATTTGTTAATTTATTTATTTAATTATCTTTACTGACACGTTCAACGCCTCCAAAAAGGCATTTTATGATGTAAGCCTGTCTTCATCTTGAACAAATAAATGATTCTATCTATCTCTATCTATCTATCTTATCTAAAAGCAGTTCTAGTACTTCAAGTTCACATTTGTGAGACATGTGAAGTCTCAGGTTCACTATTTACATAATTACTACCAACAATACAACTACTAAGTAGTAAGTACGTATTAATTTGAATTAATTTCCGTTAACAATAGGTCGCAAGAATATAACCGTCACCTTGGCACCCGCTATGGCAACGTTGCAGGCACGCCGGCACAACGAAGCCGAGAACGAAGCGCCTCTTGCCAGCTTCTTGCCCGCGTTGGGGCATTGGGGGGTGCCAAGGTAGCGCAATAGAGATTCGCTCGTTTTTACTCATTACTCAGTCAAATCTTGAGTTCAGCGCATTCTTTTTTTCAATACTGCGACAATTCTTCGATGATTTATCCTTGTATTTATTACAACCAAAGAAAATTATATTACCAAGTACTAGTGAAGATAACATCATACCATATACCCATCTTTAGGCAGCCATTTTTGTTCCCGCGACCTATTGATTAATAATTCTTATTTAATGTATTATTGAAGAAACCTATCTCAAAATATGGGAAATTAGGTACTGTTACTGTTGACTGTTGTTGTTATTATTCCCGAGATTATTCCAAACATTGTTACTTGGTTCTTTTTGATTTTTTTTTATTAATAAAAACAAAAATGAACTATAAGTGATTCTTGAATTTTTGGGGTTATGTGTAACGGGGGAAAAATGAGTGAGAGAGTTGCGTCAGCTTTGTAACGGCTAAAAATGTGTCGCTCTTATCCTTCAACTCGGATGAACTCGCGGGTTCTTACTCTTCCCACATGAATCGATGCGTTTCTCTCTATTGGGTTTGCTCGGGCGCCACCTTACTTTACCGCAAGGAATTAAACAAGATTCGGGTTTTACTTTAGTAAGTATATTGAACACACAACAATATCTCAAACAAGTATCAAAGACAACAATTTTATTTACAATTTACAACATTACTTAGAGAGAAATGTGACCGCACCTATCCACCCTGTGGGAATCTACCACAACAACACGACTACTGTCAATTATCCAATCTCAGTGCAATGCGCTACTCGTTTGGTGTGAAGCACCGATGGGTTCCGACCCCGCAACAGTCTAGGGTACTCTTCGTATCCGCTCCACCCCGCAACAGTGTAAGGTGGAGTAAGCCTACTAGAGCAATCCACACCGCAGCCCCCTTCAGGTCAGTCGTCCGGTACCCAAGTCCAAGACAACCGCGTTATCCGTAGACAGGACACCAGAGAGTGCACCACGAAGACGACCCGCAGGACGCGGTATTAACACGGAGGGACATCCACACAGTCGCCCCCTTTCGGTTGATGTCGCAGTATCAGAGGCTCAGGACAACGGTCGGGTTGTCGTCCACAGCTTTGACGCCGCTAGTCCCCCACAAAGGTGACCCGCAGGACACTATTGCATCTCAATGCAAAGTGGCGAAAAGTATGCTTCCGGCTCCACCCCGCAACAGTGTAAGGTGGAGTATAGCCTACAAGAGAGCGATCCACACAGTGGTCCTCTTCAGGTCAGTCTACCGGCCTCCAAGTCTAAAGGTGCCCATTCACTAGGGAACCCGGTTGGCCGACCCGGTTGGGTTCGCCGGATGTTGGCTAGTGTGTGGTTGGCGCCAACACCAACCCAACCAAGTTGGCCGGTTTTCCAGCGAGCTTGAAAACGCGGTTGGGTTCGTTGTTGGGTTCGTCAGTGAATGGGTAAGTTGGCCAACATAACAACCAACATCAGGGATAGTTACTACGGCTAATCACGGTATTTGAATCATTTGATGGAATATTGATATTAATTAGACATAAGTGATTAATTATCATCGAAGTAGATTAGCTACTTTGTCATTTTGATACGGTTATGAAAAAGAATGTCTGCGAGGAAATGACATTTTATTTGTGTCAGTGTATGTAATATAGGTACATGTGATACAGGATACCTAGATTCAATCGAAGGAATCAGAAATTTACAGTAGGTAGATACCTACTTGATTTCTTTTGTTCCTGCTACATTACAGTCGCGTTACACCTCAAGGCGGCAAGATGCGGGGAGTGGGGCGGGGGCAAACGCAGGGCTCAATAATTCATCAAGAAATAATTTGTAGAGTTAGGAACCATATCCTTTTTGCAACACTGATAATTTCTCGCGTCTTGTGGATTCAGGATGAAAAGCTACGTATGAGAAAAGAGAAAACCCTCAAAAGTTCGCACTTCTACGCCTGATTTGTAATCTGTATTCAGATGCATTTTCACGTCGACGTGGGTAATTAGGTAGGTGCGTAGGTGAAGGTGGGTAGTTGGGTGGGGGTGGGTAGGTAGATACGTGAGTAGGTAGGTGGACACAGGGAGGCAGATAGGTAAGTAGGCAGACGCCGAAGTAGGTATACCTAACGGTCATAAACCGTTTTTGAACTTATTTCTGGTACCTACCTATAGGTGTACAGGACGTTTAAGAATTAACCGCCAAAATTCAAGGGTCGGTAGAGGATCTAAGAAGGTGAAGATTCACTCTGGGAACCAAATTTTTTGGGCATAATAATAATGATGCTGATGATAATCGGTATATTTCATGCGTTATACGATTTCGGTTTTTGACGTTTCCACCATAATTACTTGATAATCAAACTTCTTCCCATAAAAGTTTTGCGCTTCAAAATTTTCGCCAGAATTTTTTTCTGTATCGGTTTAGTGTGGGATGAAGTGCCGTGGGCGCTTGGGAGGTAGGAGAGTGGGGTCATTCGCCCACTTTCGCCCCCCTTGGCTATGCCACTGATCACCCCAGTACCTACAAGAAGTTTTTAGTTCCAGCTTTGGATGTTGAATTGGATTTGAACTGTTGACTTAATGCTAAAACCTACTCGTATATACAAAATTAGGAATAATATGAATTTCTACTACCTGCAGCGCGCAGACAAGATAATTTTGTTGCTTTTGTTTTTCCTTCTTTTGAAAAAAAAATGATGACATACAAAATTTCAAAACTCTTGAGGCCCCTGGCACTGTGATATCCGGGGCCGGGGCCCCTAAAGCCTAAAGTGAAAATAATTCGCAGGGATTCCGTGATACAGACACACCTCTATTGCCTGTGTGTAGGCGGGTAGGCCCCCAAACCTGTTGTCATGGGGCCCGCCAAGGTAATTTTAAAATGGAAAAAATAGAAAAACAATGTTTCTCACCCAAGTAATATGCGAAAAAAATGATCATCGAAGGAAAAAATTGAAATTTTTGGATTTTATCCCAATTTTTTGAGGTATTTTTTACAAACAATAGGAATTGGAGGCCCCATCAGATTATTGAGGCCCCGAGGCCCTTTTGAGTCGTTAGATCGATGTTGCGTTTCTTGAAGAAATACAATTTTGCGTGTCGACTTTTTTTACCCACTTTTGTTTTGTTCAATGGTTTGCTGTATGACACATAGCGCCAGTAATTTTCTTTTTGATCCGTTCATGACCTCGTCTTCATCAACTATCCAAAGAATTGCGCTCGCCAACCCAGTTCGCCAACACGGTTCGCCAGTGTGTGGGCAAAGCAATAAAACGCGTCAACCTGACAGCCAACACGGACCAACCGGGTTGGCCAACCGGGTTCCCTAGTGAATGGGCACCTTAAGACAACCGCGTTATCCGTAGACAGGACACCGGAGAGTGCACCACGAAGACGATCCGCAGGACGCGGTATTATCATGGAGGGACATCCACACAGCCGCCCCCTTCAGGTTGATGTCGCAGTATCAGAGGCTCAGGACAACGGTCAGGATGTCGTCCACAGCTTTGACGCCGCTAGTCCCCCACAAAGGTGACCCGCAGGACACTACTGCATCTCAATGCAAAGTGGCGAAATGTGCGATTCCGGCATCACCGCGTCAGTTGGCCGTCGTCGGCTTGGTTCGAACCACAGATGAGTTCGAACAAACTTCAAACCATAGACCTTCAAACTAGTTTGATACTGGTGTACAAATTGGTCGGCCGCGGCCCGTTAACTCGTCAAGCACCGTTCATGTATCCTCATTCCTCCCTAGATGCTGCCTTGCCGGTTGCGTACTTGCGACTGGCACAAACTGCGTGACATATTATGACTGATGCATTCTCTGTATAACGTCTTCACAAAGACATGTATACATGCGATCAAGTGGAACTGGATGAAGTGGCCGTACGCCACAACTTTATTTACGTTGGGTCGTTGGACGCGGTGCGGTGGCTTGGCCGCACGGCGCCCTTTCTTGGTCACCGTTGGGACCTTCTATTTACCGCGGGACGAGTGCGCTTGCTACCTATTTATCTTGCGTTGCCTAGACGCTTTATCACATATGTTGTGATGTTTTGTCAATATTCATTGGCGGGTTGACCGCGCGCGGCAACAAGCGCGAATTGCGCGGCATAGCCGTTGACATATAGAGCGAAAACCGCGCGTTTTTCAAAATGAATTTCAATGAAATTTATTCGCCTCGGAAATTTCAATATTTTTCATTTCAAGGTGAAATATTTCAAGTGAAATATTTCACACTCACAATGCTAGTCTTAGCAAACATCTCTGTCCCATTTCCAAAACTCCGACCGTTTTTTCCCTCCAGCTTTCCTTATTTGACTGGCCCATCAAACTGGCCGCCCATTATGGTATTTTGAAAAGTTTACCTTGACCACGGCACAAGTGGGCTGGATTTAACATTTTTCTGGTCAAATTCTAAAATTCATAAACCGCAAAATCCGCTGGCGTTAAATCCTCCCCCCCCCCTCTATCAAATGATTGATAGGGGGGAGGGGGTTCAGGGAGTTGGAAAATAAAACAATTCAATGAAATTTGAAAATAATAACGCACTATACACAAATATAGTTGAAACAAATGAAGCCGATAAGTAGAATTAGTATATTATATACCAAGGTTGAGAAAGTATTATTATAGCTGAAGCGCCAGTTTAGATCCCGAAGCGCAGCTGAGGGATATAAGGCGCTGAAGCTATAATAATTTTCTCGACCGTGGTTTATATAGTATTTTTTTTACTACTAGAAAATCGCCTTCTTAGTTCAGGAACAGGTTAATAATGAAGTACTTCACGGCTAGTAGTGAAAAATAGTTATTTATGTACCATGGGCATAAAGTGCCACTTTTTTTCCCCGCTGTGCGAGGGGAAGGGGAAGCACAAGGGGAAAAAACGCACTTTAGCCCAAGGTGCATACAATGAATTTTGCACTGGCTAGTGCAAGACTGAACATTTCGAGTTATTGAGTCGTTGAAAAATTGTCATGGCAGCGCTGATTACTTGGTTGTACGTCGCACGATCTACCATGCGATCAACAAAATTCGGAATTAGGGTAGGCTGTGCCCCAAAAAAGCAGCTTGACATCCTGAAATTTAACCAGGTCATAGCCTACCAGATCGCATGGACGAGTGGCAGGTTACTTATCAGTCTTATCACCTATCTTGAACACGTAGCTGCCGGCGCCCCATCGCTTACTAGTAGTGGAGGTGGTACAACCGAAATAGGGAATATAAGTTGCAAATGATGATAAAGGCAAACCACTTTGCAGAGTTACAACTGAGACCTAAATAAACGATTTGACCCGCAGTGCTTTTCTTTTCGTCCCTTAGGATTTGAATAGCGCCCTTTTTTCAAAATGGCGGATTTTATCTAGGGGCAGAAGGTATCGAATAGCCTAGTGATGTCCAGCTTAGTAGAAATATATGGGGCTATGTCTCAATCGGTTTCTGGGACATCAAATACTATTTAAAAAAATGGTGGAACATTGTCATACACTGCAGGCAAATTTGGTGGAGGCGCCAAAAGGAATTTAGTACTGTCATAAGAAAATTGCTGTAACATTTTTATTTTTCAACCGATTTTAATACAAGACATCTCATTTTGTAGAAAAATTAATTCTTCTTGTTACCTTGTACCTTCCATTCAAGAAGACATTGAGGAATGTTAAAGAAAAAATTAAAAAATAATTTGAAAGAAAAAAGATTTTTTTATTTTTTTATTTTCATGAAAATTGCCTAATTTGTAGATTTTGATGTGCCCTTTCTAAATTTGCACTTTTCCGATTGCTATCTTTGCAGCACGCGCCGTCATATTGAATAAATGATGTCTGAAAAGAAGTTTTTGACAATATCTGAATTTTGGCCTTTGTGACATTAAAATGTTTATATACATATGAAAGCACGTTCAATCCTCCTCAGTTTGACACCTAAACCAGCTCTATGCGACCCGCGGTTCTTGAGCTAGACCTTCTGGAAGTATCAATTTTCGGTTCCAGAAGAATAAAAATCACCTCTTGGGGCTGTGCCAGGGCCACCAATGTTCATGATTTGTGATAAATGAAATCCGGTAGGCGCGGTCACTATTTAACACCGGAAATTGATACTTCCGGAAGCTCTAGCTCAAGAACCCCGAGTCGCACAGAAATGATTCAGGGGTCAAATCGTGGAGAATTGAATGTACTTTCATACGTATGTGAACATGTTATTCTTGCATGGACTAAAATTCAGATATTGTCAAAAACTTCTTTTCAGATATCATTTTTTCAAGATGGCGGTGCGCACTGAGAAGATATAAATCGGAAAAGTGCAAATTTAGAAAGGGCACATCAAAATCTACAAATGAGTCAATTTTTATGGAAATAAAAAAATTAAAAAAATCTTTTTTTTTCAATTTATTTTTCAATTTTTTTTTTACATTCCTCAATGTCTTTTTTCATGAAAGGTATAAGATAACAAGAAGAATTTACTTTTCTACAAAATTAAATGTCTTGTGTTAAAATCGGTTGAAAAATAAAAATGTTACAGCGATTTTTTTATGACCGTACTAAATTCATTTTGGCGCCTCCACCATATTTGCCTATGATAGATGTCAATGTTCCACCATTTTTTTAAATAGTGTTTGATGTCCCAGAAACCGATCGAGACATAGCTCCATATATTTTAACAAAGCTGGACATCACCAGGCTATTAGATACCTTCTGCCCCTAGATAAAATCCGCCATTTTGAAAAAGGGGCGCCATTCAAATCCTAAGGGACGAAAAAAAAGGCACTGCGGGTCAAATCGTTTATTTAAGTCCTAGTTACGAACCTGCAAAGTGGTTTGGCTTTATCATCATTTGCAACTTGTTTTTTCCTACCACGTCCACTATAGCATGAAACAGGTATTTATTGGTTTTGGTATGTAAGCGTGCTAATTTTGTTGTTCTTGTAGTCTTTCGTGTTCCCTACAAATTGAAGTCCATTTTTCATCGCATCAAGTAGTCACGTCAAAATAGAAGGTGACGTCTCCTCTGACGGATCAAGAGCGCTCGTTGCCATGACGACTTTTTTGCCCAAGGGCTAAAAAGAGTCACTTTAGGCTCTGTTTTGAGGTCGTAAAATAACGCATTTAATATAGGTAGTGCAAAATAGTATATTATATACCAAGGTTGAGAAAGTATTATTATAGCTGAAGCGCCAGTTTAGATCCCGAAGCGCAGCTAAGGGATATAAGGCGCTGAAGCTATTATAATTTTCTCAACCGTGGTTTATATAGTATTTTTCTTACTACTAGAAAACCGCCATTCTAATTCAGGGAGAGGTTAATAATGATGCACTTCACGGCTAGTAGTGAAAAAAACCATTTATTTATATGTACCTATGTATAATATGTAAATTAATTAATATGATAATAATATAATAATATAATAATGAAGAATTGAAGAAAAACAAGTCAAACTTAACAACATGTCACTGTCATCCTCTGATGATGATGATGAATATCTACCGACAAAATACCCCAGCAGTGGTAAATTTGCTGAGAGGATGGCCACATGGATTGTGTCTGAACTGGATAAAGAAGAATCTGGACCATCGAACATGACTGAAAACACTGTGAATGGGACACAAACCGATTGTGACATATGTGGCAAAACTTTGAAAAATGAGGCCGGACGGAGAATACATGTTTCAAGAATGCATAAAATAGAACAAGATGCTGCCAAAGATAACAGCAAGAGCAAAATCCAAGATTTTTCAAGTAAATTAGTCGAGTTTCGGAAACATGTCAAAATTTTGAAAAGAATCCCGAAAGGAGCCAGAATGGTCGTTGGAAATAAGCTGGCCACATTGATGGATCATTGTTGCTCGCAAAACGATGTTCAGTCTTGGCAGAACTTGTTGTCTTTTCCCTATATCGCCCTGAGAGTTCCATCTGAAAAGTCCAAAAATCTGACACGTTCAATCAAGAAAAACGTCAGCCTGGAGGAAGTACTGTTCGATAAACCCTCAGCCAAGCCCCGAAAACAAAATAAAGAAACGACAGACAGAATCCAGCTTTGTAGGAGAGTGGAATCTAAAGTATGCGAAGGTGACATTCGAGGAGCAGCGAATTTATTATCTTCAACAGACACTCTGGCAGCAGCAGATGAAGAGACTTATCAACAATTATTAGAGAAGCATCCATCACCTTCAAGGTTATTGAACTTACATGATCCACCAAAGCCTGAAGAACATTACTTGACGGTTTCTGAACTTGAAGTTAAGAAAGCTGTTTATAACTTTCCGAATGGTTCTGCAGCGGGCATTGATGGGATCCGCCCTCAACATTTAAAAGACCTTATTGCAAAATCGAATGGAAGTGCTGCAGAGGCGCTCATGTCATCTCTAACAAGACTATGTAATGTCATGTTGTCAGGAACTGTCAATCAAGATATTCTGGAAATAATCTATGGAGCAACATTATGCGCCCTAAACAAAAAGTCAGGAGGAATTCGCCCGATAGCTGTAGGGAGCACCTACCGACGTCTTACTTCGAAATTGGCATGCAAATCTGTACATCAGGAAATGGGATCATACTTCAACCCAAGACAACTCGGATTTGGTACAAAGGGAGGATGCGAAGCAGTCGTACATGCAGTTCGTACATACACTAAAAAAACAATTAGCAAAAGGAAGGTAATTTTGAAGATTGATTTTCGAAATGCATTCAATTGTGTTGAGAGGGATGTCATGCTAGCTGAGATCAGGGATAAAGTGCCCTCAATTTATGCTTTTCTTCATCAATGTTATGCAATGCCTACATTACTTTTCTTTGGAGAGCGAAAAATATCTTCTCAAGTCGGGGCCCAACAAGGCGATCCAGCTGGGTGTTTGGCATTTGGTCTTGTTTTGCATCCTGTGATTGAACTTTTATCATCTGAGTTAAATCTCTGGTATCTCGATGATGGTACGTTGGGAGGTACACCAGAGGGTGTAATGGAAGATTTCAAAATTCTCATCGAGAGAAGTAAGGCTCTTGGATTGCAGTTGAACCCTTCGAAGTGCGAGTTATTTTTTTGTGGAGACATGGACCAATCAGTTATCAAAAGTTTTAACATGATCTGCCCAGGAATCAAAATTTTGACAGATAGAAAATTATGTCTCCTCGGAGCAGCAATCACTGATGAATCATTCAATGAATCCTTAGAAACAAAATTTAAAGAAGTACTTACTTTATTTGAACGACTAAAAGATCTGAAAAGTCACATGGCATATTATTTACTACGCAATTGTTTCGCTATACCCAAATTGAACTATATGCTGAGAACCACACCAGCTTGGAAAATGACAAATGAAATCAAAGCCATGGATTCCAAAATGAAGAACACTTTAGAGGGTATCATTAACATTCGTTTGACTGAACAACAATGGAGCATCGCATCTTTACCCATCAAACATGGCGGCATTGGAATTCGCAAAATCACGGATATTGGACTACCGGCCTTCCTTGCATCCATAAACAGCGTATCAAATCTCGTCCAAGCAATGTTACCTGATTCACAGGGCTTGTTTGATACTGCGTTTTATACGGAAGCATTAGAAGAATGGAAACTGCAATATGAAGAAACTCCTCCAGAAGCTGTTATCTACAGACAGCATGCTTGGGATATGTATGCTTGCGAAAAAATATCCAAGTCAATAAAAAGCGACAGCGACTACACACATGTGCTTCGACAAGCGGCTCTCAGAAAAGAATCAAGCGCATGGCTAAACGTATTACCATCTCGTAATCTTGGAACGATTTTAGACAACAACACGTTCAGAATCTCAATATCAATAGGTACGTCTAGGTTTACACATGTGTAAATCACACAAATGTTTATGTGGAAACATAGTGGATGAGAAAGGGATACATGGCTTATGTTGTCAAAAGAGTGCTGGTAGACAGTCTAGACACTTTATTTTAAACGACATCATAAAAAGAGCTCTCGCATCGGCAAAGATGCCAGCAATCCTGGAGCCAACAGGTATTGTCAGAGAAGACCACAAAAGACCCGACGGAATGACTTCAGTCCCTTGGCGAAACGGACGGCACCTAGTTTGGGATGCCACTTGTAGCGACACCTTGGCAGCGTCTAACATGGCAGCAGCAATAAAGGAAACTGGGACAGTAGCTGAAAACGCAGCAAACCGGAAGCGGTCAAAATACAAAACAATTATTGAAGACAATTACATCTTTGTCCCTTTCGCTGTTGAGACCCTAGGCCCTTGGTGCCAAGAGGCTATAAATTTTGTATACGAACTGGGGAAACTTACAGCAGATGCCACCGGAGAAGACAGATCGAGGTGCTATATAACCCAAAGGATCAGCCTAGCTATACAAAAGGGAAATGCAGCATGCGTAATGGGTACCATTCCACCTTCCCTACCCTTACATGAAATTTTTTACCTTTTATAACATATTTTATATACTTACCTATACAAAAAAAAGATTTATAGTTTTAAACATATGAAAAATGTAAAATGTTGTAATTGAAATGACTGTATTTATTGACAGAATCGTACTTGTGATACATAATAATAATAATAATAATCATATAATAATGGGCATAAAATAACAAGTCTAAAAGCCGACTCCCCCTTCTTACCTCCATTTTTTGGGGGGAGTCGGTCTTGTGGGGGACCGGGCCGGAGGGTGTGTAGGTCCTGCGAAGAAAAAAAAATCAGACTGATTGTTTATATACCAAAGAAAGCTATATTTGTGTTATCCCTTTCTAAATTGCCAAATAGTAATAATAATAATAATAATAATAATAGTAATAGTAATAATAATAATGATAATAATAATAATAACATTTTCCAACTTTTTTTCCAATTTCCCGGGAATTTTTCAGTTGAAAATGTAGAACCGGCCTGGGTTTTCGAGACCCCCGACTTGAATGATGGAGTTCAAAGTGAAGCCTTAATTGACGATTTTTACAATAAGATGATTTGGAATGAGATTCGAGGTATTTACGGAAAATTCGAATTTTCCTGACAAACCTTCCAATTGAGGTCTCCAATTTTCCGTTGTCTCTCTTTACTGTGACGTCATGCGTATAAGATACGGTTAATCGAGGTCATTGGGCGCTTCCCAATATGGCGTATAAGGACACAATTGGACACATATGGACACAATTCGACACAGCTAGCGTTCTAATAGCAGTAATAGCACCACATGTCGACACAATCGAAACATTGGCGAGGCTGAGTTTAGAATTGAGCTGGAAAGTGCACTTTGACATTGTGTATCCGTCTTGTCGCAGTTATTGGAAAGCGCCCTATGTTTCTTGAGATATGACATTTCGTTTCTGACAATGGGAAATTTTTCGAATCTGACAAGCGCTCTGTCGTGTATTTATTTGATTTCAGCATGGATTTCATGATTTCACTTGTTCTTACCCTCGTTCTTACCAATAAGTGTGTTATATGTAGTGGAAAACTGAGAAGATACAGAAATGGTCCAGTTGTGTCGCTCTATGCGAGTCGAGAATAAGACGAATACACCCAGCATAACCATGCACCGGTTCACGAAAGACCCAAACTTGATGGAAGTGTGGCTGCACCAGCACCAGCACCAGCAGGAATCACGCTGCAGCAGACACGTGCATCTTACTACGAAAAAACTCTATTACTTCGTCCATTAAAAACTCCCTTATGGGCTCTAGTGACTTTCCCCACATGATAATGGGAACAGTATAGCTATCCGATTCAAAATTCCCGCAAAAGTCAGAAACGAAACGTCCAAACGTCATAAACGTCAAAACGTCAAAGGTGACCTCGAAAATCCATGTATTTTCTATCTCCTAAAATTGGACAGGTCAATTATTCATGTAAATTATCTTCAATCTTTTTCTCTAATTCCAACTTTCGGGGTGACACAACCGATTTTTTTAGTGAACGACGATGACAATAGGTGCTTTCCTTTTACAACCTGAACTAAGTATTCTGACCTAAGTTGTTAGTGGTATCTCACTTTCGCGCATGTGATTTATCGCTTTCTCTCTCTAACTTAGATCAGATCAGTGAGTTTTGTTTTGGTATATGTACATATGTATTCCAGACATGACCAAAGATATCTTGGATATCGTGACATTCATGAAAGAACCTACCAACCAATTTTTGACACCAATGTAAGAAAAATAGAAAGAGAATGGAGTATTATACTACAATTTTTTTTTATTGAAATGGAAACTACATTAAAAAATAATTGACCCGTGTTTTTTTATTCAGTCTAAAACCGTATCGTTTGGGCGCAATAAATAAATAACATCAACTAGTTCTGACGTCACAGCGAGTCACCGCCTATACTGCCTGTGTAAATGACGTCAGAAATAGGCAGAATATAGGAATTTCGTTTATTTATTGCGGCCAAACGATACGATTTTTGGCTAAATAAAAAAATACGGGTCAGTTATTTTTCAATATAGTTTCTGATTCCATCGAAAAAAAAAATTTTTTTTATTTTTTATTTTTTGGATTTGTTGGAAATTACTCCGCGTGGAGTTGAAATAATAAAAAAATCATATCATCAAAAATTGGCTTCTCACCAAGGGCCCTCGGCGGTGTCCCCCCCGGCGTGCCCGCCGGTGGCGGCGTCTGCGGTGTCCCCCTCGGCGTCTTTGCCGGACGCGGCGTCCCCGGAGATGCCGGTGGTGCCGGCGGTGGCGCTGTGGAGAAATAAAACGATGTGAGCGAGAACGAAGTATAATATGAATACGACTGAAGAAAGTATAAACAATAAAGTACAAATAAGGGCCTGTATTCATATCCCCCTTTTAGTTTGAAAGCGGTTCTAAAGATGCGCCTCTAAAGTTTGGGAATCCCCCACAGAGCCCCGAACCGCAATTTTTTTTTCCTCTCGTCCGACTCGCCGACGTGAACACGTATACTACATGCGCTCCGTCGCGAAGCTAAAAATTCATATAGAACCGCTGCATACAGTATGTGCATATACAGGGTGGTCCAGGTTATAGTAGCAATAATTCACCATTCGATAGTACATCGAAAACTAAACTGCTTGACAATTGAACTGCAACACCTAAAATTTAGGTGCGTTTTCAAATTGAGATAGCTCAAAAAATATCTGACGGATTCTAGAAATCCAGGCATGTGAGGAAAGATCATTTCTTTGACTATCGAGTGCTGGTATTGATGGTGAGTTTGATTGCACAATTTTTCATATACAGGGTGCCAACGGAGAGCGTGCAGATATGGGCAATCTTTCACCTTGTGCAACTTTCGAAAAAAAAGTCCGAGATTTTTTCTATTGCGTGTTTTCGGAAGGTTGAATCGTTATGCCGAAACGGTTTTGGAATTTTGACCCTAACTTTTTTTTTCAAAAATTTGTGCTCAATTTTCTGAAATATGCACTTTCTGATTAGGAAAAAGAAATAGAGACATTGTTTGTTTTCAAACGGCGTCCATATTGAATTTACTTACGATGATTTTCATTTGAGCCTCCACATCCCTCAAAAACTACCCCTTTTGGGACACCGTCTCACAACAAGATATGCAATGCTTCATTTAAAAGGCCTAAGAAAAGTACTCATCAATAATTGGATTGAAGTAAGTATACTACGATGACCCCACACGTACAGCTTCCTAAAAACCACCCCTTGACTTCAAGGGACAGGGCTGGTATGATAAGACATGCAATACATGAAAATTCCAAAAAACGTTTTTTTCAACTGTTCCACTAAAAAAGTGATGCTACACGATGACCTTTTACGTAGGTCATCCCAACAGTAGCTACCCTCTCGAAAGCTACGATGATTTCATTCCATATCTACCCGAAACTACCCATTCAGCTACCCCTTCAACATCGCATAGCCTCTAACTTGATGCGTTTATGAGTTGAAAGAACTTTTGCCTACTAACCGTTTCATTGAAATGATGGTGTTTTCTACGATGATAGTACAAAACCTTTCCTGAAACTACCCCTAGAAAGCGTCCCTTTAGTAAAAGGTATGCAATACCTCATTTGGAAGCTCAGAGAAGGTGCGATTGAATAAGTTCAAAATGATTTCGCGATGACCTTACACGCATCAAGGTCAAGGCTATACGATATTGAAGGGGTAGTTGAAGGGGTAGTTTCGGGTAGATATGTGAATGAAATCGTCGTAGCGGCAAACTATCGCGACAGATTTTGAAAAAATTCCAACAAATGAGGTATTGCGGAAGTACCTACTGGTTATTTAAAGGGTAGTTCTTTTTCCGAGAGGGTAGCTACTGTTGGGATGACCTACGCAGAGGGTCATCGTGTAGCATCACTTTTTCAGTGAAGCAGTTGAAAAAGACGTTTTTTGGAATTTTCATGTACATATTGCATGTCTTATCATACCAACCCTGTCCCTTGAAGTCAAGGGGTGGTTGTTAGGGAGCTGTACGTGTGGGGTCATCGCAGTATCCTTATTTTAATCCAATTATTGATGAGTAATTTCCTTATGCCTTTTAAATGAAGAATTGCATATCTTGTTGTGAGACGGTGTCCCAAAAGGGGTAGTTTCTAGGGGATGTGGAGGCTCAAATGAAAATTCTTGTAAGCAAATTCAATATGGAGGCCGTTTGAAAACAAACAATGTCTCTATTTCTTTTTCTTAATCAGAAAGTGCATATTTCAGAAAATTGAGCACAATTTTTTGAAAAAAAAAGTTAGGGCCAAAATTACAAAACCGTTTCGGCATAATGATTCAACCTTTCAAAAACACGCGATAGAAAAAATCTCAGATTTTTTTTTCGAAAGTTGCACAAGGTGAAAGATTGCCCATATCTGCACGCTCTCCGTTGGCACCCTGTATATGACAAATTGTGCAATCAAACTTACCATCAATACCAGCACTCGATAGTCAAACAAATGATCTTTCCTCACATGCCTGAATTCCTGGGATCCGTCAAATATTTTACAAGCTATCTCAATTTGAAAACGCACCTAAATTTTAGGTGTTGCAGTTCAATTGTCAAGCAGTTTAGGTTGACATGCATAATTTAATTTTTTTCTAAAACGCTTCCCAAGAGAGATACAGCCCTTCAAAGTTCAGTTTTTAAAATCTTCTTTTTGCAATAGCTCTCTAGTCATCAAAGCGATTTTGACCAAATCTGGTACAAATACTCACAAAATAAATACCCATCACTTGACGCAGATAACTTTTGTCAAAATTGTCCAGTAGCGTAGATACCGGGGGATTGTTCAACTTCTCCCACCCTATTTTCTACGCCACTAGATATTTTTGAAAAATTATACCTTTTTTGAATTTCTTGTTCAATTTAGAAAAAAAGTTACTTCTGGAAAATTTTGATTAGAGGCTTAATTTTCGAGATATTTTGGTTTTAAACTTTGGAAAACATCTCGAAATCGCCACTCTACAGAGCCCAAATTGTCTTTTTTCTAAAAACGCCTCGTTTCTTAGCTAAAAATGGCAGTGAATCAACTTAAACGACCTAGAAACCTTCTTCCAGTTGAGGAATCATGAGTTTTCTTGGATTTTAGTTTTTAGGCCTTTGAAAGTCGCAATTTCGAGGTGTTTTCCAAAGTTTCAAACCCAAATGTCTCAGAAATAAAGCCTTCAATCAAAATTTTACAAGAGTAACTTTTTGTTTTAAATCAAACAAGGAATTCAAAAAAAGTATAGTTTTTCAAAAATATCCAGTGGCGTAGAAAATGGGATGGGAGAAGTTGAGCAATCCCCCGGTATCTACGCCACTGGACAATTTTGACAAAAGTTGTCTACGTCAAGTGATGGGTATTTATTTCACAGGTATTTGTACCAAATTTGGTAAACATTGCTTTGATGACTTGAGAGTTATTGCAAAAAGATGATTTTAAAAACTGGACTTTGAAGGGCTCTATCTCCCTTAGGAAGCGTTTTGGAGAAAAAGTAAAGCATGAATGTCGACCTAGTTTTCGATGAACCATCAAATGGTGAGTTATTGCTACTATAACCTGGACCACCCTGTACAGGGTGTTCGGGTTTGGCTACTACAAACTTTGAGGGATAATTCCCCTTCAAAAATGAAGCCGAAGGAACAAAAAACTCATGGTCCTA
Organism: Anaspis maculata; assembly: GCA_949128115.1. NCBI lineage: Eukaryota > Metazoa > Arthropoda > Insecta > Coleoptera > Scraptiidae > Anaspis > Anaspis maculata. Next base: position 57,433,032 of record OX421967.1, on the reverse strand, counting down.
AAATGCTTTCTTAAAAAGATACTTGTTGTTGTTGTTGTTGTTGTTGTTGAAGTATGTTGAAGTTAACTTTTTAATCGTTTTTTCACCGTAACTTTTCAACCGTTGAACCGATTTTGATCAAATTTGAACCAAAGTTTAGTCAACTGAGTCTCCACCGAATAATAGTACCACAATCCATCAAAGATTCCTGAGGGCGTGGATACTAGGGCACTGTCCCCTATTTTCGCCACTATTTTTATCTTCCCTAATTATTTTTTGAAATTGTTAGGGACTCTACCGTTCAATTTAGAAGAAAAAGTTACTCCTGCAAAATTTTGATTAGAGGCTTCATTTTCAAGATATCTGGTTTTTAAACTTTGGAAAACATCTCGAAATCGCCACTTTCCAGAGCCCTAATTGTTTTTCTCTGAAAACGCCTCGATTCTTAGCCGAAAATGGCAGTAAATCAACCTAAGCGACCTAGAAAACTTATTCCAGTTGAGGAATCATGAGTTTTCTTGGATTTTAAATTTTAGGCCTTTGAAAGTCGCGATTTCGAGGCGTTTTCCAAAGTTTCAGACCCAAATATCTCGAAAATGAAGCCTCTAATCAAAATTTTGCATCAGTAACTTTTTCTTCTAAATTGAACGTAGAATCCGAAAATATCAATAATTTGAAAAAAATTGAGTAAGATAAAAATAGGGGCGAAAATAGGGGACAGTCCCCTGATATCTACGCCCCCAGGAATTTTTGATAAATTGTGGTATCATTATTCAATGGAAACTCATTCGACTAAACTTTGGTTCAAGTTTGATTAAAATCGGTTCAACGGTTCAAAAGTTACGGTGAAAAAGCCATTTGAAAAAGTCAACTTCAACACCCTGTATCTCTTTAAGGAAGCATTTTAGGACCATGAGTTTTTTGTTCTCTCGGCTTTATTTTTGGAGGGAAATCATCCCTCAAAGTTTGTAATAGCCAAACCCGAACACCCTGTATACATGTGCATATGTACATATAAGTATGTGCAGGTATCAATTTTTGATTTTTCACTCTCTGTTCACCCTCTTACAGTATTTGCTGCATTTTGAGTTTCTAGCGAGTGATGGAGGGTGGAGTTATGTATTTTTTTAGCGAGAGGGCGTTGATCCTTGCGTCTTGGAAATTGGCCAAAAGCGCATATAAGTATGTGCAGGTATAAATTTTTGACTTTTCACCCTCTGTTCACCCTTTTAGAGTGTTTGCTGCATTTTGAGTTTTCAGCGAGTGATGGAAGGTGGAGTTATGTATTTTTTTAGCGAGAAGGTGTTGACCCTTGCATCTTGGAAATTGGCCGAAAGCGCATATAAGTATGTGCAGGTATCAATTTTTGAATTCTCACCCTCTGTCCACCCTCTTACAGTATTTGCTGCATTTTGAGTTTCTAGCGAGTGATGGAGGGTGAAGTTATGTATTTTTTGGCAGAAGGGCGTTGACCCTTGCATCTTGAAAATTGGCCAGAAGCGCATATAAGTATGTGCAGGTATCAATTTTGGACTTTTCACCCTCTGTTCACCCTCTTACAGTATTTGCTGCATTTTGAGTTTTTAGCAAGTGATGGAGGGTGAAGTTCAGTGGTTTTTGGCGAAAAGGCGTTGACCCTTGCATCTTGGAAATTGGCCGAAAGCGCATATAAGTATGTGCAGGTATCAATTTTTGACTTTTCACTCTCTGTTCACCCTCTTACATTATTTGCTGCATCTTGAGTTTCCAGCGAGTGATGAAGGGTGGAGTTATGTATTTTTTGGCGGCAGGGAGTTGACCCTTGCGTCTTGTAAATTGGAGTTTTGTTTTGGTATATGAACATATGTATTCCAGAAATGACCAAGGATATCTTGGATCACGTGACATTCATGAAAGAACCTACCAACCAATTTTTGACACCAATTGAAAAATAATGGAAAGAGAATTGCTTACATGTCCAATTTTTTCCTTTTTCGGATTTGTTGGGAATTACTCCGCGTGGAGTTGAAATAATAAAAAAATCATATCTTCAAAAATTTGCTTCCCATAAATGTTGGGCACTTCATCCAGGGCCCCCCTGGATGGTGATGGCGTTGAGGGTGCCGGCGGTGGCGTTGAGGGTGCCGGCGGTGGCGCTGTGGAGAGATAAAACGATGTGAGCGAGAACGAAGTATAATATGAATACGACTGAAGAAAGTATAAACAATAAAGTACAAATAAAGGCCTGTATTCATATCCCCCTTTTAGTTTGAAAGCGGTTCTGAAGATGCGCCTCTAAAGTTTTTCTATTCATTCACGCTTTTAGCGCGCCTCTATTAGGCCAGTCAACCTGGCTCAAAAAGTGTCTTATATTTACAAAACGTATACTCTGGCTGAATTTTTGCATACACCTAGGGAATCCCCCACAGAGCCCCGAACCGCAATTTTTTTTTCCAAATCATTTTTAAATCTCGAGGTACGTATATGTATCTGAATTTTTTCTTCACTTTGTATACGTCAAGAAGAATATTATCCAACTTTTCCATGAATTTTGGGAGATTTTTTCTGTCAGGTGTTCTGTAAATTGATATTATAGCTGTTCTGCTCACATGTAGGTAGATCGCTGTCGCCTCTATAACTTGCTCTTCCGATTGTAGTCCTATTTCCTCCAGACACTCATATCTGAGATGTTCAGCCGTCAAAATCATTGCACCTCCTCCTTTACGTGAGCTTCTGCAAAAACTGTTCGCAACCCTGTAGTTATCCATCACTAGCATCTTAGCCATGTCCTCTGTGAGCCAGTGTTCAGTAATGCACACCACATCCGCTCCTAAATCTTTGATGCCAAAATTCAGACGATCAATTTTGTTTGTCAGTGATTGTATATTGATGTTCAATATTGTGAATTTGTTTCTGTTCTTCTCTCGCAAAATCGAAGAGCCAGAAGTCGATAAAATTTGTCGTTGGGAAAGTTTCTGATCCAGAGTTAGATTTGTGAGGGGTTCTTCTTGCGAGGATGGAAAAACCTAGTCAAATATGTTCCTTTAGGCCATAGAGTTAAGTCCATCACATCCTCAAGGCTCTGCAGATCAATGGTGATCTTGAAGGATGCGTAATATTGTGGGTACTTTGAGGTTAAAGCCTCACAAATTCCATTTGTGGTCTTCTTTGAGATCACTTTCTTGACGTCCTCAATAGTGGTATCTGGTGCCAATCGAGATGCATATATAAAGGCTTTTCTTGGGGCAGTCCCTAAAATTGATATATCGTCCGAAGTTCCAAATATTTCAGGTTTACTCGAAGTTGTCTTTTTCTTGCGCAGGGGTCTGTTGCTCCTGACAACCTCCCAGCCCGTCGTGGTGCTGTCGGTAGAAGCTGTCGCCTTCAAATCCTTCACCCGGCTTTGGCTGTGCTTGTTTGATTTTTTGATTTCTTGATTTTCAGTTGAAATTATCTTGCTCGCCATCTTGATGCCGGAAGCAGCAGCAGCAGCCTTTGGTGGTGTTTTCCCGGATGATTTCTTCTCATCGGCTTTAGGCATGTAGATTGAAGGTGTTTTGCCTTTGTTGTCTCCAGTTTTTTCCATTGGAATCTCACTCTTCTGGGCTGATGTCTCGCTGATTACCTACCCTCTTGCTGGTATCCTGGTGCATACTTTTCAACAACAGCACTTGCTGATGAAGTTGACTTGTGGTAAAAGGAAAGCATCTAATGACTCTCTCACTGGAGCCAGGTTTTCCGACAAAAATGCTACAAGTGTTTTATATCCTTGTGAAGAGAAGAAAAGATAAGTTTTTTGAGGTGAATGAATGATATAGTGTCCATAAGAAAAAATTAAGTTAGCTGTCTTATTTCAAAAACTTGTAAGCGCAGGAGAAAATTATTGACCTCAATCGATCAAGGACCTTAAAAAATGTCAGAATACCAATTTTCAAATTTTTAGCTGTCATAATAAAGAATTGATTAGAAATTTCCGAATTCGGCATTTTTCAGTTTTTTTGGTATAATTATGTACATATGTATTCCAGAAATGACCAAAGATATCTTGGATATCGTGACATTCATGAAAGAACCTACCAACCAATTTTTGACACCAATGTAATAATAATGGAAAGAGAATTTGTTGCATGTCCAATTTTTTCTTTTTTGGATTTGTTGGAAATTACTCCGCGTGGAGTTGAAATAATAAAAAAATCATATCATCAAAAATTGGCTTCTCACCAATGTTGGGGCCCAGGGCCCCCCTCGATTTTGGTGGCGTGGCCGGCGGTGGCGTCGACGGTGGTGCCCTCGGTGGTGTGCACGGTGGTGCCGGCGTCGCTGTGGAGAAATAAAACGATGTGAGCGAGAACGAAGTATAATATGAAGACGACTGAAGAAAGTACCGAGCGTTCATTAATTAAATGGGTCAAGGGTGCCTGTGACTTTGAAAACATCTGTCGGAACTAGCATCGTTCATTTGATGTCTGTAATTTTTTGGTTATCGTAATTTGTCAAACCAGTCGCAGTTTTCGTTTTCGGAACATTCTAAATGTGGTTTTCACAGCTGGGCACAAAACCTATATGATCGAGGAATATTTTCGAACTTGGTGTATTCTCGTGCACTTATGACAGATCAGATATCAATAAAATGGGACGTAACTTGTCAAAGTTTGACAAATTTATTACAAAAGGATTACGCTAGTTTCGACAGACGTTTTTGAATTCACAGGCACCCTTGACCCATTTAATTTATGAACTCTCGGTATAAACAATAAAGTACAAATAAGGGCCTGTATTCATATCCCCCTTTTAGTTTGAAAGCGGTTCTGAAGATGCGCCTCTAAAGTTTTTCTATTCATACACGCTTTTAGCGCGCCTCTATTAGGCCAGTCAACCTGGCTCAAAAAGTGTCTTATATTTACAAAACCTAGGGAATTTACCTAGGGAATCCCCCACAGAGCCCCGAACCGCAATTTTTTTTTCCTCTCGTCCGACTCGCCGACGTGAACACGTATACTACATGCGCTCCGTCGCGAAGCTAAAAATTCATATAGAACCGCTGCATACACTATGTGCATATACAGGGTGGTCCAGGTTATAGTAGCAATAATTCACCATTCGATAGTACATCGAAAACTAGGTTGACATGCATAATTTAATTTTTTTCTAAAACGCTTCCCAAGAGAGATACAGCCCTTCAAAGTTCAGTTTTTAAAATCTTCTTTTTGCAATAGCTCTCAAGTCATCAAAGCGATTTTGACCAAATCTGGTACAAATACTCACAAAATAAATACCCATCACTTGACGCAGATAACTTTTGTCAAAATTGTCCAGTATCGTAGATACCGGGGGATTGTTCAACTTCTCCCACCCCATTTTCTACGCCACTAGATATTTTTGGAAAATTATAACTTTTTTAAATTCCTTGTTCAATTGAGAAAAAAAAAGTTACTTCTGTAAAATTTTGATTAGAGGCTTAATTTTCGAGATATTTGGGTTTTAAACTTTGGAAAACATCTCGAAATCGCCACTTTCCCGAGCCCAAATTGTCTTTTTTCTGAAAACGCCTCGTTTCTTAGCTAAAAATGGCAGTGAATCAACTTAAACGACCTAGAAACCTTATTCCAGTTGAGGAATCATGAGTTTTCTTGGATTTTAGTTTTTAGGCCTTTGAAAGTCGCAATTTCGAGGTGTTTTCCAAAGTTTCAAACCCAAATGTCTCAGAAATGAAGCCTTTAATCAAAATTTTACAAGAGTAACTTTTTGTTCTAAAAAGTTCAAAAAAAGTATAGTTTTCCAAAAATATACAGTGGCGTAGAAAATGGGGTGGGAGAAGTTGAGCAATCCCCCGGTATCTACGCCACTGGACAATTTTGACAAAAGTTGTCTACGTCAAGTGATGGGTATTTATTTCATAGGTATTTGTACCAAATTTGGTAAACATTGCTTTGATGACTTGAGAGTTATTGCAAAAAGATGATTTTAAAAACTGGACTTTGAAGGGCTCTATCTTCTTTAGGAAGCGTTTTGGAGAAGAAGTAAATTATGAATGTCGACCTAGTTTTCGATGGACCATCGAATGGTGAGTTATTGCTACTATAACCTGGACCACCCTGTACAGGGTGTTCGGGTTTGGCTACTACAAACTTTGAGGGATGATTCCCCTTCAAAAATGAAGCCGATACAACAAAAAACTCATGGTCCTAAAATGCTTCCTTAAAAAGATACAGGGTGTTGAAGTTAACTTTTTTTAATCGTTTTTTCACCGTAACTTTTCAACCGTTGAACCGATTTTGATCAAATTCAAACCAAAGTTTAGTCAACTGAGTCTCCATCGAATAATAGTACCACAATCCATCAAAGATTCCTGGGGGCGTGGATAATAGGGCACTGTCCCCTACTTTCGCTCCTATTTTTATCTCCCCTAATTATTTATAGATATATAATTGTTGATATTTCTGGACTCTACGTTCAATTTAGAAGAAAAAGTTACTCTTGCAAAATTTTGATTAGAGGCTTCATTTTCAAGATATCTGGTTTTTAAACTTTTAGCCCAGTCAAAATAGGTTTTAACCGGAAAGAAATTCGGAAGTTGACGAAATTTGGTGGATCGATGCAAAATTTAACGTGGAATAACATACTGAAATTCCCGAGAATTCCAATGCTTGGCTTTTTTTCTAGGACCAATGAAAGAGCGCCATCCTTGTAAATTTTCGATTTTTTCTGAATAACTTGTAAACTATCACCTTTAGAACACAAAAACCAGCGAAGCAAATGTAGCGCGTTAAATTCTCAAGAGATCAGTATCAAATTCATCACTTTGCGGTCAATAGTCTCCGAGATACAGCGTCTGCTAGAACGCAGTGAAAGTGACTCAAAATTTATTTCCGGATTTTACGTAACAATTTGCATAGTGTCAGTTCAAGGGCTGTAACGTGGACAGCAAATGTGCGGATTTCAGTGTGTTTTACAATCTTGGAAAGTCAATTCAACATTTGGTATCACACTTTTGTCTAGTAGTCGCCAATTTCAAAATGGTACTTTTCCTCGACCTTTCAAATCTATACTTGAAGTTCCGAAGAATCCCCAAAAATCGATTATTTTCATACCATACCATTTGCTTCTTTTTCCAAGTATGGAAAAACCATCTGGAGAATTAGTCGTTGAGCCAGAGGACTCGAGTGGTTTCCACCTTGGGGACTTGACGTGTCATACCTTTTTGGATTCCCCACATCAGCATGAAAATTAGCCATGGAACGTTTTTGTATCGAGTAGCTTAAGACCGCCATCTTGGAAAAACCGCGCCAAATCTGTAGTTCTTGTGGTTTGTATTTTTTTTCGCATCAACGGCACATCCAATTGGAAAAATGATATTGAATAAAATTGAACAACAAAATTTACTATATTTATCGTTTAGCACTGTCTTTTGACAGGTCTCGTTACACCAAATATGACAGTTCATAGTTTAGCTATGGCAAATTTCTTCACTTAACCTTTTCGAGTACACCCGATGATATTTATACAAATCGAACTTTACGTCATTGTCTTTCTAGCGTACTTCACTAGAAATGCTGCTCTTAGCGGCATTTTGATGTCCGTCTGTCCGTCTGTCCATCGGTCTAATTGTCTGTCTTATCAATTAATTGCTCCTGAACGAGAAGACCTAGCAAAAATCGACTTCTTGTGTGTAGCATGTAGTCACCGGAGAATTGAGAAAAAAAAAGTTTCTCAAATCGTCGCCATCTTGATCCGCAATGTCAAATTTTCTCAAAAGTGATCCGATTTCCATGAAACCTCAAATACACTCGTGTTTTATATGTAAAAATATGATTTTGATGTTTTCTTTTTGATCCGCCGCCATTTTGTCCGCCATGTTGAAATTGGCTCAAGTGGTCCGATTTTGATGAAAATTGGAACCTAGTCGTGTCTTGTGTATGCTTTGATGGTTTTTATGTTAATTCCACGATCAGTCCATATTGACGTGCCGCATGGAAATCAGATCTCCAGCTGTCACAAAATCAATTTATTCAAATATTTTCTGAACAAGGGATTTTTGATGTGACTGAAAAACTTGTTGATGGAAATCGGTTTTTGTTAGTTCTTTTTCACAAGTAGAAGAAAGTACGGAGAATAAGGCTATTAAATTTTCGGAATTTGCAAAAAAATTTGGAAATTTTTGATTTTTTCTTTGAAAATTTGAAAACCAGATAGCAATGCCTAATTGCCTATACATCTTTATTCAAGAAAGTCGCATACCGAGTTTGAACTTTCTATTTTCAAAAAAAAGGTACCAAAAATGATTTTCCAGTAAACATGAAAAAATGAATCAGTAGACACATTTTTAGTACATTTTTTTGAAAATAGAAAGTTCAGATTCGGTATGCGACTTTCTTGAATGAATATGTATGGGCGCTGTTATCTGGTTTCCAAATTTTCGAAGAAAAATTCGAAAAATTGATATTTGTTTTTTGGAAATTTTTAAAATTCAATAGCCTTATCCGTACATTCTTCTTTGGAGGTGTTTCTACTTGTAGAAAAGACCTTACAGGCACCGATTTCCATCAACAAGTTTTTTAGTCACATCGGAAGCCCCTTGTCAGAAAATATTTGAGTGCATTGATTTTGTGACAGCTGGAGATTAATTTACATAGGGCACGTCAATACGGCACAAATCGTAGAACTAACATGAAAACCATCAATGCATACACAAGACACGACTTGGTTCCAATTTTCATCAAAATCGGACCACTTTAACCAATTCCAACATGGCGGATAAAATGGCAGCGGATCAAAAAGAAAACATTGAAACCATACTTCTCCATATAAAACATAAGTGTATTTCAAGTTTCATGAAAATCGGATTACTTTTGAGAAAATTTGACACTGCGGATCAAAATGGCGACGGCTTGAGACAATTTTTTTTCCTAATTCAATTCTCCAGTGAATACATGTCACACACAAGAAGTCGATTTCCGCTAGGTCTTCTCGTTAAGGAGCAATTAATTGATAAGACAGACAGTTAGACCGATGGACAGACGGACAGACGGACATCAAAATGCCGCTAAGAGCAGCATTTCTAGTAAAGTACGCTAGAAAGACAATAACGTAAAGTTCGGTTTGTATAAATATCATCGGGTGTACTCGAAAAGGTTAAATGAAGAAATTTACCATAGCCTAACTATGAACTGTCATATTTGGTGTAACGAGACCTGTCAAAAAACATTGCTAAACGATAATTATAGTAAATTTTGTTGTTTAATTTTATTCAATTTCATTTTTTCAATTGGAGGTGGCGTTGATGCGAAAAAAAATACAAACCACAAGAACTACAGATTTGGCGCGGTTTTTCCAAGATGGCGGTCTTAAGCTACTCGATACAAAAACGTTTTATAGCTTATTTTCATGCTGATGTTGTGGGGAATCCAAAAAGGTATGACACGTCAAGTCCCCAGGGTGGAAACCAAAATCGTGATTTTTGGCTCCTGGCTCATCGACTAAATATGTGAAGGATTGAATACAAAAAAAAATAACATGTTTCAGAATCTTTTTCCTAGTGATGGTTCCTGAGGTATATGGGTTAAAAGACTAAAACGACCTACTTGGAAAAAAAATTGGTAGTTCGGACACTAACTGCTGAATACTGTACGGACCTTGCATTTTAGGTGTAAGATGCCACTTGGCAGACGTGGAAAGTACATAAATATATTCACTACATCAGCTAAGTGGCATTTTGTATCATCAAATGCAAGGTCCGTACAGTATTCAGCAGTTAGTGTCCGGACTACCTATCTTTTTCTCCAAATAGGTCGTTTTAGTCTTTCAACCCATATAACTCAGGAACCATCACTGGGAAAAACTTTCTGAAACATCCTATGTTTTCGGTATCCAATTCTTCACATATTTCCTGGATGGTTTTGCTCTACTCGAAAAAGTAGGCAAATGGCATGGTATCAAAATAATCGATCTTTGGGGATTCTTCGGGACTTCAAGAATCGATTTCAGTGGTTGAGGGGAAAGTACCATTTTGAAGTTGGCGACTTCTAGACAAAAATGTGATACCAAATGTTGAATTGGCTTTCCAAAAATGTGGAACACGTTGAAATCCGCACATTTTCTGTCCACATTACAGCCCCTGAACTGACACTATGCAAATTGTGACGTAAAATCCGGAAATAAATTTTGAGTCATTTTCACTGCGTTCTAGCAGACGCTGTATCTCAGAGACTATCAACCACAAAGTGATAAATTCAATACTGATCTCTTGAGAATTTAACGGGCTACATTTGCTTTGCTGGTTTTTGTTTCTTAATGTGATAGTTTACAAGTTATTCAGAAAAAATCTAAAATTTACAAGGATGGCGCTCTTTTATTGGTCCTAGGAAAAAAGCCAAGCGTTGGAATTTTCGGGAATTTCAGTAGATAGATAGATAGATAGAAGATAGAATCATTTATTTGTTCAAGATGAAGACAGGCTTACATCATAAAATGCCTTTTTGGAGGCGTTGAACGTGTCAGTAAAGAAAATTAAATAAATAAATTAACAAATATAGGCAACATCACAAACAGTACATATTAAAATCGTAAACAGAAAAAAAATCGTCGACATCATAATAGGCATTTGCAACTAGCGTTCTATATATACAATTTCTAAAACTATTGTCAGGCAGGTCACGAATAACAGCTGGTACGTGATTGTAAATTTTTGTGGCCATGAATTCAACATTTTTTTGTAGGTAGGCATAACTATATTTACAAATAACAAGATCTTTTTGGAGTATGTTATTCCACGTTGAATTCTGCATCGATCCACCAAATTTCGTCAACTTCCGAATTTGTTTCCGGTTTGGCCAGATTTTTGCTTAATTTGACTGGACTATTTGGAAAACATCTCGAAATCGCCACTTTCCAGATCCCAAATTGTTTCTCTCTGAAAACGCCTCGCTTCTTGGCCGAAAATGGCAGTAAATCAACCTAATCGACCTAGAAAACTTATTCCAGTTGAGGAATCATGAGTTTTCTTGGATTTTAATTTTTAGGCCTTTGAAAGTCGCGATTTCGAGGCGTTTTCCAAAGTTTCAGACCCAAATATCTCGGAAATGAAGCCTCTAATCAAAATTTTGCAAGAGTAACTTTTTAAATAGAGTCCGAAAATATCAACAATTTAAAAAAAAAATGAGGAAGATAGAAATAGGGGCGTAAATAGGGGACAGTCTCCTGATATCTACGCCCCCAGGAACTTTTGATGAATTGTGGTATCATTATTCAATGGAGACTCATTTGACTAAACTTTGGTTCAAGTTTGATTAAAATCGGTTCAACGGTTCAAAAGTTACGGTGAAAAACCATTTAGAAAAGTCAACTTCAACACCCTGTATCTTTTTAACTCTTTGAGGTACGACGGGACAAAATTTGAACCAGCAATACTTTGCATCTATTGGTACATTGGGACAAGAAATGTACCACTTTGAAATGATTTTTTGCTTTCGTGCGCATCGGTTTAAATTGTGTCCCGCTACTCTAAGCACATACATTGGGACCAATTATACACGAATTCGCGGTTTTCCAATTTCTCGGAAGTTGCTGACAAGTTTTTGCATGGTCTTGAAAACGGCTGCAAGAGCTAGTGCTTTCAAGCTAAGTTTTTCTTTGATAGATCTCGATAAAATAGCGTTCAATGCCAAAAATTGATACGTTAGAACTTGGTGAATAGCGTAATGTACATATTACGTGTTTTTGACTCGATGGACTATCGAAAAATGACGCAAAGCTCGCGGGTCATCAATTGTCCCACCATACATTTAGGCATTTTCACTTGTTTCTTAGATATTATGGCAAGCAGACGATCCAGAGTTGAGCGGGATGCTCTACCGTTCAACTTGGTTGGCATGACGATTGACGACCTTTATGACGAAATAGATGCCATAGACAACACCCATTGTGCCGAAATTCCATCAGGAAGCGAACCTGACAACGATAGCGAAGACGAAAGTGACAATAGCACATTTCGTGGAGCTTATGCGCAAGCGTGATATCGAACATTGACGGATAAGCGAGTCTGCCGTCAACTGTCAACTGTCGAATTTTACGCAAGTTCCGTTCTCTCAGAGACACTCACCTGGGCCGCTAATCTTGAATCGTGTGAGAGAAGTCCCTGGGAGTTTTATATAATCCGTACTACACTTCTGTAGCGAAAGTTGCCTAAAAACCATGATGTTAGGCAACATTCGCTACATCAGTGTACTGCGGAATGTATTTTACTCCCAGGGACTTTTCTCACACGATTCAAGAATAACGGCCCGGCTCTTTATTCGGTGATGCGTGATGGCTTCATCCTCCAAGAAAGTGCGAATTCGCTCAAGTGAACATGATGTGCCGGCTGTCTGATTTGCAGCCCCCAAAAGCGCACCATTTTGTAGCGCCTTGTTTTAAACGATGCACGTTCATTTCCATGTGGAAATTAGCACGTTGGAATTTCATGCTTTGTTGGTTATGTCGGTTTGTTGTTGCTATTGACTCGCAGAACTGTCATTTTCTGCCAAAGATCTCGTGCATGCGCTCAGCCCCGTGCAAAAAGTGTGACCTTGAAAATTCCATGAAATGACCTATGAAGCTATCGCCAGCGACGTTGACTCTGCAGGACATGTATTATTAGTCTCCGTTGCAGCAGACGTTATTTTGTCGGAATCGTCTGAGTCCGATGAATCTTCAGATTGGGATACAGAAGACGATATTTATGTTTCCAAATTTACCACCAAAAATGAGTTGTAGAAAAAGCAAGTGCCTACTTTTGTTATCATATTTTCGAAATAAAATCTATTTTTTTTGCTGATTTGACACCTATATAATTTCTAAAATTAATAAACGTTTAATAATTTATACTTCTTTTAGTTTTCCTTCTGGTATGGTGGGTTGGAATATGACCCACACAGTTTTTTCAAAAAATGAATAAAATAAAAAATAAATGAATAAATTTCCATCTCAACCCAAAGATTTCCTAAGCAGTACCCAAATATTCCAATGAAAACTGAGTTTTTATTTTTACTGTACCACTAGGGTTATTTTTCGAGGTAGTTTTCTGTACCGCAAAGAGTTAAGGAAGCATTTTAGGACCATGAGTTTTTTGTTCTCTCGGCTTTATTTTTGGAGGGGAATCATCCCTCAAAGTTTGTAATAGCCAAACCCGAACACCCCGTATACATGTGCATATGTACATATAAGTATGTGCAGGTATCAATTTTTGACTTTTCACTCTCTGTTCACCCTCTTACAGTATTCGCTGCATTTTGAGTTTTTATCGAGTGATGGAGGGTGGACTTATGTATTTTTGGCGAAAGGGCGTTACCCCTTGCGTCTTGGAAATTGGCCAAAAGCTCATATAAGTATGTGCAGGTATCGATTCTTGACTTTCCACTCTCTGTTCACCCCCTTACAGTATTTGCTGCATTTTGAGTTTCTAGCGAGTGATGGAGGGTGGAGTTATGTATTTTTTGGTAAAAGGGCGTTGACCCTTGCATCTTGAAAATTGGCCAGAAGCGCATATAAGTATGTGCAGGTATCAATTTTTGAATTTTCACCCTCTGTTCACCCTCTTACAGTATTTGCTGCATTTTGAGTTTTCTAGCGAGTGATGAAGGGTGGAGTTATGTATTTTTTGGCAAAAGGGCGTTGACCCTTGCATCTTGAAAATTGGCCAAAAGCGCATATAAGTATGTGCAGGTATCAATTTTTGAATTTTCACCCTCTGTTCACCCTCTTACAGTATTTGCTGCATTTTGAGTTTTCTAGCGAGTGATGAAGGATGGAGTTATGTATTTTTTTAGCGAGAGGGCGTTGACCCTTGCATCTTGAAAATTGGCCAGAAGCGCATATAAGTATGTGCAGGTATCAATTTTTGAATTTTCACTCTCTGTTCACCCTATTACAGTATTTGCTGCATCTTGAGTTTTCAGCGAGTGATGGAGGGTGGAGTTATGTATTCTTTTGGCGAAAGGGTGTTGACTCTTGCGTCTTGGAAATTAGCCGAAAGCGCATGTAAGTATGTGCAGGTATCAATTTTAGACTTTTCACCCTCTGTTCACCCTTTTACAGTATTCGTTTCATCTTGAGTTTTTAGCGAGTGATGAAGGGTAGAGTTCTGTATTTTTTGGCGAAAGGGCGTTGACCCTTGCTTCTGAAAATTGATCAAAAACGCATCTTAGTATGTGCAATTATCAATTTTTTACTTTTCACCCTCTGTTCACCCTCTTACAGTATTTGCTGCATCTTGAGCTTTGAGCGAGTGATGAAGGGTGGAGTTATGTATTTTTTGGCGAAAGGGAATTGAACCTTGCGTCTTGGAAATTGGCCAAAAGCGCATATAAGTATGTGCAGTTATCAATTTTTGAATTTTCACCCTCTGTTCACCTTTTTACAGTATTTGCTGCATTTTGAGTTTCTAGTGAGTGATGAAGGGTGGAGTTATGTATTTTTTTAGCGAGAGGGCGTTGACCCTTGCATCTTGGAAATTGGCCGAAAGCGCATATAAGTATGTGCAGGTATCAATTTTTGAATTTTTACCCTCTGTCCACCCTCTTACAGTATTTGCTGCATTTTGAGTTTCTAGCGAGTGATGGAGGGTGAAGTTATGTATTTTTTGGCAGAAGGGCGTTGACCCTTGCATCTTGAAAATTGGCCAGAAGCGCATATAAGTATGTGCAGGTATCAATTTTAGACTTTTCACCCTCTGTTCACCCTCTTACAGTATTTGCTGCATTTTGAGTTTCTAGCGAGTGATGGAGGGTGGAGTTATGTATTTTTTAATGGAAGGGCGTTGAACCTTGCGTCTTGGCACTTGGCCAAAAGCGCATATAAGTATGTGCAGGTATAAATTTTTGACTTTTCACCCTCTGTTCACCCTTTTAGAGTGTTTGCTGCATCTTGAGTTTTTAGCGAGTGATGAAGGGTGGAGTTATGTATTTTTTGGCGAGAGGGAGTTGAACGTTGCGTCTTGGAAATTGGCCAAAAGCGCATATAAGTAAGTGCAGTTATCAATTTTTGAATTTTCACCCTCTGTTCACCCTCTTACAGTATTTGCTGCATTTTGAGTTTTCTAGCGAGTGATGAAGGTTGGAGTTGTGTATTTTTTGGCGAAAGGGCGTTGACCCTTGCGTCTTGGAAATTGACCAGAAGCGCATCTGAGTATGTGCATTTTAGTACAGGAAAAATAGTAAAGAAATCGGCGAAACCTCGGAATAAATATGGACGTCCTGAAAATTTGATATTTTGTTCAGAATTAAGTGCTCTACAACATATCCAAAATCGCCAAAAATCGCACTCGGGGGTTCTGAGTTATTGGAGGGGGAGTAAAAAATTGCTGGTAAAAATGGAGGGGATGGAACCCGTCAACCCATTGGATGCCAATACATTATAGTTCGACGTATCATATCTCATTGATACCATTTTGGCACAAAAAGTGTCCATTACTGTTGAAGGGGAGTAGTGGGGGGGCGAAGTTCTGCTGGGTGGTCCATTTTGTTTTTATGGCCATGCAAAACCGATCACGACAAGTTTGGTATCTTTTCCGACTAAATTCAATCTCCTGAACTCGTATCCGATGTGCAAATTCGGATGAAAACAAGATTGAACAAGTTGACTTGAGAAAACTTGTTTTTTTTTTGACAATTTTGACGATTTTTTTTTGTACTGTTGGAGGTGTTAATTCTTAGAAAATTTTCAGGGACCAATAAATTGAAGTGTATTCCCCTCAAAAATCATCCACTCGATGTATAATTTTGTTTCTCGAGTTTAGAAAACCGATTTGAACTTGAGCCGGCGCGGCGCGTCGTCTACTACTGACCAGAACACTACAGCATGCACCTTTAAATGAAAACATCTCAAACTATTGGAGAAATAACAACTCATCTTCGAAAATTGGAGGATTTGTGCAGAACTGAATTCTCTATACCATGTACAAAATCGCCATGAATCACAATGCAAGATTTTGAGTTATTCGAGGAAGAGTATAACACTTTGACAGGATTCATACTCTATGAACTGTTACCTCTCCCCTTGAATAACTCAAAACCCTAAAGTGCGATTCATTGCGATTTTGTTTATGTTATAGGTAATTCAATTCTCCACAGATCCTCCAATTTCCGAAGATCAGTTCTTATTTCTTCAATAGTTTGAGGTGTTTTCATTCAAAGGTGCATGCTGTAGTGTTCTGGTCAGTAGTAGACGACGCGCCGCGCCGGCTCAAGTTCAAATCAATTTTTTAAACTCGAGAAACAAAATTATGCTTCGAATGGATGATTTTTGTGGAGAATACACTTCAATTCAATGGTCCCTGAAAATTTTCTGGAAATGAACACCTCCAACAGTACAAAAAAAATTCGTCAAAATTGTCAAAGAAAAAACAAGTTTTCTCAAGTTAACTTGTTCAAACTTGTTTTCATCCGAATTTGCACATCGGATACGAGTTCAGGAGATTGAATTTAGTCGGAAAAGATACCAAACTTGTCGTGATCGGTTCTACATGGCCATAAAAACAGAATGGACCACCTAGCAGAGCTTCGCCCCCCCACTACTCCCCTTCAACAATGATGGACACTTTTTGTGCCAAAATGGTATCAATGGGATATGATACGTCGAACTATAATGTATTCGCATCCAATGGGTTGACGGGTTCCATCCCCTCCATTTTTACCAGCAATTTTTTACTCCCCCTCCAATAACTCAAAACCCCCGAGTGCGATTTTAGGCGATTTTGGATATGTTGTAGAGCACTCAATTCTGAACAAAATATCAAATTTTCAGGACGTCCATATTTTTTCCGCGGTTGAAATCTATCTTTCTTGTACTATTTATCCTTTTTTTACTTTTCACACTCTGCTCACCCTCTTACAGTATTTGCTGCATTTTGAGTTTTTAGCAAGTGATGGAGGGTGAAGTTCAGTGTTTTTTAGCGAAAAGGCGTTGACCCTTGCATCTTGGAAATTGGAGTTTTGTTTTGGTATATGACATATGTATTCCAGAAATGACCAAGGATATCTTGGATAACGTGACATTCATGAAAGAACCTACCAACCAATTTTTGACACCAATCAAAAAATAATGGAAAGAGAATTGCTTACATGTCCAATTTTTTCTTTTTTGGATTTGTTGGAAATTACTCCGCGTGGAGTTGAAATAATAGAAAAATCATGTCTTCAAAAATTTGCTTCCCACCAATGTTGGGCACTTCATCCAGGGCCCCCTGGATGGTGTTGGCGTTGAGGGTGCCGGCGGTGGCGTTGAGGGTGCCAGCGGTGGCGCTGTGGAGAAATAAAACGATGTGAGCGAGAACGAAGTATAATATGAATACGACTGAAGAAAGTATAAACAATAAAGTACAAATAAGGGCCTGTATTCATATCCCCCTTTTAGTTTGAAAGCGGTTCTGAAGATGCGCCTCTGAAGTTTTCCTATTCATACACGCTTTTAGCGCGCCTCTATTAAGTCAGTCAACCTGGCTCAAAAAGTGTCTCATATTTACAAAACGTATACTCTGGCTGAATTTTTGCATACACCTAGGGAATCCCCCACAGAGTCCCGAACCGCAATTTTTTTTTTCCTCTCGTCCGACTCGCCGACTAGAAAAGCTGGCCAAAACCTCAAATGAACTTCAAATTGAATAAAAATTGGTATATAGGGGTTTTTGAGGTCACTGATATATAATATTTAAATTCTTGTTAGCCAATTGGCCAATCAAATATGGCGGAGATATGAGGTAAAATTGATTAGAATAAAAACAAGCATTTCATCAGTACAAGGCACTTATGTGTTCCAAATTTCAATAAAATACATTCATTATAGTCCGGCTGTTAAGAGGAACCACCTTGCATTTCAGAGACAAGCGACGAAATTTGGCACACTTGTTCACTAGACCCTACTTTTCGATTTAAGAAATGTTGCCACCATCTGCGGTCGTGTAGACACTTTATACAGGGTTCAGTAGAAAAAATTTGTTGAAAAATCGTAAATCGTGAACCATAACCGGTGGACGTATGTAAATCAGAATATTGATGACTGATTCCATGCCCATGGAGATGCTGCAAACAGTTTTGAAATATCTTGAGGCGTTTCCGAAATACTTTGGAAGAAGTGAAATTTCTTCAACTTTTTCTTTTTTCAATAAATCAATTGTTTTTGGAGATATTGAGCTGCAACTTGATATTTCGGCAAACAAATATGTTTTCAATGAAACGCGATGTGGAGCCATCGACAAAGCCTGCTAGATTCGAAACTGAGATCTTCAATTTTTTTCCATCATGAGCGCCATCTTTCAAGTGCCCTTCGTGAAATTGATGAAAAAACAACAGGTAACGACTTTATTGGACACACACGATGTTTCATCATGAAAAACCAGGTACTCAATTGTGACAATGACCTCTTCGCCCAAGAAACGTTATCAAGTTCGTTTTTCTTGTTTTTCCTCAACTTACGTGACAGTCATGACCAAATAAAACTTTGGATCAAATGAATGTTTGCGATATTTCAATCAACATTGTTTTGCAACGTCAGTCACCAAATTTCATCATCATCAGTCGAGTGGTGTTCTTTTGGCAAACAGTTGAACAAAAAGTTTCTCAAATATTTGTAAAAAGGGCAAAAAATGCAGGGTCACCTTCTGCCCTCAAACCTGATTAAAGAAAATATGTACCCAAAAGTGCTACCAACTGATACTGAAATGATTCGGAGGAATGTGCAAGCCAAGCTCAAACTGATTGTTACATTTTAGTTCGCAGGAGGGACGTGAAAAGCGTTGCTACAGCTTATATTTAAAGCGTTTCCGGCAATATTCAACAGAAAACGCTTCAAATATTAAGCTGTAGCAACACTTTCGACGTCCCTCCTGCAGAAGTAGGATGGAAAAATCCATTTCGGTTCAACTTGAAACTACAGCAGACATTCCTCCGAACTCTTTCAGTATCAATTGGTAGCATTTTTGGTAGAAGATTTTCAGCAATCTGGTTTGAAGGGACGACGTGACCCTGCCGTTTTCCTTTTTTTCACTGAAGTCGAAGCAAACTTTTTGTTCAACTGTTTGCCAAAAGAACACCACTTGGTTGATGATGATGAAATTCAGTGACTGGCTGCACAAAATAATGTGGATTATAATGTGGTCAACATCTTATCGATCCAAAGTTCCATTTGGTGATGGTTATCACCTAAGTTGAGAGAAATCAAGAAAAACTAACTTGATAACGTTTCTTGGCCGAAGAGGTCATTGCTGCAATTCAGGACCTGGTTTTTCATGATAAAATGAACGCGTGTGTCCAATAAAGTCGTTACCTGTTGTTTTTTCAACAATTTCACGAAGGGCAATTTGAAGATGGAGCTCACGATGGAAAAAAAGTTGAAGATCTTAGTTTCGAATCTAGCAGGCTTTGTCGATGGCTCCACATCGCGTTTCATTATAAACGTATTTGTTTGCCGGAATATCAAGTTGCAGCTCAATATCTCCAAAAACAACTGATTTATTGAAAAAATAAGAAAGTTGAAGAAATTTCACTTCTTCCAACGTATTTCGGAAACGCCTCAAGATATTTCAAAACTGTTTGCAGTACCATCATGGGCATGGAATCAGTCATCAATATCCTGATTTACATACGTCCACCGGTTATGGTTCACGATTTACGATTTTTCAACAAATTTTTTCTACTGAACCCTGTATAAAGTGTCTGCGCGATTTCCGCAGATGGTGGCAACATTTCTTGAATCGAAGAGTAGGGTCTAGTGAACAGGTGTGCCAAATTTCGTCGCTTGTCTCGAAAATGCAAGGTGGGTCCCATTCATGTCGCTTAACGTCCGGACTATTACATGAATTCATTAGAATCGGTCGACCACTAACAAAGTTTTCAAGAGCCTCCAAAGCCCAAAATATTCAACAGGGTGGTCCAAGATGGCGTCAAAATTTTGTAAAAAAAACTGCTCATTGGCCAACCGTCCAGGCATAAGCTATCCAACAAAAATTTCAGGGCTCTAACCTCAACCCTCTAAGAAGAGTTCAACTGCAAAAATTTGTACACAGACAAACGGACAGACAGACGAACAGACGGACAGATCTGAACTCATAAACTTAAAACTGATCAGGTAGATAAAGGTAGATTCCTAAATTTGAGCACAAACGAAGTATGCGAAAGATGGCTAAGAATCAGGCCAAACTTGTACTCGAATAAGCTATAGTTCTGAAAATTTGAGTATCTGCTTGAATAAAAGAATGACGAAGTGAATGCTCAAGAAACGATTTCGTTCATCTTGTTTCTATGAAATTATAATAAGATGGGTGAGTACCTACCCAGCTGAATTCAATGATTTATTCAGCAACTATACCGAAGTTGTCGATAATAATGAAACACGGAACAAAAAATGAAATAGCCAACCTTGCTGAGACTTCCTCCTTCCCCACATTCTTCCTAAACGCAAACGGGTAAATATAACTTTTTGGACCGTAAAGTAATATCCATGACCACACAGGAAAATTTGCCAAAGTTTCCAAAGAAAATCGCAAGAAAAAAAATAGCTCAAATCTCTCGACAATTGACAAAATCAGTAGAAATTAGCTCATATCTTCTGTCCACCAAATTTGCCAAGTGATTAACCTCTTGGTCAGATTCCAATGGATCGCGATGATAGGGTTCGCCAAAAACCATTAGAGTATCCAGCCTCTACATTTCAAAATAATAATTTTTAGATCTTGTCCTCCATCAACCCGAAACCCTTCATGAAAATTGTGTCAGTTATGGAAAACAATGTACAGCATTCAATTCTCATACTAGAAGATCTCAAAATTTCAAGAACCACATTATTTTTGCTAAGATTCGAATCAATAATTTTTCCAACAACCATTTCCGATATTAATTGAAAAGCTAAAAGTGACGCAAGAATGAATGCCCAAAAAAAATCATTACAAGACAGTAGGCACTTCTTGGCAGCCAATATTAATGAAGTTTGTGAGAAAACAGAATGAACTAACGCCCTCAACTTGTATCTTTGCGGTACCTATATAGCGGTATATGTGACTTTTTGTCTACTTGAAAATGGGAGTTTTGTTAAATTATATCGTTTCTGCAAAGAGACTCAACCCATGGTTTCTTTCAAAAAGACAAACAGCGACTTGTGTAATATCAACATGAAAACAACATCTGCATACCTGGGTGAGTGCTCTCCATGTCGTAGAATGAAAATCGACCTCTTTACTACTGAGTTATCGAATTAAAAAGAGCAGCGTTTTTCTTGAAGTTTTGCTTGTTTTTTTCGCGTGCTTATCTGAAGCAACTTTTCACCTACCATAAAAAAGCAGGCATACAGCCTAGGCTACCAATCTTTTACAATCAGAAGCAGCTATGATCTATCTATCGAGTCCACCGATTAAAATCACCCTAATAAATTTCTCATTTTTCGAGGTTTTGGCCAACTTTTAGGTATTTGGCCCCACTGTCCGACGTGAACACGTATACTACATGCGCCCCGTCGCGAAGCCAAAAATTCATAAAGAACCGCTGCATACAGTATGTGCATATACCGGGTGATCATTTGAAAACTTTCCATCTGCAAGATCTCCCGATTCCTAGTGCAAATGTCTTTGAGCAAAAACAGGTCGATTTTTATATCGAGGGGGACATCTAAAATATACATTGGAGAATTTATATCTTGAGCCCCCTCGCCCCCACTCACCCCAACTTTGAAATTTCAAACGACACCACCTACCTTGCAATACATCAAATTGAAGAGAATTAAATTCTTTTTCTTGAAAAAACATTTCTAAATTTTTCAACCCTACCCCCCGTTCTTCCTAAAATTCTCTTTTTATTATTATTATTTCGTATGGATTCAGTACATTGCACAATAAAGAAAGAAAAATGTATAAAAAGTATAAATAAATGATGGGTAAATTGGTGAAAGATCAAAGTTGAATGTCAAGATTTTCCAGCCATAGAAGTGCCTCCGGTGTCAGAGTAAGGAATTCTGTCACTGGGCCTGGATATAATCTTGTCGGACATTGACTAACTATGTGGTCCACCGTTTGAAATTCAGCTCCACAGTCGCAGCGGGGGCTGTTGGTCATGCCCCACTAGAACAGTGAGCTGGCACATCTTCCGCAACTTGTTCCGACTCTATTTAGTCTAGACCATAATTTCCTTGGTAGTTCAAAACCATCCATAGCAATGGTTGGGTCAGGAGGAGGGATGCCTCTAGTGGGTTTGTGTGCATTCCATTCGGTTACCCATTCCGTGTTTACATTGAAGTCATTGAGTCTTAAAGCAGTTCCTATCGCTGGTTTTCTAGATTTCAATCTCAATTGTTGGAGGACTGGAACATCTTGGTGTATCTGGTAGTTCTTCATTACTCTCGATTTTCGCGTATTCAGTTTGAAGCATTTTCATGCGTCGTAAATTAGGCGGAGCTATTTAATTTTATTAATTAATTTTAGAGAACTGAAATTCTTTGAGTGTCCAAGTTAATATTCTTGACTTCCATTTCCCTTCAATACAGTCAACGTCATCCGGCACAGCATCAAAAGAGAAAATTTTCTATGAAAAAAGTGCCACCCAAATTCACCCCTTCGCTCCCCCCACCTGATCTTGAAAATCTAAAATGTCAATACCCACTTTGTAATACATCAAGTTGGAGGAAGTTGAATTCTCTTCATGAAAACGATTTTTCACAATTTTTAAAGCCCCTCATTTCCCCCCTAGAATACTCCAAATGACCAATTTATTGGGGGAGGAGTAGAAAATTCCGAAAAAATTCTTTTCAGATAGAGAATTCAATTCCCTCCAATTTGATGTACCACAAAGTAGGTGGTGTTTTGTTAAATTTGGGAGTTGAGGTGGGGGAGAGCAAAGGGGTGACTTTGGGTAACACTTTTCCCACCGAAAATTTTCTTCTTCGATGCTATCTAGGATGACGCCGACTAAATTAAGAAAAAAATGAGGGGTCCAGAACATAAAATGGGACAGTCAGAGAATTTTTAGGGAAAATGGGGTGGGGTTGAAAATTTTGGAGATATTTTTTCCAGGAAGAAAATTTAATTCTCTTTAATTTGATGTATCGCAAGGTAGGTAGTGTCATTTGAAATTTCAAAGTTGGGGTGAGTGGAGGCGAGAGGGGTGAAAATAGAAATTTGGCAATGTATGTTTTGAATGTCCCCCTCGATATAAAAATCGACCTGTTTTTGCTCGAAGAAATTTTGACTAGGAATCGGGAGTTATTGCAGGTGGATAGTTTTCAAATGATCACCCGGTATACATGTGCATATACCGGGTGATCATTTGAAAACTATCCACCTGCAATATCTACCGATTCCTAGTGCAAATGTCTTTGAGCAAATACAGGTCGATTTTTATATCGAGGGGGACATTTAAAATATACATTGGAGAATTTATATCTTGAGCCCCCTCGCCCCCACTCACCTCAACTTTAAAATTTCAAATGACACCACCTACCTTGCGATACATCAAATTAAAGAGAATTAAATTCTCTCTCTAGAAAAAATATTTTGAAATTTTTCAACCCTGCCCCCCGTTTTTCCAAAAATTCTCTGTGTGTCCAAGTTAATATTCTTGACCTCCATTTTCCTTCAATACAGTCAACGTCATCCTGCACAGCATCAAAAGAGAAAATTTTCTATGAAAAAAAGTGCCACCCAAATCCACCCCATCGCTCCCCCCACCTGACCTCAAAAATCTTAAATGTCAATACCCACTTTGTAATACATCAAATTGGAGGAAATTGAATTCTCTACCTGAAAAAGATTTTTTACAATTTTTAAAGCCCCCCATTTCCCTCCTAGAATACTCCAAATGACCAATTTATTGGGGGAGGGGTAGAAAATTTCAAAAAAATTCTTTTCAGAAAGAGAATCCAATTCCCTTCAATTTGATGTATCACAAAGTAGGTGGTGTTTTGTTAAATTTGGGAGTTGATGAGGGGGAGAGCAAAGGGGTGAATTTGGGTATCACTTTTCCCACCAAAAATCTTCTTCTTCGATGCTATTTAGGATGACGCTGACTAAATTTAGAAAAAAATGAGGGGTCCAGAATATAAAATGGGACAGTCAGAGAATTTTCAGGAAAAAGGGGGTGGGGTTAAAAATTTTGAAAATATTTTTTCCAGGAAGAAAATCAATTTCTCTTCAATTTGATGTATCGCAAGGCAGGTAGTGTCATTTGAAATTTCAAAGTTGGGGTGAGTGGGGGCGAGGGGGGTGAATATAGAAATTTGCCAATGTATGTCTTAGATGTCCCCCTCGATATAAAAATCGACCTGTTTTTGCTCGAAAAAATATTCACTATGAATCGGGAGTTATTGCAGGTGGATAGTTTTCAAATGATCACCCGGTATACATATAAGTATGTGCAGGTATCAATTTTTGACTTTCCACTCTCTGTTCACCCTCTTACAGTATTTGCTGCATTTTGAGTTTCTAGCGAGTGATGGGGGGTGGAGTTATGTATTTTTTGATGGAAGGGCGTTGAACCTTGCGTCTTGGAAATTGGCCAAAAGCGCATATAAGTATGTGCAGGTATCAATTTTTGACTTTTCACCCTCTGTTCACCCTTTTACGGTATTTGCTACATCTTGAGTTTTTGAACGAGTGATGGAGGGAGGAGTTCTGTAATTTTTGGCGAAAGGGCGTTGACCCTTGCGTCTTGGAAATTGATAAAAAAAAACGCATCTAAGTATGCGCAGGTTTCAATTTTAGACTTTTCACCCTCTGTTCACCCTCTTACAGTATTTGCTGCATCTTGAGTTTCTAGCGAGTGATGAAGGGTGGAGTTATGTATTTTTTGGCGAAAGGGCGTTGATCCTTGCGTCTTGAAAATTGATCAAAAACGCATCTAAGTATGTGCAATTATCAATTTTTTACTTTTCACCCTCCTACAGTATTTGCTGCATCTTGAGTTTTGAGCGAGTGATGGAGGGTGGAGTTATGTATTTTTTGACGGAAGGGCGTTGACCCTTGCGTCTTGTAAATTGGAGTTTTGTTTTGGTATATGTACATATGTATTCCAGAAATGACCAAAGATATCTTGGATATCGTGACATTCATGAAAGAACCTACCAACCAATTTTTGACACCAATGTAAAAAAAATGGAAAGAGAATTTCTTACATGTCCAATTTTTTCTTTTTTGGATTTGTTGGAAATTACTCCGCGTGGAGTTGAAATAATAAAAAAACCATATCATCAAAAATTTGCTTCTCACCAATGTTGGGCACCATATCCAGGGCCCTGGGTGGTGGTGGTGGTGGTGGCGGTGGTGGTAGTGGTGGTGATGGTTCCGGCAATGGGGGTGGTGACGGGGCCGGTGCCGGCGGTGACGGCTGCCGCCCCGGTGGCGCTGTGGAGAAATGAAATGATGTGAGCGAGAACGAAGTATAATTAGAGGTTAAACGACTTACCTGTAAGAGATCACACATGTAGTTTATGTTTCGGCGCTCGTTTTGGCGTAATGTTTCAAGAAATATGAAATAACTATTTCATAACCATGCCCTCCTCATGCCACCTCTTATACAGGGTGATTTTTTGAAAAGTTTCCACCCCTTATTTCTCGCCGCCAAAATTTTTTACAGAAAAACGCCGAAACAGGTCAATTTTTGTTTCCAGGGAGTCATCTAGGGCACATATCACCGAATTTTTATCTTGAACCCCTTCGCCCCCACCCCACCCTGCTTTAAAATTTCAAATAGCATGACCTATTTTGTGATACATCAAATTGAAGGCAATAAAATTCTCTTTCCGTTAAACATATTTCAAACTTCTTGAAACCACCCCCAACCCTTCTGAAAATCCTCTTTTCGGTAATGAAAGGACAATGTTCCCCCTATAAACTCTCGATTCTTGAGAAATAGACTTCCCAGCAAAAACAGGTCGATTCTTATTTCAGTGGGGTCATCTTAGACACGAGTGGCCAAATTTTGATTTTCAACCCCTTCGCCCCCACCCCACCCTACTTTCAAATTTCGAATAGCATTACCTACCTTGTGATACATCAAATTGAAGGCAATTAAACTCTTTCCGTCAAACATATTTCTATTTTTTTAAAACCACCCCTTTGAAGTAGGGTAGGGTGGGGGCGAAGGGGTTGAAGATAAAAGTTTGGCCATACTTGTCTTAGATGACCCCACTAAAATAAAAATCGACCTGTTTTTGCTGGAAAGTCCATTTCTCAAGAATCGAGTGTTTATAGGGGGAACATTGTCCTTTCATTAACGGAAAGAGGATTTTCACAAGGGTAGGGGGTGGTTTGAAATTTTTTTAAATATGTTTATCGGAAAGAGAATTTCATTGCCTTCAATTTGATGTATCACAAAAGAGGTCATGCTATTTGAAATTTCAAAGCAGGGTGGGGTGGGGGCGAAGGGGTTAAAGATAAAAATTTGGTAATATGTGCCCTAAATGTCCCCCTCGAAACAAAAATCGACCTGTTTCGGCGTTTTCCTGTAAAAAATTTTGGCGGCGAGAAATCAGAGGTGGAAACTTTTAAAAAAATCACCCTGTATAATAGCCCACTCACTCGTCATTATGTTTTGTTTCTCATCAGATCGCGTCCTTTTCGGGGTTATTGAGGAGCGGGCGGGTGTGATCTCTTCGGACGGGGCCATCTCGTATAATAGGGTAGTGACCACCATCCAAAAATATAGAAAAAAATCATACTAATCGAATGTAGAGCCTTAATAACAAGACTACGTTACGTGAAAATTCGAAAAAAAAAGTTCCAAGTGTCTCAAAATCTGCCTTGAAAGTGGCTACTTTTGCAAACGATTTCAAATCTACCGAGCTGTAAGGCGGGCTGTGACGTTTCAATATTTTGACAGTAGTGGGGATGACCACACCTCCGTTGCCTGTGTGTCAGTGTTGACGTTGACGTTTGCCAGCATAACATAACCATTGAAGTCTGATGTAGTCTTGAAATATTCATAAATCATGAAAGATTTTACCAACTTTCCATATTTTCAAGCAAAACAACTAAACAACACGAATCACCGCACAGATACACAAAGCGTTAACAATATAACAATCAGCTGTTATGAGCGTTGACGGGTTGACGCTAGTGCTTTTTGTAGTAAGTTCTGTATAATGTTGTCAAGCCTGCTTCTCCGCCTATGAAAGATTGCGACGTCATCGCGCCAAATTTGAAATGATCGAAAACTTTCATGAATTTTTTTTACCAAGAAAACTTACGAAAAAAAATCTGTTAACTATATAGCGTCACTTATCAAGAAGTGAACTTTAAAAAAAAATAATAAAAAAAAAAATCGGTCACTACCCTATTGAGGATTGAACTTCCTTACAGGTAAGTCGTTTAACCTCTAATTATACTTCGATGGCCCCGTCCTCAAGATCACACATGTAGATGTTTAAAGTTTAGGACGCGATCTGCATCCTGCATCACTGTGGTTTCTTAACCTTGCGCTATGCCATCTCAAGTAAGGTCTCTAGATGTATTGCAGCAGCAATTTTTAATTTCACATTTTGAAAAAATCAATTTTTACTAATACCTTTCAAGAAATTTAAGAATTGTCATGATAAAACAAGCTTCAATCACTTAAGTAATTCAACAAAAACTCAAGCGTATAGAGTCTTGAGTTAGCACATATCAGCAATAATTTTATGCAATGATAAATACAAATGTAGTTCGGGGTTCTAATTTCTGAATCATGAAAATATGTCAGTACCTACTGTAATAGGCAGTTCCTATACATTCTTGGAAAACTTACTTTTGCCAAAATGGCATTAGTTCGTGTTAGCTTTCAACAGTGCTGCTATTGTTCTGATAAATTGAAAGTTTGGCGGATTGTGCGTTCTCTATCATTGGTTTATTATAGACTTCAACCCGAGCTTCAACTGGGGTGTTATATTTTTGTCACTCCAGCCCGTCGTCGTGCATCTTTTTTTTTTAAATATACATTAAGGTCTCGTTTGCAAACGGCCAATGTGGAGGCATGTCGGGTAGAATGAGACTTGAAGGTTGCTGATTTAGGTGCATCCCGTAATGTTTGATGCTATGCAGTTTCTAGTTTTTCGTGGAAATACGTTGCAATTATTTTGGCTTGATATTTTGTGGGAGCTGATGTTTTCATCAGATCCACCGACACTGATTCTATCTAGATTAGATCTAATCCAAGACAGGATTTGGATTTGATGTAATTATATCTGGGAACCATCACCGTCCTTTATTTTTTATTTATTTATTTATTTTTTCTCTCTCTGCTGGATGATTTTATTTTGCAAAAGGGTGTTTTTTAAGCAGGTTTATGTTGATTGCGGGTGTTATAATTCCCTCCTCCAGATGATTATTTGTTTTAAGAATCGATAACTTCCTGTAATTTTCTGCGAAGACATTAGTGGCCCCACAATATGACCATATTTTTTTATCTGTTACATTGTCAGTATTAGGTACTTTTACTGCATCTCGATGACCATTTCTGGGATTCATCTTTTCCAGGTAAGTATAAAGGCTTGGTGGACTATCTTGTGGCCACCAAGGATTAAAGGTCTTCCTGATCTTTTTTTTTTTTTTTAATAGAGGCAGCAAGTTTTGACTTGAGGGGAATGCAGTCGGTTCCGAGATCATGAGTTATTCCAATGCCGGATACCATCAAGATTGCGTTTTCCAAATGGGAATTGATATAATTCCTTCACATCTTTTGACAAGTCTTACGGTAGCAAGATCTAAAAATATGTTCACATCAATTGATGATGAACAGGTCTGCTGCACTTTATTGCAGCTTAGTGTTGGTGAGCAATAAATTTTTGTCATGTTCATTTTGGTAAGCTTCAAGCAAATAGCTCGGTCTGAGGAGAGCCAAACTTCTTGAAGTTACGTCAAAGGCATTAGGATGTAAGCAGAACTGAGTTTAAATGTTCTTTTGACAAGATTTTTCAACGGCGATCCCGTTGAATTTTGTGTTGATGTATGTCGCGAAAATCAAAATTTTACTCGTTTTGCAGCCTTCCCAAATTTGTCGAGTGATATCGTGATATCGTTCAAGTCGGAGTATTTTATACCATCTGTTCTAACAATGTGCGACATTGCGGTTGTGCCATCTATTCATAG
Source organism: Anaspis maculata (assembly GCA_949128115.1). NCBI lineage: Eukaryota > Metazoa > Arthropoda > Insecta > Coleoptera > Scraptiidae > Anaspis > Anaspis maculata. The sequence goes on along the minus strand of OX421967.1, from coordinate 57,404,006 downwards.
CGATTTGTCATCGCTGCTACTTCTACCCTTGGAGGCTTCAGGCATTGAAATGCTGTCAGTATTTTTTGGTATTACTATTATCAACTTATTTTTCAAAATTTTCGCTCCTTGACAGTTCCATAGACTGGAACTGGAACCTCTTACTATTTCAAAGCCAAGGTGAGCACTTGCTTCTGATAGGCTCCTTTTTCTAGTTGGAAGATTATTTGACCACCATGGAAATTCGTTTTGAAGGTATTCTGGTATGGTCATAGTTTTATCATAATTTCCATGGAATTTTAGTAAGGCTGTTACTTTTTCGAGTTCACAGTTTTTGATTGTATCTATACATGGGAGCGGTCGGCCAAATTTGATACCAAAATTGGTATATTTTATACTCATTAACTTGGCAATTTCTCCTATCTTGACTCCTGAATTTTTCCGTTTAAGGATTTTTGTTTGTTACAGCAAACATTTTTCCAATTTGAATTTCAGGTAGGTGCCTATCTAGACATTATCATTTTTGTGGCGTTAAACATCAAAACTGCGTAATTTGAGTATAGGTCCAATGACACTGCTCTCATAATTGATCCAAAATCACAGTGGAAATAGTAACGGAGTAGTAAATATTGTCGATATTACGAATACATTCAGTTTTGATTTGCCCAAATCATGAAAGATCGTCCACATATGACCGCAGTTAGTCCAGCTGCACTTAAAGGGTCCATCACAGGATTCACAGGTTTGAATAATTTTATAAAAACCTACAGACAAAAGCAACAGGCAACGGGACTGTTGATAAGCTATTTGGGAAACGTGTGAACATGAACCCATGAAGCTATTTTGATACAAACATCACAGGTAATTCACGATCTATTTGTTTATTGACCATTAAAAGTAGGCATCGTCTGGGTCTATAGCTCCTTCTTTGAAAGTCTCCGAATAGCAGGTTTTTCACCCAAGTGTCTACTACGGAAATCTTGAAATTTGAAATGTGAACGTGTCAGGTAAGACTCCAATTTTTTGATATTACAATAAATCTATTTTTGCAATTTGACTTTTTCCTCAAAAAGTATAACGATCTGAATTTTTCTTCTTGACGTCTACTTTTTTGCAATTGCCTCAGTTTTAAAAGGTTGTACCTACTTTCTTCAAAATCTAGGGAACAGTTTGATTTTGGAGATTCTTTCTGGTTGCGATAGTTTTTTGTGGAGAAAATCAAAATATGCTTTTCCTACAATCAGATTCAACACACTTCTATTTTGGGTGATTAATTCCCAATTTTCAGTGGAAAGCTTTACTCCTGTTGCGTAGTTTACCTCTGCTTCATCTCGCGGTAGTATTTGCTGTCCCTCCTATTCTTTCTTGGTAACGTGTCTCTCTTCGGTGTCGTTAATCTTCGTTTGTACTCGTTGTATCGCCTGTGTTCCTCCCCTCCTTCGTTCTCCAATTTTTCTTTTAGGCTCTCCATCCAATACAAGTATCATTGTGGTTTGATGTTGATGCTTGTTGCTAACTAGGTGCCACATTGTTCTCTGGATGCCATTTCTATATTCCAGCGACTCACATTTTTCGGCGAAATTAGAACCAGACAGGCAATTTTGTCTATTAGCTGCTGCATCGCAATTTTTGTATGAAGTCGTTCAATTTCTAAGTATGGCTGTTTTTCATTTGTTGATATCGGATGGAACATGTCAGGCAACAGCTCTCCAAGTCTCTAATAGCTCATAGCATAGCTTACGTTGTCATGGTCTTTTGGCCTAGAATTTTTGTAATAGCATTGCAACTGACGAGCATGGATAATGCCCTTATGGTGTCTTGCAAATTCTGCTAAAATTTGATCTTTCTGTCGTCTTCACTTGATGAATACTGGTGAATGGATTTCTGGGTAAAGTAAGCAGAGTAAGCTCGCGTACATTCGAGTACTTGCAACTACTAGGAGTGTTGTATTTTTCCATTAGTTTTTTCCCAGCATTTTCGTTTAATTCCTAAGAAACGTGACGCTCTCAACGTGCAGCCAAGTCTGCAGCTACCTCCTGTCCTTGTATTTTGTGGATGTGACCTTAGTAGATTATCCAGATAGTCCACCGGCATATTATTGTCCTGTGCAGGTTAGCTAGCGGCTGGGAGATTTTGGCTTTTGGCTGAACGCAAACGGAAGTTTCCAGAGCCGGATTCATTCATTGCTTTTGCGGAATTTTCCCAGTCGCTGTCTGCTCCTGTTGCACAAAAATTATTTCTTTGCAACTGTCCGTGAAGGAACGGATCTGGTGTGGAGAACATTTGGCAGACGTCGATTCCTTTCCACATTTTGCGGTGACTATGATGGACGGATATTACTCACGTCTTCAGTTCTTATTGAATTATTCCGCTTTATTCCTTCGCAACTGTCCATGTAGAAACGGACCTGGCGTGGAGAACATTTGGCAGACGTCGATTCCTTTTCCCATTTTGCGGTAACTACGAACGGATATTACTCACGTCTTCACTCATTATTGAACTATTCCGCTTTATTCCTTCGCAACTGTCCATGTAGAAACGGACCTGGCGCGGAGAACATTTGGCAGACGTCGATTCCTTTTCCCATTTTGCGGTGACTACGAACGGATATTACTTACGTCTTCAGTCATCATTGAATTATTCCGCTTTTTCCGCGTGTGCCTACATTCTTAATCAAGTTATTACACTGATAAGAAGTGGTTGGAGTGATGGAGGGTGGAGTTATGTATTTTTTAAGCGGAAGGGCGTTGACCCTTGCGTCTTGGAAATCGGCCAAAAGCGCATATAAGTATGTGCAGGTATCAATTTTCGACTGATCACCCTCTCAGAGTTTTCAGCGAGTGATGAAGGGGGATGTTATGTATTTTTTGGCGAAAGTGCGTTGTTTCTTACGTCTTGGAAATTGGTCAAAAGCACATTTAATATCAGCAAACGATTATTTGTTTGACTTTTCACCCTCTGTTCATCTATTCACAGGATTTGCCACCGAAGGGCGTTGGTTGTGTCGTCTTTGGACTTGGTTCGACAAGGACAGTACAGATACCTATGTCGAAAAACCACTTCTCTCTTCTTCCCCCCTTCCCTCTTATCACGATATTTTATTCAAAGTTCCACTACAGAAAAGTAATTCACAATGGGGTACTTTAGTTAACGAAGCTCGGTTAGAATTGCAATATCCTATATTTCATTGCGTTTAGATGAACTTGTATTTGAGAGTGTACCAGGGCCAGCTCCAATGGACGTCAATTTTTTTTCACCTCTCCCAGACGAAAAGACTCGCCGAATCATGAAGAACTATTGGCAAGACAAGGAACATCCCAGCAGGCCTGCTGTTGCAGCAGGATATTTGTTAAAAAGTTCATTTAACCGAATTTCAAAAAACCTAGCCGCTCAAAGTTGCGTATTGGACCGAAATTCATGTGAGTAGGGGAAGCTGGCCTAAGAGTACGCTCGTAACACATTTTTAGCGCTGAAAAGCAATTTTTTTATGGTGAGGACTCAAAATATAGTATTATGTGGAACAATAATATATTTGTTAATGAAAAATTCAAAATGATAAACACTAACAAGTACGTTCAAATGAGAAAATTAAAAAATTCCCATAGTTGCAAATGCGCACTCTTGGGACTACCTTGTCTCAAGAGTACGCGGTACCTTACCCAAGAGTACGCATACAGGATGGTTATTAAGAAGTACAAAAGTCGCAGCAATAAGTGCCACCCGAATAGTATGTGCAAGCTTCGTGCCACCATTTGGCACATTTAGAACACTGTATCCAATCTTCATCGGGTGAATCCACAAATTGCTCATTACAGCCTGGACAAAACACATCTTCCACGGTGTCTGGTATTTGAGTGGTTTGTGATCGGTTCTGGGATGATTCATTTTCCGCTGCATTTCCAGGGTTCTTATTGCCAGAGTTCTTGCCTTTCCTGGACGTAGATGAAGAAGGTTTAGAAAGTTTTGCTGCGACACCATCTTCAGACTGTAGTCGTCTCGTAGCTGTTTGACTTTTTTTCAAAAGAATTTCTCTTGCTGCCGACGCTGCTTCGTCGAGGCTGTTTTTGAATGGACTGCTTGTTAGTATTTCAGATTTTTGAGCCCTTCTTTTCCTAGTACTGGTAAATTTCATTTTAGGTAGTGGTCTGATTTGATAAGGAGACACAGCGGGAGACACAGCGGGAGACACTTCGTTGAGCGTTGAAGAAGTTTTCGCCATTGTATTTTTGTTCGATTTGTTGCCAGTCGGAACAGCTGAAGTTTCTATGGAGCTATTTTCTCCCATGGAAGTAACATCTTCGATTATTATTGTCGAGAAAGGAGTTTGTGTAAGCTCAATCTGATTTAAATCGACAGTAATCGGTTTTTTCAAAAGTTCAAACGTTCCCGATCCACACGGACTGTCGAGGACAAGTTCAGTAGTGCGAGATTTATCGTAGGTTGGAAGGCCACTACAAGTTTGGGGAGTGTCTTCATCTGACGATGATGTTCTGTCTTCTGGCTCTGATGTTCTCTCGAGGTTGGACCTTGTTCCCTCAAGGGGCGTTATATCAGCAGATTGGGTGACCGTCGGTGTTTCCAAAGAGTTTGCAAGTTCTGCATCCTCCACTAGTGCTGTTGTTTGGTGATCAACGTTTGGTCTGTCACTTACCAGAGAAGGAGCAAAGTCTCTATCTCCAAACACTTGGCGAGTTGTATGGATAAATTCCGGTTGACAAGAACGAGTTCGCAGCTTTCTCGATATTAGCAATGGCATAATATGCTCGACGAAACAAACCAGCCACTTTTGATTGGGTTATAACCTTACCAGGGTGAGCCACAAGCCAATCATCACAAAATTGACTATAAGAAGTTTTGAGAGGTCCGAAAAATCCTTTGTCCAGTGGCTGGAGTCGATGGCTTGAATGTGGAGGCAGTGTGATAAAAGATGGATGAAGTTCTCGCGGCAGTAGTTCACTACAGCCAGTGTTCGGTGAGATACATGATTGTCCAGCAGAAGAAGGACTGGCACTTCTTGGTTGGGCTTGACAACTTCCTTAAAATGTTTGATCCACTGGAGAAATAGATCTGCGTTAATAAAACCTGAATCCGATATAATTTTCAGAGTTCCGGTTGGAGCATCGTTGAATAGGTCTTCCCGCATCCTTTTTCTGGGGAAGATTAAGGCCGGTGGTGATGGTGGTACATATTCTCCGCTTGCGCTGAAGCAGCAGACAGCAGTGACTAACTGACCTCGTTCTGCGCTTGCTACTTTTCCAACCGCTCGCTTTCCTTTCTGAGCCACTACCTTCGGTATTCTATTAGGCACTGTACTCAGGCCCGTTTCGTCCATGTTGTACTCTTGATGGGAAGAGAAATTGTGCCTCTCATATGGGCGTTTGAGATTCTCGAAGAATCTTTCAACTTGAGGCTTATTAAATCCCATTATCCTCCCCATAGAACATTTTTCAGGTTGACAAAGTGTCATTTTTTGTCTTTCACAAAAGTTTCTGACCCATTTGTCGCCTGCAGTTTTTTTTTGTTAATGTCAAAAGGGTGTTCAATACCATTCATCACTGCATATTCAAAAGCAAAGCACTTGAGGTCTTTTCGTGTCAGTCCATAAAACCCCTGGTCCATTTTTTTCACATAATCTGCTAATTCAGTTTCCATTTCTGTGGTGAAAACGCATTTAAACTTTCCCAAAGACTTCGGTATTGTGTTACATTCAAGTCGTTTTCGAATGGTGGCCTTAGGAATGGTAAACTTCCTGGAAATTTGTCTTTTTGATTTACCATTGGCAATTTCATTCCGTATCTGTGTCATCAGCTCCCTAGTGAAAACCAGTTTTCTAGTGGTTTTTCTTTTGTAATATGGACTCATTTTCTGTAAAAAAAGACTAGGTAGGTATAGATTGTAACACTTCTGATGGATTTTCGCGGGTTTTCCTAAGAGTGCGCTGTGCGTACCGTGCTTACTCTTGAGAAAATAGAAACTTTTATCAATTAAACCTAATTATTCTAATTTTACAAGGAAAAAGGCAATAAATGCATGTAAAATGTATAGGGAAATGGTTGTTGCGTACAATACTAATACTTTTATAACTTGTAAGTGCATACTTACTGCATGGAGGCTTATTTTCTGCACTCAGAATTTTACTGGTAACCCCGGTTTTCACTGGGCACCATCATCCAGTTGATATAACAGATCGCTGTATCGGATACCTATGTTACAAACTAATTCAGTTCAGTTTGGAGTTGTTGATGGTGTATACAGTAGATGTCCATCTGGATTCTTTAAACTCATACTAGTGAATAACAAGCCTGCGTACTCTTGGGCGGGTGCGTACTCTTAGGCCATTTCACCCTACCTTCAGTTTTCAATTTGCTTTCGTTTTGAACCTTGGCGGAACGAGTTTTTGTCGGCCTTGAATTCTGGCGGACAAAGGAAATTGAAGGCGGTCCTGTAGGATTCTGGTAATACAGCTCTGCGCCCCTCCAAGTCGCATTTCCAGCTATGACAAGGTCAGTTTTCCACGGTTTTAAGGACGGCACATCCTAGTGTTTTGTTCTTTAAACGGTAAGTTTCATGAGAACCCGTGAAGTAAGAGACTTGAAAAAAAGAAGAGTAATCTAAAATGTAGAATGAAAATTTTTAAGTATTTAAAAATTTCAAAATTCGAAAAATTCTATTTTTTTTCAATTTTTTTTTTCAAAAAAAGTCCCTCATTCTCTTGTCAGCCCAGATTTGAACAACTCATTTTTTTTGTTACATTTTTAGCTGCTCAGATTTCGCAGAAACTCACGCCACAAGAATTTATCTGTTTCTCTTTCGCTCTGCAGCTATATAATCCGCAGTCTGTTTCAGTCATTTTTTATGCTAGGAAATGACGTCCTCAAATATAAATTTGATAAGATATATAACTTCACTTCTAGAGAAGTCAGTTTCACACCAGGTAAAAAGGCGGCAAGCCTACAATGTCGAAGTAGAAAATTTGCCCAGCCAACTAGAGAGGAATTATGAGTTTTCAGATTTTTGACAGCTCTAAAAAAAGAGCCTCCGCTGGGATTTTTCTGAACAAGCACAGGACGAAACCTGTGATTTCTACTACAGTATTTTTTTTTGAGGTTGGAGTGATCATTCAGCAAAAATTCATGTACTATCCTAGTACAATAGGTACTGGGGGCCGCCTGACAGTTTGACGGGAGCGCGCGCTCCGATGTTTTTGCTTCTGACGCCTTTATTTTTGAAACGCAAATATACAGGGTGTCCCGAATTTAGGCCGCAATATTTCGCCTGAGTGTTCTACGTTCAAAAATAGGAAGAAATGTTCCAAACAACATGGCTCTAAAAATGCTTCCCAAGGGAGCTACAGCGCCTTAAAGGTGGAAACCGGTAGAAGGCTATTTCTACATATCTCCGAAACTAGCCGAGATAAAATAACGCGATTTGGTGTGACGTCGACATGTTTGACTGCCAACCTGATGTTGTGAGCAGCATTGTCAAATTTCTATGAGGAGTGCCCCAAAGAGAGGGAGTGTGGGGTAAATGTAACCCTAACTTTTTTGTGCATGACTTTATTCAAATTTTGACAAGAGAACTTGAATGGACAGAGCCTTCTGCATAAAAAAGGTCCTCTTGTCCTATTTCGATAGGACGCACCGTTCTCGAGATAAATCACTTTAAAGAAAACGTTGCCTGAAATTCCCCGAAATAAAGCTGAATAGGTACTCGAGTGCCGCAATCAGACGCAATATCCCAACAGTGCGTTCTAGGACTAAAAATAGGAAGAACTTTTCAACAAACCCGGGTCATAAATGCGTCCTGAGGGAGCTAGAGCCTCCTAAAAAAAGGAACGTGGCCTGAATATCTCCGTAACTTGCCGAGATCAAATGACGAAATTTGGTATGAAGTCGTGGTGTTAAGAGGTGGTGAATATGAATTATCTGCAAGTTCTCGATGAGTATACCGTTCTATTTTCAATTACAGAATATCAGCCAATTACATTTTGAAAAAAAAAAACGATCGGTTCTTGCATCGAGCAATTTTGTCCCTTTTCTGATATGACTGATGTGAAAAAGTAAAACAGTTGCCTACTTAAAAACAACCTGATAAGTTCTTTCTTTTGCGTTCTACGGTTTTTAACCTACCAGTTGAGGTCAGGTCGACTCTTTTACTGGAAGGCTAAATTCTGTAATTGAAAATGAAAGGGCATACTCATCGAGAACTTGCAGATATTCATTTTATTTATAGATTCTGCAACGGAAGTGCGTTGGCTGCAGTTCAAGAGTACCGCAGACGTTTTCCTCAACGCTGAGTACCGGATCGTGGGTGTTTGTAAGCGTTCACAGGAACCTAGTGGATAACGGTAGTTTTTGGAGAGCTCGAGGACAAGGCAGGCCAGATGGTCATGATGTAGGGAACATCTTAAATCTTTTCGAAGAAGATCCCCGAAGAAGCATTGCCCATATAGCACAGGATATCTTATGGACGTCCATTTCAAGTACATATCAAGTCCTCATGTCCATGGACTTGATTTGGACATCCATAAGACATCCATTTAGGGAACATTCTATGGATGTACAGAAACGACGACCCATGGACGTCTTTCATGGACCACTTTATGGACATTCTTTATTTTCAACATCTAAACATATACCTAGAGTCCATTGCCATGAAAAAAAAGTGTAAAAATATGTGACAAGGTACCTACAGCTATTATTTTTCAGCAACAAAAACAAGTTGAGAGTTGACTCACAATTCAAAAATTAGGCCACCGGGCCTAATATCATATTATTATCATTATTATTGCGGTAATTTGGAAGAAAAGCCATTTTTCTCAATAAACATAATTTACGTACATCAACAGTACCTTTTACTCCTTTTAGTAACTTTGATTCTTGTCGGTTGGCAGAGCTGCGAATACTTGTCATCCCTGAGTGTCACTCAGTGTCACTACTATCAGTACTGTCACTGTGATAGCGTCGCGTCGTTTTCCTCAAACCCGCATTTCTTTGTGCAAAGTTTTCTCCATGCTTTCCAGTGATTTTTTGACCAAGAAGACTTTATAGTGTTTATTGAAAATTGACGATGCCGTCCTGTTCTGTGCCCAGTTGCAAACATTTCGACAAACGGAGAAACCCGACATAACCTACTATGTACGATTCGGATGTTTTTATTCCATTTTTTATTTATTACAAAAGAATCGTTTCAGGTTTCCGAAACGACTTAAAGTGGAGTAGCCATCCCTAGGCCAGGGATCAACAAACATTCATTATTCAGCAGAGCATGTTCGTTCAGATCATTTCTTGGATGATGACTACGAGCGAATTGGATTGCTTAAGAAACTGAAACCAAATGTAATTCCTTCACTTAATTTGCCTACCCCGAGGCCGAGACCTATTCCAGTAGCTTTAGACAATCAAGCTATCCCAGAAGCTCCAACAACAACAACAAGCCAAGTTATGTTGAAAGCATCAACAACCAAGCTATGCCAGAATCGTCAGCAAGTCAAGCTGTGCCGAAGGCAACATCAACCCAAGCTATGCTGGTTTGCTATATTGTTATTTGAAACTTTAATTTTTTTGAGAATAAATATTTTCAATGATTGAAACGCTTTTTTTTGAGAAACGTCTTTTGAATGTCCAAATTTATCACAAATGGTCATCTTATGGACATCCCATAAAGGACGTTTTAGGAACGTACAACTTAGTGCCAAATGGACGTCCATAAGCTGTCCATAAGACATCCACTGGACCTTTTATGGACGTCCAATGGACCTCCGTATGTCCATTTCAGGATAGCCTATGGACGTCCATTGGATGTACTTGTGCTATATGGGTGGGACCGTTGCTAGAATTGCCAATGTACCTCGGACAACGAGTCGGACAATAGTAATTACAATTCAGGCACCCTATGCAACAATTATGATCACAAATTTTCCTTTTAGGTAGGAAGAGCAGTGAGGAGACAGAACCTTCATGCATACCATTTCCAACGGGTCCAGCATTTGAAACAAGGAGATTTTCTTCCGAGGGTGCATTTTTGTCAGTGGACTGTCGACCATCCAAACATTGTCCCAAACATTTTGTGGAGCGATGAATGCATGTTCACAAGAGACGGCACATTTAATATCCATAATAACCACTTTTGGTCAGACCAAAATCCGCACGTGATACGCCGCACTCATTTCCAAGAGAGATTTGCCATCAATTTATGGGCCGGCATTGTCGGAGATCAATTAATTGGTCCAACTGAGCTTCCACCACGTCTGAATTCACAAAGTTATCTAAACTTCCTACAGAACCAGCTAGATGATCTACTGGACGATGTACTGTTAAGAATTAAGACTCTGCATCTGCAACCAGACATACACACACAACATCGTGTGTAGTTATTTTTGTGTTTATTTAGTAATTTTAGTACTTGTCAAAATTGTCATGTAAAGTTATAACAAAGTGTCTGTCGCTGTCTAATTGTTTTTATAAGCTGAAGTATAATCCATTCCAAGCTTAAAAAAACCACAGCTGGCCATGAAAAATTCGAGTTCTGTTGGTGTCCCTGATTTTTGATGTTTAATGTCATCTTGATACAAGGGAGGTTACGTTCAAATTTGTGTCCGTTTGACATGAAACCTTCACCTGAACTACGCTGTGTTGTCAAATTGTCATTCTGGGGACGCGTCGCCGGCAGGTCACAGGTTTGCCCACTGATCTCAGCCGCTTTCTTTCGGCCAGGATCACAGTTCATGATCCTGGAAGAGAGGGTGAATTAACGTACCTAGGTTCTTACAGGGCGCGACGAGCTCAGGTCACGAGGTCACTTGGCGACTAAATCACACTACGGCGGTAGAACTGGGTTCGCCTCGACCACTTTTTAAACTGTATATTCTTACTGTTGCACTTCTCAATACTTTCACTATTGAAATAACGTGAATAACGGCGTTTTCAAGACGAAAACTAATGAAAATATCGTGTCAGTGTCAAAATCTGACCTAACAATTGAATTATAACGGCAATCCAGCAGAGCAATCATCACTTTGACAAATTTGATTAAATCATTTTGACTTTTCCAATCCATCAACGTATCAGATGTCCAACTTGAAGAAAAAATATCATAGGCAACTGTGGTTTTTTTAAGCTTGGAATGGATAATACACGTGTGTTCCGTTAAATTCTCTTTTCAATAATCTCCTTTTACCAGAGCCCCCGCTGCCAATCCAAGATGTACCACTGAACACCCGTGTAGCGATGTACTTTCAGCATGACGGAGCCCCTGCTCATTACGGACGTAATGTCAGAAATTGGCTTGATGAACGGTTTCCTGGGAGGTGGATAGGGAGAGGTGGTCCCACACCCTGGCCACCTCGATCACCCAATCTAAATCCCCTCGACTATTATTGTTGGGGACGAATGAAGGACCTCGTCTATGCCGTTGAAGTCAATTCTCGAGAGGTTCTGCAGCAGAGAATCAATCTAGCCATCAACGAAATTCGGGAGCAACCGTTCGAAATTTTGCGTTCTTCCCGAGGTTCTTCCCGGGCAATCAGGCGACGATCGGTTCTTTGCATTGAACAAAACGGAAATTTGTTGGAACAATGGGGCCTTGCACTGCCATTTTTACACACCGAGGGCGCCACGACCGTTGGGGGCAAATTCGACGATTTTGACGGCGTTGACGCTTCAGCGACCGACGTCCGTCATTTTATGTCTTGATTTGAAATTTAGATAACCTCTGTTTTGACGTCTCCAGTCACTGTCAGTTACTGGTCAAACTACTCAAACTCCCCTGTTTTTCGCGTTGTTACGGCCGCTTTATCGAAGTAGGCGCCCCCTACAGTAGTGGCGACCTCACGTTGAGTTTTTCAATTGCAAGGCCCCATTACTGTAAACTTTTCAAATAAATCTCTTCTCCACCAAAGTACATCATGAAGGTTCTCACAATTTGCTAAAAATGATTACCCCAAGGCTCCCCTCCTTTTGGACGCCCCTGATGAAAATTTGGGAATCGTGTTGAAAGATTCAGCTTGAGCTCTTAACATCACGACTCCATACCAAATTTCGTCATTTGATCTCGGCAAGTTACGGAGATATTCAGGCCACGTTCCTTTTTTTAGGGGGCTCTAGCTCCCTCAGGACGCATTTATGACCCGGGTTTGTTGAAAAGTTCTTTCTATTTTTAGTCCTAGAAAGCACTGTTGGGATATTGCGTCTGATTGCGGCACTCGAGTATTTAGCTTTATTTCGAGGAATTTCAGGCAACGTTTTCTTTAAAGTGATTTATTTCGAGAACGGTGCGTCCTATCGAAATAAAACAAGAGGACCTTTTTTATGCAGAAGGCTCTGTCCATTCAAGTTCTCTTGTCTAAATTTGAATAAAGTCAAGTACAAAAAAGTTAGGGTTACATTTACTCCACACCTCCTCTCTTTGGGGCACTCCTCATAGAAATTTGGCAATGCTGTTCACAACATCAGGTTGGCAGTCAAACATGTCGACGTCACACCAAATTGCGGTATTTTATCTCGGCTAGTTTCGGAGATATGTAGAAAAAACCTTCTACCGGTTTCCACTTTTAAGGTGCTGTAGCTCCCTTAGGAAGCATTTTTAGAGCCATGTTGGAACATTTCTTCCTATTTTTGGACGTAGAACACGCAGGCGAAATACTGTGTCCCAATTTCGGGACACCTGTATACAGGGTGTTTCAGGGATGATAGCAAAAAATTCAACTGTGGGTAGATCTCGTCAAAATATGACGAAAACTTATATACCATTTTGCAAAGTTCGGCCTATTGACGAAGATACAGCCCTCCAAAGTTCACTTTTTTCGGATTTCAAAAATTTGTAACTCAGGAATGTTTCGACAAATTCAGCGTTGATTCAGCAAAAGCTGGTTTGTCATGATTATCTATCAACCTGTCAAATTTGGAAAGAATCCAACCAGTGGTGTAGGAGTTATGAGGGTCAATAATTTAGAAGCATCCGGAGAAAAGTTGACTCAAGGTGACCCCTCATAACTTCTACGCAACTGATTGGATTCTTTCCAAATTTGACAGGTTGATAGATAATTATCACAAACCAGCTTATGCTGAATTAAAGCCAAAGTCGAAACGTTCTTGAGTTCCAAATTTTTGAAATCCGAAAAAAGTGAACTTTGGAGGGCTGTATCTTCGTCATTAGACCGAACTTTGCAAAATGGTATATAGGTTTTCGTCATATTTTGACGAGATCTACCCACAGTTGAATTTTTTGCTATTATCCCTGAAACCCCCTGTATTATGGGGTAAACTAGGTATATTTTTAGCATAAACTGAGGAACATTTTCATGAAAAAAATCCTAAGTTGATGTTGATACCGCGAATTCGAAAGTTATCGTAAAGAGAAGCGGACATTGACTTTCGTCGTAGTCTTCCAGACATTTTCTTGTTTTCCAGGTAGTAGAAGAAAAGAGTGAGATTGACGTACGTACATCATAGATTGTTTGAGAAATTCTCTACTAATTGACGTCAGAATAACCTGCCATCATTCAAAATCATATATTTTTTGAGAAAATTCAATTTTTGTAAGTGATAAAATCCGGAATCACTTGAAAAATCGGAACTTCTTGGGGTTCGATGGCCAAAAACTCGATGTCGGTACCTCGCGATTCTGATAAAATTATTAGATATATTCTGAAAGCATGATGTTTTCTCCATCATATTCATATTCATATTCATATTCATATTCATATTCATATTCATATTCATGTTTATTGCACCATCCATATATACATAAAATATCACAGGCTTCGTCAGTCTAAGAACAAAATTCACAATAAATAAATAAATATATATCTTATGTTTTAAAACACAACACAATAATAAATAACATTGATACGGAAGTACCTTTTTACAAACAAAAACATTACACTAAAAATTCCTGTAATCTGTAGATAGTATTTTCCAACAGAATGGCGACGACTCGACTCTTGAATTTAGTGCGTCTACCACAGTCTTTGACAGAGTCCGGCAGCTTGTTGAAGAGCCTTATACAAATGTGGTTTATGCCGTGCTGGCTGGAACTTATGCGATTTCCTGGGATTGCAGGGTCGTTCTGGTTGCGCGTATTATAGCTGTGGAAGTCACTATTTCGCTTGAATTTGCTGAGGTTGTCAAAAACGTAGAGAACACAGGTAAGAATGTATAGAGATGTTACCGTTAAAATATTTAGGTTCTTGAAAAGCTCTCTACAGCTCACGTTCTCTCTTGTATCACACTTGCATATAATTCGGATGCATTTTTTTTGTAGTTTCAGTACTGCTTCCACTTGTGGACTGTTTCCCCAGATGATGATGCCGTAGGAAATTCTGCTGTGAACGTTGCTGTAGTAAGCCGTCAATGCGGTCTCCACGTTACCGAACTGCATCATTCTTCTCACCGTAAACACCGCCCATGACAGCCTCCTGGTGAGAGCCTCGATGTGTTTGTTCCATTTTAGATTCCCTTGGAAGGTTACGCCCAGAAACTCGATAGATGTTTTTTTCTGCTCTAGGATCTGGCGTGAAGTGTATAGTTTGTGTTTTGTTTGGGTTCAGCAGGAGCATGTTTGTGCTGAACCATTTTGTGGCCATCTCAAGGGATGAGTCTGTTTTTTCTGTTGTTGAAGGTACGTCTGTTCCCCGATTCACAACTGTTGTGTCATCTGCGAATTGGCACACTCCCAAGCAATCTATGTTCGATGACAAATCATTTACGTATATGAGGAACAACACAGGACCAAGCACCGATCCTTGGGGAACTCCACACGTCATTTCTCTTTCCGAAGAGCCACTTCCATTGAAAGTAACCATTTGTTTTCTTTCCTTCAGGTAAGATGCAAACACTCTCAGAGGTAAACCCCTTATTCCACAATACTCCATTTTTTCAAGCAATATGTTGTGGTCGACGCTGTCAAAAGCTTTGCTCAGGTCGCAGCAAGCTATCTGGGTCACACTTTTCTCATTGAATCCATCCAGAATGTGTTCCATCAAACCTATCATGGCAGTTACTGTGGATTTTTTTGTTCTATACCCATGCTGACACGGCGCGAATAAGCCGTGCTTCTCGAAGAAGATGATCAGTCTGTTTTTCAACAACATTTCAAGCACCTTTGATAGAGCGGGCAAAATTGAAATGGGTCTATAATTTTGAGTTTCGTTTCTGTTTCCTTTTTTGAATAATGGCATCACCTTGGCCACCTTCATGTACTTGGGAAAGACTCCCTCACTGAAACATTTGTTGATTAATAGTGCTAAGGGGGTAACAATGTGTGGTAAAATTTTCTTTAACATGATTGTGTTGTGATCATAAATATCTCTCGTACTTTTTCCCTTCATGTCCTTTCCTATATTCAACAATTCATTTTCATCTGTGTCATATAGGAAGAATGAATCACTTGTGTTTCTCTGCTTTCTCAAATAATCTTTTGGACAGAACTTTGTTCGGGCAATTTTTTCTTTTACCGTACACCCAACGTTCACAAAAAAATTGTTGAAATCGTCTGCAGACAAAGAACTATTCACCTGTGTACGCCTTGATTTAGAACTCTCTAGTTTGATGATTTCTGATATTGCTCTTTGTTTGTTTGGCGCTCTTAGTATGTAACTGTTATTTGCTTGTTTCTTATTCTTCACAATTTCTTGTTTGTATTCTCTTTTTAACATTTTATAATAATTCGCCACTTCAGAATCATCTCTATTAGATTTTCTAATCATTTCCACCGCATCTAAATGTTCCTTTAAACGTTTTAAACCTGGATTATACCATTTTATGTTTCCGTGTTCTCTTACTTTTATTGTTTTTATAGGACATGCTTGCAAAAATTCTTTATTCAGGGCCTCGAAAAACTGGTTGAATGCATCCTCAGGGTTGCCAATCTCAAGCACGCCATCTCAGTTCAGGTTACTTAGCTTATCGGTGAGTACTTTCAACGTATCTTCGTTAATTACTCTGATTTCTTTCTTTTTAGATGATGTGCTAGCTCCATCTACGATTGTCTTGACTTCTATATGCTGAGCTTTATGGTCACTGATGTGTGGTTCGAAAGTGCGGGCAGAATACTCCTTTTCATTTGTAAATACATTGTCAAGACATGACAAATTTCTTGTAGGTGCTCCAAAACAAGGAATCAATCCAAATTCGCTCATGGTGTTGAGGAGTCTATCTTTTAAGGGGGAATCCCGCAATATATCTATGTTGTAGTCGCCACACAAGTAGATACTCTTGTTTTTATATTTTTTGCTTAGTGCAGTCAGCATAATATATAGCTTATTAAAGAAAATATCTATATCAGCCATCTGTGTTTTATATAACCCGATTATCACCATATTTGCTTTCGACAGCTCAACTCCTGCGACTTCAAAATGTAGTTCTTCATTCATTTGCTTGAGCCAGTCCAGCTCTTTACTGGGTGAACCATCTCTAAGAAATATGGCGACTCCCCCATGCCTGAACGTTCTTCTCGAGAAGGAAGATACAACACTGTAGTTTGGTAAATTAATATTTTTCAGGACCTCCTCAGGAATCCATGTCTCAGTCAATACTGCAACATTATAGCTATACTCATCCAAAAGCGCAGAAAGCATTTCAATTTTGTTTCCCAAGCTTTGTATGTTTAGGTTGAGAACTTTAAATTTCGAATTTCTAGAATATAGCACATTTTCACAATCTCGATTTATTCGATTCTCTATTTGCTGCAAATTTTGGGTCGCAAGGGCGTCGAAATCTACGTCGATCAATTTATGGACTCTTTCTGCTTTCCAGACCGGAAAAAAGATCTGACCACAAGACACCCCGCCGGCCATATCGATGGATTTAGAGCTTTTTCCAGTTCTTCTTGGTTGACTATCACCCTGAAAGATGCGTAATGGTCCGGGTGTTTGGATTTTTGGACTTCGCAAATAGCATTTGGTAGATCCTCCCTCAAGAACTCCATCAGATTTTCCGGCTTAGTTCTTGGTGATAATCGCGACACAAATATGACGGCCTTCTTACTTATAGCCGTCAAAAGTTCGCTTCGGATGGTGATGGTTTCAAAGTGTTACCTATACTCTGAAAAAAATAACTCGTGAAGGAGACACGCATTATTACCATGTCCAGCTCAGTGGCGTAACTAGAAGTGTCCAATGGGGGGGATGTCACGACTGAAAAATATGCAATAATGCGAGTTATTATAGGTGAACAACACTTTAGGGATTGACCAGTGTGAACGTTATAATTATACACAATTACACAAAGCAAATAGAATAAGCAAAAAGGCAACAAGCTGTTTCACCACCCTGCATCCTGACATGCACTTGCTGCCAAGTAGAGATGGCGCTACGGCGCTACCTGCACCATGACATGGGGCTGCCTATGCCGAAGTAGTAGGGTACCGGCATTCTAGATGGCGCTAACACGGCCAACCTGACGATGGGACGCTCTCGGCCCAGCTCGGCCTATCCTGACGTAGAACTCGTAGAAGCCAGAAGGCCAGAGCCCTTGCGATGAACCGGAGACTTCCGAGGCCTTTGAAATCCAAGAAAACATCAGGTTTGGTGTCGCGGCCAGACAAAAAAAAATCCACTGTAACTAAGTGTGTGTAGAGTCATCAAATTACTGAATTCTTCAATCAAGTGCAGAGTAATCCAATTACTGACTTCTTTAATCAAGTGTAGAGTTATCAAATTACTGACTTCTTCAATCAAGTGTAGAGTTACGACGAACTACTTTAACATGGTGTAGAGTCATCAAACCTCTGACTTCTTTAGCCAAGTGTAGAGTTACGACGAACTACTTTAACATGGTGTAGAGTCATCAAACCTTTGACTTCTTTAGCCAAGTGTAGAGTTACGCCGAACTACTTTAACATGGTGTAGAGTCATCAAACCACTGACTTCTTTAACCAAGTGTAGAGTTACGACGAACTACTTTAACATGGTGTAGAGTCATCATAATCATAATCATAATACTTATTAACCTTTTCTTGATACTTAATGTACATAGGTAAGTCAACACAGGGTACAGTCATATACTGTACAGTAAAATAATGTACGATCACGTAAGCATACACACTAAAAACAATACATTTTTTTGACAAAAAAGAGACAATATTATTTTAACAAACAACAAAACAGACGAGCCTCGATCAGCCATGCTCCATAAACTCACCGACTGTGTAATAGCAACCCCGTATAAGATGATGTTTCAACAATTGTTTGAATTTTTGGGGATTTGTTTCGAGTTTAATTGATGAAGGCAGTCTATTGAAGAGCCTGCATTCGGCGTTAGATGGTGCTTTCTCCTGGAAGGCGTGTCGAGCCCTTCGCGGCCTCAGTATATCATCATTTCGGGTAAAATAACCGCTGTTTGCGTCAGAAAATTCAGACTTTTTGTTATAGATATAGGTGAGAATTCTATACAGATAAAGTGAACACAGTCAATATTTTTCTGCTTTTTCTGCTGCTGTATCAAACCACTGACTTCTTTAACCAAGTGTAGAGTTACGACGAACTGCTTCAACATGGTGTAGAGTCATCAACACACTGACTTCTTTAACCAAGTGTAGAGTTACGACGAACTACTTTAACATGGTGTAGAGTCATCAATACACTGACTTCTTTAACCAAGTGTAGAGTTACGACGAACTACTTTAACATGGTGTAGAGTCATCAAACCACTGACTTCTTTAACCAAGTGTAGAGTTACGACGAAATACTTTAACATGGTGTAGAGTCATAAAAAATGAACACAAACTCGAAACTTGTACCATACCTCAGATACATTCTCTTTGGTCATGTAACTATCCAAAGGTTCACTGCAGTCTTTCGGAAACCATTCCTGGGGCCACAGACGCAGAAAGCCTCAGTCGTAAATCGGGCCGATTTCTGTTGTTAAGTCACCCACTTTGCGAAGGTAATAGTGATCATTTGGAAGAAATATAACTGCGACCACTTAACACGTTCTAACCCAACTGGATTTCAACTTTTTTTTTTGTCGCAAAGCTTCTCGAGAAAGGAGTACATAATCATCGACTGAGAAGTAGTGATGTTTGGGATGACCCTCTAGATGACTAATTTCCAGCCCGTTCTTGTTTTTTTTTTGCATTAGCATTCAGATGTTTGTTCACGAACTCCCCCCATTTTCGCTGTGAATAGGAGAAGATGGTAATTTGTCAGTTAAGGCTTGGTCAATTATTCTTGCT